>CM077213.1:5933002-7133002 GCA_039654625.1 Rhinogobio ventralis
TAATAATAATAATAATAATAATAATAATAATAATAATTATTATTATTATTATTATTATTATTATTACTGAACTACTGATTGTACTGTATTGAAGCAATGTAAACAATCCATACATTATTTTAATTAAATAATTATCTTACATAAATTATTTAATAATAATAACAACAACAACAATAATAATGATAATAATAATACATATTATTATTATTATTATTTTACATTTAATAATAATAATAATAATAATAATTATTATTATTATTACTGAACTACTGATTGTATTATACTGAAGCAATGTAAACCATTCATGAATAATTTTAATTCAATAATTATGTAATAATAATTGTTTAATAATAACAATAATAATAGCAACAATAACAACAACAATAATACAAATAATAATAATAATAAAAAAAAAAATAATAATAATAATAATTATTATTATAACCAAACTACTGATTATACAGAAGCAATGAAAAATGAATGCTTAATATTTTTGTAATAATAATAATAATAATAATAATAATAATAATAATAATAATAATAATAATAATAATAATAATTATTATTATTATTATTGTTACTGAACTACTGATTGTACTGTACTGAAGCAATGTAAACAATTCATAAATCATTTTAATTCAATAATTATCTAACATAAATGATTTAATAATAACAATAGCAATAATAATAATACTAATAATACTAATAATTATTATTATTATTATTATTATTACTGAACTACTGATTGTACTGTATTGAAGCAATGTAAACAATCCATACATTATTTTAATTAAATAATTATCTTACATAAATGATTTAATAAAAATAACAACAACAATAATAATGATAATAATAATAAATATTATTATTATTTTACATTTAATAATAATAATAATAATAATAATAATAATAATAATAATAATTATTATTATTATTATTATTATTATTATTATTATAACCAAACTACTAATTGTATTATACTGAAGCAGTGTAAAAATGAATGCATAATATTTTTTGTTTAATAATAGTAATAATAATTACTACTGATTTACTACTTGTATTATACTGAAGCAATGTAAACAATCCATAAATTATTTTGATTCAATAATAAATAATTTAATAACAACAACAATACAAATAATAATCTATTATTATTATTACTACCAAACTACTGATTGTATTATACTGAAACAATGTAAAAAATCATAAATCATGCATTTATTATTATTATTACAAAACTACTGATTTTATTACATTGAAACAATGTAAAAATTCATAAATGATTTTGATTAAATTATTATTTAACGAGTGATTATTATTATTATTATTATTATTATTATTATTATTATTATTATTTAGTGCTGATTGTATTATAGCTACTGAAGCAATGTAAAAAAATGCATAAATGCTTTTGATTTGAAGCTGTCATAATATTCAATGTTTCCAATTTCCAATTACACACCCAACCAAGTTGTAAAAACCTTACAGCCACAAACTCATAATTATGGTAATTGTGGCATGACGTGAGTGCAGCTATAGCTTAACATTTTGATTTCCTCATTAATGGAGTTCGGTTTTCTCATTACTTTGTTATTGTGATCACTATTACTCACAGAAACACGTCACATTCATTACAGCAAACTGATATAGTTTTTAATCATCTTTAAACACCTCAAGTATAAGCTACCCATCAAGTGTACACTGTGTGTGGTACTCGGCAAAAAAGAGTTCTATACCTTTAAAACTCCTCACCAATACATTTTCATTAATCAGCTTTATTTGTGCTTCATATGCTCTGATAAGCTGTCAGTTCGGTCTAAAGCATGCAGAGAAGAATTAGTTTATGAATTTGGTGCCTGTGGAGACTGGAGTGAAGCTGTCTTGTGTTTTTGTGTGGTGTTTATAGAGATATTTAAAGTATTTGGGGGCCCTCAGAATGCTCTTTTGATGTGTCTCGTCTTGTCTCGTCCCAGTTTCGGCTCTGTGCTTTGCTACTGTGGATTGTTGTTAGGAAACTGCAACATTCAGTCTGTCTCTCAACCACTTTAGTCTGGAAACAGGCAGCAGTTCGCCTCCTCTGTCTGTCTCTCTGCTCTTATGCCATAGACTGCTGCCGACACGACTGTCTGTACAGCTGATGTGTCTCTATTTGTCTACAAGACTTTTTGATTGTGACTCCATCTGTTTGTCTATTTGCCTTTCACCTGTTCTCCATATCCGTATCATTTTGTCCCCTCGTTCTGTCTGGCTCACCAGCTGCGTTTCGTTCTGGGTTTTAAATCAAGAAAACATTCTTTTTCAAAACAAAATGTATAGTAAGGACAGCATGCTCAGATGGAAGACCGCAAAAAACAAATATATATATATATATATAGTTCACTCAATTTTTACTGTACTCACCTTCATTTTACTGTACTCGCCTTCACCTTCAACCTGTAGGACTTTCTTTCCTCTTGGGAACAAAATATAAGATGCTTTAAGAATTTTAATGCTGTTCTTTTTGATAAAAGGATAGTTCACAGGAGCCACAGCAAAAAAAAAAAAAAAAAAAAGAACACCTTTAAAGGCTCACTGAAGTGCCTTGAAACCATAGACTGTAAAAAAAAAAAAAAAAGAACGTAGTGTCCGTGACGTCACCCGTAGGTTTCTGAAGAGCATTTTTGAAGCCTAAAGTCGGCCGTTGCCACTCCCGGATAACTGACAATAGGCAAAGAGGCGGGACGTGGGTGGAGCTGAGGTGCCTGGTTGCTGAAACCACGCCCACCTAGCTCAACCATAGTGGAAATCCACCTGTCACTCAAGTGGCCACGCCTTTAATTATGCAGAATTTTAAGGCTTAATATAATTTAAACAGATGAGTTATAAAAAAAAAATTCACCGCCTCACAGTTGTCATGAAAGGCAAAATTAGCTGTATAGACCAAAAAGGGCTGAAATCTGATTCTCAAGGGCTGTGCCAAGTGTGCGACCATACAGGGCCTCACGCCTCACCAGGGGCCTCGTGCAAAGTAAAGTCACAGCTGACTTGATGTAAAAGCCAATAGTTAGTTCATGTTTTTGTCCTTCGAAATGCTATAATAGTTAAAAGACATAGCTAAAAATGTTTATCCTGATGCTGTATTATTCTGCTTGTTAAAAATGTATGCAGTAATTTACAATACTTCTCTGTGCGTGTGACAGTGATTTATGCGCATACATGTCATAAGCGGCATCACACGTCAAGTTCGTAGCTTTATTCGGTCCATTCAAATTCTGATTTTGGCCGCCTCTGAAATGGGTCAAACCATAGATATTACCTAAGAAGTTTAAGTAAATACGCTACAAATCCGCGCTCATTCAAAGATGTGCATTTATTGCATGGATGGAGAAAGCATGAACGCCTGCAGATTTCATCTGACAGTACGCACAAAGGGTTTTTTATTTAACACTATAAAGTTAAATAAGCATAGCCTAACTATTACACACCTTTCAGAGCATCAGTGAGAGAAACGGTACAGCAGAACGAGTAAAGCCTTCTCTGGACTATCTCTAGACGTTTTAAAGGTTTTTAAATCTGAAAAAGCAACGAAATTGTCAGACATCCATTTAGCGCATGTTCACAGAGGAAAACTTCTGAAAAACAGCGCTGGTTGTTCTCTCGATTAATGTTTTTCTTAAATATCCACATAAACAACAAATTGTACATCACTTTAGCAACAGTAGACCCCCATTAATAACCCCCCTCCCCCTGAGGCCTCGCACATCACTTTCGCACAGGGCCTCGTACCCCCCTTGCGACGGGCCTACCAGGCTGTAAACATTTTTTTCTGTTGTAAAGTTGGGCATTTTAACATTGGGGAGATACAGATTTGACACCCTTTTGGCCAGTCGATGAATTGCAGTTTAAGTCACTTCTGTGTTGGCTTCAAGAGAGACCGCGGGATGTTGCCGCTTGCTTGAAACGTGCAGCATTATTCAATGTGTTAACGTAATTTCCACTGAAACAGGAAGACAGGGCGGGACATATAAAACAGCTCCTCCCCTTATAGCCAGTAGCGTTTTTTTTATATCACATCTCGGCCAGAGGCATTGAGCTCGTTAAAGCCGCAGTTTCCTCCTAATCTCCTCCTTATCACATTAAAATACAGCATTCTGTGCAGAATTCAAATGAGTCCGATATGTTTTGTGGTCTGCGCCGACTCGCGCATATGATCTGCTCTGTGATCGTGTCTCGCGACCGTGACATTAACGCGAAACCAGACTTCATTTGCCCCAATGGAAAGCATATTTGACTCGTTCCTTATCCCCTATATAGTGCACTATGTGCCATTCACCATGTAGAAAATAGTAAATGTGTTAACAATTGACTGATTTTAGCCGCAGCTTTAGCGTCTGTTTATAATGTAAGGGGCGGGACGCTTTAGATTCTAGAGAGCATTTGATTGGACAGAAAATCTGAGTGCAGAGTGATGTCATCAAAATCATTGATCCATATTGGCAGAAGTGAGAGACTGTACATTTTGAATGCTTATATCTTCTAAATGCAAATGTTGTCATTGTTTTGGAGCACACTAGCTTATAGACAGTGTTGGGTAAGTTACTCTAAAAAAGTAATTAATTACTAGTTACTAATTACATCTTCAATAGTGTAATTAGATTACTGTACAAATTACTCTCTCCAAAATGTATTTAATTACTAATTACTAATTAATTAAATCCTATATCAACCTCGACTAGTTAAGTAATTCAAGGACATGAAACAGCTCTTTTAATTTATTCAAATAAATAATATAAAACTACATAAATTATTCTTATTAACTGATCAAAGTATTACAAATGTGAAAAGGATACATAAAAACAAGAATTTTAAAGTAAGACTTTAAATTTTGATGTTAATTTCACTATTGTATTATATATAATTGTTCTACAGTCTATGCAGTATTTAGTTCAATTACATCAAAAGTAACTGTAATTAAATTACAGAAGAAATATAATAATATCCCTTACTTTACTTTTTCAAGGGAAAAGTAATTAAATTACAGTAACTAATTACTTAGTAACTAGTTACACCCAACACTGCTTATAGATAATTGTAAAGCTAACATATTCATACTAAAAGCCAAAAAACAAATTAAAGGTTCCATTGAACCATATGCTAATAAAGAACCTTTATTTTTAAGAGTGAAACTCGTGTGCTATATTTAAAGTCTTCTCAAGTCATACAATATACATATACTGTATGTGTGAGGAACAGACTGACATGTAATTTGTTTTTCCAGTCAGCTGTTAATTCAATAACTGCTGTGATCTGATCGTTGAGTCAGTGAGTTGAATGAATCATCCAGTTTGTGAATCACTTCAGCCAGTTCATTGACAAGAATTTACTTAAAAGAACAATTCATTCTCGGATCTGATTCTCAAGTTCAAATCACTGCATCAGTGATTTGGTTGCATCATTACTCAAGGTAACTTGTTGGAAGGGAAGATTATCATTAAACGAGTGTAAAATGACCTAAATTGTCTGTTTTTCAAGGAGAAGAGATGCACTCAATTTCTTCTGTGCTCCACAGAAAAACGAGACATATGACGAGACTTGCACAGGCGAGTGATGCATGTATGCAATTTTCCCGTTAAAACCATTCCGACAGATCTAAAATATAAACACTTATAATAGGCTTACTATAGTGAATAAGGGTAAGACGTTTTGGAAGAAGGATTGATGATGCATTGACTCATTATTATTAACATTAACAAAAAAAGATTGCGAATGACATAGTTTGGAATTATAAACAAATATTTTTTTTATGTGAACTTTTGCTTTAAATGTGACCGTGAGACATATACAGTAAATATTTATGATTAACTGAGTGTTGTAAGGGTGCGCAGTATGTTCTGCGGCGTGTGTGTGAGTGTTAGTATTCAGCTCAGTGTCTTTGAGAGATTCTCCGCTTCTCGTGGATTCTCTCTCACACCCCAGCTGACTAATCAATACCTCGAGTTCTGCACCATCATTTGGGTGTAAATCAGTGTGTGTGTGTGTGTGTGTGTGTGGAAGCACTCTGAAGGATATTAGCATAAACCTGTACACATTTAGTTTCTCATAAATCGCATGCAGTCTTCGCACACATGCATAAGCACACATAGGCGAAAAGATGCTTGTTTAAATATGCACAAATCCTGCACGCCCATAAGCAGTTCCTAGTGGAATGCAGTATATTGTTAGACTTGCAAGACTAACTCTGTAAATGTTAAGCAATATCTTCTTAGATGTTTGTTTGATGTTATGGAAATCTGTTTATGTTATATATATATATATATGTGTGTATATATATATATATATATATATATATATATACACTCACCTAAAGGATTATTAGGAACACCTGTTCAATTTCTCATTAATGCAATTATCTAATCAACCAATCACATGGCAGTTGCTTCAATGCATTTAGGGGTGTGGTCCTGGTCAAGACAATCTCCTGAACTCCAAACTGAATGTCAGAATGGGAAAGAAAGGTGATTTAAGCAATTTTGAGCGTGGCATGGTTGTTGGTGCCAGACGGGCCGGTCTGAGTATTTCACAATCTGCTCAGTTACTGGGATTTTCACGCACAACCATTTGTAGAGTTTACAAAGAATGGTGTGAAAAGAGAAAAACATCCAGTATGCGGCAGTCCTGTGGGCGAAAATGCCTTGTTGATGCTAGAGGTCAGAGGAGAATGGGCCGACTGATTCAAGCTGATAGAAGAGCAACTTTGACTGAAATAACCACTCGTTACAACCGAGGTATGCAGCAAAGCATTTGTGAAGCCACAACACACACAACCTTGAGGCGGATGGGCTACAACAGCAGAAGACCCCACCGGGTACCACTCATCTCCACTACAAATAGAAAAAAGAGGCAACAATTTGCACGAGCTCACCAAAATTGGACAGTTGAAGACTGGAAAAATGTTGTCTGGTCTGATGAGTCTCGATTTCTGTTGAGACATTCAGATGGTAGAGTCAGAATTTGTCGTAAACAGAATGAGAACATGGATCCATCATGCCTTGTTACCACTGTGCAGGCTGGTGGTGGTGGTGTAATGGTGTGGGGGATGTTTTCTTGGCACACTTTAGGCCCCTTAGTGCCAATTGTGCATCGTTTAAATGCCACGGCCTACCTGAGCATTGTTTCTGACCATGTCCATCCCTTTATGACCACCATGTACCCATCCTCTGATGGCTACTTCCAGCAGGATAATGCACCATGTCACAAAGCTTGAATCATTTCAAATTGGTTTCTTGAACATGACAATGAGTTCACTGTACTAAAATGGCCCCCACAGTCACCAGATCTCAACCCAATAGAGCATCTTTGGGATGTGGTGGAACGGGAGCTTCGTGCCCTGGATGTGCATCCCACAAATCTCCATCAACTGCAAGATGCTATCCTATCAATGTGGGCCAACATTTCTAAAGAATGCTTTCAGCACCTTGTCAATGCCACGTAGAATTAAGGCAGTTCTGAAGGCGAAAGTGGGTCAAACACAGTATTAGTATGGTGTTCCTAATAATCCTTTAGGTGAGTGTGTATATGTATATATATATATATATATATATATATATATATGTATATGTATGTGTATATGTAAATGTCTCTCAATTCCTAGAAAGATGACTTCCTACACTACATTCTTTGTGCATCGTAGACACTTTGGATGTTAGTTTTGAATATTTAAATGTCATTGTGATATTAAAATGAACCTATGGTATCCAAAAATGCTGTCTATGTAGGTTGTTCGTTAGGTTTTGAAAGACAGCCAATGTCTTGATTATGTTAATTCTGGTCAGCTCTCAGATAGTTAGTCCACTAATGGTCATAATTTATACAGGGCAGGAGAACATGTCATTTGAATCAATAGGCCCAGCTACAATTGGAACATTTCCATATATGGAGAATGGGGCGGGACTTGGGATAGGCGGAGTCTTATAGACAGATTATGGGTGGAGTCATTGTTTTTTCACGCTCATGTTGTTCCAAACAGGTTTTTTTTTTAAACAGTTTGAATCTTAAATATGTATGCAGCTATTTCCAAGAAAGGGCTTGACGCTTTCTTTTTCCCAAGGAGCACCTGTGCGCATTTAGAAACTTGCGCAACGAACTATTTCTGCATTTATATATATAAAACACACTGTAACAGATTTTGCCATACTAGTGTTATTTTAGTATCTCTAGTTTTTGTTAATATTTTAAATTTAATTTAATTCTGCTTTAATTTAATTTTAGTTAAAAGTTTTAGTAATTCTGTTGTTCTGTCATTTTTTTTTTTGTTATATATATATTTTTTTTAAATGTCTGTATAGTTTTTATTAATTTTTATTTTTGTTTGGTACATCAGGTTAATGAAACTAAATGAAAATAAGAAAAGTCGAATTTTTTAAATATTTTATTTCATGTCAGTTAACATTTATTTATTTCAAGTAAAGATATTTTTTATGGTTTTAGTTTTTGTTAACTATAAGAACACTGATACTAGTAAAATCTATATATTGAATAATATGCGTAAAATAATGTTCTTAGTCTTTCCTTCCTGTGACAGGGCATCCCAGAAAGAAGCTAAAATAGTTTTACTTTAAATAAAATGGAAATTAAATTAAATTACACACAGTTTGTGTAACCAAATAATAACCGGGGTGGAAATTGGACACACTGCTTCACTTTATTTGATAAACAAGCCCGAAATACATTGGGACTCTTATTTTGAAATGATTATGATTTATTTTTGCAGGATTCTCATTGAAATTCAGATGAGGGAGATAAAATATGCATTCTTACAACTGTATACAACAGATTACAATATAAACACCGTAAAGTAAACTGTCATAATTGATCAGCATTAGTTTATAAGCATTTGCTTGGCATAAATGTGTGCTATTCATTGATTGTGAACTGTTGCGCGAGCCACAACAGCGCCACGTTCAGGCTTTGAAATGTGGAGCGCTCACATTTATTTAATAAAATCATAGCCTTTTGAAGTTTAATAATCACATTTGGCAGTATTAATGTTTTTCCATCCCCAAAATATAAGATGCCTTAAAATGATCATTAAGACGATTGTTATACTATTTAAGGTATTGAAGACTGTTTTGTGATCTTACATTTAAGAAAACTGATCCGCAGGGATCAAAATGTCATTGGTCTTCTCTGAGGACAAAGCTATTGTATGTGGTCGTAAAAACCACTTTTTTATAGTAATTTTTTGTCTTTTTTTGGAGCCTGAGACGTGATCACTAAGAGCTGCTACTGTACAGAAAAGGGCTATGTGAAAAAAATAACAGCAAAAAGATTTGGAATGACATGAGGGCGAGTAAATAATGACAGAATTCAACAACCAAGGACACAGAGACAAAGACGATGATTATATGAAGCAAGGAAGCATAAGAAAATGGGAAATGACAGTTGGCACAGGTGACCCAATCCTGCTGTCTTTCTGTAATTACCCATTGTCCACTGGGTATACTGAGTGTGTATTAGTATAGCTGTGTGTTTGAGTGACAAGTGCAGACATGACATACACACACACATGCCCTGTCTCTGCCACTGAAATTGGACTCTGACTACTGCCCTGTCCTTCTATATGATTGACAAACATTTCTAGAGACATTATCACCAACTAACACACATAGGCTCAAAGTTTGACCTAATGACCATCACACAAACCCTTGCTGACTAAATAAAGTATATTTACACTGCAAAGAATCACTCAATACCCCAACAGCTGGCTGAATTCACAAATTGATGGACCAGGCATCAAAAGGTCACCGATTATTTTTCAGGCCTTTTTAAATATTTACTGTAATTAAATTAAAGGTTATGAATTACTGTGTTCAAGTTGAATCCTTCCAGAATGTTTGCAGTTAATAATTGTAAGAATAATGATCGCCTGTGGCACGTCTGGCTATGAGAAATCTGCTCATTATCTTTCTTCATAACCTAGAAGCTTATGCAAGCGAGAACATTTACTCACAAAAGTAATTTCTGGAACAGTCATTAAGTCATTATATTTCAGTAGTTATTCGTTTTGTTAAATGGATTCATGCTGAAAAAATGAAAAGTACTGTGATGCAGATAATGAGTAATTGAAAACCGTTTGTGCATATGTGTTCTTTTGTGTGTGCAAATGCTATAAAGGAAGATAAATGATCTTACAGGTTCAGTTTTAATTGCTGACCGATTGGATTTCTTTTCTGATATTTCCAATATAGATATGCTGTAGCCAATATTAAGAGCTTATTGACTTTTTAGAATTTTCAGCATCATTACTCCAGTCTTCAGTCACATGATCCTTCAGAAATCATTATAATTTGCTCAAGAATCATTATATTTGTTGCTCAAGAATTGTTTCTTACAGTTAGGGTTAGTAGTAATATTTTTGTGGAAACAGTGATGCATTTTTTCATGATTCTTTGAGAAGTACAACGTATTAATTAAAATACATGTGATATACACTATTGTTCAAAGGTTTGTGGTATAGCATTAGCATTTACTGTACATTGTACCATGTCTACAACATTTCAGTTCTTGTTTGCACATGGCTGTTTTACTTGTGAGGGTGAACTAAAGTTGACGGATGTTTGCCTGGTGTGAGTATGGTCAATAATGAGAGACACACTCTCATGATGTCAGTGGATGTTACATAAGCACTGATGTGATATTGACAGGCGTCAGTTATCACACCTGAGCCAATGTGACAGCTGTCTCATCTTAACCTGAAGAGAGGTCTGTGTCTGTCACTCTTACACACACATTCACCTTGACCAGAGAGAGGTGCTTTTTGAGTGTCCATGGGAAAGAGAGATACAAATACATTTACAATGTCCGAAAATTTTGTCTGTTGCTAGGTCTCTGTTTTGTGGCATCGTGCTGGTTTGCACCACCCTCAATAGCCGTGTTTCCACAGTCGGGCCAAAAGCGAGCCTGCTAGGGCGTGCCGGGGCCAGTCGTGTTTCCACTGTCACTTCCGGGGCTTGATCTGGGCCAGGGTTTTTTGGGGTTTTCAGGTTTTTTTAATATCTCTTCCTTCCCTGTGCCTTAATACCGGACTAATGCATCCGCATGTAGGCTATTTCACACACTCCGGTTAACTTGTATAACTAATAACTCCTGCTTTCTTCTCATTAGCTTCCTCTGTTGCTCTGGCTAAAAGGATAACTGTATAGTGAGTTGGGAGAGATCGCTTAAACATCCTCAGTTTGCAATTATCGCATAATTTCGTGGAAAATTAATAGAAATGCTCAGAAATGTGACATAAACATGATATTTTATAATAAAAAAATGTCTAAATGTGTAAGCCTTTGAATTTAAAAGCCTTAAAGGGATAGTTCACTCAAAAATGAAAATTACCCAATGAAGTAAAATATCTGGCTACCGCCTTCTGTATTCAACTTACGAAAAAAGCATAGCTGTTTTGAACTGCGAGAGGCGTTACACTTTCTTCGTAAGTTGAATATGGAAGGCGGTCTAGAGGAAGCTAGATTTTTTTTAAATAAAGTTTTAAATATAGACATTTTTCTTACACAAATGCATCACTTCACTTCAGAAGGCCTTTATAAACCCCTGGATCCATGTGAAGTACTTTTATAATGGATGGAGGCACTTTTTTGGGCTTCAAATTTTGGGCTCCCATTCACTGCCATTATAATGCTTGGATTAGCCAGGACATTTAATATAACTCCGATTGTATTCGCCTAAAAGAAGAATGTCATATACACCTAGGATGGCTTGAGGGTTAGTAAATTATGGGGTAATTAAAATTTTTGGGTGAACTATCCCTTTAAATGGCATATTGCAGGTAAAAAAAATTTGAAAATGAATATATAACCTTGTATGAAAATGCCATATGAAAAGGTAATGCAGCATTTAAAATGTTTTAAAAAGACATAAGAGCACAAATTTAGTAGATAAAGTGGCCGTTTCCTTGGCTGTTTGTAAAAAACACTTTTTTTTTCCAACATCGCGTCATATTACGTCACGAGAGGGAGTTGTTTGCCGGGCTCTGCGTTGGCTCAGTGCAGAATAGGTTGGTATTCAGCACAAGTCTTTTTCGGTAGTTTTTCTATTTTAATTTATCATTGTCTTGGTAAATTATTGTGTCCGGCCTGTCAGGACATCGAGTCCACAGGTTTCCTAAAAAAAAACCCTGCATGGTGGCGTTTTGTGCAGGTGAAGCGATGGGACTTCACTTCTGCATCAGCTTTGAAACACACGGTGGTGTGTATAGTGTTCACTTTAGACCGGAGGATTATCATCCCGGCGATATGATGGAGTCAAATATTGTAATACTCATGTAAAGGATGATATTAAATGAATCCACATGCGATGCTTCTTTGCCGTTGTTTTTACGTGAATCAATTTCAACATTGATGAATACAAAGTATGTACATTAACACAAATACAGTCTCACACTTTTCAAAAAAGTTTGGAATTATGTGCTGGTAATGTAAATATTTTATTCATGCCATGTATGTACATTCAAGTTCACTCAAATACGTACTCATAACGTCATATACATCCTCACACTATCAGTGAATCAGCACGAAATAAACCCATAACACAGAATTAATGAATAAAGGATAACATGAAACACATACAATAACACTATAGTGTCTGTGGTTCGGCCTCCGGCGGGAGATGTGACAGTCACGGATCCGTCAGAGATGCAACTTGAAGAAAACGTGAACTGTGCACCGTAAGTCTTGATTTTTAAACATTTGCTAATTACCAAATCAGTCGTGATGAGAAACTGCTAACGTTATATCACATAATGTTTAGTGTGGACGGATATTAATGAGTGTGACTTATGCCTGATGGTCAAAGCTTATTGGTTTCTGTTATTGGTAAGTATCAATACCCCTAGATGACCAATACCAGCTTTGCTATTTCCTGATACATGATAATAATCTGTACAGTATTGTGATCTGAGCACAGTGTTCATATCGTGAGCTAGCGTATATATATCATTAGCTAACACTGTCTCTCACCCAAACACCTGCTCTGTTCTCCACTGTTTCTCCTCACACAACAACTCAATTTGTCTCCTCTAATCGTTGTTCTGTCTAATCCTGGCCTGTCCCCAATTGTGTGTCATAATTGTATGGCTGTGATCTGCCATATGAGTATTAATAAACATTTACCGCACTCCCTCCTGTTATGTCACTTCCGGTTTTGGCATTTTTAGATGCGGAAGTAAAATTTTCTCACAAAAACCTAGTAGCGTATTTATAGGCATATTTTAAAGAAAATCTAGTTTCTACATTATTTTTCTATACATTGACTCACTGGGGTCTCTAACCTGCAATATGCCTTTTAATAGTGTTGTTTTGTGCATTCCTGTGATCGTAAATAAATGGAAGCAGGGGCAACTTTTTATGTGAAATGGTAAATACCAGTTTGATTTAGCATGATTGATGTGCATTCTTGACACAAATTAATACATTTCTGTGTAATTTTTTTATTTTTATTGTAAAACATTGGTCAAATAAGTATCTGGATTCTTAAGTATTTAAGGAAAGGCCAAGTGTTCGATTCTGTCATGCTCATTTTGCAATCTAGCTAGTTTTCAGTCAGCTGGTGAAATGGTGAGGTTGTGTGATGTCTTTCTATGGAAGTGTGTTAACGGCAGGTTTTACGATTTGGGCTACTGGCCCAGTAGTGGAAACACAACTGATTTTGGGCTCGGTTCTTAGGGTCTGAGGCCATTGGTCCTGCCCGGCACGTTGTTAACCCTGGCTTGCACTGGCCCGACAGTGGAAAAGTGGCTAATGATCCAAAGTCACGCTCAACACAACTTTGACTAAACATAAAATACAGAAATGGACACACGTTAGATCCTCACACTAACAAAAGTCTAAATGTCATTACACAGAAATCATGCTATAAACAAATTTCTTTCTTTCAGCTTGAGGTATTAACATCCTTAAGTGTTAAGTATTTATTGCCCTTTTGTTTATTACTTGACTACTTCTGGCACAATTTTGCATAAATATTATACTCTTCTATCTGCAGCAATCACAATCCTTGTCCTCTAAACTTCAGTAGAAGGCAATTTAGCACACACTTGTCAGTTTACTCTCCCAGCTATAAGCAGAAACCCCCACAGAGTAACCAGTGTCATATCGTGTCAGTCGAGCTGTCAGATGTTACAGTTTTGTTTGATATGATTTGTCAGACAGTTATATTAAATCCGGCATGTCGTGTCTCAACATGTCAGTTCCAAATATTGCATCAGCGGACAGACACAAGACAGGCTAATATACTCAACATCAAACCCCTCATATGGTTATAATCCATTCATGAAGTCAAATGTCCTGACCGGACATCAGTTGCGCCTTTTGATCCTATTACTGAATCCTATTTATCTTTGGCTGCATGTCACATCTCTGTCATAGATTATGAAGCAGTGTCAGTTAGGTAGTTAGTGCTGCTGATGCTGTCTCATTTCCTGTTCCAAAATCTGCTACTATAATTGACATTGCAGTATTATGTTTATATGTAATTATTAAGTAGTACAAGCCAATTTTTGTGGGTGTTTTTTTGTGGCTACTATGGTGTTGGAAGGTGGTTACTAACTCTTAGCACACCACAAGGTCCTGGGTGTGTTCCATTCTTTAGTGGCCATCCCTGTTGCCCTATTTCTTTCAAATACTTTACTTTTGAATGTTACAGTTTCTAAACCAGTTAATCAAGGTCTTCAGGGTTACTCAAAACATCCAGTAAGGTTGAGTACTGACTGAAACAGTCGGGGGCAGTCGTGGCCTAATAGAGAGTCAGACTGGTAACTCGAAGGTTGCGGGTTCGATTCTCAATACTGGTAGGAAACGACTGACATGCTCTTGAGCAAGGCACCTAATCTCCAATCGATCCCCGGGGACAAAATCAAAATGGCTGCCCACTGCTCTGGGTGTGCACGGTTTGCAGTGTGTGTGTTCACTACTCCTAATATGTGTGCACTAACTTGAAAGGGGTTAAATGCAGAGGACAAATTTCGAGTATGGGCTACCATACTTGGCCTTCACATGTCACTAGACTAGAAACGTGGCTCTCCAGGAGGCTAAACCAGCTAAAAGGCCTTCAGGGTTACTTGAAACTTCCAGGCAGGTTTATTAAAGAAAGATGTACTGTAGCTAGACTCTGTCAAGTCCCCCCCCCTCCCCCCAAGACCAAGATTTGGCACCCTGGTTCTTACTCCTTCAAAATAAGTCTCTATTTTATTGGGCACCTGATAAACTCGAGAGTCTGATCACCTCTCGCATAAGCACACTCTCAGACAAAATGGTACAAAAGCTGTCACTGGGACGATATCCTTTAAAAAGGTTCTAATATGTACCATACAGGTACTAATATGCACAATTTTGGTACCAATATGTACCTTTGAGGTACTAATATGCACTTTTTAGGTACAAAGATCTAGCTATTGAAAGGGTACTACCCCAGTGACAGTTTTGTACCTTTTTTAGAGTGCATTAACACAAGTTATGCACCAAAGTGAAATACTTGGTTAGTAATTTGTTCACAACCTTCTCAGTATTGCAAGAAACTGTCTGCTATTTATTGTTTTCTAGTCTGCTTTCTTTTCTGTTCCTCCCCTCTTTATCTTTATCACCTTGACATTTTTCATTATGTAAATGATTGTCAAATCTTCTGATCTACTTACATAGTCAGTAAATGGTTCATTGTTTTTCCCAGGTGCAAGAGTGGTTGTGTCTGAACTGTCAAATGCAGAGGGCATTGGGGATGGATATGGAGACGCCACGGTCGAAAAGCCAGCAACAGATCCACTCTCCGTCTCAGCCCAGCAAACCTCCACCCCAGTCTGTATCTCAGCCCACGGCACCCCCACAGACCCAGCCCCAACCCCATCCCCATCCCCAACCCCATCCCCAACCCCATCCCCAACCTCAACCTCAACCTCAACCTCAACCTCAACCTCAACCTCAACCCCAACCCCAACCTCAATTTCAACCTCAGTCCCAGCCTCCCCCAGAAGCTAAGAAGCAAACCATTCCTCAAGCTGCCCCTCAAAGCAAACCTCCTGCTCCTGGTGCTGTTCCTCTTCCAGGCATGGCCAAAGCCCCATCCCAGCCTGACCTCTCCCGGTCGGGCCCCGGATTCCATTCTCAGGCCCCGCGACAAGATCAGACTCGCAGTGCCGGAAGTTCCCCATCCCGCCAACCTCCTCCACCAGAGCAGCCCTTCGGGAAACTTTTCGGTTTTGGTGCTTCGCTTTTGAACCAGGCCAGTAGTTTGATATCAGTGGATCCGGTGCAAACCACTCCGCCGACCCAACAACCTTCCTCCCCCAAGCCCCCGCAGAAGCAGCCAGGACCCCCCGGGTCTGGTCCAGGTCCTGCAGCAGGTGCTAAACCTGCAGCCCAGCCAGCTCCACCACGGCAGGACGTTTCTGCAAAGCCCAAAGTGTTCTGTCCACTGTGTAAGACTGAGCTAAACATTGGAGATCCAGCCAAGACCCCGAACTACAACCTCTGCACCCAGTGCCACACCCAAGTCTGCAACATGTGCGGCTTCAACCCCACGCCTCACCTGACCGAGGTAAGACGAGCCTTTTCTGTTATCTGGGCGATTTGTGCACTTTTGGAAGATCTTAACTTTTTGGGTGCTTGGTATCAATCTGCAGCTCCTGAGTATTTGATGACGACGTTGCATCAGCTCAGTCTATTTTTAACAGATTTCCAGAGCAGGTTTTCGTCTGACTGGTATTATTTAATTCCACAATGACACACCTACTATGAATAGCCAAGTGAACTCTTTACCTTAGGCTAAATTTCATTACATAGTGAACATTCTAGGGGATGTTGGAACTTTTTATGTCATGTTGAATGGTTTTTGGAAAGTGTATATGTCAGCTTTGTGGTGGTGTCATCGTGGTCAGACTAGTCTTTAGTTTCTGCTGCTGTACTAGGTTTTTCTTTTTTGAGACTAATCGATTTGCAGATATTGTGTGGCCAAGGGTTAGTTTAGAAAATGATATGGAGGCATATTATGATGCAGTTTTCAAAAATCATTGATTGCATAATACGATATTGTACATAGTATCATATTAATATTGTAATATGTTATTTAAAGGGATAGATTATCTGTAATGTTGCATATTGATTGCATTACATAAAAGGTCTAGCTATATATAATATTTTATATATAGTTTTCAGATATTATTATTAGAACTATTACTAAATATTTTATTAAAAACGACATTACATCCAAACTGATATTCTCAACAGTGTATACCAAAATGTTGCTAATATGGTGCTGCCATATTTTATGACTAATATGGAACATCTCAGACACTTTGACGTGTTCACTTGAGGGTGTAGGTCAGTTCAGAACAGTCTCTTCATAGTAATGTGTTCTTAGGAAAAGTGAGCCCTAGAGGCAATTTCAAAATATATTTGAAAAGTAGCCAGATTTAGAAACATTTCTTGACCTTTAAGCTACCAAAGAACTGTTGAAGTGAGTCGATAGGCATTTTTTTCTTTTTTTTTATGCAAGCCTTCTTGATCAAATGGGGATCAATAGATTAGCATAAATGGCATTTTGCATTTCAACGCAAGGGGAGATTCTGGTCAGAGTATATGATTTATTCATATTTTAAGGATTTCAGATATATGCAATGTATTTTTATAACGAATTTATGTTTTTGAGCTGTACCTCCACCGAGGATTACTGATATAATTTCTCGGATGCTGATTGTTGCAACAACAGCAATGCAACTCTGAAAATTGAAGGCAGATATTTTTCAATACACTATTGATATACGTCATATTGAGAGTCTTTCCAGACCTTGATCTGTTTTCTATGCTTTCAGTCTGTGAAGAGCAACCTTAGTCAGAGTATTTCCGAAAAACTCTTTCACATTTGTATCACCTGTCCTGATATCTTTGAAGTCATTCATTACTGTCGAGCTAAAAGCCATCAAATGGCTCACTGCCCCTGAGGTCAACAGACCGTGAGCGAACAGACGGTTTCATTTCCTTCCAATAAAGTAACGATCCTCATGCAAATTATTCTCATTGATCGCTTTTAGGCTACTTAATTCAGAGGCCAGCTAAGTTGACCCTGCCCTGTTAGCTGTGCTGGAAAGTTCTGTCATGACAGAAAGAAAAGCTGGGAGAGTTTTTCACCAAGACAGCACAAGGATAAATATGCAAATCAGGCCTGATTGAATGATGGTGGTAATAACAAGCTTTCAGGGAAGTGTTGCCTTGTTTTATGAGCTCACTCAGTCTTTACATAGATACAGCTGTCTTGCAGAGACCGTGAAGTCATTGCTACTGGAAAATCTTAAGAGAATATAATTTTTTGTCTTAAAGGAACACCCAGACTTTTTGGGACTTTAGCTTATTCACTGTATCCCCTAGAGTTAGATAAGTCCATACATACCATTTTAAACTCTGTGCGTGCCATAACTCTGTCTTCCGTCAACATAACCAACGTGACAACCTGCTTGCACAGAGAGCGTGCTGGGGACTATTTTCAAGCGCTGCGTAATATCATTGCGCCTGCTGCACCCATGGTATGGCAGCAAAGTTCCTGGATTATTACGCAGGAATGAGAGTGTGGAGAGAGGAATGAGAGAGTTTGTGGATCTTGCATTTGATAATACTAGCTATATCTTTGTACAGATTCCCGCTGATGCCATGCTGAAAAACACTGCTTAAACCAACTTAAGGTGGTTTCCAGGTCTCTTAGACCGGCCAAGCTTGTATTTAGGTGGTCTAGTTGGTCAACCAGTTTGTTTTCCAGCTTAAACATGCTTGAAATATGAATAAATGCAAATCACCTTTATACCACAGGGTGGCAATGTCTGATACACAATGATAAAGTGACGTTTCACTCATAGTTACCGCAGGCAGAAAACAAAAGAATAGGAACATGCCTCAACGATTACTGCAGAGCAAGTACTAAACTCAATCAAACTGAACCCTTCCAAGATCCAAAAGGTAACAAAATATGCTTTATTTTATTCTTCTGTAATTGTTACTCTAATATCAGGAGACTTTGATGCTATCGCGACAGTTAGAGATCCATCTGTGCTAGATATAGATCTGGGTCGCTAAAGACCCGGATATGTAATAATGATTGGCCAAATATTCATGCATTTAAGGGTTATGCATTTAAGTTTTTATCTAGTTTTACATTACACACACACACACACACATATATATATATATATATATATATATATATATATATATATATATATATATATATATATATATATATATATATACACTCACCTAAAGGATTATTAGGAACACCTGTTCAATTTCTCATTAATGCAATTATCTAATCAACCAATCACATGGCAGTTGCTTCAATGCATTTAGGGGTGTGGTCCTGGTCAAGACAATCTCCTGAACCCCAAACTGAATGTCAGAATGGGAAAGAAAGGTGATTTAAGCAATTTTGAGCGTGGCATGGTTGTTGGTGCCATCCTACACAGAATTTGGCGTAAACAGAATGAGAACATGGATCCATCATGCCTTGTTACCACTGTGCAGGCTGGTGGTGGTGGTGTAATGGTGTGGGTAATGTTTTCTTGGCACACTTTAGGCCCCTTAGTGCCAATTGGGCATCGTTTAAATGCCACGCCCTACCTGAGCATTGTTTCTGACCATGTCCATCCCTTTATGACCACCATGTACCCATCCTCTGATGGCTACTTCCAGCAGGATAATGCACCATGTCACAAAGCTCGAATCATTTCAAATTGGTTTCTTGAACATGACAATGACTTCACTGTACTAAAATGGGCCCTACAGTCACCAGATCTCAACCCAATAGAGCATCTTTGGGATGTGGTGGAACGGGAGCTTCGTGCCCTGGATGTGCATCCCACAAATCTCCATCAACTGCAAGATGCTATCCTATCAATATGGGCCAACATTTCTAAAGAATGCTTTCAGCACCTTGTTGAATCAATGCCACGTAGAATTAAGGCAGTTCTGAAGGCGAAAGGGGGGTCAAACACAGTATTAGTATGGTGTTCCTAATAATCCTTTAGGTGAGTGTGTGTATATATATATATATATATATATATATATATATATATATATATATATATATATATATATATATATATATATATATATATATATATATATATTTAATCAAGATACATTTAAGTATCAAAACTAAGTGAATTTATGCTTAAAACAAGAAAAAATACCTGCCAATGGGTAAGAAAAAAGTCTTTGGGAACACTTTAGTATGGGGAACACACATTCACTATTAACTACAACTTTTGTGTCAATAAATTCCTAATTTCCTGCTTATTAATAGTTATTAAGGTAGTTTTTGTAGCGTTTAAGTTTGAGTATTGGGTAGGATTAAGGGATGTAGAATATGGTCATGCAGAATAAGGCATTAATATGTGCATTATAAGTACTAATAAACAGCCAATATCCTAGTAACATGCATGCTACCAAATCTTCTTTTCCCTCTTGAATTATGCTTGTTTCAAGCATAAACTCACTTAATTCTGATTTTCAAAAAACAAGACTTGATATAAATACATTTTTAGATGTTTGTAAATATTTGTATTGGAAAACAAGACCAAAATACTGAGTAAGAAAATCTTTTTCTTTTCAGTGCAGCCAACCACTGTAGGCTTGTTTAAGAGTTTTAGACTGATGCTCTTACATGTATAAAGTGAATACCTCTAGTCTGAAACATAGTGAGCTGCCTACACAGACAGCATTTTAAGGCATAGATCTGTTCTGATGTGAAGGCTGTGCCAAACACAGCAACACACAGCAAAAATCATTGTCTTAATCAATATTTTCGCCTAGTTCTTTAGTAAAAACATCTAAACGCCCTTAAAACATGATCAATTGACTTGATAAGCAAAACTGCATTAGATAAGACTTGTTTAGTACTGGGAAAAGGGGCAAAAATGCTGAAATCTAAGGCATTATTGCATATGTCTTTTGCGGATAAGACAATCCCAAAATGCAAACTCTATATACAAACTCCATCCAAGATGACGGATGTACTGTAGATGAATAGCTCAATTTATCTGGATTGTTTCACCTATATTTGTCTATTGTAAGTGTTTTTATGAGCTAATAATTTTTCTGAGCAAGACTGCATACATCCTCTTTCTGCTGGTTACGGGTCTTTTTGTATATAGGAGTAGCAAACAAGAAGCAATTCTTGAAACTTCTCTCAAAAACACGTGTGATGAAGCCTCTAGAGGCCCCTCACAAAACTCTCGTCATATTTGCCACATATTTATTTATATCAGCCAGCGAAAACTAGGTCTGAATAATACGGGAACAGCATGTGGCCTAGATGGCAGGAACACAATTAGGGTGACAGACACTTACTGCAACTGCAACACAACAAATATACCCCAAATAAAACACCATAATTGGTACAACTTATTTTGAAGCGTAATAAACATACATATTTAAATGTCAGAAGGACTATCTGCTACACTTTTATCATCTTTGTGGTGATTCAGATTTGTATTGTACTGCCAAAAATACTTGAAAAGGAAATGCGAAATGCTTATTTATATCCGAGATGATGCGTCACCGATGATGCGTCACCTCGCTGAATTAAACATGCATGATGAGCTCATGTGGCAACATTGTAGCATGCTACTGTTTAAAAGATTTATTGCAGTATAGTATAAACTTTGCAGTATGAAGTAAGAACTTGGAACATGTCAATGATTACACAAATGAGTTATTGAATCATCTTTTGAACAAATCTACATTATTTAGTAAAATGACTCTTATGGGCACTCCATGCCAGATGAATATTATAATCCTCTTTTATCCATAAGTGGCAATTGGCTGATTTTGTTTGCGCTCTGGTGGGTTTGAGCTCAGATTGAGTTTGCAGTTTCAAAAGCATCTTCAGAGCAAAACAACTGCATGGGGAAAAGGTGGTGTGTATTTTTAAATCACAGACCTAGATATTCATAATGCATAATTTATCCTTACTCTGTAGACCCTACTGCTCCATATTAATTTGGTTGAGATGCCGTTTTAAGATGTGTGACTGTGCACGTTTGCGTGTTTGTTTGGATGTGCTATCATGTGGATACAAGAAAGAAAGCAGACATACTTGTTCCATGAATCGTGAAATTCCACAACAGTTTGTAAATAAGATGTGCTTTTTGTATGGCGTTCTGTATTCTGTCAGAAATAAAAGGTTGAATATTACAAAGCCTGTCTGTCAAGAACATGGCATATTTCACTTCCAAAAAAATTCAGCAAGGAAATAAATAAAATGTAATACTTTAAAATAATAAAAGAAATTTTTTTTTTTTTTCAATTATTGTTTGTGACATTATTTTCATGACGATTAATTATATTATTCCTCCAATTGCTATTATTGTAATGTGGGGGGAAAAATAAATTAAAATATTTATATAAAAATAAATTGTTTTAAATATATGATAAATATATTGTAAATATTGAATATAATATTAAACAATATTACATAGAAAAATTATTGTTTTTGAGTATTTGTTTAAAGATGTTAATGACAATTTCACAATGCAAAAAAATCCTTAAAGGGCTCATAGCATGTGAAATCTAATTTCTTCATACAGTATAAGAGGTCTTTGTACCATTAAAACATCCTACACATTTCATAGCTAAAATTATAAACAAAGCATTTATTTAATCAAGTTTCAAAAAAGGCTTGTTTTAATCGGGATCTATTACGTCACACGGACAAATACATTTGCCTCCAGAGCAAGACATCGACGAATAGTTTTACATCATCTTACCGTAGGCCCCGCCCACTAGCATTCAGTCGCTTAAAGGGATAGTTCACCCAAAAATGAAAATTTGCCCATGATTTATTTTTCTTACACAAACGCATCGCTTCACTTCAGAAGGCCTTTATTAACCCCCGGAGCCGTATGGATAACGTTTATGATGGATAGATGCACTTTTATTGACTTCAAAACAGAAACAGCCATTCAATGCCATTATAAAGCTTGGAAGAGCCAGGAATTTTTTTTAATATAACTCCAATTGTATTCGTCTGAAAGAAGAATGTCATATACACCTAGGATGACTTGAGGGTGAGTAAATCATGGGCTAATTTTCATTTTTGGGTGAACTATCCCTTCAACGGCTGACATTTGCTACACTGGA
Organism: Rhinogobio ventralis; assembly: GCA_039654625.1. Lineage (NCBI taxonomy): Eukaryota > Metazoa > Chordata > Actinopteri > Cypriniformes > Gobionidae > Rhinogobio > Rhinogobio ventralis. The sequence goes on from CM077213.1 coordinate 5,956,159, forward strand.
TGTAGCCTAAGTATAGCGTTGCATCAAAATCAAATAGAGCCCATTATAATCACTGACGCTGTCTACACTGGATACAGTATACAGATGCGTGTTCATTTTCTGACATACTCTACCCGCTTAAGTCTGCAGACAACAGGACAAACCAAAGAGCAAAAGAACGTTCGCTTTGACGCGTCCAGTTTAAACAGCTCTGACAGCAGCTGCATCACAAACTGTAAGTATTGATTTCATAATGCTTTGTCTGTTTTATATGGATAACGGCCATTTACTGACAAGCCTTAAAGGAGCCGCCCCTAAAAACAGATGATTTCAGACAGAGGGTCAGAATGAAGGTTGAAAATAATATATAATGGGTTTTTGTGTGTGTGTGCAAAAAACTTTAAAACATTAAAATAATAAAAAAAATAACTTTAGTCTTCATGCAGAGAATGAAGCTTATTTTATGCAAAATATAATATAATGTTTTTCTTTTTTATTTTGAGATGAAATGTGGACATGTTTTTGTGACCCAAAAGCTCAATTTGCATATTTTTTCCTTTCTGTTCGTAGAATAAGATTGGTACACTTAGCCTGTCTCTCATTGATTTGATAGCCTGTTGTCAGTGTCATTTATTTCTTAGCTGAATGGTGTTGTAAGTAATTGTGTGTGTGTGTGTGTGTGTGTGTGTGTGTGTGTGTGTGTGTGTGTGTGTGTGTGTGTGTGTGTGTGTGTGAGAGAGAGAGAGAGATCGTTTCTCATCAGCGTTTGCTTGTGATAGCCATGTTTCGCTTCACTTGTTTTCTGAAATGCTCATTTCAGACCTTTCCTTCAAACATGACGCAAACATCTCCCCATTATTACCAATTCCAGCCTGTAGTGCTTTGCTTCAGGAATTTTGTGGTCCGAAACATCAAGTGGCTTTTCAATGTGCTCTGCGGATACCGCCTGTGCCGGCAGTATGAGATCACTCGATTATTCGGAGAAACCTGCTCTGAGATGCATGAGTCAGTCTGAGCTGTGAACTGGGGGATTTTAGCTGCTCATAAATTCTTGCGACACTGATCTGAACGGCTGCATATAAGAGGTCCGAATGCTGCACTGCAACATGATGGTTAGACAATGTAGTGAAGGATTGTGTCTACTTCCAGTTTAAATAGGATGTGCTGGTGGGTGTTGTAGTAGTAGTAGTAATGATAAAAATGAATCCAGGGATCTCCCATCATGGCTAGTGTTTGTGATTCATCAGCTAGCTGTGAGCTTGAGTTCTTACTCATGATGAAGGAGGGAAGAAAAGTGAAGCTTATGTCTTTTTGGGAGGATGTTATTTATTTTACACTGTGCTCAAGGTTTGAAGTGGAAAAAAATGGTGTCTGAATTTACCGTGTTTGCATATATAATGTTTAATATAATAATATAAAATTTTGGCATTAAAACTGTTATTTTGGTTATATAATTTTGTTATTTTGACCATTAAAGAAGTACTATATACATTAAAATTAAAGGGATAGTTCACCCAAAAATTATAATTATAATTTACTCACCCTCAAGCCATCCTAGGTGTATATGACATTCTTCTTTCAGACGAATACAAAAAAAATCCAAGCATTATAATGGCAGTAAATGGGAGCCCAAAATTTGAATCCCAAAAAAGTGCCTCCATCCATTATAAAAGTGCTCCACACGGCTCCAGGGGTTAATAAAGGCCTTCTGAAGTGGATCGATGGGTTTGTGTAAGAAAAATATCTATATTTAATACGTTATAAAGTAAAATATCTAGCTTCCGGCGGACCGCCTTCCATATTCAACTCGCAGTTCAAAATGCTTGTTCTACATCCGACGTCATAGTTACGCCAGTTACGCTTTTTTTGTAAGTTGAATACGGAAGGTGGTCTGCCGAAAGCTAGATAATTTTCTGTATAACTTGTAAAATAATACAAAAACCCATCGCTTCGCTTCAAAAGGCCTTTTATTAAACCCTTGGAGTCGTATGGATTACTTTTATAATGGATGGATACAGTTTTTTGGCCTTCAAATGTTGGTCTGCCATACTGCCATTTATAATGCTTGGATTAGCCAGGACATTTATTAATATAACTCTGATTGTATTCGTCTGAAAGAAGAATGTCATATACACCTAGGATGGCTTGAGGGTGAGTAAATCATGGGGTAATTTTCATTTTTGGGTGAACTATCCCTTTAATAACATTTGTGTCCATCTGTATTTTCATATTTCTATAGGCAAGATATGTTTCAGCATTAGCTTTCTGCATATCCTCATGCTCATATGAATACCAAAATGAATGTGATCTAGATCCACATAAAGTTAAAGCTCTTTCTCTAGGTAAATCTTCAAGAAGCTTATGAAAGGTTTGGATTTAGATCTTCATATTACATTGAGTGGCTGGGCTTGTACTTGCTGTGTATGTTAAACAGGCTTTGTTAGAAGTCATTATTCAGAGAGCTGTCATTCAGAAGTGTCTCATATAAACATTTCTGAGTCAGATTTCATCTTCCAAATCAGAAGACAAAATTAAGAAATTATATTAGCAGTTCACCCTTATGCAGTTTTTTTTGTGTACGAAAACATTGAGCTATATTGCTATGATGATTGTGTGACTGTGTTCTTACTTGTATATCTGATTAGTTTACACCATCCTAAAGACCTTCATCCTCTATCTGTGTGTGTGTGTGTGTGTGTGTCTGTGTGAAAGTGTGAGTGAACTACTGAGTTTAAAAAAAAGGTATGGCCTATCAATAATTCAGAAAGGGAGAGCACATTATAAATAGTGCATGATATGAGAGGCAGAGAGAAGGTTTGAATCCATGTGTCAAACAAGGTCTGTGAGAGAGAGTCAGTGTGTGTGTTTGCTTGCATTCAGGGGATATGATGTTTCACCTATGTCAGGGATTTTCATTTAAAACGCATGGCCAGTGTCATCAGATTAGATGTGTTGCTTTTTTAAGCATGTCACATTAGTGCAGTGTAGGCCTATATTATACATGGACCAATAAGAATCAAGGTGACCTTGTTCGCAGAAGATAATGGCTGCTATTTAGAAAACAAATGTATTTTATAAAAAAAAGTAGCCATTCAGCAAGATAGATTAGTATGTTTTCCCAGTGGCTTTAAGTAAGATGTCAATGTGCAAACATAAGCTTGCAGTCCTGAGTGTTTTACAGATAGACAGGCAGTGGAGATTTCGTCCGACATTGAACAAACCAACAAAGAATTGCACATGACCTTGGTCCAGAAAATATGATTCTGTAATATGTTCAGAGCTAAATTCGTAGATTGAAACATGCAAAGTCAGAAAGATAGATTTCAAATATTAATAAGTATAAGTAGTAATTTAGCAGATGGATTTATAATTATTTAAAGCTACTTACGTTAGACTTACGTTGACAATCCCCTGGTTTAGTTCGAGCGCACAATGGTGATAGATTATGGATCAACATTTGTGGATTCAAACCTGCAACCTTATGATTATCAGTATGGGTTGCAAAATTCTGGTAATTTTCAAAGTTGGAAACTGTCCATGGGAATTAACGGTAATATATGGGAATTAACAGGAATTAATGGGAATAAACTGGAAATTTGCAAAACTGCAGGTTAGCCTATAACAGGGAACTTAAATGTAGTTGAAAAGGAACATCTTGCAGCATAATCTTGGTTAAAACAACCAGATTTAATGCAAATTTAGGGGCTGCTTAAACGACACTGTTTTCAATTACAAAAGGAAAGCAGTGTTTTGGGGGGCTGAAAAAGCAAGCCTTTGAAAATGGGTTTGAGAGTGCAAGTTTAAAAAAAAAAAATACTGTTATGGTCTCCATGTAAACTACTCAAATTTGTGAAAACAGTGACATCATGCACATGCGTATTACATGTTCTGTCCATAGACTGTAAAAAAGATGGATGACGTCCCTTCACTATCTTCTATTGGAGAAAAGTGAAGCTGCCAACGTCCGAATATGGCGCTGACATCTTGCTCTGATTTGGTCTGTGCATTAGTGACCTCGGGACTGGAGTCTGCGCAGAGAGCAGGAAGTAGAGCCACAATAACAAAACCCCGCAGTATCTGTTAGCTGCAGAACAACTAATTATGTTGTGAAAATGTAGAAATTAAAGTTAAAGCTCCAATCTCCTCCCGAAAAAAATCTGTTGCTCAAACTTCGCTCAGAGAAGCTGTCAATCATGACATCACACCTTCGTTTTTATAGCATCCAATAACTAACTAAAACCAAACTTATTTAAAGAACGAACACTTGAACTAACATCAGCGTGATTAAAAGCTAGCTAAAATGACAAACCATCTTTGGAAATTTTTTTAAAAGTGTAATTTGATTGTTTAGTTTGTCTCGCGTCACATTAGAATACATGGAGGGGCGGGGTTTATGAGCTATACTGGGACCAACAATCTGGGGGTGATCGAGACGCTTTGGCTTCATTTTTCAGGACGTGTGCGGCACGCTTGGTTCAGTCTATAGGCGCTTGGTTCAGTCTTCCATTATTCACAGAAAAGCAGTCCTGCCCCAAATCCACACCATTGGTTGAACCAGAATTTGACATGTCAGACTGCTAGTAAGTCTCTGTGTAATGAACTCGGCAAGGACTCATCTGAGAAAGTATTTTATCATCAAAAAGTGACACGCTTGACCTTTGAATAAAGTGTAGATCAATAAAATATCCCCAAACACCTTCTACTTTCCTCATCTGCTGTGGTCCCGCAGTAAACCTCCCTCAGAAGAGCTAAGCTGGTGTGTGAAACTCTGACAGACAGCTCGTCATGTGCAGCGCATATTAATGAGTTTTAATTTAATCCTAATCCAAAGCAACTGGACTGGTAGTACTTGAGTGGTGGAATCCCCATCATTTAAACCCCGCAATGCTGTGACATCATGAGATGTGCAGTCGTAATCTCTCGCATAATATCCGTCTGAGATTTCAAACCAATTTGCACCTCATGGAGTCGACTCCCTCAGGGAATCGTGACTCTCATGACGCCCCGGATATTTTGAGCATAACATTCTGAAGAAGGACGCCTGGTTGCTGTGCTTCTCTCGTTTTGCAGTATTATAGCTAAGCACACAAAATGGCAGGTCTTTTAATCTAAAATGATTCTGATCACTCTTGTGTATCAAAGATGAATGGTATCTAACAGCTGGTGATAACAAAGCCAGAGTGTCTTAAGTGCTCAGATCAGCAAAATACACTTGAACTGGATCATTTGCTAAACAAAAGATATTTGAAAAAAGCTATTTCAGTGTTTTCTAGATGTCTAAGGGAAACTCTTTTGTGCTTTAAAAGTGTTATTAATGGAATTCCCTAGCTCTTTTCACTGCCTCTTTTCTCATTACAATTGTAACTGAGTTTTTCAGGACCATTTTCCACCCTTTCTGTGACCCTTATCAAACAGGCTGTTTTTGTTGCTTTACCTTAACGACTTCTTTATGTAAATGACAACTGTTTTAATTTGGACAAACTCTTATAATGTGAAATGCCATAGTGTACAATCCTCCCTGTCAAGTTGATGAAAAAAGCATTGAAATGTACATTTTTTTTTTTTTTTTAAAGGGGTCCTATTATGCCCTTTTACGAAGTACTAGAATATGTTTTCATGCTTCATTTGTTAAAAAAACCAATCATATACCGATATCGGTTCGTAAAAATGAGAATCGATTAAAATCGAGAAATCAATATTTTTTTACCCAGCCCTGTTATCCAGCATTTAATCATATTTGTCGGAAAACTATGGTAATACAAATAGTAATCGTTTACAAAATCATGGATAATTTTCCTAAGGGGCGGTGAATAGTCTCACAAAAACAAAAGCTACAGTAAACACTACATCAGTAATGTTAGTTAGCAGGCTAGCGAGAGGCAAAGCTTTGCCCTTATTTTACATCATAGCTATCATAGCAACTACATAAAACTTATAATTGGAACGGTTAATAGAAAACACAACTACAGATAATAAGACAAACAGTACTTACAAGTTGTGATCCATAAACAACAGATTGGCCCGACAAAATGGGAACAGCTGCGTCTTTCAGGAAAAGCTTTTGTGCGGAGCCTGCATTGTACTCTGTCTGTATGCTGTTCTCCGTAAAATGTGCAGTTCACAGCGAAATGTTGGGGTTATAATGTTCAGGAACATTGTTTAAAATAAATTTTAACCACTCTTAAGTTCGTTAGCCACTTTTTCCGGGGTGGAAAAAACAACGACAACACTCTTCATCTTCTCTAGCGCAGCTCGTCCAGGCCTCGCCAACTTTTTTTTGCATATTCCGTGGGTGGAGATTATTTAAATGAGGAACATTATGACTTAATAAGACCTGGAAAAAAACACGTCGTAGTTCTTGAAAAGTGGATTCTGTTAAATGGTGCAAAAAAATTTGAATAAGGTTGTCAAAGGTTGGCAATTTAAGTTAATTGCTGCAATATTATAAGGCTTATTATAAGGCATGCATGAGTCTGCAACACTGGAGGCAAAATCTGCCACTCCAGCATACATGTAGAGAGGCGTACAGCTGTAGTCTCTCTTACTCTCTCTATTTTACATATACAGGCCTCTTTACGTCATTTCTGCCCCTTAACCAGTTTTCAAAAAATGTTTTCTTCATTTACCCTTCACAGGTTGGCCCTGTGTTAACATCTATATGGACGTATGAGGGGGGGTTTTGTGTGTGTGCATTGGCCTGTTTCTGTGAATTTCTCCTCAGGTCATAAATTCAAGCATACAAACACACGTGCATTAATAAAGCCATGTGCAAACATCAGCATCACTTTCATAGTGTCACAAAAATATTGCTGCTGCATTATTTTATTTAGCTGTAAGCAAAGGTTGTAAAAGTGTTCTTTTAGTATGCTACAAACATGACAGTTTGTAGCTGCTAATTTGTTGTCTTTGGACCCTCAAAGCTGCCCTTTGGCATGATAGCAGACTCAGGACAATGCATGCATGTGTATGTTTGAGCGTACTGTGCCATACTGGTCTATGGCATCCATACAAGCCATGACGCTCTCATTTGGCACAGATCAGTTGTTGCATTGCAGGAGAGCCAACTCTGACCAGATGGCCCCTGTGCGAGCGTAAGCCAGGCAAAATATCACAGGGTGCAACACCAGACATACTTAATACATAATACAAATATACTCACAGACCTGCACATATTTATACACACCTGTTTGTAGCCAGAGAGATTTGTGTCCGTTTTCTGATTCCCTTTTGTGAGCAAAAGGATGAAAGCATGAAGCGTGATTGGATTGGCCCTCGGGGGCCTGAAAACTTGATAAGTGACCTTAGGGAATTCAATAGGATTAGCTGAGCACAACACAAGAGAACAGAATTGAATAGAATGGTGATTTGTAGTGTCACTGCTCACATTGATTTGGCTTGTTGACTGGATACCAGCTTAATAACTTCCTGCGTTCTATTCATTTTTGTCAGTAGAGCACTTTATAATACGCTTTATGAATAAACAAGCAGTAACATTCTTACAGTGGTTGAAAGGCAGGAATTGAATGAAATTCATCTTACTTTTGAAATTTAGAATTTTCTCCAATGAATTGCACTGCAGTGATGATGTATTTTTATAGGCCAACTTGTAAGTTCGCATCACCCTGGTTCCCTCAACAAAAAACCAATAGGATTTTTCCATTGGCTTCGGATTATTGTGGAAAATAAGCTCCGTGACCAACAAAAGTTCATGATCCTGATGAGTTTACCCGTTCGGCTGATGAGGTTTAACGTCCCCGACAACCTCTGCAGTCCCATTTAGCACTTCCCAGCAAGCAATTTCACGTTTAAAAGACGTCTAATAGCCGTCCAAACAGAGCCCTGATGTCTAGGCTAAAACAAGGCAAAATTTAATAGACTTCTAACCACAGCCCAAGAATAGACTAGTCTAGAACATGAACATGCCAAAGAAATGAAACCAAATACCTTGTAATCACTGTTGACTTTGCTTACATGATGGAATATCATACATCTTGCAAGATATTTTTGCAAAAACGACATATAGGTTATTATGGCTAGAAGTGGGTTACTCATAGCCGGACTATAGTTAACCGAGACGGTGAAATGACGGCTATTGCTTGCTGGGTTGTTAGCAACTGTCTTTTTCAAGACAAGTAAACGCTTTAATAAAATCACATTACTGATGTATTTTTTGTTATAGAATAAAATGTGAAAATAGCTTGAGTTTGTGTTCACCACAGACCTTATTTTAGGCGTTTATCCAAAAGCCCCTTTCAAAAAAACGTAAACTTCCAGAAGTGCTAAAATGCTAACTCGTTTCCAGGTTTTGTCCTACAAAAATATGTCATCCCTGCAGCACTATTTTTTGGACTTTATACGTTTAGACTTAGAAATCTTCCATTGACTTACATTGTTAGAATGCTTGATAGTCAAAGCTAACAATCTTTGCATACTTGGTTTCAATTGGTTCTTTCTTGCATATATGTGCATATTATGATTGATGGTCTTTTTTATCCATGCTAGCCTTTTTTCTACAGAACTCCACAGAAATCTGGCCAGATTTCCTCGGAATTGGAGCACTTTTGAAATATTTTGGCAAGTTTCATATTATTTCCACAATATGAAGAATATAGTACTCTCAGCCAAGTTTAGGACGTTTTACCATGTTTACTCGAAAGTAATGTGCAGAAAATTTAAAGAAAGTCTGTAGATTCAGATAGCTTTATATACATTTTTCCTCTCCATCTCTAAATTTCCTTACTAACATTTCACTTTAAACTATTATCTTGCTACCTTGCAAGCACTTGCATTTTCTTCAGTTACATTATGTTGGTTAGGTGATGTTTGTCTTTCTTTTTAGTATTAACATACTTTGTCCTGTCCCAGCTTAATATGCAGAGATAACTTTAACTGCTGATCAGTTAAGCATTATATAATGTTTGTTAAATATTGATTAATAAGAGTTATGAAGTGCTACCCAATCTATGATTAATATGTCAAGTGTGGCTGTTTTGACATTGATCTATTTGCAAAGTTTAATTAAATGTAATCATAATCAACATTTATACAGGCATATGGTTCTAATAGTGAGCAAATCTATTAAATAAGTGCAATGGATTAGATGTATTAATCAAAATAATAAACAGATTACTGTTAAAGGCCAAAACATGGAAATGCATAAACCCTCATAATGAGTGATCAGAATTTTTAGTGACTCTAACAAGATGTTGCATCTGACAGGTGGGCGATTGCATAATGAGAACGAGGTGTGAGCGGAAACTATGGAAACCTCACAATAAAACTGAGGCGATTGTGTGTTCAGGTTTTTGAATAGCAGGGAAATACAGAAAAGTGCCATTTGCATACTTTTTGACTGGCATCTTGTGATTATTTTGGCCGATTAACCTACAGATTCCTCTCCGTCTCTGTCAAAATGTTTTTTCATTTTCCATTTTGTGTCTTCCTACATGTAGAGACAATATCCTTCTGCCCCAGTGTCTGGCTCTCTCTCTGTTATTCTCCTTCTGCTGGGAGGCTACTTGTTTGTTGACACGTTGATTGAATTGGTAACGACTCTTGGCAGAGCGGGTCGAGATGATGTTTCGGTACTGCACTGTGCACCTGTGTGGCTGCTCTGTCAGTGCCACTCATGGCCGGCTGTGTGTGTGTGTGTGTGTGTGGGTGTGTGTGTGGGTGTGTGTGTGTGTGTGTGTGTGTGTGCGTCTGCTGGCCTCAGGGTCGAAAATTAACTTTTAGCCAGAGCTGCCAACAGCAGATGAGTGGAGAAAGTTTTCAGGCCATTACCCACAGGATTTTTATCTGTATGAAATTGGAACCATTTTTGTTCTCCACTTGTTTTGTTGCTCTGTGCATGCCATCTTTTTTTTCTTTTTTTTTTACTTTAGACTTAAAAGCAATTACATTAGCGCTCAAAAGTTTGAGGTCAGTGAGATTTTTTTTTTTGTGTAATATTTTTGAAAGACGTCTCTTATTTGATCAAAAATACAGTAAAAACTGTAATTTAGTGAAATATTATTACAATAACTATTTTGTGTTTGATTAAAATGTATTCCTGTGATGGCAAAGCATCATGACTCCAGTCTCCAGTGTCACATGATCCTTCAGAAATCATTCTAATATGATGATTTGCTGCTTAAGAAACATTCCTTGATGTCAGCATTTATTTAAAATAGAAAACTTTTGTAAATAACATAACATGTCTATACTGTTACTTTTGGTCAATTTAATGCATCCTTTCTGAATAAAAGTGTTAAGAAGTATTTAAAAAATATAAACATTGTTAGAACCAGCAGGACTATTACTTAAATTCATGAAAATTGTCTGTGTTTGGCTATAAGCTTTAGACATTAGACTTTATTTATTCTTTGCATTTTTTAAATATTTTTTATGTTTACTATATTTAAACATTGACTTACAACCTACAGGACCATCACTTAAATTCATGGAAATATATTTATTAAAGGGGTCATGAACTGGCTTTTTTTTATTTTTTTACACTGTTGTCTGAGGTCAACTTATGATGTTTGCGTGGTTTTTACATTCAAAAACATCATAATAAATAAGTAATAGGCTATTTTCTGCCCTGGTTTTGAGGCTCTCTGAAGAAACGCTCGGTTTTAATGGGCGTGCTGCACTGAAGACTTGGAAGTAAACGCCCACGGCTATGATTGGATAAGATTTGCATATTTAATGAGCTTCAGCTCCCCTGTCAGTACATGTGGGAATTGTTTTGAAAGCGTGTGGGGAAACGGCAACCGGAATGATTCGCTCACAGGGCTCGCAAAACGTCTTTATCAAACAAACACAATGATTTATGGTGGATATAACCGCGAACGCGCGCGCCCTTCAAAAATCAAGTCAAGAGAGTGAACAACGCACATCAAGAAAGGAATGTTATTTCACTATTTAAGATAGCCCGTCGGCAGGCCGGGCTTACGTTTTGGTAGCCTGTCTAGAAAACATATAGCCCCGATCTGTAACAATGCAATACTATCACATATAAAAAACATGTTTTACTCACATAAGTGTGTTGCATCATTCCTGTCGGATCCAGTATAGAAGGCACAGCATTGTGTTTTAATCTCATTCTGTCTGCAAATCCAGTCTCGACCTGTATCCTGTTTACAAACGATTCTGCAGTGAAATGAGGCGAACAAACGGGTAATGGCTTCCCCACGTGAGCTGGAACTTCATTAAAAATAAAGTTCAACCACTCATTTCTAATATTAGAATCCAAAGGAAGCTTATGCAGCGACTGTGTTCTTCCACAACCATGCGGAAATCTTGAAAAAGGCTTACATTTTTTTTAAGTGCATATGAAATTGCTGTTATTTAGCTAGTTTATCACAAATTTGTGCAAATACAATATTCTGTATTTGTGTTGCAACATGTAGTGTGTTGCAACACTTTAGGCTGGAATAAACTACATAACTTTTCATATCTGAACAGATTTTTAAACCACTAGGCATCATACACTCACCTAAAGGATTATTAGGAACACCATACTAATACTGTGTTTGACCCCCTTTCGCCTTCAGAACTGCCTTAATTCTACGTGGCATTGATTCAACAAGGTGCTGAAAGCATTCTTTAGAAATGTTGGCCCATATTGATAGGATAGCATCTTGCAGTTGATGGAGATTTGTGGGATGCACATCCAGGGCACGAAGCTCCCGTTCCACCACATCCCAAAGATGCTCTATTGGGTTGAGATCTGGTGACTGTGGGGGCCATTTTAGTACAGTGAACTCATTGTCATGTTCAAGAAACCAATTTGAAATGATTCGAGCTTTGTGACATGGTGCATTATCCTGCTGGAAGTAGCCATCAGAGGATGGGTACATGGTGGTCATAAAGGGATGGACATGGTCAGAAACAATGCTCAGGTAGGCCGTGGCATTTAAACGATGCCCAATTGGCACTAAGGGGCCTAAAGTGTGCCAAGAAAACATCCCCCACACCATTACACCACCACCACCAGCCTGCACAGTGGTAACAAGGCATGATGGATCCATGTTCTCATTCTGTTTACGCCAAATTCTGACTCTACCATCTGAATGTCTCAACAGACATCGAGACTCATCAGACCAGGCAACATTTTTCCAGTCTTCAACTGTCCAATTTCGGTGAGCTCGTGCAAATTGTAGCCTCTTTTTCCTATTTGTAGTGGAGATGAGTGGTACCCGGTGGGGTCTTCTGCTGTTGTAGCCCATCCGCCTCAAGGTTGTGCGTGTTGTGGCTTCACAAATGCTTTGCTGCATACCTCAGTTGTAACGAGTGGTTATTTCAGTCAAAGTTGCTCTTCTATCAGCTTGAATCAGTCGGCCCATTCTCCTCTGACCTCTAGCATCAACAAGGCATTTTCGCCCACAGGACTGCCGCATACTGGATGTTTTTCCCTTTTCACACCATTCTTTGTAAACTCTAGAAATGGTTGTGCGTGAAAATCCCAGTAACTGAGCAGATTGTGAAATACTCAGACCGGCCCGTCTGGCACCAACAACCATGCCACGCTCAAAATTGCTTAAATCACCTTTCTTTCCCATTCTGACATTCAGTTTGGAGTTCAGGAGATTGTCTTGACCAGGACCACACCCCTAAATGCATTGAAGCAACTGCCATGTGATTGGTTGATTAGATAATTGCATTAATGAGAAATTGAACAGGTGTTCCTAATAATCCTTTAGGTGAGTGTATACTTGCCGAATTTGTAAATGGTTAAAGAGAAAAACTTTTTTAACTCTTTCCCCGCCAGCTTTAAAAAAATAATAATTGCCAGCGACTGCCAGCATTTGACCCTTTTCACAAAAATGTCATGCCGCCCAGAATATTTTATTGTATGACTATCTGAACATGCAATATATCAAAAGAAAACAAAAACATTTTTTTCTATAATCTTGCATTATTTTTTTATCAACACTTGAATGTCGGTAAGTTTCATTCAAAAAAGCAACATTTTGAGCAAAAGCTGAGAAAATCATGTTTTTGTCAAAGATTACGTCCAGATTGAATTCAGAACGATGATTAAAACACTGAAGGAGTAGATCAAGTCCATCAACACCCCCAAAACTTCACAGCCCTATAGCTCGCCCTGGGTCGACATTTCATTCAGGAACATTAGACAGTTTTGATTTATATGCTGTCTAATGTTGATGATCGCATCATTTTACATATGCATCTGCTTACATATGATAGCGCTTGTTTCTGCTTCTTCTTCGCATGTGTTTTGACCAGGAGATTTAGTACTCTTTCAGAAGATGTGTCATCTGGAAACACGGAAAACACGGAAAGCCATAAAATCTCGTCAATGGTGGGGAAAGAGTTAAATAAATGTGCATATATTTACTAGCTTAAATAGCTTGATTTAGGACAGCCGTAGATTAGTGAAACAACAGGGAATCTATTAGAGGCAGCACTGGTTTATCATGTCTTTGTTACATCATTGTTGCAGTGTGGAAGTTGTGCTAACACATTTCAGCAAGCTCTTGTTGTATGTGTTCCCAATTCCCATTGAAGGAGCATGCAGTGTGGGTTAGAGCTAAGACTGCTTCTGATCCTCCGTGATCCTGGTTTATCCTCACTACGATTCTGTCAGATCCACAGCAGCCATGCTTTTCCCTGCAGTGCCCACAGAACAACACATACACGCACAACACAGATGAATGTTGCAATGATGATGCTTTCAGCTGTATATCAAGAACTGAGCTTTTCGTATAAGACACAGAGAAACAAATACACATACACTAATGGTCAAAAGTTTGGAATAATTACGATTTTTGAATGTTTGAATGGATAAAATTAGAGATGCACCGGTTGACCGGCCATCGATCGGAACCGGATGGTTGATCTCTGTTCCGGCCTTGACAACAAACTGCATTGCAATCATTTCCTAATGTCATTTGTGTGGAAATATTTTGAAGTCAGGACATTAACACAGGCCAGAGACTGGAAATGCTGAATATAGACATAAAGAGGAGAGACGTGACGTGCCATACTGTGAGCGAATACTGTCCCAGTAGAGCAATAGAGCAATAGAGCAAATAAACAACAAATAAATTTGGTATCGGAATTGGTCCATTTGCTTGTAAAAAAATCGAGAAACAGAATCAGCCATGAAAAATTATGATCGGTGCATCCCTAGATAAAATTAAGCCCCACCCTACATTTTTCCTCCCTTCTAGTTGGATATCCTGTTTGACTCTGAAATATGTGAGATTTCTAAAATAAAAATGGTTGCAAAAGCCATTTCATGCTAACTGTAAGGGCCCTATCATACACCCGGTGCAATGCAACGCCAGGCGTTTTCACATCCAGCGCCACGTTGTTTAAATAGCAAATGCACTCTCACCCATCTGTTCGCTCATGGGCGTGCTGGTCTGAAAACGAGGTGTGTTCAGGCGCATTGTTGGCGTGTTGCTATTTTGAGGAACTGAAAACGACTGCGCCATTGACCAACAAAAACCTGGTCTAAAGTCAATAGCGCAGTATTTTTTGTGTTATTAAAAAAGCATGTTAGTAATATGTATAGTAATGTATGTATAACAATGTATAGTAATAAATATTATTACACACACAGGGTGTAATAAGCAGCACACAATTTTGCAGCAGCACACAAACATGCCAAATATTAAAAATAAAAGGACTCCTCTCTGGAGAAGCATTCAGTCTTTGCGCTCGCAAATTCCGCCATGTAAATAGTTTTTAAAGGGAATGGGAGATGAGACTCTGATTGGTTTATTGCACATTATGCCCAAAACACAGCCATTACTCATTAAGAGACTAGGTACAACCCTTTTGGACCATGCGCCTGGCGCGCAGACCGTTTTTTCCGGGATTAAACTAGCAAAAGTGGATTCGGACACACCCTAAGTGCACCTGCACAATGAGCTTCAGACCATGAGCTCAGATCGTTAAATAGGGCCCTAAGATGCCTTTTATTTATTTATGCGCACACAGAGATTCGGTCAGCACGTACACCACTCGTACATTCATACATGACGCCATCCTTACTGACCATCGGGTGGCTGTTTTTGCTGTGTAACCTCATTTGCAGTTACACTTCTTTATATCTGCCTGTTCAGACACTGTGGCGACTCAATTATTTGGAGCATTTCAGGCCTCCTGTCAGAAGTGCTGTGCTATCGTGGGCCGGTAGAATAACAACCTGTCTAAAAGGTTGTTTATTGGAGTAGCACTGCTTCACAAAATGTGATTAAGTGAGGCCAACTGAAAGGCACAAGGCAATGAAGTAAATATACACTGGAGATAAAAGGGAAAAATAACTTTGTACAGTGAAAAATAGATGTTGAGGTCACAGTGAAATCAAGTCTTGAATTTAATCGCTGCAAAACCAGGGGTTCTTGAAACTGATGGTATTTGGAGCTGAAGCCAAGAGATTTTGTCTGCTGGAGTCTTGCTGCGGACTGCAAATTTGTGAATGCGCTTTTGGCAAGAAAGAACCCCACCGCCCCTTTGTGATTAAAGAGCTTGATTCTGCAAGGCAGGCCGATAAAATATTGATAGGGAGGTTCAGCGGAGCTCGTCCCTAAATCGTTAACATTTAACGAGTTTATCACAGCTTTTGATATGAGATCCTTGATCAAGTCACCCATTTTCTCCCAAACAGAGGCGGGATATGTCACTTCAGATTACCATCTTCCCTTTTGTTCTTTCTGCTGAGTTATTCTGGGAATTATGTGGCACTAGTGTAGCGGTAAGCAGTCCTGGAAGCTTAGAAATCCCAGTCCCACTGTTTTAATTAAAGCCGGGTGTGCACTGTATGAATTATTTTTATTTTACCATTGTTGATATGAGATCTTGAGTCAAAGTCATAATGAGTGACATCTAATTAACATAAACTTTAACAAAACTTTTTTTTTTAAAGAAATTAAAACTTATTCAGCAAAGACGCATTAAATTGATCAAAAGTGACATTGTTACAAACAAATCCTTAAAAAAAAGTATTATTAAGCAAGTAGTATTTTCAACATTTCATCATTATTTTGTTATAATGAGAAATGTTTCTTGAGCAGCAAATCATCATATTAGAATGATTTCTGAAGGATCATGTGACACTGAAGACTGGAGGAATGATGCTGAAAATTCAGCTTTGATCACAGGAATAAATTACATTTTAAAATATATTAAATTGTAATAATATTTCACAGTATCACTGTTTTTACTGTAGATATACTTGTGTAATTTATATATAAATATAAATTATATATTCAAATATTAATATCAATATTAAAATATAATAATTTAAAAAATTTGAGTACATAATTGATTCTTACACGATTGATTATTACATTTATTTATTTGTGTGAGAAGTTTTTTTCCAGTGAGTAAAAAAAAAGACATTTATTAATTAATTTATCAACATTAATGTATTATGAACAAACATAAGTTAGCAAAGAACAATAGTATATTTGTAAATTAACATTAACCTTGTTGTAAAGTGTAACCAAAATCTTTATGATTCCCAAATTGTCTCACACCTGGTTTTAGTTTCGAGCTAAAATGACACAGGCATTATTCAAATTCCCTTTCTTTTTGAATGCCGTTAGCATGTTATGCTAAAACTAGTTAACATGGCCTCTGAGGTTTTTGTGAGTTCTGAGTCTGTGATTGTTGGCAGAGGTCAAAAACAATTTGTCTCTGGACTAGATTGCTGTTGTGTCATGCAGACAGCTCTATTCATCAGACTAATGCTCCTGTAGGGGTCGATGCCCGTCTCAGACGGGATATGTTTTACACAGATGATTCTGACCGTCCAGACTCCTTCCTGTGTGCGATAGCGCTGATTGGCTGGCCTGCATTGATTGATTGATTTGATTGGTCTCCTCTCACAGGTGCTAGAAAAGATTTGTTGTTCTTTTAAAGCCTTAATCATGTAGGCCAGGGCAATTCAGTCTTTTAAAGTCAACTAATGTTGATCTAGCCAAGTTCATTTTTCTTTTTGGTATCTAGACCCCTAGACACTGTGAACGAGCCACAAAAGGGCATATTTTTTGGCCTTAACAATTTTTTTAACTGACTGTTCTATTTGTATTTAATGATAATAAGCAGCAAACATTTAGCTTTTTAAAATTTCAATCAAAATTTTTATCTCATTTTTAAATGACTTGGTCTTGGTTTTTGCCACTCTTGTGCACTTTTTTGTAAGTTGCTATTGTAGGAAAGATTCTGTCTTTTCTGTTTTACTAAGGGGCCATTTACATGACACTGCTTTTAACTAAAAACAGAAACATTTTTATGCCTTTTGGCCGTTCATTTAAATGACAACTGCGTTTGGGGGCCTGAAAATGCAAAGTCAAAGTGACGTCACCAACTACTGGCCTGCCATGCGCAATACAGCTACAGCGTTTTTAGTCATTTTCACGGATCTGTATAAATGGGGATCATTTTGACAACATTTCCGCCTGTATTCGAAAAAAGGCAAAGGAAAAAAGCTTCCGTGTTTAGTACATCATTGCCGTGTAATTCCATAAAGAGAAGCCAGTTGGTCTCTGAAAAATTTGTCAGGGTTAGACAGCATGAATGTGTCTATAAGGCCACGTACACACTGTAAAGTTTCTTATACCCTTTTTCCACCAGCATGAACTACCGGCTGCTAGTTCAGAGCTAGTGCTCTATATACGTCTCATCTTTCCCAGCAACACTAGCACAGCAGCGCCAAACATAAACACACCACCAACAATGGCGGACGTTGCGTTACTATTGATGCTCATGGGTTTACGAACCTACATCGGCATCCAAACACAGCGAATCCAACGGACCTTAATCGTGTCCATCATTTTTAACTGCTATTACAAAAATGGTGGTCACAAGTTTCTGTTCGTCTTGTGTTAGTCACGGTAACCTCGCCCCCAGCCCCTGATGCAAGCGGTTCTTACTTCTAGACCAGCAATGTTTTGGTGCTACCTGGGTCAGAGCTGGTGTTTTGGGTGTCGAAAGACAAAGAACTGATTTGAAACTAGGCTCTGGCTCTGAACCAGCTCTCAAACTGCCTTGGTGGAAAAAGGGCATTAGACACTCCACCTCAGTTACACACTATATGCTGCCCATATTTATGTATTTATTTTCAAAATCATGGGCATTTATTTGAAGTTGGCCCTTTTCTGCTATAACAACTTCTGTTATTCTGTGAAGAGCAGCTGTTTGGATTTGTTTCCCATTCACACACAAGAGCATTAGACTGATGTTGACTTGCAGTCGGTGTTTTGATTCATCCCAAAGGCGTTCAGTTGGGTTCAGATCTGGGATTTGTGCAGGCAAGTCAAGTTCTTATATATTATAAGTTCAAATATGGAACTCACTTTAGGCACATGGGCATTGTCAACATGGAGGGGGGAAAATCCAAACTGTTCTCTTGAATTTCTTTGTATAGTTTTGCATTAAGATTTGTCTTGACTTGATTAAGGAGTCTAGCCAAAGCCATTCATTAAAAAGGGTTGTCCAGACGTTTAGCTCAGAGACACAGACACAGTGCTGCATCAATATATTCAGATGAACAGACAAATGAATGCTCTTCTGACTCATTATGTCTTGCCTGAGCTGATTGGCTGATGTAAATCACCTCGAATGTGATTGGCCATTTTAAAATAGCTCCCAGTCACATTGGCTGCCATCTCCCAGCCAGTCCTGCATATCTCCTCATCAGGCCTGGAGAGCAGTGAAGGAAGAAATGAGAAATGGATGCTGAGACATGATGAGATGATAGTGAGGGATGAAGAAATGGGAGGAGAGGAAAATGAGATGTGCCAAGTGAGGATATCTGCAGAAATCTAGACTCATGACTGTGCACTCATGACTGGCCAGAATAGTGTAGAAATCTGCGTTTTAGACTCTTTCTTGTAGTTATTAGTTACTACTATTTGCCTCCACTTTGTTTTTTAATTAAATATTTTAATTTAATTAATATGATATTTTACAGTTTTTATAAATAGTCTGTGTGCTGTATTAATCCGGAGATCATATCTATAGGAGAGTATTTGCAATTAGATGGTATTTGTAAGTCAAAACTGACATGTACACAATAACGTTGCATTAGAAGTCTTTAAATCAGCACATTGATTTCACTAGCACATTGATTTACTTTTTATTTTTACATGCACAGTAATTGGAGGAAACAATAATTCTTGCTGCAGACCAATATAATTGCTTAAGTGAACTTGTGACATTTAATTTGATAACTTCATTCCATCTGTCACCATCAGTCCCAGGATTTTGTAGGTCAGCTGTGCAGTTGTGAATACATTGCTGTTGTCACTTGTCATGACTGATAAAAACAACAAATACCACTTAGCATTAAAAATAAAATTCAGAATTCAGCACTGAATCATCACTCATTATAACTCATTTATGAATGTAAAGTTGTTGAAGAATAATTACAAAGGATGTTTCTTAGTTTGATTTATTTATTTACACCATAGAGAACTTGTTAGTGAAATGAGACGCGCTCAATTTCTGTAGTTACTATGGTATTTTGGTGGAAATTATGGTTACCATGGTGAATTTTTGGTGAAGAGATGTACTCTCAAGAGTTATTTGTATCTCACAGCAAGACAAAAAATCCAGTGAATCAGTCTTTTGCCTGTTATGCCTTAACAAAAGCAGTTAAATTGACATTGAAGAACTCCAATCACACCTGTCCTTGTCCTTGACGGGATGTTTCAGGAGATTTCCCACTTCCCTTTTTAGGCAGGTAACATGCTCAATGGAAAGCAGACGTAAACGCATTGCCAAAGCACGTTGTACATACCGTACTTTGCGTGTTAAAGCCACAATATGTCATTTTTTGCCGCTAGAGGTCGCTTATTCAAAAGAAAGGCGTAGCCTGATGACGCCTTGATTTCGCTGAGCTTTTATTATGCCGCAGACGAGCGTTTCCGCTTCTTCCGCTCATGCGTATGTGGGGTAACGCAGCGCTGTTTATCATATTAGATACATTTCAGTGTAATGAAAGTTATGTTATAATGCTACTCTGTGCATTCGCTCGGTGGCTACTAAGAGAGCTAGATCGATATTCGGCATGGTACTCGCAGTAATTTAAGAAAACGAGATTTAAACAATAAGACTAACTGTGTTGAGCTATATAACAATGATGATGAATGCATCCAAACAGTTGCTCACCTGTCTAATAAAACATAATGCTGTGTGTGTATATATATTCCATGGTTTCTACAAAATAAAACCGGAAATTGAGGATAACGCAAGTATGATGTCATTGATGGGCAACGCACAGACCATGTCCTGGTTAAAATTGCTTATTTCTCTGGATTTAAACATTCTTAGAAATATTTGAGATAATGTAAATAAATGTTTTTCTAGTGGTTTTTGGATATTTTAGTCCAAAAATCATACATATTGTGCCTTCAATGCAGTAATGTGATGGTAAGAAACCTTAATGAGTTACCTCAAAGACATTAGATAAACCAAGACAGTGCACTAATATTACTATGTATGAATGGGAGAAAGTAAAAATATTGCGGAATAAGTCTAGCCTTCTAAATAAAAGAACCAATCGCCAATTGGTAAAGTGCATTTGGCTGCTATTTGAGCATAAGAAATAACATTTATGGCACAGTTCATGTCAGATTTTGTTGCTGATTCGAAATGTTATTTAAATGTGAGGATTTTCCCATTCAAGTAAATAGGACTTGGTCTTGGATGCCTAGCTGACTGAAGGCATTGCAAACATGGCTGCTGAGTGAACAACCTTTCCTTGAAAGGGACTTTGGTTACCTTCATGTGCTGTTGTGTTAATATTCAGGTAGCTTGCAATAGACATACACATATGATTTAACTTGCAAGATTCTTTGTTGCTCTGCCATGACAGTAGTTGACCTGAAAGTGGTTCATTTTTTTTATTTTTAGTTTTTTTTGCTAATGCCCATTGGGCATTATTTAGTGGGCATAATGATGAGAATGTAGGCTATTTCATGGTATACATTTATCAGTTCAGGCATTGAATTGAATTTTTTCTTTTTTTTCTTTTGCACATTATATGGCTGGATACTGAAAACTCACTTGATGTCTCATGGTTAATAGTAGTGTTATATGCGATATGTATCGATATTGAACTATCTGAAAAGGTTCCAATGCACCTTTTCTGCAGTATCAATACACCGATACCAGCTGCACGTTCTCACTCTCTCTTCTCTCCGACAGCTTAACTTAGTTACAAGACCCACCTGAAAAACGTAAAGCCATGTTTATTTCATTTGTATCCTTATTCTATTGTATTTATTTGTGCTATCATTTGCAATTTGTTTATTTGTTTTTATTTTATTACTGACTATTTACTTGTCTTTTTTGTAAATGTAGTTCAATGATTCAAATAAAGCCTCCCTGTGCTTTGTATAAGCTATAACAACAAAATTACCCAAATTATAAGATAATAACAAATTATCTGTATGGCGGTATCTCAAGGTATTGTATCGAAGTTAGAAATTCCCGTATCGTGACAACACTAGTTAATAATATGACTTTGAGAGACCATCCTGTAGTGATGGTGGTGTTGTGGTTAAGCATCTGGGATGTAATCTAAATGTTTCAGCTTTACCGTTGTGCCTTGATACTTACCCACAGGTGACTGTAGAAAATGTAATATAATTTGCCTCGGATAGAAGTGTCTGCTAAATGACAAATAGCCCACTGAGAATAGGCTAACCATTCAGCATCAGTGCCTGGATATTAGACTTTCTCTGGCTGTCTGGAGTAAAATATGTTTGGGTTGAGAGTCGAATGCTCCAAGGTGTTTGTGCTTCCACTCAGGTAATCAGAGAGCATCATGGGCCGCAGGAAGCTGATGTTTAGAGCAACAGTCTTCACACGGCACTTACTTCATTACAGATAACATCTGATATGGTCTACGGTGTGTGTGTGTCTTGTTATTGCCTGTCTGTCAACGAGCGTCTGTGTGATTTCATTTTCAAGCGACTGATGCACAGCGACACAAGCCGTAAATAAAGAGCGCAAAACATGACCCTGCCCTGCTCCGGCCCTGAGAGGGACTAACAGTGCGTGCTCGCACAGGCTTAATCACCCATGACAGCTTGTTTTCCTGCAGGGACACATACATGTGTATTCTGGCCCGCTTGTGTGTGTGTGATATGGCTTCATTGTTACTTTGTTACTTTACTTTGTACATTGTAGTGTTACTGAAGTAGAGGTGGCAGTATGACCGAATATCACGGTATAAGTAATTTTACACTACCATTCAAAAGTTTGGGGTCAGTAAGATCATTACATTTTATTTTGAAAGAAATAAATACTTTTATCCAGCAAGGACATATTGAATGGATCAAAAGTGACAGTAAAGGCATTCATAATGTTACACAATATTTCTATTTCATATAAATGCTGCTCTTTTGAACTTTCTATTCATCAAAGAATCCTGAAAAGAGAAAAATCTTTTTCTCTCTGAATGATCATGTGACACTGAAGACTGGAGTAATGACTGCTGAAAATTCAGCTTTGCATCACAGGATTACATGGTTTAAATGTTAGGAAACATTTTAATAATAGTTCACAACATTATGTTTTACTCTATTTGTAATCAAATAAATGCAGCCTTGTTGACCATAAGAGACTTATTTCAAAAACATGAAAAAAATCGAACCCACCTTAACTTTTGAACGGTAGTCAGTAATGGCAAAAGTACACACATCCTTCACTCAAGTGGAAGTACAGATACTCATGTTTAAAGAGATTCAACTTTAAAAGTTGAAGTACAGACTACACTTTTTTTTTTTACTCAAGTTAAGGTAAAGATGTATGGGCTCTGTAAAGTAGCCATTAGTACTACCTGTTTTAGTGTCATGCTGGTAACTGGACCTCACATCATATTAATACATTAATATAAAATAACTTACATTTCAAATGTTGTTAGCTAATGAATGTATCCAGGCTGAACAACCACCATGTAGAACAGGGCTGGACTGGGACAAATCCTCATGTGTTTGCAATTTGAATATGATTCTGTTTAAAAGTTAATGGCCAAACGTATCATTACAAAAGTTCCCAATGCTGTTGCAGATTAAACATAATGTCAGGTTAGATACTGATAATTATTCACTCAAACCCCTTTTTCTAAACCTCTCTGTTTAACCGTCGACTCGCGCATCCGCCATGTTTGTAGTTTTTTTTAACTTTTTTTTTTTATCCACGTTTTGTAGTTCTAATCGAATCCTCGTCCAACTCACAATGGGTTGTAGGCAATAGCCGTCAGAGTGTGCACGGATCTGCACTTCGAATTCTAACCAGAAATAGTAGACCGTCCAGGTATCTTTGGAATACTCATTTCAACATATTACGATTTGGGACATACTAATTCTATTTTCGAATACTACTCAAATTTTCTCAAATCTAAATGGTTAGTTATTTTTCCTCACACTTATGTTGGTTACATCAGCTGAAAAGAAACGCTTCAGATGCAGAAAAAGTTATTGCATTTTGATGACAGCTTAATGCATTTTTTTTTCTGTAAAACATGACCATGGACATGTATTCAGAATGCAAATAGTGTCAATTTAAATTTTTATGTTGTCTTGTTTCTAATATCAGACATTTTCTCTCTTTCACAGTTTTGTCTGGCCTGAAAAGTTACAGAATAATTTGAATAATAGGGCGCTTATAAGGTAATGCAAAACATAAATCAGGCAGAATGCACTGCTTAAAGGGATCGTTCACCAAAAATGGCATTTCTGTCATCATATATTCTCCTTCATATTGCTCCAACCCATGGAACACAAAGACATTTTAGGAAGAACAGAGCCTTTGTCACCATTCACTTTTTTTTCACATTCATCTTTCTTCCACATAATGAAAGTGAATGACTGAGCCTGTCATTCTGTCTAACAACTCCTTTTGGGCTCCACAGAAAGAAAGAAAAGTCGGCATGAGAGTGAGAAAATTGGCTGAATTTTTTATTTTTAGGTAAACTATTACTTTAATGTAAAATCAAATATTTATTATATTAGATATGTAATTGGGAGGATAACTAAAGCTGAGAAAATCTCTTCACCTTATTGGGAATAAGCCCTGACTGACTGCTCTCTCAGAAGTTTCTCCTTTCATTTCTTTTGTGTTGTGTAATATCACTGGTGCTGCTTCTCTACTGCTAATAATACACAGCAAAATCAATTACCCACATTATTCAAAGCCTTTTCTTAGCCTCAGGTGCTGCAGGAGCTTCAGTAATGACACACTGAGTGCAACAAGCAAAGAATGCCGCGGCATTCCATTCTCACACTTTTATGCTGCAGCGAATGAATCAAGGAGCTATTAATAGATTGTGAGGCTGTACAGGAGCAAATTACTGTAACATATGTGTTGCAGTGCTTTAGCTCAGGTGGATGCAAGTGCACATGGCCGCAACCCCCCCCCCCCCACCCCTCTCTCCCTCTCTCTCTCTCTCTCTCTCTTCCCCTCCTTTTCTTTTCTCTGATGGAGTTTGAATGGGTGCTCTTTGAGTGCCTTTATGCTGGATGATCTTTCATTTCCTACTCTCAGTAATCCGGTGCAGGCTCAGACTCAGGGCAGCAGGCCCGAAGGATCTTTCTCTCTCTCTCTCTCTCTCTCTCTCTCTCTCTTACTCTCTCTCACTCTGTGTGTGTGTGTGTGCAGTCCCACGTGGCCCATTGAAGGAGTCCCACAGGATTAACCCACATATCCCTTGACTTGTGCTGTAAAACTGCCCTGACACACACACATGCACACGCATGCGCACGTAATCATACAGCGTGACAGATGAATGCACATGCATGTGAGAAACATTCATAAATCACTGCGGGAGTTGCTGAGAAAGCCTGTTTTATATAGCACAGTCAGATCTAAATGTGTGATCACATAAAAAAAAACTGGGACTCTATCCCAGGTTCTGTCTATTGTTCTGTTGTTCTATGAATCGTTCTGTCTCATTCTGTCATTCTATCTAGTGTTCTATCATTCTGTGTGCCTGCCTGTCTGTCCGTTGAATTTTCTGTTGTTCTATCTCCCATCCATCCATCCATCCATCCATCCATCCATCCAAACACATGCAGCAAAAGCTTGAGACAGATGCCACATAAGACACCAATACCTTGAATTGCCTTGTTCAAATGTCAGAGCTGTTTTTTTTTTTTTTCAATGCATAAACAGACTGGTATCCAGCGCACAGGCTGATGGGAATCCGGCGGTCAGGGTCAGATATGTGACGTGGAGGGAGGGTGAGTGGGTGTGTCTTGGCTGTTAATGAGCTCTGACATTTCCTGTCTCAGCATGAGTACCTGTGCCCAGTGGGCTGTCAGCAGGGATGGAAGCATCCTGCCGAGACATGAGTGGCAAGCATATGCATGTGGCTGTTTATGTCAACGGGCGAATGGGAATTCTGGCAGAGCGGATAGAGTGTGTGGACGGCGAGTACGAGCATGTGGTTGCACCTGTGCCCCAATGTGGAGGTGATTTTAAATGTGTTGGCTTGTGCTCTCTCTGGTGCCCTCCTCAGTGAAAACGGGGGAATCACAGCTTGGCAGAGGTTGGATTCCCTTAATGTATTAGTTCACTCTCAAAGACTGAAGATTTTTTTATGCTTTAATACAATTTAATTTAATGTTCTCTCCTACATAATGTTAGGTCTTCTAAAAGTGATGATTTTTTTTTTTTTTTTACAATAAATTGTTTATTATATTATATTATAAAATACAATATTAAGTCAACTTTAACTAAAGCATGCATGCTATGAGGCATCGAAATGAAGTTCAACACCACTGTCATATCGTAATGAAAAGAAAACACAATGTTCACATGGTAAGACACAGTCAGACATGTCACATGATGCAGCCATTGTTCCTGTGAATGTCCATGCAAACACGCAAACATACACCTGCTCTGTCATGCAACCGCAGCTCAGGCTGAACTGCAGGTGTCACAACTCACTGTGTGGGTCAATCCAGCTGACCCGTTTCTTTCCTGTAACCTGTGGAGAGACGTCTCTGATTGTTCTGCTAATGAAAGCACAGTTTTATATTCCAGACATGAGTTCTGATTGGTTCATGTCTTCAAACTTGATATATATGCTTTATGGAAACCACATGTTCAACTTTTATAAAGGTTATTGAGAGCCTTCAAGCTGATAATGTTACTGGTTGCTAGATCATTATGCAGTTGCTATGGTGTTCTGTTTGATGATTGGCATGTTTCTATGCAGTTGCTAGGGTGATTGCTTGGTGGTTTCGTACAGGCCCAATTCAAAAGGACCCATTTGAGATATCATTTATGTCATTTATTAAGTTTAATTCAAATCACTAACCTTATGAGCAATAGTAATAGTGACCACTAATGACATTTATTGTGATTCTTTTAAACAATCTGGCATGTTTGATAGCTATCTAATCAGATGACTCATAATATTACATAAAAAAAAAACATTTGTAATCTTATTTAAATGTGCTGTACTAAAGATATCCCTGATACTATATCAAATTCTGTTTCAATCTTTAAGAGACTCTGGAGCCTTCTCATAATTATGAGGATTCTGGACATAATCACTGTCTATATTTCTGATATAGAAAGCAGAAAGCATTGCAGCCATCATGAGATTATGTAAGTGGTTGTCTTATGTAAATCTTATATTCACAGAGATGGGCTGATTTAATTTGTTGGACTGTAGATGGCTCTGTTTGTCTAGAATAAATGTATGAATCACTGCATTTGACTGAAAAGCTCAGACATATGAAACCTCAAAATTTGAATCACAAAATCTCTAACTTTAACTTAAATGCAAATGTAATTTACGTCTTTCTGTAATCTTCACCAAAAATGGACCATTATGATTACATTAGTCTATTTAATGCACACTTTTTATACTATGTGACTTCAATGTTTTTACTACAGAGACTGTTAGTCTTGGAGCAAGTGCACAGTGCTTATGGCTCATAAATCATCCTTTCTAGGGATTTGAATCTACAACCTTTGAGCTATCAGCCCACATCAGTAACCACTAAGCCATGCCACCCTATGGCCTGTAATAACTGTAGTAGTCTGACCTGTTCAGTCCCTTAACAAGATTAAGATGAGCACATTCACTGATGCATTACTTTTTGAGATGTTGCATTTAGAAGTGTCCATTAAAGGGGAATTGTTTTATTAAAATTAGAGATTGCAGTTTTCTTGGCCGATTCCGATTTCCGAATTTTTTTGTAAGTGTGACCTGCCGATACAGATTTTTGCTGATTCTGATTTTCTTTCAAAGAACTATAATTGACAGCATATACAAACAGAAATCTACTTTTATGAAATGCAACATCAAGTAAAAAGACTAATAAAATAAGAACAAATAAACAAATTTCATAGTCTTTATTGTAAAAATTAAATACAGATTAATGCTTACAATTACTTACAAAAGTTATTCAGTCAAGAGCAGAGAGTGATTTTCTTTAACTGAATACTCGCCAAGACGGGCCTTTTGACAATTGTGTGTGTATTTGACCGTTTAAGCGCAGTAAGCTACTCATTTTGGTACTTGTGACTCACAAGCTGTTTGAGAATTCTTTCTCAAATTCCATTTTATTTCTTTTCAAATTAATTTTTTTCCCCTCTTTTTACAGAGTCCCCCTCAGTAAGAATCGCATTCCGGCGGTGTTGGTTAAATCGCCTCCGTAGAAATTAGAAATCGCGTTCGCGGGGGCACTGCAGTGCGATCGAAAAGGACACTTTCACTTTCACTATTAAAGGGGCAGGGGCTCAAATCTGGGGTAAATCTGTTCTATCCTGTTACTGTATATTCTAGGCAATATATAAAACTTTCTTGTGTTATTGCATATTTAAAACGAATGTTGTATTTCTTATTTGTAAAGTCACTTTGGATAAAAATATCTGCTAAATGAATAAATAAGGAATAATTGACAACGGGCTGTTGAATTATTAGAAAAGAATGCACATCCGAGGTGTAACAGCCTATCTTCTACCACCATGGGTGTGCATTATTTTCGAATAATTCAACAGCCCGTCGTCAATTATTCTGCTTATACTATGATTGCCATACCTCAAGACATTGTTCAGATGTTGTATTTCAAGACATTTGCCAGGTTTTTGTCCTTAGTCTGTGCGTCTCTCAACAGTGTTCTGCAGTAGCGTAATAGCGAAACTGTTGCTAAAAAAAGTTGCTAAACTATTTTACTGGTAAAATCAGCAGAGCAGAGCTGACAACACATTTTAGTGCGAGTGTGTGTCCATACTCTGTGTGTGCGTTTGAGTGGGAGAGAGAGTGGGAGAAAGAGATAATGTGCTTTCCGTGCATAATAAAAACTTGAAAAGAATTTGTGGGTTTTTGTTCTTTTGCTGTTGTCGGCTTTAAGGACCTTTGAAATAACTGAAATACATTGGCGAAGTGATATGGACAAGTAATGCGGTCAAAACCTGTCTGGAGCTACTTTAGCCATCCGTTTTCCTGAAAATAATTGCACACCTTAAAACGTTCGTCAACCAATCATATTCAAGCATTCAACAGCCTCGTAGTAATGTATTTTGCCTAAATGTTCCCCTATCTGCATTTACTCTCAGATCTGTGGCTACTTAGACAAAAACTTAGACATTTGCCATTTAAAGCATTTCTTTTATTTTTGTTCCCTGCATTGATTTGTGATATGTGCCTTTTATTGCCCGATTTATCATTGCATGTGGTTATAGAAAATGAAAAACACAATAGGACATAAAGAGATGGCATCCATTTCAAATGACTAGAATTATAAAACAATTTTATAATAATACAAATGCATGTTGCCTGAACTAACAACACTTACAGGGTATGTAAAATACATCAATTCTTGCTTTCAAAATCCTACATGCAAATCCTTCACAGCATTAGACTGACATGTTTTCTAGCAGAGTGTGGAGGAAAAGGGTGAGTTTTTCTTGGATGTCAATATGAAACAGAGGGACACCATCTGTGGAGATTTTTCCCATTTGATTGTTGTTAGTATTTATAGTGAATCGTAATACATTCCTAACATGTTCCTCAATATAAATCAATCCGCAGTCAATTTAAAACCTTCAATGTGTATCTTGCTTCATAATCCGTATGATCAATTCTAATAAACCTGCCTAATTGTGATAAATCCTGCTTACACACATTAAACATACAAAGACTTATACTCCTTTCTCTCTCTTCCTGCCCCCTCGATCTCAGAGTGATTGATTATTTGGCCTGTGTTTTTATCCCATTGGGCGTTGAGCTGTGTGAGTTTTATGTAAACCGTTACAAAGGCTAAGGCCTCACACCCACAATCTCTTAGTGAGTTTTTTTAAAAGCTCTGCACCTCTACCCTTCACTACAGAGTTTAAATGACTATAAACTGATCTGCTAACACTCTGACATCTCTCGTTTTCATTTTTCCACCTCTGTCTTTTTATTTGCTGAGCTGCGTGTAATGGTTTGTGAATAGGGACCAGAACGTGGCATGTTTTTGCAACAGAGGGAAAGATGCTTTAGAAAACAACTAATCTATATGCTAATCATTTAACAGTGATCATTTGCATTTACATGAAGATATTTTTATTGGGAAGCAGATAAATTTCAGTCTGAGATATATACTGTGTCTACACAGAACATGAGTGGTGTGAGAAATTTAAATTCCCCCTGTAGTCAATAATTGCATTCCTTAAAACTCATCCTTGATCACCAAAATGACATATTTAAATGTTTTTTCCTGTGAAAAATGTATTCATGCCTTAAAATAGCTTGAATGTAACTCTACACCCTTGCTTCATTTAGTATATGTGGATCCATGAATATGCAAATGAGCCACGCCTCCACTCACTCATACAGGCTCGTCTACAAGTCGATGTATCAAAATGGTCATTTGTTTTATGTATCGCTCTCTACAAAGTCAGACACATAACTGTAATTAATATGATTAGCCTTTTTCTTGACTATGTTATCAAACAGCTAATAATGTGTTGCTAATGTTAAACAAACTATGTTCCCGTTCGCTATCCCAGAGTCAGACGGCTGCCTTCTAACTTAAAACGTCAGTGGAGAAAGGCATAATAAAGAAATAATCATAATATCGTAACATACATCAAATACATATTTTACTCGCTATATTGCTAAATATAGCTGATTTTTCATATCAACAGAAAAATATACCGGGATAACCTGGCTTCTCTTGAGACTTGCCTGCTTCAGAGAATAGTTAATGATATGCTAAAGCCCGCCCACATGTTGACGTGATTGGTTACAAGGTTTGTGACGTAAGAAACACTGCCGATTTCAAACCGCGTGTCTTTTTTTCACTGCAATTTCAAGGAGAAAATACTCAGCAGTGGTGTGGATTTATGAATTTGCACATGGTTTGTCTTAAAGCATAGAAAAACACCACATAGACATGTGAACAACATTAAAAACTTGATTTTCACCACAGGGGGTCTTTAAATCGTTCCCATTATAGTCATTGAATCTGTATACACTGGAAGTGTCCATTGTGTTCTTGTAGAGCTTTATTTTCCCAATCTGTATTAAAGGTGCTGTATGTAAGTTTTTGACTGTACTAAAGCATAAAAATAGCATAATATGTTCACATGAGTTCACATACTCGTTTCTCTGAAAAACAATGCTACAGCCAGTTATTTTAGTTTGAAATGTGCGTTCTGTGGGATGATGCACTTTGCCAATTTACCCAATAGTATTTCGACACCACAGGTTGCCAGTAGGCAGAAAACACAGCGTATTGCTGCCATGGATTGCTGCAGTACCCATTTCAACCACTAGCTGTCATTCTTACATACAGCACCATTAAAATTAGTTACTTAGAAATGCCATATGTGTGCTATGACTTCAATGATGAGCAGATTCAATGCTTCCAGTGTAGACAGACTCAAGCCGCTGTGGTGGAATGTAAAGCATTATCAGTCGTGTACACATGCAGACTTTTGATTTGACTTGTCAAACTTGGGAGACTTCTGCTGCTGTTTCAGATGCATACAGCTGTTTGTTAGAAAAGTGGTTTATGTAACACATTTGAAATCTGTTGAATGCAAATGTTATCCCAACATGCAAAACAGTCATGTCTGCACCTGTTTGATGGCAACATCAAAAGGCACTGTGAAATGGGAGCAAAAATCATAGACACAGAGACAGCAAAAAGGTACGCAATTAGCTAATTCAGGTCCTGTGGATTAACTAAATAATGTTAGCAAACATTTAATGTTCTTCACAGTAGTGTAGTTAGCTAGCTGTATTGAATAATATTTTTCAAATGAACTGTTGTGGCTTTGGATCCCATTAATCCAGACATTTTCTATTATTTCTAAATACTTGGATGGTGTATTAGTATGGTATATTCAAAGTTTAACCATGCTAATCTTTTTCTTTGGCAACCAATATAGCTGTAGTAGTTTTGATAGTTAGATTGTTTAAATGTATACTGTTTTATTAAAACTGGAAACTTCCTATGCAGATTTTTTAGTGATACATTTTAAAAATTAGTGCAGTTCATATACTATTAAATTATTAGTAAGACAGAAAGGCTTACATTTTGGGCTTGACTTATCTTATCCCTGTAATTTGAGTTTTTCACCCACCATTACTTGAAACTTGACTCAAAGGCTAAAGTCTTAGATTTGACTTTGAATAGCAAATCAAAGAATTGTCTGATTATCCTGTTTCCAGTAACAGCTGACACTGCGTCTGTGGTTTCCATGCTTTCCAAATCTCACATGAACACAAAATACTACATTAACATTTATTTATTTTTTTAAATTTGCCTCTTTATTGGACCACTTCCGATAACCTCTACAGACAAAGGTCTCAAACTCCTTTAATCTGAGGAGACACGTGCCCCATTCAGATTTTTTGAGCCAATTGGCTTTGAATACAAAAAAAATAAAAAAAATAATGTGGTAGAAATCCAGCATTCATGTAAATTTGGCCAGTCCAACTGAGTTGCAGCTTTCACAGATCATTTTCTTTAAAATGAGAATTCATTTACAATTTTTCTTGGGCTTTCTTCACAGACACACTGCATTACCTCTGCTTCGTTCATTATGCTAAAAGCACACCTCGCAAATGACTACACTCACACAACGTCCATCTCGCTTCAACGCAGCATATAAAAAGCAGAAAGGCACAGATGGCAGAGCATTTTGTGAGCTTTGCACAAGCATTGAGTGAACGCTGCACCTGTTTATATTTAGCTTCAGTGTGGAGCACTGGGGGGGGGGGGGGGGGGGAGTAGAATCAAAAAGAAAAGGCATCTGTCTCGCATGGCAAAACCTTTCCTTTCCTCAGCCTCTCCCCAGAATTCATCCTGACCCGCTCCAGCAGTCAAGCAAAGCTGTGCACATACATTTTGTCTGAATTTTGTTAAAAGAAGAGCTGTTTACTTACTGCAGAAAGCTTCTTTCTCTTCTCAACTGCCTGGTTTTGGAGATTTTCATGGCATAATTTGTATGAAGTTACATTTTAGGATGTATTAAAATTTGCTCTTATTTTGTAAAATCTCTAAACCTTTTTATTAAACTTCAGAATATGACTCATTGACACTCATTCATATTTAGACTTTAGCAACGGGTAGTTCTAGGGCCATTTTCCTGGTTGCATTCGCACCACCAGTGGGAACTCTGAAGTGACGTAAACTGCACTTGTTGTGACTTTTATTTTGACGCCGCTGAGAATGCCAGAGCCTGAGCACACAGCGCTCCCATTCTCCATCTTCATTAGTTTATGATCTGTTTAACAGTCCTGTCTAATACGTTATTAAATAGAACTCTTATACAAAGAAGGTAAACAGTATATTAAAAAAAAGTATTAGCGTTTGCCGTTTGGTTGTTGTCTAATGTCGCTAGCTTAGCAGAAATACATAATCATGTTTCGGTTTGTCCCCTCAAAGTCGCGTTGGATTTTCTCCTTAGCATAAAGGTTGAGATGTTAGTTCATAACACCAGTTAGTTCATAGAGTAGATATATAGGCTATAATCTGTGTGTGTACACAGCTTTTTTTTAAATGGCGGGTGCTGGTGTTTTGCATGCATCAGTGTACACTTATGTCACTGGTAGTTCCTATTGTGCTGGGTTACACCCTACTCTGAAGTAGGAGCTAATTTAGTAGTAACACGCCAAAAAGTGGGAACTTCCGCTATTAGTTCTAAGAACTATGAAAGTCCCTATAGAAAATGCTGGTAGGTTCTTTGTCTTTTGCCGGTAAGCAACCACCCAGAACACTCAACCCTAGCAACTGCATAGCAACATGCTAAAACCCGGCCAGAATACCTTTGCAACTGCATAGCAATATCTTGGCAACCAGCCATAATATCTTTGG
This sequence comes from Rhinogobio ventralis, assembly GCA_039654625.1. Lineage (NCBI taxonomy): Eukaryota > Metazoa > Chordata > Actinopteri > Cypriniformes > Gobionidae > Rhinogobio > Rhinogobio ventralis. The sequence continues at coordinate 5,989,437 of CM077213.1, forward strand.
ATGATAACTTCTATATAACCTAGTGAGCAATATCTGATGCAGGTTGTGGTAGTTTGTGTATGTTTGTGTGCACCAGAGATGTACGAGCAGTTGCATCAGTGTACATCAGAACAGAACCCCATGGGGTGTACACCTTGTTTATCAGCCTGAGTCAACAAACCTGAGTCATTGAATAGAAATAAAACCCAGTAAGCTAACATTCCAACACTACCATATTGGCAAGCCCTCTGCCAGGTAATGTGAAAGTATTTGAGTCTGACAAGAAAATCGAGAAAAAACAGAGGACTCTTTTATATTTAGGACCAGGAGTAATTTAGTTTATTGCTGTAATAAGATGTAATGCTGTCTAATGAGACTCATTAAACTTAGGTCTTTTGTAATCTCCTATGTACAGTATATCTGTATGGTTTTAGTGTTTTTAAGACTGTAGAGATAAATCATAAAATGTTTTTATAATTATCTGTAGACCCATGGCTATTTAAGACAATAAGATTCAATTCAGTATAGATGTTTTTTTGTTGTGGTGTACTATTTGCTTCTAAATATTTTCTATAATGTTGCTGAAGAAGAAATTATTGCCTCATTGCTGTAGTGAGTTTTACTATAAAATGCAAATGTGATCTATAATCTCTCTGGGTTTATGAAGTCAGGTGTCCTAGATGTCAGTTTATATATTTTGTTTGTCTTTTTTGGGTTATGTGTTTCATGTGTATAGCTATTATTGGCTGGGTGGCTATGTACTGCACAGTCAGTGTTTGCAATATGTATTTCTGAGCATTGTGCTAGAAAATCTGGTATGTAGTTGTTTTGTGAGCTCTTGATCCAAATTCTAAAGCAAAATGCTTTTATAATGAACATACGTTTATAGTCTTACACCCCTAAATTGTTTAGTTGAATGCTTTGTGATTTTGAACTCACAGGAGCCTCCTGCTGTGGGTGGAATCAGCCATCATTCTGAGCTTGTGTGTCTTACTGGACTTACCAGAGGCTACATAATTGTGTGTGTTAAACACAGTGGCTTTGAAAAGAGTCAGCAAGTCCTTTGACAAAAGGTCAAAGTCTTGGCCAGAACCCAATTATGCTTGCTTGCTCGACTTGACCAAATCCCTTTTGAATTACAATAGTTGTGTGACAGGCAGAGAGTGAAGAGAGAATGCCAGTGAAGGCACATAATGCGATAAATCACATGTAATCTGACTATTGACACTTTCACCTACAGTTTTCTCCCCTTTATATCTTAATTGTTTCATGATACTAATTTCATGTTTGCCTTTCAATTTCAGAAAAAAGAATGGCTGTGTTTGACATGCCAGACCCAGAGAGCAATGTCAGGGAGCTTAGGGGATATTCCTACTCCTGTGCCACCGTCCGTTGGATCTCCCAGACTACCAGGCCCAGCCAATCAACAACAGCAGCGAGGGCCCAGTCAGCAAGCTGCGCTGAGACCTGTCGGCCCTCAGCAGCAAAAGCCACCTGGTGCCCAAGTAAGTGGTCCTTTCTCTCCGGTAAAACAAGGGGCGCCACAGTGCAAGGGCCCCTCTCAACAATTACCTGCAACTAAGGCTGAGACAAAAAAACAAGATCAAGGCATTAACAAGAAACAAGCTATGTCCAAAACAGAAACATCGTCTAAAAAGGGAACATCGGATAAAAAAGATGAGAAGAAAAGTAGTGGCATGCAGAAATCTAAACAAGATGACGTGAGTGGCCCTCTGTGTCCTCATCACCACTGTATTTGTCTTTCATAACAGATCACTTCAACATTCTATGATGGGAATGTTCCATGTCAAATTATTTAACCAATTGTATCTGTACTCAAAATCAGTTTAAAGTTAACAATCTCAGGGACTAATCACTATTTCCAGTACCTGATGGTTACACAGTGATGAGTCAACATCATTTGTAAACTCATTTTTAATTACCCATTACAAATAACTAATGTCACAAATAGCCCCATTTAATGTGACATACATTGTGTAAGTTATAATTTGTTAATATATGCATGCCATTTTTATTTACATCATTAAACAGTATTATTGTTTACAACATAGTTTTACATTGACTAAAATTTGCGTCAGTATTTAGATTCACTTTTGATGATCATCTCCATTTTGCATGCTTGTCTAATATGTGCCATTTGCATGTTTTGTAAATTGTATTTGATAAACTGTTTTATGAATGTTTTAAATGTTGATATTGTAATTCTTTCAGTTTAATTTAATTGATATATGACCTATGTCCTAATGCATTATCCTCTGTATTTACAGGATTCCAACAAGTCTAGCACACAGAGCCTGAGTGATACAGGCTACTCTTCAGATGGTATATCCAGCTCCCAGAGTGAGATTACAGGCTTGATCCAAGAGGACTCTATAAAGCTCAATGAGAGGGGGATCTCTGAACAACGCAGCCCCCCAAGTCCATCTGAACTAACAAAACTGGAAAGTTCAATGCGACCTCTGTTGGAGTCACATACAGTCACTGACCAAGGACAGCATCGTGATGGAAGGGACACCGCAGAACAGCAGAGACCTCGTTCTCTGTCTATATCACAAGATCAGGAATTTGAGTCTGATGAAGAAGCATCGGATGATCTCAGCTGTAAATTAAGACATGATTATGTGGAAGACAGCAGTGAAAGTGGCCTTTCTCCATTACCACCCCGACAGAAGAAGTCACAGAAAGAGCTAACAGATGAGGAGTTCATGAGGAGACAGATTCTGGAGATGAGTGCAGATGAGGAAGATACAGCAGATGTTGAGGGCCACGTAAAGACAAAAAGGAGCCATAAACACAGTGGAGATCTAGGAAAAGAGAGACGTCGTCTGACACAGCAGTCTAGCAGTTTTGAAGAAGACTCTAAAAGCACTGATAACTACAAATCAGGTGAAGCAGATGACATGATGGCCTCACAAGGTGGTCTGAGACGATTTAAAACTATAGAACTGAATAATACAAATAGCTACAATCGTGACATGGAACTCAGCACAGATCATGACCTCAGGGAGCCTGAGCTTGAGATGGAAAGTCTTACTGGGTCACCTGAAGAAAGGTCAAGGGGAGAATACTCTTCAACCCTTCCTGCAACCACACCAAGTTATACCTCTGGAACTTCTCCAACCTCTGTGTCATCAATGGAAGATGACAGTGATAGCAGCCCTAGCAGACGACAAAGGCTTGAGGAAGCAAAGCAACAAAGAAAAGCAAGGCATCGATCCCATGGTCCACTACTTCCCACCATTGAGGACTCCTCAGAAGAAGATGAATTGCGAGAAGAAGAGGAACTTCTGAGAGAGCAGGAGAAAATGAGAGACTTGGAGCAGCAGAGGATTCGCAGTACAGCCAGAAAAACTAAAAGGGACAAAGAGGAACTGAGGGCGCAGAGACGCAGAGAGAGGTCAAAGACACCTCCTAGTAACCTTTCACCTATTGAAGATGCATCCCCAACAGAGGAGCTCAGACAAGCTGCAGAAATGGAAGAACTCCATAGATCATCCTGCTCAGAATACTCTCCCTCCATGGATTCAGAAGCTGAAGGATTTGAAATGGGTTCAAAGCTGTACAAGTCTGGCAGTGAATATAATCTACCTACATTTATGTCTTTATACTCTCCAACAGAGAAAACCTCTGCTGTCTCTCCCTCCACAGCAGATAAATCATTAAAAAGCGCTGAAGAAGTTTATGAGGAAATGATGCGAAAAGCAGAGCTGATGCAAAAACAGCAGCAACGGGCACCAGGTAGACAAGGACAACAAAATCAGGAAAGAGTCCTTCAAACAGACAGAAAACACCATTTAGATTCTGGAACAACTACTTTGAGTCCAGGTACAAGTCCTACCCAGATCTCAGCTCCAGTCTCATTATCTGGAAATGATCCTTCAGGAAGAGGGACACAAAGGGTGCATTCTACACAGAGTCATTCACAACAAAGTCAAGTTAGAATGAGCAACCAAACATCTAAAGGAGGCCATTCTACTGGTTCCCCACAGTCTCAAGTTAGGCAGCCTGCTCCCACACAGCCTCAAGGAAGACTTCAAGGGACAGTACAGGGCCAAGTGCCTGATCCTGGATCATCCTCCTTATCATCAAAGATGTTCTCATATTTTAAAGGCTCAAGTCCTTCCACATCCCCTTCTACTTCCCCCACACAAAGTCCAACGCGTACCCCTGCACCTTGTACTACTTCTACAGTGGCACCTACTCAAACCTCTCAGATCCCTCATAGAGCAGGGGCACCACGTCTTGCAAGACAACAGTCCTCCCAAGATTCCCCAGTTATGGTGATTACATTGGGATCAGGTACTAGCAGTCAAACCAAACCAGTGACTGTAAATTCCTCCACCTCACCTTTATCATCACCAACAAAAGACAGCCAACAGGCAATTTATCAGACTCAACATACAACAATGAAGTCACCCACATCACCACAGAAATATCCAGCTCACCCATCACCTCAACATAGCTTGCAAAGGACACAGATATCAGAGCGAGTTAGTGTGGCTGTGAGCACTGCCACCTCTGCTGGTTCCCAAAGTAGTGGATCTCTTCCTGTAGGAAACATATCCTTGTGTAGAATCTCCACAGTACCTGGTACCTCAAGAGTTGTAGAGCAAGGCACAATTACCACTGGTAGTAATATAGTAGATCTTAGAACACCAATGAAGCCTGCCCCAATCATTATGACAGACCAGGGTATGGACCTAACATCTCTAGCTTCTGATACACGACGATACTCTATTGATGCAGAAACACCCCCAAATCGCCACACTGCTGTACAACCTCTTATTATGAATCTAAATGCACAGGCACAACCTCAAGTGACAACAACTACACCAACAACAGTAAGTGTGACTGTGGCAGCATCCATGTTCATATCACAGCCAAAGCAACCAGTCGTGTATGGAGATCCTTTGCAAAATAGAGTCGACTTCGGTCAAGGAGTTGGATCTGCAGTCTGTCTGACCCAGACCAGGCCACTAATCACAGATCCATCCATTCCAAAAATTGATGCATGTCTGGAAAATCTAGGCATTCAACAGCAGCAACTTCAGAAACAGCAACAGAAACTTCAGCAACAACAAGAGCTCCTTGAGCAACAGCTCCAGCAGCATCAACAAAATGCATCTTTTGCCCGGTACAACTTAGCTAATCAAGTGCAACCAATATTGTTAAAGAAGGACATGGTGGTAAGCCAGAACACTGGTGGAGGCACACAAACAGCAGTTACTTCCATTCCCAAGATATCTCCACTACCTCCACCACCATTATCATGCTCTACGTCTACCACACCTACACTTGGTCATGACATATATGGTGGGGTGGCCTTGGAACTAAAGAACAAGCCTGCTGTGGTGAATCTCTCCACAGTGAAGCCCCAGGTAATGATGGTGCAGTTGGATGAGAACAGCACTCAGGGAGCTACAGTGTCCCAGCTTGTTAAAAGAGAGGAGCCTCCTCCTCCAGTAGATGTTCTAGATCTCACAGGACAGATTAAACCAGAGAATCAGTTAGCTTGCTGTGATGTTGTCTACAAGTTGCCATTTGCAGGTAGTTGCTCAGGCCCTTTTGCTCAGAGAGGTAAGACAACTCAATCAGAGCCATCTGCAGAGCCATCTCAAGCTCCCGGGCAGCAAAACCATCCTGGAAATGATGGCTACCAAACAGCAAATATCCAAACGGCTGCAGATGAATGCAAATCTTTTACCTTGCCTCCTCCAGGACGACTTCAGCCATCTATGTCAGACAATAATCTAGCAGGTTCAAGTCTCCAATATTATCAGAGGACTGACCCTGGGGATCTTGCAGTGGATTTAAGCACCATGAAGCAGGCCTATGAAGCAGGATATCTTGGAATGGGTGCCCAATATGGATCGTACACAGATCTACGCCATCAAGGAGGTGATACGGCTCCACCGTTACCTTTGCGAAGATATGGCTCAATGTCCAATATAAATGCAGAGTATGGTTATCCTTCACGTGATCTAGGTGGTTTTCAAGAATCCAATCTTGCACAGTACAGTGCCACTACAGCCAGAGAGATTAGCAGAATGTGTGCTGCTCTTAACTCCATGGAGCAGTTTGGTAGTCGTTACACCAGTAATCCTGAGCTTCTGCAGTATGGTGCTGGGAGAGGAGGCCCTGCTGGCAGACTTAACCTTCAACAAGGCCTAGCATCTATTAGAGCCAACCTGTTGTATGGTCCAGATGGCAGACCAACAGTACATGGTCAAACACTTACACATTTAATCAATGCTAGACAAGCTAGCCTAAGGTCTTTATATCCCCCTTCTGTAAGGACAGCTGATGGCATGATATATTCTACTATCAACACCCCAATTGCCTCCACCCTGCCAATCACCACCCAGCCTGCCCCTGTTCTTAATCCCATGTTAAGAGGAGTATATGGACCTTACTCTTCAGGCAATGTAACTGCTGTACCTCTGGCTAACCTCACCAGGTTGCCTCAAGTCACCCCAAGAATGCCTCTTAATGCCCAGGGACCTTACAGATATCCTCCTCCAAATCGGTTTTCAGTAACTGCTCCAGATACTTCATCAGGAAGTGTGCCACCTTCTAGTACCTCCCAGGAAGCTCCAGTTTACCTCGGAAAGCCTACAGCGCCTGGCAGTATGTCAACAACTGCAGCACCAAAAACTGGTCAACATGTTTCTAATTTGGGTATGCAAAGTGTACAACCAGCACATACTAGTACAGTGCCAGTCCAATCAGTTGTAAATGAACAGGCTCCCTTGGCTCATATTTCAGTAGAAGGTACTGCAACACAACTCCAAACACCGCCCCAAACTCAACCACAGTCTTTGGTCAAAGGTCAGGAACAATCTCAAGTTCAAAACCAGCCTCAGACACAACCTCAAATATTAACAGTGCCACAAAAGCAGACCCAGGCATTTACCAGAGTCTATCCAGATACATCTGCCAGTACCACTATAACCACATCTGCTAATATTGAGAAGGAAAAAGAAGAGGAACGATTGCGACAACAACAGGAGCAAATCTTGCAGCTAGAACGAGAACGTGTTGAGTTGGAGAAATTGCGTCAGCTACGTCTACAAGAAGAGTTGGAGAGGGACCGTTTAGAGCTCCAGAGGCACAGAGAGAAAGAACATCTGCTCATGCAGCGGGAGATTCAAGAACTACAGACCATCAAGCAGCAGGTTATTCAGCAGCAACAGGCTGAAAGGGAAACCCAGCTGGTGATGCAAAGAGAGCAGCTGGCACAACAAAGGATGCAGCTTGACCACATTCAGTCTCTGCAACAGCAACTCCAGCAGCAGCTTGAAGAACAAAAGCGGCAGAAAACAGCAGCCATTGAAGCAGCTGCGGCAGCAGCTGCAGCAGAGGCTGCGGCTGCTTCAGCAGCTGCTGCAGCAGCAGCTACAACAGCTCAAGGTGTGATGGTTGGTGGAACTACACCTCAAACCATCTCAATTATCTATGATCAGAGTGGTAGAATTATTCCACAAGAAGGCCAGAGTGTGCAGATCTTGCCATGTGCCGATGGTCAGGTGGTGCAGGCAGTGGTGTCCACTAGGCCTTTGCCCAGCTCTTCTTCAGAGATGTCCCTTAAGAATAGTGAAGATCATGGAGATGGTCGGATGATGAAGAAACAAAACTCTATGCCCCGTTTGAGAAATGGATCAGAGGATGAGTCTGTAAAGAGAATTGCAGATTGCAGTGTCCAAACTGATGATGAAGACACAGAGGACAAACTTATGTCTCGTCGTCGTAGAACTAGACGTATAGCTGACTGCAGCGTTCAGACTGATGAAGAAGACCAGGGTGAGTGGGACACTCAGCCAATACGCCGCAGACGTTCAAGATACTCCAAACATTCTGAACCAACTGCAGAGACTAAGAGTGATGCATCTAAATCCAGCATTGCCATTCAGACCACCAATGACTCCTCGTGTCAGACTGAGTCAGACCAGTTGGGTAGAATATCTCCAGCCATACACATTACCATGGCTGAAACATCAAAGGTTGAACTCCTTCACTACATATCTGCTCCAGAAAGGACCCATAAGGGAGAGAGTTTAGCCTGTCAAACTGATCCAGAGGCACAATCCCACGGAGTGGTTGCTCCTCAGCTCAGTGTTCCCACGACTGTAAGTCCCTATTCCACTAGTCTGCAATTAGTTGGTGCCTCACCAACCAAGTTTGAAAGGAGAAAGCCAGACCCATTAGATATTGGATACCAACAAGCTCAGCAGCAAAATGAATCTCCTTCCCGTCATCCCCCCAAATCTCCACAAGTGCTGTACTCTCCAGTGTCTCCCTTGTCCCCCCATCGTATGTTGGAGACAACCTTTCCTTCCAGCGAGAAACTTAATAAGGCACATGTGACTCCCCAACAAAAAGCCTTCACTGCAGAATCACCACAGAGACATCAGACTATTCCAAGGCCCATAAAGAGTGTTCAACGGTCCATGTCAGATCCTAAGCCTCTCAGTCCAACATCAGAGGACCCAAACAAGACCAAATTCTCCTTATACCAAAGTCAAACCAGCCCAGCAAGCCAGGTATGGAACCATTTCATTGACAATATTTGTTTACTATACAGTTTTCTGTTGTTTACTACAAAACCACAGCTTGTAGATAGTAATTTGAGACAATTCAATCACCAATTAAATCTTACCATTTATACACTGTATACACCATAGGGCCCTATAACAGTATATGCTGTACTCCTGGACAACACCAAACCTATCCGTTCACATGACAAATGTTTTATTTAATTTAATTTTTAATTACTTTGGTTCTCTGTGTATTTTTTATTTACCATTCATTCCCCGCTCTCTTTACCTCATACACACACACACAGAAAAAACTGCTATATCTGGCAAAGTCTCTGAAATGCTAGGGGGTGGCACAAAGTGTAGGCATACTGGGTCAGCCCTGCTGTCTTCCGGCTTGCAGCAGCTGGTCAGAGAGGTTGAGCATTTTATTCTCAGTTTGATTCCTGTCGAAGGAATGCTCTGGCTTGTGCATTCGGAGAACTGCACACCAGCTAAAAGGAGGCTACTTCATCCAATGTGTTTTAATTGAATTTCATTAATGGACTCTCTAACTCCACATTACTGTAGGTATGCAGATGTTTTTTTTCATTATATGATGTTTTACTATTTATTTCTTGTAAACTGAAAAGATTTTTTTGTTAACACTAAAATATTAGGTACAAAGTCCTTCTTATCTATGTATAATTTATTGCCTGATTGATTCTAAAAGCACTAACCATTTATAGAATATAGTGTCACGGCTAATTTATAATTGCTTGACTTAAAATAACTGTTAGTCTCTGAGTGTGCTTGCTATACATTGTAATGTGTTTGGATTTAACTTTTTGGTTTGGATGGTCAAGTCTAAATGCATTGTATGCCCCAAAATTCCTTTGAGAAATATATATATATATATATATATATATATATATATATATATATATATATATATATATATATATATATATATATATATATATATATATGAAATAGATAAATACTGTAATACAGAGTGATATGCAATATGCAGTATATGCAATATTTAACAGATTTATGTAATTTTGCATGTTAACTTTAATAATTATGCTTTTTAAAGTATTAAAGAAAAAAGTGGTTCTCTCAAAATTGTTTCTGGCTGCTGTAATATTAATCAGTCTCTAAAATCTTTGCTCTCCAGATGTCTGCCTTGCAGCAGCAGAATGCAATGATGAGAAAGGTGAAGAGAACTCTGCCCAGTCCCCCACCAGATGAGACCCCTGTACCGATTGTAACACCAGCAATTCCCCATATATACAGTTCCCCTGGAGCATCCCAGAGGGTTTTGCCACGTCCTTCACAGGGTGCAATGAAGGCAGGCTTGCTGAGCGAACTCAAAGCCGTAGAGCAAGAATCCACCAAATTACGTAAACAACAGGCTGAGTTAGAGGAAGAGGAGAAGGAGATTGATGCTAAGCTACGATGCTTGGAAATGGGCATCACCCAGCGCAAGGAAACCAGGGTTAAAGAGAGAGAGAGGAGAGAGTTGGCATACCTGCGATGCATTGGTGATGCACGTGACTACATGTCAGATAGTGAGCTGAATAATTTGCGATTAGCTGGGGTAGCACAAGGCACCTATGAAGAAAATGGAATGTTGTCACGCCCAAGTACAGCTCCTCTCAGCCAGTTTACTTCTGATTTGAATGCATCTCAGTACCCTCCTACCTCCTCATATGTTCCATATCAATATCCACAGGCCCAGCCCACACCCACACAACCACCCACTGCCACCTATCAGCAGATTGGGTTTCAGCCAACACCGTACCCAACCTCCTCACATCCCCAGCCTGGAACCTTCCAACCCCATCCTCCTCAACCTTCATCCTATCAGACCCCAGGGCCATACCAGACTCATAGCTACGGTCAGCCTACTTATGAACCTGATCTTGGTTTGCAGCAGCCCAGTCACCAGGGATTTCAACCAACTGCACCTTTACAAGGGCAGACCCTACCCTATCCTCCACAGAGCATGTCCTTCCAACCCCAAGCAGACATGCTTTCTGTCCATCAAAGGCCAAGGCAAACTTCGCTTGCTGATCTAGAACAGAAGCTACCCACAAACTATGAAGTTATCAGTAATCCTTCAGTTCCAATAGCAACATCAGCTCAAGAGACTGGATTCAGCGGCGTCTATTCCTCACCACTGAACAATGCTTATGGTCAGTATCGTCCCTCTGACCAACCTTTGGCTGAACGTATCCCAAGTCCATCATCAGGATATGTAACAGATGGTGTCTATGCCACAAATCTAGAACAAAATATCCCCAGAAATTATGTAATGATTGATGATATCAGTGAACTCACAAAAGAAAATATGGGGTCCTCTGACATGTCTCGGGTAGGTTATGGAAGTGAGAATGGCCCACGTGGACCAACTTATGGCGATGGCTCTGAGAATTTATATGGAAGAAATTCAAATGCCTATCAAAGTGCAGTAGACAGCCATGGACATCCAAGTACCACTGTAAGTGGTTCTGGTTATTATTATGATGACTATAAGCACCCTTCGCGCAGCAGTGGGGGAATGGGCAGCCAGAAGCACTCATCCAAAAATTTGGCACCTGCTGTTTCGTCCAAACGTAGCAAACATAGGAAGCAAGGTATGGAGCAAAAAATCTCCAAGTTTTCCCCAATTGAAGAAGCTCGAGATGTAGAGTCTGATCTAGCCTCCTACACCATGACAACATCAACAGGTGGTAGCTGCACTGTGGTGTCCAGGACTGGCGTGAAAAAGAGCTATGATCAACAGAAGTACTATGGATCAAGAGAGGCATTAGAAGAGGATGATCGTCTTTATGGCTCTGGACGATCAAGGTCCACAGGTTATGGCATGGATAAAATTTCATCCAGAGACTCAAGTGGCTACCGAAGTAAATCTTATGAGAGGGATGCCATGGAGCGATCACAGAGAGGCACCCATGGTCGTAGTGGCCGTCCTTCTATGCGTACACAGAACTCTGAAGAAGAGAGTCCTCTGAGTCCTGTTGGGAAACCCATGGGAATTGGTCGTGGCTCTGTGCCAGATCCCCATGATGGACGAAATCAGTATGGCTCCAGCCATTCCTTACCAGATGTACAGGACCACCATATAAGGGATATGCCTAAGAGTCATGTATATAAGCCAGATGACCCTTACCTTGCAGATGACATGCACTGTGCTGTTTCAGACAGTGAAGGTAACTGGTGCTGAATTTAAAAACTGCCTGTTAAAATGCATCCAACAATTAAAAACTTGCATGCCAATGATCTTGTCTTGAAGGCAGAGAAAACAAACGTTTGGACTATTATTGTATGTGAATGCTCTAATCAATGCATGAAACCATATATGCCTTTTTTTCATGAACTGCATGGTGTGATCCGTTATCTGTTTGAGATTGTGATTCAAATGTCTCTACAATGTTTTTGTTGGCTTCCCTTTCTATTTTCTTTGGCTGTCATCTTTTGGATTTGAGCGTTGCATGGCTTCAGTGTGTTCATATCCTGTTCTTTGCCATTGGCACTTCTTACTTCCTATAAGTATTGACTTTCTCCCTTCATTTCCCGAAAAAGCCTATCATTTGGGTCAGGAGGAGACAGACTGGTTTGAAAAACCCCGTGAAGCTCGGTCAGATCGCTCTAGACACCATGGGAGTGGAAGCCACTCATCCTCAAGCAGAAGGAGCAATGTTAAGCACACTTACCATGATTATGATGAGCCCCCTGAGGAAGACCTGTGGCCTCAAGACGAGTATGGACATCAACGGCATTCCTCTTCCACCTCATCTCGGGAACACCGTCACCATGGCAGCAGCTCAGGAAGACACTCCTCTTCCCGTCATTCTTCAGATGATCCCAGGTCATCTCGTTCGTCACGATCACATCCAAAAGATCCTTCCACCCGCTCAGACGGCCGTGCCACATCATCCTCCACACAGAAAAGATCCTCAGATCCACGATCAGCTGGCCACAGAGACTCAGGAGAATACTCCCGTGATCCATCAGGCCACCACCATAGCTCAAGTGGACAACGGGGGCAGAGGCAACCAGGCTCATCCAGGAGGCAGGAGCCCCCTTCAGGTTCCAGGCCACAGCAGGGTCTTGGAGAGCAGCAACCACAATCGCAGCAAGGACAGCAGCGAACTACATCAGGCCAGCAAGCACCTGCCAAGCAGACAGTTTCTCAGCCACCTGAGACAGGGCAGCAAGGACAACATCAATTGGGACAAACAACCCGTACACAACAGCAGCCACCACCACAGCAACCTGGGCAACAACCAGCAAACACGATGGGAGCAACTCAGCCCACAACCACAGCTGCTGGCATGGGAACAGGTACAAATCAGCAGCAATCTAAGCCAGGTCAGGCTCCGGCACAGGCAAGACAACAGCCAGGAGGACCCCCCACAACCCAGCCAGCTGCTGCTACAGTGAGTTTTCATAAATCTTGCCTTTGCCATTAAGCTATTCTTTAACCTGTTCCTTAAGCTATATTTAACATTTACCATGAAACGACATTTCACATTTGGTTATATGAGGTATGTTTTAAGTTTTATAAACAAGATTGCCTTTCAAAGCATGATTGACAAATACCGTATTTTATTTATTTTGAATTAGTTTATAGTTTCTTTTAACATTGCCCCCTCATTGGTTGTACAGGTAAAACCTGAGCCTGCTGCACCTGCTCCTGCACCTGCACCTGCACCAACTCCTGCAGTTGCTATTGGATCAAAAGCTGTACCTCAGGCTGCAAAAACACCCCAGATTCCTGTTACAGGAATCGGTAAGTGGAAATAACGCTACTAATTCAGAGTAACTAGTATAATTTAGTTTTTCAGCAAAATAGGGACACATATTTTATTACTGGTGTATGATCTAAGCACAAGACTATGTGCCTTTGGTCTTTTCAGGTTCAAAGGCAGTACCCCGGCCAGGGGGTATAGGCAGCGCTGCACAACAGCCTGCCGAAGGAGAAAATGTTCTTACAAAGATCCTGCAGGGAGGAGCAGCGGAACAAGCTGGAAAATTGGGAGATGGTATGGAACATAACATAAGCAATCAAAATTTTGGCAACAGGGATAGAGACAGATGTTATGGAGAATATGTGGCATGTCTTGACTGAGGATAGTAATTAGTTGCTATTTAGCAGATGCTTTTTTTTCAGAACAGCTTTCACTACAGTAATTTCAGGAATAGCACCCAAGGGTATCCTGGGTTTAAGTGAAAAATGGCCTGAGCAGTACTGTGATCTCAGTAATTCTCAATTCCTAAGTTACTCCTACTTGGGATTGAATCTGCAGCCTTTGTTTGCAGCCCTGGGCCAAAAAATCTTAAGGCTAAAAGTTTCTCCTAATCAAGGCTTAAAAAAGAAAATAAAAAAAAAGGTTCCACTCCGATCAGAATCAGTATTTTAACGTTTCTGTTAATGCATTCCTTCTGTAACATTGCCGTAACGAAAACGGTGTGATTCGAAAAAATACAGGTTAATTACGTTATTTTTTAACTCTTTATTTTTGACCTATACTTTATACAGGACCTATATATTCTGTGACACTGTGTATAAATTATATTTCAACAACGAATTGGAGAAAAAACTATTTTATACTTTTATTTAGAAGTTAATGCAAAAACTGCCTTATGTGTGAAGTTTACATGTTTGCATACAATATGTTAATTGAGTGCTGTTGATTATTATATCTAAAATTAAATAGCAATTGAAATTAGGCTAATTTGGGCTCTGTTGTTAAACTAAATTATAGTCATGTGCAAGTAAGGGCTCCCTATATAGTTTACAGCATTATCTTTAAGAAACTTTTATTTATAATTGAATTAATTTAAGGACAGACACAACTTTTTCAGTAAACTTTTTCACTGTTAAATAAAAAATAAAAAGCAATTTTGTAGAGGAAGAAGGAGTAAAGCAAGAAGAATTGCTAGTTCAATAAGAGTTTATGTTGTGGGGAATTTTTTTTTAATTAATATTCCAAATTAGTGTCTGTATTTTGATTTTCAGAATTTCATTTTACTCTATGTGCCTATGGGGTGGGTCAGGGATGGCAGGGGTTGGTGGCAATGTAAGTATCTGGATATTTGCCGTGGGACGAGGGCTTCGATTACTTCTCTCTTTTTTGACCATACATGTGTTTGCATCCCTGAATTTTCTAGACTGATATGGCTAAGGACTATACTCTCATTCCTGCGTAATAATCAAGGAACTTTGCTGCCGTACCATGGGTGCAGTGGCGCAATGATATTACGCAGCGCCTGAAAATAGGCTAACTTCCGTCAACATAACCAACTTGACAACCTGCTTGCACAGAGAGCGTGCTGGGGACTATTTTCAGGTGCTGCATAATATCATTGCGCCTCCTGCACCCATGGTACGGCAGCAAAGTTCCTGGATTATTACGCAGGAATGAGAGTATAGTCCCTAGCCATATCGGTCTAGAAAATTGCAATTTTTTATTTTCCGTCGGTCTTAGTACACGATGTAACTATACACATCACAACATGTAAATAGGAAAATGTTGGCGTTATTTTGTCACTTACTGAGCAGTAGGCTAGCTGGAGCCGTTTACCTCCAGTCTTTGTGCTAAGCTAGGCTAGCGGTGGGTGCGTCAGACAGAGTTATGGCACGCACGGAGATAAAAATGGTATGTATGGACTTATCTAACTCTGGGGGATACAGTGAATAAGCTAAAGTCCCAAAAAGTCGGCGTGTTCCTTTAAGATATGGCACCTCAATTGTGTTTTTGTTTTTCTCATCTTGTATACAGCTGTATCTGCTCTCGGGAAGAAGTTTACTTCATTTTGGTGATCTGCTGATAAGAAGGTGAGAAAACACTTTGTGCATTAACCTTCTGAAAAGACCAGCATGAATTTTGTTGAGTGTGGTTTATACTAGTTAGTGCTAGATTTGTAGCTGGGTCTTGCTGGTTAAGCTTGTTAAAAAGTTTGCTGAAGACAGCAGCATCCAAATCGCAACACATGATGGTGTCCGGACTCTGACAGAGTAGTGTTGACACATTTCTTGCATTTACCTTTTAAATGATTAGTGTTTGTAACTTTTTACTGTTTCCTGTATGAACTACATATGAGCTTTTTAAACCCATAGGATTTTTTTTTGTGTTGATTTTTGTTTTGTTCAATTGTCCCTTAGGCATAAGATGGGGTGACTTGGAGTTAGAACTGGAAAAACCTATGAATTTATTGCTGCCATTTAACATCTTTAGCCTGAGGGCGGGGTACACCTGAGGACACTGGTGAGTATTTTATTCTGCAACTCACTTTACTTCAGAACTCTAGGCAATTGAAATACCAAATTGAATTCTGTCTAATATGTCATTGTGACAAATTACAAATGATGTGACATTGTTGTCAATGTACAGTCTCATTGCATTATGGAAGATAAACCAAAGTGTATGCACTACTTTGCAAATACATTGGCTACAGATGTACCGGAATATGCAGCTAGGGCAGTGAAAAAAGGCAATGACTAGCTGTATAATGCTGAAGGACAGAGCATTTCCTCTCAGAGTGATTTTGTTTCTTGAGCTGTACTTGCAATTGTGTACAATGTCCTCTGCCACTTGCTCTGCCAAAAGTTAGAGTTCAGATTATCTGACCCTGATCCGAGGCCATTCAAATCTAACCTTTCACTCTTCAGCATGGGTGAATTGGGTCAGTCAAAGTGAGCTATAATTAGCAGGCAGATCAGTGGGCTTGGATTAGCATTAGCATCCGTGCAAAGCTCAGTCATCTTTGTGCTGAAAATATTCTGATGAGTCACATTAATCAAGACACCACATCAAAGACTTCATTAAACAGAAAATGTTTTTTTAAATTGCTGTACATGGATTAGCTTTGTATTTACCAACTGTACAGTAAAATGTACTAAAATCTCATGTCTTATTGAACAGCTTATTCTCTGTTGAACATGCCTTTCCTGCAGTCGCCATATTTCTTTCATTCCTTTATCTACCTGTGGTCTGTCTCCTCCTCATACTCCCGCTGGTATTGTATCATGGTGACTGTTGTGGTCTTTTACTGTTAGTGCATGTGTAGATCCAGGGAAAGGATCTGGGATAAAACAGGTTTAAGGGCTCCTTAAACCACGGCTAATCCGATTCATCTCACGGCTATCCAATCCAAATCCTGCTCCATACATCAGCGTGTTTTACTTATGCACAGTGAAAGGTGTGAGTGTCATTCCAGTCACTATACCACATTACAAGTAATACACTCCTCATGCATCTCAAAAACTTCTAGATTTGTTTATGCTAGTCTCTGCTCATTTTGAATGGTGCATGTGAATCCAGCAGTCTTGCTGAACATCATGCCATACATTTAAGTCAAGCTTTCCACCCTTTCTCACTGTAACTTGTGACATTTGTTCAAATTTGTAGTGACTAATTTGTTCACAAACCTTTTCATGGTGCACACAAATGTTAATTGTGTCTGATTCTGGTACTAATTGTTCTGGTGTTGTTGGTGTGAGAAATTAAGCCTCTTCTGCCCTCTAGTGTCTAAGAAGAGTACTGCTTATTTGAACCCCTTAAAAAAAGGAAGTAAACTGGGCCAGTGTTTTGAAGGTTTAAAAGTGTTTTGTTAAATCATTTACATTAATTATTCTGTTAAATATCATTTGAGTTGTAATGAGTCTAAATGGTCCTTTTTGAGGTGGAAATGTGTATTTTTAAATGGATTAACTTTTGGTTTTATACAGACAATGTCAGTAAATGATTCTTTCAAAGTGATTCTATCTCCTGCCAACATGTATAAAAGCTTGTACTTTACAAATAGTGTGATTTTAATATTTATTGCCTGGACCCTTGTACTTTCACTGTAATGGCACTTTAACCTGTAGAGCTTAAAGGGTTAGTTCACCCAAAAATGAAAATTATGTAATTAATTACTCACCCTCAAGGCTTTCGTTCATCTTCGGAACACAAATGAAGAAATCTGAAATCTGAGACATTTCTGTCCCTCCATTGACAGCTACGCAACTACCACTTTGACGCTTCAAAAAGTTCATAAAGAGATCGTAAAACTAATCCATATGAATTGAGTAGATTAGTCAAAATTTTCTGAAGAGACTCAATTGCTTAATATGATGAACAGATTGAATTTAGGCTTTTATTCATATATAAACATTGATCAGCGAACATAAACAGAAACTCAACCAAACCTGCATTACGTGCAAGAATAAACGTCATTGGTTCTTGCAGAAGCTCAAACGTGCTGCGTAACACGAGAATGAATCTCATTGGTTCTTGCAGAAGCTCAAACGTGCTGCGTAACATGAGAATTAACCTCATTGGTTCTTGCAGAAGCTCAAACGTGCTGCGTAACACAAGAAAGAATCTCACTGATTCTCGCACGTCAAGCTTCCATTTACCACAGCTGATGTGCAAGTTAATCAATGTTTATATTTGAATAAAAGCCTAAATTCAATCTGTTCATCATATAAAGCGATCGAGTCTCTTCAGAGAATTTTGACTAAACCGCTCAATTCATATGGATTAGTTTTACGATCTCTTTATGAAGTGGTAGTTGTGTAGCTGATTTTGATTAATCAGAACATTTCATCAAAGAGATCTTCATTCGTGTTCCAAAGATGAACGAAAGTCTTACAGGTTTGGAACAACATGAGGGTGAACTAACCCTTTAATTTGCATTGAACCCAAAACATTCCACTAATAGCACTTATTCCATGAGCGTTTGACCAACTCTTTACTATGATATGCTAAGTAAATACCAAATATTGTAATATTTTTTTTCTTTTATCTCTTTTTTCAGATGTTTCACCCAATCTTGAAGTTTCAATGAAAACATTAGGATGAAATTCACGGGCACGGTCTATCCAATGATATCTACATAGACAACCAAAATGGAGGCTAAATCTTTCTTCCAAAGTGTTTTCAAAGTTGCTGTTGAAGCAATTACAGTTCCCAAAATGCCAAACTGCCTGTTCTGTTCGAGATTTTTCCAGTTATGTCTTCCCTTATATGACATAATCTGTGCTCAGGTGACCCTCCCTATTCCAAAACACAGCATGAAGATGTCAAGCAGCTGCAGTTCTTAGCTTTTTGCAGTCCTAATGAAGACTTCTCTGCCCAGACTCAAAGAGACCGTAGCAGTGAAGGAGAACGACTACCTTACAAAGGCTTCAGACAAACTGTTTAAAAAAAATGTATGCTCAATTTCTAAGATCTTGACATTCCAATATGGCGATGATTGACCCTCTCTATGAATGTTTTTGTTTCTTCCTTAACCTTTTTGTCACGTGTGTAATGAATGCAAATGTGTAAACCGTGAACATGGAATGCACGCACAAAAAAAAATATATGTATACATATATGAGATATATGAATCCATATCTAGACAACTTTTCAGAGTCTCTAAGGGTGAAGCCATGTGCACCTTGTGTAAAAAGCTGGTTATTTAACGTATCGGTCAAGTGCAGAGGTCAGTAATATCAGAATGTTAGCATAGTCATGTCCCTCTTATCAACCATTAAGCCATCGCTACCCTATCCCAGAATTCCCTAAGTTTCCATGTTTTTTTTTCTTCTTTTTTTTTGTGTTAGCTTTTTATCAGTTTTGCCTAATTTTCTTTTAAATTAAGAGCCTTACTAATATTTTTTACTCGTATACCTCACATATTTTTTAAAAGTTCCATATCATCCTTATTTGATTTATTTTGCACAACTGTATACTGCTGAACATGTACATATCTCTCGTTAACACACAATGTAAGATAATGATTTGTGTATTTATGGATTTATATTTCGGGTATTTCTTTGTTTAATGTTTGGAATTATTATTATTATTATTTATACCTTTACATAATTTCCCCCCCTCATCATTATTGATAATCTAAACTGTTTTTATATATAGTTGTTTCCCCCCCTGAAGCAATAGCATGCTAATCCGTACAGAGCACAATAATTTTGCATTCAAGTTCCTCGTCACAATTGTGATTGTCGTACAAGACAGGAAAAAATAAGTTTCTACCAACCCCAACAAACTACACCATCACCCTCTCCCACATCCAGATGTTCCAAAAATCACATTTAACGGTATGTAGATCCATCTAGAAAAAGGGTTTGAACTAATTTCAAATGTTCTATGCAATAATCCATGTAAAACCTTTCCCACTGCGACATCCCTCACCGATACTGCGTTACGATATGTTCAAATATGACTAGGGACATGTTTGTATTTACCTTGTATGTATGAAAATATCGAACTACTAGATTTCTTTCTTATTATTTTAGTGGCATGTTTATGAAAGCCCTCGTCTTCCCTAGTTTTCAGGGAATCTGTTGCCAAAGGGTTAACTGTGTGGACGGTT
Source organism: Rhinogobio ventralis (assembly GCA_039654625.1). Taxonomy (NCBI): domain Eukaryota; kingdom Metazoa; phylum Chordata; class Actinopteri; order Cypriniformes; family Gobionidae; genus Rhinogobio; species Rhinogobio ventralis. The sequence goes on from CM077213.1 coordinate 6,009,323, forward strand.
GGTCTTGGACATCCACCATCTCTGTTGCTTGCAGCATGATTCTGCTCAGCTCTCTTTGGCTCTTTGTAATGCTGTCATTCGCTCTTCGTGTCTGCAGTTTGATCAGGCGACAAGTCGGGCACACAGCTTATGCACTCGTTATTTCGTCTCCAACAGGGAAACGTTGTTTCACATCCGTATTTGGTTGCGAATGTTGTCGTGTCCGCACTGAATTTACACCGAGTTCACAAACAGGTCTTCGTGCAATGTATAGGCCTAACGTATCTGGTTACCACCGATGAGAAATAAATACTATTAATGCGATAGTAGAAAATGACGTGATCTTAAAGGCACGTGTATGTTAAATTGACGATGTCACCACAGTCAATACTGTATGGAGAAGATTCAAAACCGACTTGCTGTAAACGTGATCACTGTACAGTATGTAGCATGAATTCACATCCATGCCATTCATATGAAAATCAGGGCATGCACGTTGAAAGCACAAACATCCCCATTTTGAGTTCGTGATGTGCGTTGATTAGAGGCGAATCTTTTCCTTTTTGATACTGGAATGCTGTTTAGGCAATCACGACTCTATGATGAAGAATAATCACTGTTACCGTGGAGATATTCAATAACAAGTGCATGAGCCAAAGTTGCCACCGCAAAAGCCGGCCACAGTGATAGATAGAAATACGCAGACACGGACATATCTACACAAACAGGCATGCAAACACATACACACACACACAAATATAGACTAACTGTCGCTGTAAATACTGACTTTGGTTAATTTGTACAGTGTTTAAATATCATGAGTAAAATGATGGCCGTCTTGTGCAACTTCACGCCGGCCTTGCTGCCAACCTTTTGTGCTTTTGTGTATAAAAGAATAATGATGATTATTGTTATTATTATGAGAAAAAAATATCATAGTATATATGTTGCTGGCTCTCAATGACTGTTGACTACAGTGGAGAAAATAATAGAAATTTGCTATCCGAAAACATTTGGTCTGTAGGGTTTCTACAGCCTACTACTGTGTTTGTTAAATCTAAATGGAAAAAAATATGTAAGTGGCTTCCATCATGACTGTGCCAGAAAAGAGGGTTCAGAGTGAATAAGCAGATGTATTATAAATTCAATAGGGAATTGGGTAAAACAACACGAAAAAAGAGAAGAGACGTCATAAAAATTCTCTCACGAATGAAGATTCAATCACTGTTGTAAGTGCAATGGGCTAAATGTGAGTCCAGTATTCATTGTGAAATATTGTGTTCTTTTCAATGTATTCCTGTTAAAAGAAATTTTGGTGCATCATGTCATGTAATGTGATTATGAAAATAATGAACCTGCAATTTGTTTCCAGACTGGAGAAGAATAAAGAAAAAAAAACTAAAATTGACATGCATGGTCTCTTGTATTGGTGTCTGTCACTCATTGCAGGAAAATTACATTTTGGAGAAAAGGTATGTCGATCTCTCTTTCTTATCTTAAGATCTTATCCCATACTTTAGGTTTAAATGCCTAAACTTAAGTAATACAGTTTGGTTGTGTAATTCATATTGCACCATTTGCTATAGGCATAGTCCTACATGAATTATAAGCCTACCTCAAATCATGAGGCATGTTGAGTTTTTCTGTTACTTTTTGATTCAATATCAGTAGATCTGGTCCACATTGCAACAGAAATGCATATGCATAGATAAAATCCACACAAATGTACTGTTTGAAGATGCAATTATGCAGTTTTTGACATGACCTCTAGGTGTCATCAGAGGACCATTCGTCTCAGTGTGAGCTATGAAATGTATATGAATAATTTTGCATTTTGAAATTAACTTTGGCTCTCTGCAATTTGATTGGAGTCAAAAATAGCAATCACTCACTTACTAAATAATCAATATTTTGTGCTCTGATAATTAAATTCTTTCTCCAAAGGCCACAAACATGGACGACAATTGATTTTGTTTGGCAATCGGTGTGAAAAAGGATAAGAAAAATAATGATGTTGTGGGAAGACAACATGCCTGCTATGCAGAGATTTTTGAAACCAATAGTTTTCCTGTGCAATTAGAAGCTTTACTTTATCACAGTTGTGTCTTCATGTAAAGAACAACGGAACATTCGTTCAACATTAATATAAAGTGATAAACTAAAATAAGTGTGAAGTCTGTTGCAAGAGCTCGAGCCTCCTGACTCAGATGATGTGTGTTTGTGTAACTGTGTACGTGTTTTCTTGTCCACCCACTGTCACACACGCTCATCGTCAACATTTGCTAAAATCCCTCAGCACCAGGACGGCTTGTAGCATGTATAAGCGCTGTGATCAGACATTATTCACACTACCTAGGGACTGGTTGGTAAGGTTGAGTCACACGCAGGCTAATCAAGTCATTTGCTGTAAACTTTTACAGGTCACATTGAAAGCAACATTTCAACTGAGTTAAAGCTGTTGAAAGTAACAAAAGATTTGTCTCAAAGATGTTTTTATTCATACCTTACAATTTATTCATTATGAACATTATATGAATTTAAAGGGTTAGTTCACCCAAAAATGAAAATTCTGTCATTAATTACACATCATGTCAGTCCAAACCCGTAAGGCTTTCGTTCACCTTCACAACACAAATAAAAATCTCTTTAATGAAATCGGAGAGATTTCTGTCCCTCCATTGACAGCTACACAACTACCACTTTGACACTTCAAAAAGTTCATAAAGAGATCATTTAACTAATCCATATGAATTGAGGGGTTTAGTCAATTTTATTTAGTCAATTTAGTCAAAATGTTTCGCTTTATATGATGAACAGAATGAATTTATGCTTTTATTCACATTTTAAACATTGGTAAGTGAACATAAACAGAAGCTCAACCGAACTTGACGAGCGGGAACAAACCTCATTGGTTTTTGTGGAAGCTCAAACGTGCTGCGTAACACGAGAATGAACCTCATTGGTTCTTGAGGAAGCTCAAACGTGCTGTGTAACACGAGAATGAACCTCATTGGTTGTTAAGGAAGCTCAAACGTGCTGTGTAACACGAGAATGAACCTCATTGGTTCTTGAGGAAGCTCAAACGTGCTGTGTAACACGAGAATTAACCTCATTGGTTGTGAAGGAAGCTCAAACGTGCTGTGTAACACGAGAATGAACCTCATTGGTTCTTGCGGAAGCTCAAACGTGCTGCGTAACACGAGAATGAAGCTCATTGGTTCTTGCGGAAGCTCAAATGTGCAACGTAACACGAGAATGAACCTCATTGGTTGTTAAGGAACCTCAAACGTGCTGCGTAACATGAGAATGAACCTCATTGGTTCTTGAGGAAGCTCAAACGTGCTGTGTAACACGAGAATGAACCTCATTGGTTGTTAAGGAAGCGCAAACGTGCTGCGTAACACGAGAATGAACCTCATTGGTTGTTAAGGAAGCTCAAACGTGCTGCGTAACACGAGAATGAACCTCATTGGTTGTTAAGGAAGCTCAAACGTGCTGTGTAACACGAGAATGAACCTCATTGGTTCTTGAGGAAGCTCAAACGTGCTGCGTAACACGAGAATGAAGCTCATTGGTTCTTGCGGAAGCTCAAACGTGCTGCGTAACACGAGAATGAACCTCATTGGTTGTTAAGGAAGCTCAAACGTGCTGTGTAACACGAGAATGAACCTCATTGGTTGTTAAGGAAGCTCAAACGTGCTGCGTAACATAAGAATTAACCTCATTGGTTCTTGAGGAAGCTCAAACGTGCTGCGTAACACGAGAATGAACCTCATTGGTTCGTGAGGAAGCTCAAACGTGCTGCGTAACGCAAGAATGAACCTCATTGGTTCTTGAGGAAGCTCAAACGTGCTGCGTAACACGAGAATGAACCTCATTGGTTCTTGTGGAAGCTCAAACGTGCTGCGTAACACAAGAATGAAGCTCATTGGTTCTTGCGGAAGCTCAAATGTGCTACGTAACACGAGAATGAACCTCATTGGTTGTTAAGGAAGCTCAAATGTGCTACGTAACATAAGAATTAACCTCATTGGTTCTTGAGGAAACTCAAACGTGCTGCGTAACACGAGAATGAACCTCATTGGTTCTTGAGGAAGCTCAAACGTGCTGCGTAACACGAGAATGAACCTCATTGGTTCTTGAGGAAGCTCAAACGTGCTGCATAACGCGAGAATGAACCCCATTGGGGTTTGGAACGAAATGAGGGTGAGTAATTAATGACAGAATTAAAAAATGTTACCCTTAACCCAACTATCCCTTCCAATTTGACATTGCACTCCTTAAACTCCCTTGACAGCAATACATTTGTGGTCATATGTATCTGTTCTCTTCTACTTTAATAGTCAAAGTCCAGGGCATTTTAAAGACAGACCTCTGACAATCTCCAACCTTAAGCATCATGTCTGAAGCTAGAGCTGGAGGGGAAGTCTGTGACAGTCAGCCAATCACAAAGCACCGGAGGCATCAAAGCCAATTACAGCAATGGTCACATGACCACACTTCGCTGCATATGATTGGCATGGCCGCAAACAGTGGGTCGCTCATCTGTCAACTTCATGCAAACTTCTTAGATGTGACCTTCACAGAATTCATAATGAGAAAAGCAGTTAGTACTAAATTAACTTTTCACCTTTCAGTGGTTTAAAAAAAAAAAGTATACACACATATATACATGTGTGTGTGTGTGTGTGTGTGTGTGTATATATATGTATAGTTGATATATATATATATATATATATATATATATATATATATATCAACTACACACACACACATTATGTATAAAGTTAAATATTAGCATAATTGTATATTTGCTTGAGATACATTTGAAGGATTGTCTTATATGTGCCTTTGGTCATCATAGCTTAAACTTATTTAACTTATTTAGCGTTAATAGTATATATAGACGATGACTTAAAATTGAACATATAAATTGATAATACAGTGCCATACAAGATGCATGCTACATGCATGCATGACAACGCCTCGTGGTCGACGCTTCTCCTCTGTCACTTTTATGCGCTGGCCCTTTAAATCTGAAGCTCATTTATGAGTTCGGGGGCCGGGCTTGTGTACGTGTGTCCAATCAGAGCGCGGGATGCTGATGCTGGAGTGGATGCAGGACGTGGGACGCTGATGCTGATGCTGGGGGACCCGCACAGTGATGGAGCGGCGACGACGCTGAAAAGGTAACGAAACGTGATCTAACGACACACTGGCTTTCATTCACCCCGTTTAGGAAGAGTTTGCATTAAAGGTTCGAAGTTAGGATGGATTTGTCGATTTGAGCTAATTATATTAATTTTAAATAATGGAAAAATGAGCTTAAATCCGCTGTAGTATGAACGAGATGAATCGTCGATCGATGCCGTTTCAAATGCATTTGCTTTAGGATTCATTCAATACTCGAAACCAAAATGAATATTAGTGCTAGTTTATCTTCATAAACGGTTGATATTTTCTCTATGGATGTTTCTGTGTGCGGTCTAAATGAGAATAATTCGATGTTAGAAATGACATTTATTTAGCTTAATAATGTTGGATACACCTATCCTGTGTTAAATTTTAATTTATGTGCATTACATTTTCAAATATATATTGCGTTTTGTGGTTTTCTCAGTGATATCTTCTCATTTAAGAAAAAAACATGGGCATACATGACTTGTCAGCCTCTAGGAGTGATTTTTGGGGGATGATTGACATTGCTGAAAGCCAATCAGAAAGCAGATGTTATCCGCGTATCCAGTGGCTGAAGGATGAGGGAGGGCTTTCACATGCGGTTTCTGTCTGATCTTCAAAAGATCCAATAATTTATTGGTTTTTGAACAGTGTCTCTGGCGACCGTTTATTACAAGGAACATTATTTTTTCCACAATGTGACCTACAGGCATCTGTAAGCAATGGTGTTGCTTCAAAAACATTTTATTTCATATTACTTTTAATATTATTAAGATATAATTGAGAAGAGAGCCTTGTTTTATACCTGGACATATAGGGAATTTAAAAATGGTTATTTAAAGATCTGGAAATTCTGGAATTTCTAATGTGAATTTTGACTTGTTGAATTGCATCAAGTGCTCAAGCATGCACAGAACATTAATGTCGTGGTTAAACCGCATTACACACAACAGATGTATCACATGACCAGGCAGTTCCTCTTTTAACATGTCGTGTTATTGAAGTCTAGGTAATTTGCCCTTTGTGCCTCTATGAGCACACACTTTCGAGCGTCAGAGTGGGAGGCAGAGAGAGAGTCAGTGGCTCATGATACGCACCCCGCCACCTTGATTACGCCATTTATGCAAGCCCTTTCTGTCATTCAGTTCTCAGAGTTTTAAGTTTCTCTGCTGACAGTAACCAGCTCAGTCTCTGTTAGCTACGTCCATTGAGACTAAAAAGCTACATTTGCTTGTTTAATTAATACTGTTTGCTTTTATCTAAAATGACTTAGAGTCTGTGGAAATCAAACCCATGACCTTAGTGTTGGAAATTAACAGAAGACGAAGCTTTAGAAAGTATAGTTGAATTAGTGATATTTCCAGAGGCAAACATCCCTATCATTACACAGTAGCTATTGCCAAAGGTTGAGCTAACTTCAGGGTGTAACTCATCTTGCAGCATCTGTGCTATATGGACATGAATGATATCGCAAATCCTACCGGAGAGGTGTTATTTTACACTGATATGACTTTGGGATTGTGATTTTTTCAGAAAAATGCTACAGTAAAAACCTGTTAATTGATTAACTCACACTTGGCAGGTTTGGTTCAATTAAATTTAACACTGGTGTGATTGCTCTATTCATTTGAATAAGTGTGAACGCTGCCATCCGAACCCTGGTGCGCACCAAACAAGCGGATGAGACCGCTAAAAAGATGGGTCTCTCTCCATGAGTCTTTCCAAATTAACTCTGGTGCAGTTCGACTGAAATACGAAGGCAACACGGACCAAAGACATCTAAACAAACCAAAAAACAGGGAATGATGTGACCCTAAAAAGGACAGAATGCTCAAACGTACCTGTTTTTTCTTGTCATAGGAGCTACGTAGCCCATCACAGTTCGGTACAGACCTCGGAAATGCCGTCTTCTTGCAGAAGATCTTTGTTTGTGTGTAACAGAGGAGTTCATGCCGCTGTTTTGACTCCCATACACATTTTATAAGCTCGTCATGAGTTCTCAGCTGCTCAAAATACCATCATATGTAGGCTACGCACATACAACGAGTGCATTTAGTACAGCACACAGCATTGCTTTGAATGTTCTGTAAGTTCTGTCGCAAAATATGCGTCATCATTTTTAGGTTCGGTCTTAAAAATGACAGTGTGAACAACACCTAAGCGAACCAGGACTAAATATATAATTTTCTTTTTGGTCTGGACCAAAAGAACCAAGAAAACCAAACTACTGTACAATTTTACATTAAAATACTGTCAAATTGATGGGTTTTGCAAGTAAAAATCAATTAAAAACTGTACATTTCACAGTAAAAAAAAATCCACAAGAGTACAGCACAACACGCTATATATATATATACACTCACCTAAAGGATTATTAGGAACACCATACTAATACTGTGTTTGACCCCCTTTCGCCTTCAGAACTGCCTTAATTCTACGTGGCATTGATTCAACAAGGTGCTGAAAGCATTCTTTAGAAATGTTGGCCCATATTGATAGGATAGCATCTTGCAGTTGATGGAGATTTGTGGGATGCACATCCAGGGCACGAAGCTCCCGTTCCAGCACATCCCAAAGATGCTCTATTGGGTTGAGATCTGGTGACTGTGGGGGCCATTTTAGTACAGTGAACTCATTGTCATGTTCAAGAAACCAATTTGAAATGATTGGAGCTTTGTGACATGGTGCATTATCCTGCTGGAAGTAGCCATCAGAGGATGGGTACATGGTGGTCATAAAGGGATGGACATGGTCAGAAACAATGCTCAGGTAGGCCGTGGCATTTAAACGATGCCCAATTGGCACTAAGGGGCCTAAAGTGTGCCAAGAAAACATCCCCCACATCATTACACCACCACCACCAGCCTGCACAGTGGTAACAAGGCAGGTTCTCATTCTGTTTACGCCAAATTCTGACTCTACCATCTGAATGTCTCAACAGAAACCGAGACTCATCAGACCAGGCAACATTTTTCCAGTCTTCAACTGTCCAATTTATGGCTTCACAAATGCTTTGCTGCATACCTCGGTTGTAACGAGTGGTTATTTCAGTCAAAGTTGCTCTTCTATCAGCTTGAATCAGTCGGCCCATTCTCCTCTGACCTCTATCATCAACAAGGCATTTTCGCCCACAGGACTGCCGCATACTGGATGTTTTTCCCTTTTCACACCATTCTTTGTAAACTTTTGCGTGAAAATCCCAGTAACTGAGCAGATTGTGAAATACTCAGACCAACCCGTCTGGCACCAACAACCATGCCACGCTCAAAATTGCTTAAATCACCTTTCTTTTCCATTCTGACATTCAGTTTGGAGTTCAGGAGATTGTCTTGACCAGGACCACACCCCTAAATGCATTGAAGCAACTGCCATGTGATTGGTTGATTAGATAATTGCATTAATGAGAAATTGAACAGGTGTTCCTAATAATCCTTTAGGTGAGTATATATATATATATATATATATATATATATATATAGCGTGTTGTGCTGTACTTTTGTGGATTTTTACTGTGAAATATATATATATTACTATATTTGGGAACACTTTAGTTTAGGGTCCAATTCTCACTATTAACTAATTGCTTATTAGCGTGCATATTTCTAGGATATTGGCTGTTTATTAGTACTGATAAAGCACATATTAATGCCTTATTCTGCATGACCATATTCTACATCCCTTAATCCTACCCAATACCTAAACTTAACAACTACATTACTAACTATTAATAAGCAGTAATTATGAGTTTATTGAGGCAAGAGTCATAGTTAATAGTGAGAAGTGTGACCGTATATTTTATGCAGTATAAATAGTTTCTTCTCATTTTTGTTATCAGTAATGAACACTGGGAATATTTCATTATGCTAGTGTCAAGTTAGTGTTGTTTAGTGGACAGGACACTTACTGTCTGATTCACCATGAGGCTTTCCCTTTTACCACCTGTATTATGGATATCAGTACAGTTTAAGGTAGAAAGACGATTTTGGTAGTTCAAGTAGACTGGTAATTTAACATTATCTCACTTGATAAAACACGATTATAAGTTGTAAATTATGCCGGCACCACTATGTAATCCCATAATACTGGAAACATTGTCATTGCATTTTCACAGTGAATTTCTAGCTACCACAGTTGCCTTTTTTACTGTAAATTTAACAGAATATTTTTGGAGTGACTTGGTGAAGGGCTTTTTTGACTCGTGGTTAGAAAGCACCCAGAAAGCAGGCAGGCAAGGCAAGCGGTATAAAATGTAAAAATCTTGGCATTTGGGTGCAGTTCTTTCCTTTTTTGTTCGTTTGTCCAGTATGGCGTGCTATATATGGTCTCTGGACGGAAAAGATGAAGGCCGGACATGTCCTTTCTCTGGCACGGAAGTGCACAGATGACCAGGCCATCTGTATACCGGCTTCCTTTCATTTCAGCATAAATGTACATTTCTCACTCTCTCTCGCCTTCACACGCCCATGAATGCCCACACATCCTCACTTTTCATACGAGTGAAAACAGGTGCTCTCTCCTTCATCAGCTCAGTCACTGTTGCCATAGCAACCCTCTCCACAGCATCAGTGTCATCCCCGCGAGCAGCAAGTGGTCCCCACCTCTGAGAAAAACTGCGGGGCACTTTTCATTTTGACTCATCTTTCTGAAGAATAGACACTGGCGTTACCTTGAACGAAATTTGAAGGAAGTTATGTTTTCTTTGAAATGAAAAAGAACCAATTGTCTCTCAGGAACTTAATACATCTTTGCAGTTTGATTAACTCTGTGAATGAAAGAGATAAGGGGTTGGGGGGTAGTATGTTGTATCCATTTGGAAATATTGAATTTTCTCAGTTTAAACTATGCACTGAACATACATCTAATTTTGAAGTGTTCAACTGCATTTTAAAGTGTGTGACTTGTGTTCTCCTCTCTAGGATGCACTAAACACCCGTGTCAATCTGAGGGGCTTTTCTTACGGACACCAGGCTCTCCGTGTTACAGAACCTTGGGAGATGTATGGCAGCGCGCGCGCCGTCGGCCACATCGAGGGCAGCCCCGCTCGCTCCCCGCGGCTGCCCCGTTCTCCTCGGTTGGGGCACCGTCGAGCCAACAGCGGCAGTTCGGGTGGCAAGACCTTATCCATGGAGAACATTCAGTCCCTCAATGCTGCCTACGCCACATCTGGCCCTATGTACTTGAGCGACCACGAAGCCGTTGGATCCACGGCTACTTACCCCAAAGGCACCATGACACTCGGTCGGGCCACGAGTCGCGCAATGTATGGCGCTCGGGTCACGGCCATGGGCAGCACCCCTAACATCCACACGGCAGGACTCCCGCATGCCGACCTGCTGTCTTACGGTGACCTGGGCTCGCTGTCTATGCTCCACCACCAGGGGACGCCGTCTGCCCTGCTGCGGCAGGCGGTCAGGGGAGGTGGCGGTGAACTTTTGGAGCTCCAGGCACAGCTACGGGACATGCAGAGAGAAAACGATCTCCTTCGAAGGGAGCTTGACCTGAAGGACAGCAAGCTGGGCTCCTCCGCCAACAGCATCAAGAGCTTCTGGAGCCCCGAGCTGAAGAAAGAACGCGTGATGAGGAAAGAGGAGGCAGCGCGCACTTCTATCCTCAAAGAACAGATGCGGGTGACCCATGAGGAGAATCAGGTAAGGATGGTTACCTTACCTAACATGAATAAGACTCTATGCTTGAGTAAAAATAGCCTTGCAAAATTTAAAATAAAGGTTCTTCAGAGATTATTATATTCCATTTTCTGGGGTTCTTGAGATGTATGTATAGTTCTTTGGAGAAAAAGTTCTTGATGTTACATTTATATGTTCTTCAATTGGTTCTAGATATCATCCTTTCACAGAGGAAAAGCCAATCTGGTGTTTTTCTTTGTACCACCAATACGTAAAACTGAAAATGTTCTCAAATGATGTCATGTTGTACTATAAAACCCTTTTTAAAACCTTAATTTTTAACAATGAATTTTGCTAAGATGTTTAAATAATAGATTATGGCATTCATAGATAATTTACTGTATTCTCAAGACGTTTTATAAGCTTAACAAGTAGAGTTTGATGTACACTACCGTTCAAAAGTTTGGGGTAGGTCGTTTTTTTTATTATTAATACTCGTTAATAATACTCATGGCAGTAAAGACATTTATAATGTTACAAAAGATTTCTATTTCAAATTCTGTTCTTTTGAACTTTCTATTCATCACAGAATCCTGAAAAAAAATTACAAAAATATTAAGCAGCACAACTGTTTTCAACATTGATAATAATAACAATAATAAATTCTTGAGCAGCAAATTAGAATGATTTTTGAAAAATTAGCTTTGCCATTACAGAAATGAATACATTAAAATAGAAAACATTTATTTTAAATTGTAACTGTTTTTACTTTATTTTTGATCAAATAAATGCAGCCTTGGTGAGCATAAGAGACTTCTTTCAAAAACATTAAAAAAATACAGACCCCAAACTTTTAAATGGTTATTACTACACTTTTTTTTTTTTTTTTAATTGTTAACCCAAAAAGGAAAACTGTCATTGGTTTATTCACCCTGATGTTGGACAAATCTGTATTATTTTTCTTTCATCTGTGGAACGGAAAATGTGTAGCAGTGTGAACAGAAAGTCATACAGGTTTGAAACGACGTGGGGGATGACAGAATTTTCATTTTGGGTGAACTATCCCATCAAGACTAGTTTATTAGCTGGCTATCAGTAAAAGTTCCCTACTTAAGTGAAACGCCTAGAATTCTTCTTCTGTTGCCAAGGTTGCTGTTCCAGCCTCCAGTTTTGGTGTCATCTGTGGGCTGTGTTCCTTTCTTCTCCTCCGTTCTGTGTCTCATTCAACTGTGTAATCACGCTCTCACTCTTTTTTTCCCCACCCACTCTCATGCTCTTTAAGTCTCTTCACAGCTGATTTCTTTTTTGGGTTGTCTGTCTTTTATGTGGCACTTCTGGAAAGAGGCTCTTATAATCATTAATATTTCATAATTTAATCGGATGTGGCACTCTGTCAATGGGCAGGCCAGAGCCACAGACACATTTTAGACAGTTCTGGCTCTAAAATCTAAGTAGATGAGCCTTATTCAAAGCCATTGTAGAATATCTTATATTCAGATACGTGTGACCGCACATCAGTTGAATTCTATTTTTATTCTGCCAAGTTGCTATATTACAAAAATTTACTCTTTTAAGAGCACTGGTAAAACTCTCTTAAAAAATAATTATATATATATATATACACACCGATCAGGCATAACATTATGACAGGTGAAGTGAATAACATTTTGGAAGTGAATAACATTATCTCTTCATCACGGCACCTGTTAGTGGGTGGGATATATTAGGCAGCAAGTGAACATTTTGCCCTCAAAGTTGATGTGTTAGAAGCAGGAAAAATGGGCAAGCGTAAGGATTTGAGCAAGTTTGACAAGGGCCAAATTGTGATGGCTAGACGACTGGGTCAGAGTATCTCCAAAACTGCAGCTCTTGTGGGGTGTTCCCGGTCTGCAGTGGTCAGTATCTATCAAAAGTGGTCCAAGGAAGGAACCGGCGACAGGGTCATGGACGTCCAAGGCTCATTGATGCACGTGGGGAGAGAAGGATGGCCTGTGTGGTCCGATCAAACAAACAAGCTACTGTAGCTCAAATTGTTAATGAAGTTCTGATAGAAAGGTGTCCGAATACACAGTGCATCGCAGTTTGTTGCGTATGGGGCTGCATAGCCGCAGACCAGTCAGGGTGCCCATGCTGACCCCTGTCCACCACCGAAAGCGCCAACAGTGCGCACGTGAACATCAGAACTGGACCAATGAGCAATGGAAGAAGGTGGCCTGGTCTGATGAATCACATTTCTTTTACATCACGTGGATGGCCGGGTGCGTGTGCATCACTTACCTGAGGAACACATGGCACCAGGATGCACTATGGGAAGAAGGCAAGCCGGAGGAGGCAGTGTGATGCTTTGGGCAATATTCTGCTGGGAAACCTTGGGTCCTGCCATCCATGTGGATGTTACTTTGACACGTACCACCTACCTAAGCATTGTTGCAGACTTCTCGTACCATATTGATTAACGACCTACAAAAAAGGGTGATGGTTCAAGATCAGTTTCATGTATTCAACAGTTAAGGGCTGGAGACATTTGTTTTCTCACAGTCTCACCTCTTCCTGTCTATCTGTGTTTCTGTCTGAGAGTGGAGCAGTGGCCTAGTTAAATCACACTCCGTCAGCACGCTGCACGAGGCCAGGAGAGGAAGGAATGTCAAGGACAAATGCTTGTCTGAGAGACTTTGTTTCCCTCCATTTGATTCCTTGTCTTCTCCACCACCATTTCACTCTACCGCTGTCCATTATTCTCGCTCTCTCTGAGAATCTCTCTCTTTTTGGCTCTTTTCCTGTCACACATCCTCACTCTGTGCTTCTTCCTCTCTCTTTCTCGTCCTGTGTCCTTCCTATCCATCTTCTTCTCCGTTACTCTATCCACCCATCCTCTAAGGCACCATATGGCATTTTCACACATATTTTGGATGACATATGGATCCTATATATTGTAAATACCATATCAAGAGTCTCACAAACCATTCAGGCCTTTTACCAATTCAATAATTTGACTGAATTTAGTGACATTTTATCACTATGCGCTGGTGGGCAAACCCACAATTTTATTGTATTTCGGCTTTGTCTTATTCACCATCCTTAGTTGAGCTTAACCAGGTGCAATGTGTATTTAAATTAAGTCATTGCCATTCATTTAAATGCAAACAGATCTCTTTGGGGTTATTATGGATTGCATTGTATTCGGAAAAATACATTTGCCTACTGCAATTAACAGTGTGTGTTTATTTAATAGGGACGTTTTGGAACATTTTCTACTGATCTGGGCAGCAGTTAATCAGCAAATGTTGAAGAATGTTATTTCCTGATTTATCATGCAAACAAATGCGCTTTCTGCATTTTCAAGAGCCAGTTCAAGTGTCTGGATCTTGCAGATTGCGTTATGCGAAAAAAAATTCTGCAGTTACCAGATTTGCAAAATTCTTTTAGAGAATTGGGTGCTAAAACAACACAGATAATGCATACAAGTAAAAAAAAAAATGCATTAAACGGCCACAGTATTTTCCCTTCTAAATCTCATAATGTATCATTGCAATGTGACTATTTTGTTAGAAAATAAAAGGGATTTTTAACAAAAATGAAATGCTGAAATATTCAGTTTCTGGGCTGCAGAAGTTTATTTGAATAAAAAACAATGACCCTAGCGGGTACATAATTTCCTCGCAAATGACTTATGAATCATTTATATTACTATCACATTTTCTGGATAAAAACCCTCCAGTTCTAGTATTCATGTTGTACATGAAGGGCATTTGTGACGATAAAGACTAAAGAAGTTAGAATTCCAAAGATCTAAAGTAAAACAACTGCATAAATTAGCAGCCGTGGGGTGGAAATGGGTTTTTATTAAAACTGAAAAAAGTAATGATGCAAAATGTGGTGCAGTATTGCAGGAGGTGGCTAGAAACTAAAGCTTTTGAGGTAGTTCATTAACAACAGGTCAGCTCCTACACACAAGGACAAATTAATATTGGAGTGGTTTAATAAAGGCCTGGTCAAATAGTTTATTTGAAAATTGCAGTGAACAAGTGCCATCCAAATAACCTGAATGACCTGGAGCAAATATATTTGGAAGTGCAAGACAGAATCACTCTCGTTGCTCAGGAGATTTAATGGAGTTCTCATGTTCAATTGAAGATTCTTAAAAATAGACGCTAATTATACTGGTGTCCAGTCTGGTATCTTTTTAAAATCTGAGCACAGTGTGAGAGACATTGTTGAGATCTCTTCTGAAACTCTAGAGGAGTCATATGTGAGATTAAGGTGTTTTTCTCAAGGGAAAAACTTAAGAAGCAAGATTAGCTACATTGAGAGGTTCTGATTAATTAATGGTTCTGTATTAAAGAGGATCTATTATGCTTTCTTTAGTGTGTAATGTTGCTGTTTGAGCATGGAAAAGGGTCTGCAAAATTATAAAGCACAAAGTCAAAGTCCACTCCAAAGGGAGTTATTCTCTATATCAGTAAGCACTGTTTCTGAACTCCCTGAATTGCTTTGATTGTAGCCTTGAGTTTTCTTTCAGGAACAAATACATCACAATATTCATAATTTAAATCATTCCTATCCAAGGCATACACAAAATAAAGGGGCCTGGTTGAGTTGCGTTAGTTAAAACTCGCTGTTATAGTAAGAGGTGTGACATTTTCAAAACCTGCTAGAAGCGTTGACCAATCACAACACAATGGTCCACCCGACCAATCAGAGCACATTGCGCCTTTCGGAAGGAGGGGCTTCAAGTAAACGGGTGCATTTCCCAAAAGCATCGTTAGCCAACTATGGTCACAAGTTCCGTCGTTATCAGCATAGTTCAATTAACGAGTCTGTTTCCCGAGTTACAATGAACATTCGCAAACAGCATCGCAAAATTCTAAACCTGTTGAGAAGCATAAAGCAAAATAAAGCAAAATAAGCAAGCTGACATTCAGTACAATCTGTTTATTTTGAATATATACAAATGTCATTTACGTCACTGTTTTTTAAGAGTGCGCATGTGCGTATGTGCTCTAGTATGTAAGAACGAGCCTATGATTGAATCTGGAAATAAAGTAAAATAACTGAGAAAAATGAGAATTAGTCCTCAGATGCCATGTCCATAATTTATAGCAAAAAAATTTAGCATTGATTCGATTTCAAATAGATTCATTAAAATATGTTATTACTCCACCTGTGTGACATCATTAACCAACGTGGATGAACGACAAATTTGCGACAATACAGTTTTGAGAAACAGTCGTGACTAGCTAGTTAATTTCTTCAACGATGCATCATACTATGGTAGTTAAGCAGCTAGTTACGGGAAACACACCCCAGAGCATTACAGACAGAGGCCCTGTACCAAATAGAACCATAAGCCCTTAGGGTCTTCCTCTGAGTCCACACTTTCATGATGTAATGGCGCTTCGACAGTTAGGTAGGAGTCTGCTGCGGGGCTCGCCTCATTGCAGGTTAGGCAAAAGTACGCAACGAGGGCGCAAATCGGCCGCAAAGGGGCGCTTGTGAGTACCCTAAAATGACAAACGGGACACCTACGGCATGTGTCAAAGTCCGCTCCTGGAGTGCCACTGTCCTGCAGAGTGTAGCTTCAACCAGCTCCAAAACACCTGCCTGGGCGTTTCTAGTAATCCTAAAGAACTTAATTAGCTAGTTCTGGTGTATTAAATTAATGTTAAAGCTAAATCCTGCTGCACATTGGGTGTCTCAATCGACTCCCTGGCTCCAGAGCTTGTGAATCAGTATATCATGTACATGAATTCAGGCACTGGTAAGGACAGTAAAGGACGCTGGCTCACTACATATTGGGACACTAATGACGCTAATTCCAGGGACGTGACAACGTCCTCATTGTACAACATCACTATTGGTATTTATGAACAACAGCAGAAATGATATCCTGTGTCAGCATCACACGTGGGTCGTGGTGCTCACGTGAACAGCGTCGACCAATTGTGAGCCGGCGTTCTGTCGCAGAACATGGAAGCGCTGCACTGTGTTTACTACGTGAACAGTGTAGGAGACTGACATGGAAGAGGAGAAATAGTTGAATAAGTCGTTGTTTTTGTTAGTTTTTTTGCGCACAAAAAGTATTCTCATCGCTTCATGTCATTAAGGTTGAATCACTGTAGTCACATGGACTATTTTAATGATGTCTTTACTACCTTTCTGGGCCTTGAAAGTTGCAATGATGTTGCTGCCTATGGGTGGTTCAGAAATATCTTGGATTTCATCAAAAATATTTTAATTTGTGTTCCGAAGATGAATGAAGGTCTTACGGGTTTGGAACAACATGAGGGTGAGTAATTAATGAGAGAAATTTAATTTTTGGGTGAACCCATTTGTGTTTCAGAACTTTTGCTAAGGGAAAATAGTGAGCATCGATGCTCCCTGGTTTTTACAATGCATTGTGTGAACATTGTAGTGCCCTGGAAGGATTCTGCGATTGAGGCAGCCCTTAAAATGGCCGACTCCCTGATCAGTGCCCTGACTGAACTAGGGAGCTGATTGAACCATTGGCCTTCCAGGAACTTTTGTTTGAAGTTTGACATCCCTATCCTACGGTCTTGTGGACTTAATGGACACACACACATACGATTGTAAGGCCACAAGACCGCAAGTGCCTTTGGGACAGGGCCCTAGGAAGAGAGGTGCTGCAACAATAAAAAATATGTGAAAAATCGTGTTTTTTGAACATTCTAGCATGAAAACCTATTCTAGTACAGCCCAAAAACAAAATCAAGACTTTGAAAAATGGCATTGTAGGTCCCCTTTAAATAAAAAAATTAACTTGCATTTATTTTGCATAAATATAAAATTACTGCGAGCCCGCTATTGAGGAGCAGATGTGTGGTGTAGAATGCAATCAAGGTTGAATGCAGGAGATACTGGAACAGGGATGCTGAAAAACACAAATGAGATTGGATATGCAAGTTAGGCAGGCTTATGCTGTGAAAGTGTGTGTGTCTCATTTCTCCTTCCGTGATGCTGTCCCTTCGTCTGAGTCCTCAAGGTTAAATCAGGAAGGTGTCACCACAGCTCCCAGCAAACACCTGTGCATGCGTGTGTGTGTGTTCGTGCAACGCCCTGAAAATGGGAAAGGACATTAGCAGAGCTGTAGGTACTTATCCAGTGACAGTGTTACCGTGACACGGTTAGTGCCCTGTGGTAGAAAGTAACAAGATTAGACATGCAAGGGGTTTCTTATGAAGCCCCTGGAGTTTAGATTGGAGTTTAGATCCCACCAGACATGGGATGCATGTTATTATGTTTTTGTTTGTCCATGCATTTGAATATACATAGTGCAAATCACTAATAAAATATGCATTTTAAATGCAATGTAAGTCGCTTTAGATAAAAATCATCTTCCAAGTGCATACATGTAAATGTAAAATGACTCATGGTGACATTTTTCATAGAGGTTTTTATGAACAAAATATGCAAACAAAAAGGTGTTGTTCTTGGAAGGGCCCATAAAGAGGAGGTTGGTTCAGCTTAACCGTAAACATAAAATGTCTCTGCTATCTGACAGATATTTACAAAATGCTTTTCTGCTGTATGGGCATTGTGTGCACTTGATGAATGATCTTCAGAAAGTGAAGCAATGGGAAATGTGACTTAAAGAACATCAAATATATTTTTGATTCTGTGCAAATCAGTGCAAAACAATTGCAAGCCTTCCCTTAGTAGTATTTGCTGACCTTCTGTCTTATAGTGAGGCTTTAGCTGCAGCCCATAAATGTCCTCCATCACGTCTGGACCTCAAGGACACTTGTTGTTCTGTGCATGTACTGAAGATACTGGCTCCACAAAGGAGACACGTCGTGCTGGGTTTATAGCAGCGGTGACCAGACTCAATTAGTATAAGGGGCACGTCATCACATGCTGTTAGCAGTTCTCTATTTTCACAGCCCTCCTCGTGACCACATGTTCCTGCTGTGAGTCTGGAGGTGGGCAGGCGATAGGTGGGCCGCAGTGATGGTGATCAGAGATCCTTCGTCACAGGGTATCACTTGGGATGTTCAGAATGCCGTATGACCTGCCATACTGCCATCTGCCTGCATTGACACTATTGTATGAGAGTTGAACTGAGCTGGACGATGACATCACTGTTTTCTCCAGAGCGGCTGTATAGATAAATTAACTAAATTAATAACTTTTTTACAACAGAAATGAACCATTGCTGAACTTTCTTATGCTGGACTAAGACACTATTTTCTTCTAGATTTGCTGTACAGCCGAATGATTATTGCATTATTTTCTTATTATCACTGTAAAGCTGCCTTGAAAAAAATTTGGCGAGGACAGTTTTTTTTTTTGCGGCTGACCTTATTGCATATGCATTTGTAGGAGTTTTCCTTTCAGAGGCCAACTTTTGGAGAGTATTTAAATGAATCATGCAATGTGGTTTACTAAGGTTTACGCTAGTGTTGTAGTACTCAAGATTTTTTGAAGGTCTTGTTCTTGTCTCTGTCTCAACCACATTTTACTCTGTCTTGTCTTGGGCTCAGACTTGGGATTTTGTTTCAAGACCGGTCAAGACCACAACTGTTGGGATATTACTAAATTGCTGGTGCATTGTCTGATTTATTTATTAACATCATTAATGTGATTGGATTTAAAACTGACTGCTTTAGATGCAATCAATAACTTATTTCTAATTGGATTTATTTATTGTGCCGGTTCAGAAATTAATGAGGGATTGTGTCAAAAATTAATACAAATGTTCACAAAATTCAAGATATTGTTGCTAAAAAAGTACTTGTATGAGACCTAGATTTTTATATAATAACGTGATATAATTAAGCAATATCACAAGAGCAAGAGAGCTGTTTTCACAAATTTGAGCATGACTGCAAACATGATATTGCTTTTATACAAACAAAAAATGTAAACATTATTCTCAGCAATATTTATGCATTTTTAATTTACCAATTGCAAGATGCATCTTCTGTACCGCCTCTGCAGTGCAAAGATGAAATTTGTTGTTAATGATTTCATTTGATTGGTACAACAGCTCTATATATAGTGTCTTATTCTAATTATATTTATTGATTAAAAATAAGTAATTTCTTAGGCAGTAATGTGGATCTTCATGAATTTAAAGGGCGATGCTGGTCTAGTCTTGGTCTTGACTTGGTCTCGCCCTGCTTTGGTCTTGGTCTCAAACCCTCAAAGTCTTGGTCTTGTCTTGGTCTCGACTTGGTCTCAGATTAGGTGGTCTTGAATACAACACTAGTTTACACTTGTCAATTTACTGGTTTTTGCACCATTATTTATGGCCCAAAAAAATAAACCAGACACTAATTTGCGCTGTTCTTGGTAGATTACGTTGGTCATTATGGAAATGATCCGGCTGCGTCTGTGTTCTTTAATTTGCGCATCGTCAGTAGATCACACACAGAACTTTCCACTTTTTTGGAATTGCGCTAATTTAGCTTCAGAGACCAGAACTTGAAGCTTAGTCCAGATAAAACCAGCAGACCTGCTCCTAGATTTTTTTCAACTGGGTAGTATTTAAAACATAGGCTTTGATTCCGTGATATATAAATATTATAATTAAAATATACAAGTTAGAATAAGTATTTTCTATTTTCATATATTTTAAAATATATGGAAAAGATACATTTTCTTCCGTATCTCACAGTCTTTCAGAAATCATTCTAATATGGCTAAGGAAACATTTCTTAATATTATCCATTATGTTGAAAACAGTTGCCCTGCTTAATTTTTACAGTATCTGGAAACTGTGATCTTTTTTTCAGGATTCTTTAATGAATAAAAAATTTGAAAGAACTGAATTTATTTAAAATATAAATATTTGTAACATTATAAATGTCTGTACTGTCACTTTTGATTAATTTAATGCATCTTTCCTGCATACAAATATATATTTCTTATTGACACCTTTTTTTTAAATGGCAGTCCAAATACAGGGCAGTAAAATGCTAAGGAAGTGTTAGGAAAAACTATCACACATCACATTATGACGCTTGATGCTTTTTAAAGAGTCTATTCCCTTTAGGAATAAATTGTACTTTGCATGAATAAAATACATCTGAAAAGGGTTGTAATAATGTTGCTTGTGACCTTCCTGTTAAGTCTGGTTAATCCTTTATGTCAGTGTGTTGAGAAAAAGTGGTATTGATCTAAATAGACTGTGCAACCTCTTGATCTTAGTCTAGTTCTACTAAAATGATCCTCTCCCCTTGGATTGATGGTTTCCCTTAATGTTAATAGTTCAGCTTTGATGAATGATGATCGGGTGCATCTGTTGGGTGGGTTGTGCTCAGTGCTAATGGCTCTTTTGTAGATCAAGACTCAGAGGTAAGGTGAACGGATGAGTGAGAATGTCCTCAGGCGCTGTGGGCTAGTTTAGCTCAAGTGTGGTTGGTTGTTTTTTGAGGTCTTTTTCACTTTCCCTCCCTCTCTCTCTCTCTGTCTCTCCGTTTCTCTGACTCCTTTTTTCGGCTCTCTCAATTGCTCAGCCCCTCGGGTGCCTGAAAGAAAGCCAATACAAAAAGGATTAGTGGGGGCTGACTTGTTTTTGATTTGTACAGTAACAAGATTTGATGGTCTGTGTTTAAACGTGATGGTATTGAGAAGAATAATGATCCACACAGCATGTTTCAGCATGACTGAGAAAGCTAATGGAAAGACCAGATTTCGATTGTGCGTTTAATGCTTGAAATTAATAAGCTGTTTTGACTTTTCAGTCACCACCTTTCTGTTGCCACTAGCATCACAAACAAAATGGCTTTCCATCACTGTGCCACCAGAGTGCCATGGTAAGGAGTGTATTTTCTGGCTGGCATTATGCTATCTTGTTCAATCTAGCCTGTTCTGTATTAATCAGAATCTAATCTGACATTTCATGGTATTATAAATTGTCTAGGGCGTAATCTAATGCCATACAACCAGAATATTAGCATTTAAACGAGCATGCTCATTTCATCCAGTGCTAGCGTGGGCATGTGCTGTAATTGAGACATGACTCTTTGCAGAGCCCGTTTGGCATCTGATCCAGAGGTCTGTGGAAGCTTGCGGGTCTCTATGTCAGTTTACCATGCAATAGCTTTCCAAACTCAATCCAGTCGATGCATATAAGCTAAATCAGACCATTGTGGCTCAGTCAAACTTTTGAACAGTAGTGTAGGGTACATCATTTCATGGTAAGGATACAGAAACTGATGTCAGTTGGAAGACCTCTTATACACTGATTAGCCATAATGGTGATGGCTAGACGACTGGGTCAGAGCATCTCCAAAACTGCAGCTCTTGTGGGGTGTTCCCGGTCTGCAGTGGCCAGTATCTATCAAAAGTGGTCCAAGGAAGGAATAGTGGTGAACTGGCCAAAGCTCATTGATGCACGTGGGGAGCGAAGGCCGATCAAACAGACAAGCTACTGTAGCTCAAATTGCTCAAAAAGTTAATGCTGGTTTTGATAGAAAGGTGTCAGAATACACAGTGCATCGCAGTTTGTTGCGTATGGGGCTGCATAGCCGCAGACAGTCCGGGTGCCCATGCTGACCCCTGTCCACCGCCGAAAACACCAACTGTGGGTACATGAGCATCAGAACTGGACCACGGAGCAATGGAAGAAGGTGGCCTGGTCTGATGAATCACGTTTTCTTTTACATCACGTGGGTGGCCGGGTGCGTGTGCGTCGCTTACCTGGGGACACATGGCACCAGGATGCATTATGGGAAGAAGGCAAGCCGGCAGAGGCAGTGTGATGCTTTGGGCAATGTTCTGCTGGGAAACTTTGGGTCCTGCCATCCATGTGGATGTTACTTTGACACGTACCACCTACCTAAGCATTGTTGCAGGCCATGTACACCTTTTCATGGAAACGGTATTCCCTGGTGGCTGTGGCCTCTTTCAGCAGGATAATGCGCCCAGCCACAAAGCAAATATGGTTCAGGAATGGTTTGAGGAGCACAACAACGAGTTTGAGGTGTTGACTCGGCCTCCAAATTCCCCAGATCTCAATCCAATCGAGCATCTGTGGGATGTGCTGAGCAAACAAATCCGATCTGTGGAGGCCCCACCTCACAACTTACAGGACTTAAAGGATCCGCTGCTAACATCTTGGTGCCAGATACCACAGCATACATTCAGGGGTCTAGTGGAGTCCATGTCAGGGCTGTTCTGGCAGCAAAAGGGGGACCATCACAATATTGGGAATATGATCGGTGTATGTTTTTATTTTATTTTCATTTTTTCATGAAATTATGTACCCTACACTACTGTTCAAAAGTTTGGGGTCATTTTTGTGTGTGTGTAATTAATACACACACACACACAAAAATTAGATTTCAATTAATAGTACAATTCCATCAAATTGAATTGAATAATCCTCACACATTTTAATTGAATAATTGATTATATTCAATTAAAATGTGTAAGGATTATTCAATTCAATTTGATGGAATTTTACTATTAATTGAAATGCGTAAAGCTTTTTTTTTTTTTTTTTAATAAATAAATGCAGCCTTGGTGAAAATAAGATACTTTTTACCACAAACAGCAATATTTTAAATGGTAATGTGTTCAAAATCCCGAAAATAATATTTTTATTTAATTTAATTTGATTTAATTTCAGATTTCAAAGTTTCAATCAATGGTTCAGTGTTACTTTTATGCAGAAAAACATGAGATTTATCTTCCAGACTACATGTACAGTAAATTAGCCTTTTCTTCTAGCATAATTGAGTGTCTTAAAGTAGGATACAAGAAACAGGTCAATATAGGTCAATCTCTGTCTACAATCTTTAGTGCTTGTGAATGACAAATTACACTTACATTACATCATTAACATCTTTCAAACCAGCAGTAAAACAATGATGTCATAATGTTATCTCAAATTATGCTAAAAGATGCCTCTATTAACAAGGCGATTAGCTCTTGTACCTGAAAGGCACGTCTTCCATTCCTAAAGCACCATATTTGCAATTTCTCCTATTTTTCAATGAGGGATCTGTCTCCTTGCACCGTTCCTGGCATGACTAAGCCAAAAGAAGGGAATCATGGGTAGTAACAAGGCCTCCGTTTCTTGTTGTCACGGCTAACAAAGTAATGATCTTCGATCGCATTCTTTCCCTGTTCGAACAAATTGCTTAAAACTAAATCCGAGGCACAGACACTGATTCTTTAATCAGTGATTTTTCTCATGCATTCATCGTGATTACCAGTCTAGAGTGGCGGAGGAAACTAAATGGGAATAGATGGATGGCTGAAAAGCACATTTGCAAGGGGAAATAGTGGCCGGAGGGAATTAGAAGACTAGCAAAAAAAAAAAAAAACAAAGATTAGCAAAACAGCGCTCTATGATAGACAAGTGGAGAATTGAAAGAGAGAAGAAATGCAGTTTTCTAGCCACTGTTTTTGTGAATAATAAGACTATAAATAAATATATGTGTGTGTGCGGTGGGTGATTGTGGGGAAGAACATTAACTACAGTTGCTCAGCACAGATTGTGGTTATTGATCTTCAGCATGTACTGCTGAGCCCTGGTGTGTGTGTGTTTGTGTGTGTGTGTGAGTGTTTGTGTGAGTGTTTGTTATGTCCAAGCATGCAGTGGTGATAATCTCTGAGGTGTTTAGTGGCACATATGAAATATTTCTATCTCTTTTTCTTTATCATTCTCTTTTCAGTGAATACATTTATAAACATGCACCCTCATAATGCGATTATAATGAGATTTAGGCAATATTGCAATGAAACTTTTCCTCATGTAAACACAATACTTTGATCAAATTGATGCGATTAAGCTCATAAAAATGTAAAACGTGGTGTATGGCGATTTTAATCGCAATAAGCAGGCCACGTATTCAACTCCAAAAAGCACATGTGTTGAGAACGTTGCGCGACATGAATATAGTGCATTATTCTGATGGATGAAAACATCGAAACTGACACATTTTAGGCACATCACCTGAAAAATGACAGAGGCCGGATACCAAAGAATCGGCAAGTAAATCCATGGAAGAGCTTGGCACTGCAGTAACATTTGTGCTGTGCATTGGGGTATGTGAACAAATGCGGTGGAAAAAAAACACAATTCTTAGAGAATAATCAGAATATTGAAAATTGCATGTAAAAGAGAGGGAAGATGTTTTCTCTTGTTATGTAAACATCTTACTGCGATTAAGTCCTTAATCTGATTATTGGAAATAATCACATTATTAGTGCACGTGTAAATTTAGTCAGTGTGGTCCAGTCCCAAATTAGTCCATCTAGATCAGAGGGTTTCAATTATATATATATATATATACACTCACCTAAAGGATTATTAGGAACACCATACTAATACTGTGTTTGACCCCCTTTCGCCTTCAGAACTGCCTTAATTCTACGTGGCATTGATTCAACAAGGTGCTGAAAGCATTCTTTAGAAATGTTGGCCCATATTGACAGGATAGCATCTTCACAGTTGATGGAGATTTGTGGGATGCACATCCAGGGCACGAAGCTCCCGTTCCAGCACATCCCAAAGATGCTCTATTGGGTTGAGATCTGGTGACTGTGGGGGCCATTTTAGTACAGTGAACTCATTGTCATGTTCAAGAAATCAAATTGAAATGATTGGAGCTTTGTGACATGGTGCATTATCCTGCTGGAAGTAGCCATCAGAGGATGGGTACATGGTGGTCATAAAGGGATGGACATGGTCAGAAACAATGCTCAGGTAGGCCGTGGCATTTAAACGATGCCCAATTGGCACTAAGGGGCCTAAAGTGTGCCAAGAAAACATCCCCCACACCATTACACCACCACCACCAGCCTGCACAGTGGTAACAAGGCATGTTCTCATTCTGTTTACGCCAAATTCTGACTCTACCATCTGAATGTCTCAACAGAAATCGAGACTCATCAGACCAGGCAACATTTTTCCAGTCTTCAACTGTCCAATTTTGGTGAGCTCTTGCAAATTGTAGCCTCTTTTTCCTATTTGTAGTGGAGATGAGTGGTACCCGGTGGGGTCTTCTGATGTTGTAGCCCATCCGCCTCAAGGTTGTGCGTGTTGTGGCTTCACAAATGCTTTGCTGCATACCTCGGTTGTAACGAGTGGTTATTTCAGTCAAAGTTGCTCTTCTATCAGCTTGATTCAGTCGGCCCATTCTCCTCTGACCTCTAGCATCAACAAGGCATTTTCGCCCACAGGACTGCCGCATACTGGATGTTTTTCCCTTTTCACACCATTCTTTGTAAACTCTAGAAATGGTTGTGCGTTCTGACATTCTGACATTTAGTTTGGAGTTCAGGAGATTGTCTTGACCAGGACCACACCCCTAAATGCATTGAAGCAACTGCCATGTGATTGGTTGATTAGATAATTGCATTAATGAGAAATTGAACAGGTGTTCCTAATAATTCTTTAGGTGAGTGTATATATATATATATACATAGATGCCTCATTAGTGACTGTTTGTATGGGCTGCTATACGCTAGCCGTCCGCCATTTTCAAACGGTCAAAGCTGTCGGGAAAGTGCTTTGTGAACATTCGAAAGCAAGTTGCCTGTGCGCCTGCAATCGTAGTTATATGCATGCATGTATGAATATCTATATCTGCAATAGACAGAAGCAGATGATGTTATAGGATTTAGTTGATCATTAATGGTAGATAATTCTAGCCTGACAAGCCAGACCCACATTAAGATGTTGGGTCTGGGAACACACCATTGGCAGGGCTCAATCCGAGGGGCGGGCAAAACGGTTGTCTTTCAAATTCCCTCTGCATGCAATAGGATAGCGCTACAACCAACCAGAGCAACGAAGAAGGTGAAGCGGAGCTAGTTGATAGATTAAACTTTTGCTGTATCCGGTCGGCAAAACTCCGAACACATCTTCCTTTTTTAAGAATGACTTCAGTGCCGGTCTTTGTTCTTTTCTCTAGAAATTTCTAGGCTAAGATAATTCTGCATATGCTAAAAATATTGGTTAAATATTATTGATCATCAGAGAACCCTACAGACACATTGCTCTTAGCTTTTAATGAAAGCAGTGAACTCATTATAAACAAGTTAATTGGAAAGAAATCATAAACGATCAACCAATCAGCCATCAAAATAAATAAATTATAAAAATAGTAATAAATTAGTAATGTGTTTAATAAACATCAAAGCCTATTTATTCAAACCATGTTTTAAGTAATCATCAAAAAGGTATCATTTGAAAGCTTAAATTCTCAAAAATCATCATGTTTTGCAATCGTTTCATAAAATTATGAACATAACATTACAGCATTTAAACCATTTTTAAGAACAGGGATGAATCAAAATGATAAATTATTATACATTTATTTAAAATATGATTATATATAATATTTTAGATACCTTATTATTCTACATTATTCAAATGCACCAGTTAACATTTACAACACCGAGTGTAAGCTGTGTAAAAATAGGGGTCGTCATGGTTGATCTTTTGCATTCGTCTGAACAACAACGGCAGTAGACTCTCTGAATGAAAATGCAATTTCAATCTTTAATGTAATTTCACGACACACAGTATGTCGCTTATGGAAGGGCAGAAATATGTCAGTTTCTCTGGTTACCGCTGTAAACAAAGCAGCGCTGCCTTCTTTTTGAAGGCATTATACTTTGAAAAGCCCTGATCTAGAATGAATTTAAAATGAATAATTTTAATTTCCTTTTTACACAATCCTGGTCATTTGTGAATTTTTTAGTACATTTTAACCTTCAAAAATGTTTAATTGTCACAATATAGATGCGATAACCATGAACATATATGAACACCCACCTTTATATATAAGTATTCGGCAACTTATTCCATCATGTTGAATGACGTATATCTCATATAATTTACTTATAAAAGGGTGGAAAATAGTCATGTAAAACTTGGCTATGGGGGTTGACTGTGCTACAAAATTGAGCACTTTAATGCAATTTTTTTATGTTCCGGTTGTTGTTTTGGCTTTCTGTGTAATCATTCAGCTAGAGGTTGACAGCCAGAGAAAAATATTTCCACATTTGGAATGAGCTGATGGATGTTGTGCAGAAAGATGAAGTGTCTGTCATGGGGGTGGACGTGTGTGTGTGCGTGCATGTGTGTTTTTGTGTGTGTGGTCCTGGTAAACCCTACGTTATGGGGACAAAATGTCCCCACAAAAATGGCAATATCTGAAATCTTTGTCCTTGTGGGGATATTTTTTGGTCCCCATGAGGAAAACAGTTTATAAATCATGCTAAGTGATGTATTTTTGAAAATCTAAAGAATGCAGAAAGTTTTCTGTGATAGGTAGGTTTAGAGGTAGGGGATAGAATATACAGTTTGTACAGTATAAAAATCAAGTCTATGGAATGTCCTCATAAAACATGAAAACCCTACGTGTGTGTGTGTGTGTGTGTGCGCGTTCATGTTTTTCTATCCCAGTGGGGACTTCAACATGAATGCACACAGACCCAAGGGGACTCGTGTCACCGTGGGGACCTAAATTGAGGAAACAAGTTTATAAATCATACAGAATGAGTTTTTTTTTTGAAAATGTAAAAATGCAGAAAGTTTTGTGTGATGGGTAGGTTTAGGGGTAGGGTTAAGTGTAAGGGGATAGAATATACAGTTTGTACAGTATAAAAACCATTACGTCTATGGAGAGTCCCCACAAACATAGCGAACCAGACGTGTGTGTGTGTGTGTGTGTGTGTGTGTGTGTGTGTGTGTGCGAGCATACGTACAGAATTGACCTCATTGGTGTATGTCAGCTGTTGTATTAGGATCTGTGTTTCAAAAAATTTGCTCTGGCCAGCAAGTAAAGATTTGGACATTTAGCTTGATTGTTCACTTTGAGACCAAGAACTCTGTGTTTAATCATTACAGTTCATAATATGAAGATCAACAAACATTGCGCAACAAATTAATTTGTAAATCATAAAACCATTTGTACATAAATCTTCTTATGTAAATCGCTGGATTCATCCAATATAATGGTTATCTAAATTGCTTAAGACGCAACATTTTTAAAAACATTTCCCCATCGTTTTAAACACCGAGATACAATATGCAGAGGAATTTGACCACAGTATGACAAATTGACTGAAAAATTGTTTCTCTCTTGGATGTATGATGCTGAAACATTTGTGATAATAATGGGGGGTAATGAGTAATGAGAGAGAGAGAGAGGAAGTGATGTAGGCTGCCTCGGGATGCTTCAGAATATTCCTGCTGGCTGCCAGCTCTCCTCCGTGTGATGCCGCCTCTCCTTTTATCACTCGCTGCCTTATGGGATACATATTCATGCATGCCTATGCTTCAGTGCATCTGAGAGCTGCTCATATACACACAACATAAAAGTTGAACACTTCTGAATGACTCAGCTACCTCTACTCAAACCTCATGCTCTTAAAGGGACAGTTCATTTGAAAAGGAAAATTCTGTTACTTTTCCAAAGGCAAAATGAGGGTTAGTAAATGATGACAGAATTTTAATGTTTTAGGTGAACGGTCCCTTTAAATGCATGGGACAACCTCATATATATCCTATATGGCCGTAAGGAATGGAGTTTATTCTGGCCAGCATTTTGCAACCCAGGGGATTGTGGTTCCTCGCAAACTGTTGTAATTATGCAAATGGAATAATTGGACCGTTTCCTCGAATTCTTTGCCAGCCAAGACAGATTATTGATTGGAGACGGAAAGAGGAGGAGGAGAGGATAAGGAATTGGGAAGGAGAAGGGTAGACAAAAGGATCCTATGTCCTCAATAAACTTCTTGACCTGAAGGAAACACAATCTACTTTGGGAAGAGTGAAAACTATAGAAATAGAGCTGTAGAGAGTTTATTCGGCCGACAAATTGAATTAGCCAAACTCTCATTTCCTCTGTTTTTTTGTGTTGTGCATATCTAAGCTGTATCTGTATTTATCTGTGATAAATGAGAGCATGTGTTTGATTTTGTGTGTGTTTGCAGTCGTGCGTGAACGTGTGTGTGTGTGTCTGTTTAAAGAGTCTGAATTAATTTGCTAATGTGCCTGCGGTAAACGCAGAAGATTCCCTACAGCGGCATTCGATTCTTTAAGAGGTAATGAGCGCAGACGGAGCACACTATCAGATTTAGCAGTGAGTCAAAAAGGCCAATTAGTCATTTATAAAGACAGAATATTGGTAGTTACATTATAAGGGTGAGTGAATCTCACAAAACCTGTCAAGAACATGTCATAGTTCATCCTTAAATCAAAATAAAGGAATAAAAAATTATATTTTGTTTAAATACAATCAGGCTACTTTTAAGGTAACTGAGATTATTATTTTGATGACAATAAAGCTTTAAATATATATAAATATATGTATTTGAGAATAATGGGAAAAACTCAAACCTACTGTATATACGTGTGTGTGTGTGTGTGTGTGTGTATATATATATATATATATATATATATATATATATATATATATATATATATACTGTATATTCTCATTATTTTCTTTATCGTTTTAGGGTGAAAAGTGACTTGGATATTATGCATTGTTGTTATACATTATCATTGTGGCTGTTGAATATCAAACACATGGTATTGTTTAGTGGTTTGCATGCATTTGTTTGCATGAGTGTCTATGTGTTTATAGTGTGTGTCTGTCTCTGTATGAGGAGAATGTATCATGGCAGAAGTGTACCAGCCCAAAACGGCATTTCTTACATAAGACTGAGTGCCCGTTGATCTGGAACTAAGACAGGCTGGCAGAAGCCAGCTCACAGTTCACTCGTGTGTCTCAGAAACAGCACTTCCCTTCCCTCTGCTGGTCAAAGGCAGACATTACAATGTCATGACACAAACCAGTCACAGTGCATTTATTCCATTTAATATCTGATCTCTTTCCAGAATGATCGTTCACATTAATTTAGTGACTTCCTATGATCTTTAATTGTATTTTCCATTCTGTTGTTCCCATTAACAATGTGTTTATATACAGTGTCCTGAATGTAAAATGCCTCATTATTCTTTGTAATTGAATCCTTTGAATAATGTTATCAGTTTTTTTTCTTGTCATTGCTTAGTCCATCTCCTTCTGCACTCACTCTGCTGTGTTTCATTTTTTTCTGTTTTGTTGCACTCCACAATCATGCAGCACCTGATGGACGCCAGGAGGACAAAGGTTTGTTGTCATGTTCGCCACTGCTAAGCGTGCGCAGAACATGGTACCTGATTATGACCCTGATCTTTAAACAAAACCAGACTGTACCCTGAACCTGATCCCTGGATTCAGACCTCACATGTTTCTTTGAGTGTTGTTCTTATCTACTAGGGATGCACAATAGTGACAATATCAGTAAACCAATATTAGGATTTTTAATGACTGCATTGGGCTGGTCAAGCTATGGAAGCTTGTTTCCACCACAGAATAAAAAAGGTAATTGCAAATTTTTATCTCACAATTCTGACTTTATAATACGCAATTTAGATTTTTTTTTTCTCTTGCAGTTGCGAGTTTATATCTCATAATTCTGACTTTTAGATATATACTCAAGATTGTGAGAAAAAGTTAGAATTGCAATTATCTTTTTTATTTTTTTATTCAATGGCGAAAAAACAAGATTTTATAGGTAGCCGATTTTGTTTTATTTTATTTTTCTATTTTACTTTATTTTATTTTTTTATTTTACTTTATTTTATTTATTTATTTTTTTATTTAATTTAATTCTTTTTAATTTGTAATTATTTTATTTTATTTATTTATTTTATTTTATCATTCTAGATTTTTTCCAGATTTCAATTACTATTTTATATGGTACATTTTTGATGTGATAAAATCATGTACATTTAAACATTTAAGAGTGACTGAATAAAAATTAAAAAAAAAAAGCAAAACATTATATATTACATTGGCAAGCATACTTTTTATCATTCAGCATAACAACAACAACAAAAACAAATATATATATATCAGTGCATCCATACTAGCTTCTGATCTGAGACGACAATTGCCATTTTAATTATTTTCTTTAAATGGATCAGATCTTTATGTAAGGACAACATCAAAAAGGAACATTTCCCTTATCTGCTTCTCCGTGTTCCTCCAAGATAAGCTAAGACAGGGTACTCAGACCTTAAATAGCTGGTTCTTTCCTAAAATCCTGACCAAAAGCATGCCTCTTATACTCGATTGAACCGGTTCTTCTGTCGGAATTGTGTATTCTGTTTGTGATAGCGCAAAAGTGTGTGTTGATCTAAATTTCCTAATATGATTGTGGGTTATCTGATCCAGTTTTGGGCCCTTATACTTTCTCATTCTGCCGAAGGCACCACATGTGCCACATAGAAAACCCCATTATCTTGTGACTATTTCTAGCACAGTTTTTTGTCATTAACCTTATTTAACAAGTTATTAGTTAGTGTTTTCTCAAGAGAAACCTTCTTTTCCTGTTTCCTCTCCTAGAATAGACCTCACTGTGGTTTTCCTGCCATATCATTCATTTGGATTTCTTTACTAATATATATATATATATATATATATATATATCGATATTGCTAAATTTGGCAGTTTGGCTATTCAGCATTTACTTTCATTCATGATTGGCAATCAAAAAAAGTCATTATGTTATCAAGTTGTAATCTGTACACAAACTATGTACAATGCAGCAATGCTATAGGCAATCAGTTCTAGCCCTGCCCAAAGGTCTTATTTTAGTATTATTTATATATAATTTTAGTATTTACTTTAGTAGTTCAACTTTCCAAGACAACATTTCATTTTTTATTTGTTAATTTTTCATCTAACATTTATATTTTATATCAGCTTAAATTCAATTACAGAATTTTTTTTAAAATTGTACCTGGTTAAAGTTTTAGCTAAGAATAACAACCCAAGTCCCCACTTCTTTCTTCCAACATCAAATACTTTCTGATTGGCTGTGATTTTGTGGTATGACAGTTAGCGGAAGTTTGAGATTACAGCTTGTAGTAATATGGAGTTTTAAATATAGATATTTTTCATACACAAACGCATCGCTTCACTTCAGAAGGCCTTTATTAACCCCCTGGAGCAGTGTGAAGCACTTTTATGATGGATAGATGCACGTTTATGAACTTCAAAACAGAAACAGCCATTCACTGCCTTTATAAAGCTTGGAAGAGCCAGGACATTTTTTTTAATATAACTCAGATTGTATTTGTCTGAAAGAAGAATGTCATATACACCTAGGATGACTTGAGGGTGAGTAAATCATGGGCTAATTTTTATTTTTGGGTGAACTATCCCTTTAAGACACAGTGTGATATGTTTATACAACACAGTGAGGTCTATATAACCTTTTTTTCTAAATCTAACCTCTAATCTCAAAACTGTTCTGAATGGGTCTGGTTGAGGATACCCTCTGATTATTGTCTAAAAACAATAAGGCAGATCCCAAAGCCTGTCAAGTTCATTTCTGCTTTCGTTTTCTTCTCCAGCACCTCCAGTTGACCATTCAGGCCTTGCAGGACGAGCTGAGGACTCAACGCGACCTCAACCACCTTCTCCAGCAGGAGAGCGGGTCACGGGCCAGCGGGGGTGAGCACTTCACCACCATCGAGCTGACCGAAGAGAACTTCCGTCGGCTTCAAGCCGAACATGACCGTCAGGCCAAAGAGCTCTTCCTCTTGAGGAAGACGCTGGAAGAGATGGAGCTGAGGATCGAGACGCAGAAACAGACGCTGGGAGCCAGAGACGAGTCCATAAAGAAGCTTTTGGAGATGTTGCAGAGTAAAGGGCTTCCCCCAGCCTCAGGAAGGGCATCAGATGAGGAGGAGCAAGAGCGAGCCAGGCGTATTGCAGAAGCCGAAGCTCAGCTGGGCCACCTAGAGGTGATATTAGACCAGAAAGAGAAGGAAAACATCCATCTGAGAGAGGTATCAGGTTCTACTCAAACTTTTTGGGTTGAAAGTGGATTTTAGACCATGCATGTGTAGTCCCACTAGCTGGGACTCAGGGTGTGTTCACACAGGCAGGTTTGGTTCGATTAAATCAAACTCTGGTGTGATTGCTATGCTAGTGCGGTTCAGTTGAATAATTGTGAACGCTGCCATCCAAACTTTGGTGCGCATCAAACAAGTGGACTGAGACCACTGAAAAGATTCCAAATGAACTCTGGTACGGTTTGACTGAAATATAAATGCAACACGGACCAAAGACATCTAAACAAACCAAAAACAGGACATGATGTCACAAGATGCAACCCTAAAAAGGACAGAATGCTCAAGCAAAGAATGCAAAGAGTTTGTGGAAAAAGATGCAAGTAGATGCAAGTCTTAGACAACTGTTTTATGATAGAAATGTTCAGCTACCAACAGTAATAGACTATCTAGTGATGCAAACTACTCAACTTTTTATGAAATTTTGCTGTTTTGAATTGAAAAAATGCGATCATGATTCCTATGATTAATAAATGAATGTGACG
This sequence comes from Rhinogobio ventralis, assembly GCA_039654625.1. Lineage (NCBI taxonomy): Eukaryota > Metazoa > Chordata > Actinopteri > Cypriniformes > Gobionidae > Rhinogobio > Rhinogobio ventralis. Next base: position 6,043,486 of record CM077213.1, read on the forward strand.
ACGACAAGGCAAAAAAGTTAGCATTTTCTACATATTAGACCTACGAATAAGAGTGAATGTGCACATTTAAAAAAAAAAAAAAAGATATATATATATATATATATATATATATATATTTACAAATAGTTTAAATTGATTACTTCATTAGCCTACTACAATTAGTCCTAGAACTAGAACCATTATTATTTATGTATTCCTTTAAATCCCTTTTAATCCTTTAATTATTTTAGAGCTAATTTGTAATAATATAAATTATTTTATACCCCAAGGTGCCCCCCAAGCACAAAAGTGAAACTCCGCCTATGCATAAAAGCCATCTTTTTGTTTTGTACTTTTAGGTTCGGTCTTAAAAACGAATGCTAAGTCAACTAGGACTAAATGTATCATTTTCTTTTTTGGTCTGGACCAAAATATCCAAGAACTACTGGTGTAAACACACCCTAAAGTTGGACTTTAGTAATGAAAGTAAACTTAAAGGTTAACAATAACAACACTGGTCCAAAGTCCCCTTCTTCATTCTTCTAGCATTAATTACGTTCTGATTTGCTGTGAATTCGTCACTTTTCAGCTTTTTAACTTTCCAAAGGACAGGACTGTGTGATGTGTATATACATCACAGTAGGGTCTATACAGCCTGTGTTTTTTGCTCTATTCGCATCAACAAAAATAATAATTTTCAAACATGAACATGTAACAGTTTCAAAGCATATTTTCAAATCAGAGACCTACAATAATTCAGAGACAGTCTCCATGGAACAATCCGAGGTTAAGTGGTTTGCCATCGTAATAAGCAGAGAGATAGTCAGATGCAACTAAGACAAAAACAGCATATGGTCACTGAGTCATCTGGACCCGAGAGAAAAACATGAGGAGAGCCATGCCAGCTCTGTTGCAACCACACAGATAATGCACATTATTCACTATAATCAAAGAGAATTCAGAATTTCACGTGACTTCACATCCTTATAGAAACACCCACCTGGAGGGCAAAACAAGCCAGCCAATGAAATTACTACTATTACCAGTAGATGGCGGCAGAGGAGCACTCATTATAATTTAATCTTTTAACATCACTGTTTTAGTACATTAACTCTTTCCCCACCAGCTTTTTAAAACAAAACTTGCCAGCCACCGCCAGGGTTTTTAATCATTTTCACAAAAATGTAATGGCAGATAGAATATTTTGTTGTATGAATATTTGAGCATGCCATATAACAAAAGAAAGAGACCCTTTGCTTTAAAAAAAAAGTTTTATTCTAGCTTCATGCATTCCTTTTTTATCAACACTTAAATATGGGTAAGTTTCATAAAAAAAGCAACATTTTGAACAAAAAGCTGAGAAAATCACGTTTTTGTCAAAGACTACATCCAGATTGGATTCAGAACGATGATCAAAACACAGATGGAGTAGATCAAGTCCATCAACACCCCCTAATGCTTCACAGTCCTATAGCTCGTCCTGGGTCGACATTTCATTCAGGAACATTAGGCAGTTTTGATTTATATGCTGTTTAATGTTGATGATCGCATCATTTTTATGTCCCACTATTTCTAGTGATTGAAATACTGCAGCAGGTGCTGTTTATAGATCACAAGTGGCCAAACCTTGCATTTTGTTCACATATTTTGTTCTTTGTTCTTTTTTTTAGATGGAAAATTGACAGGCCTATGCAGGTCTATGGATGCTTTGCCCCGTGACTGAAAAGTGTGAATAAGATGAAACTATAAAAATGTGAAAGAATGAGAAAGATCAGAATGCACAATGTGATTTTCAGATGTTCCTGGATTGACATTCTAATCAAACAATCTTTAAAAAATTTACATTCTAATCAAACAAATATTTGTTCAAGGCTAATTAATGGCTTTTTAACCTCACACACTATATTTATTTTGTACAAAGTCTGATAGCTCTGGTATTTCTATTTTTGTGTTTTGTGTTTGTGTTTGCAATTATGTTGATTATAATGTTAATTTTTTTCAGGAGCTTCATCGCAGAAACCAGCTTCACCCAGACCCTGGAAAAACTAAAGCTCTTCAGACTATCATAGAGATGAAGGTAAATATCTGCAAATGCTTTTTGTTATATATATATATATATATATATATATATATATATATATATATATATATATATATACTGCTGTTCAGAAGTTTTGGTCCAGTATGAATTTTTAAGACTTTTATTCATCAAGTGTGCATTAAATTGACCAAAAGTGAGAGTAAAAAAAAAAAAAGTAAAAAATAAATAAATAAAGTGATTAGATTTATTTTTCTAATGTTAGAAACAGATTTCTAATTCAAATAAATGGTATTTTGAACTTTCTGCTCATTAAAGAATCCTGAAAAATATGTATCCCCCTGTTTTCCACACTGATAATAATAAGAAATGAGCAGCAAATCAGCATATTAGAATGATTTCTGAAGGATCATGTGACACGGAAGACTGGAGCTTTGTCTTCACAGAAATAAATTACATTTTAAAATATATCAAAATAGATAACAGTTAATATATTTCACAAACATTTGTTTTTAATGTATATTTGATCAAATAGATGCATCCTTGGTGTAAAAGGCTTGTGTACTGTCATTATAGTATGAAGTACATTATATATGGCATGTTCTGGCTGCTCAGGAAGAACAATAGATTGAAAAAGCAAACAGAATATGAACAGAATAAACCAGAAAGACAAGAGAAATGTCTGATGGCAGATCCACTGCAGCATGCTGGTTAATGGCTGAATGAAACAGTAAGTGGGTTTGTACGCTCACAGGCAGAGAAGCATTACACACCGCTCTAAAAATAAAGCATGACCTCATGCAAGGCACGCACACACCCCTTGGGTCCACTCTGATTGGAGCTAAATATTACCCAGAGTTCACCACTGCATCCATGTGACATGCAAGCACTGACGATACACTGCTATTCAAAATGCAATTTCACTAATTCGATTTATGCATTTTCCCTCAACCAAAAACTGCAAAAACCACTCCACCTGTACTGGTTTCCATTGCTCTTTGAACCTTTAGCATCACTGGTAGTGTTCTCTCGCCCTATTGGCTGAGCAGGGATGCTGATTCTGGTGCCATGGGAACAGGTGGAGTTGTTTACAACACAGAGAGCATGAATGCAGGCGTGGGAGAGGATGACAGAAAAGAGAGCAATGTGATCTGTTTGCTTATGCTTTGAAGATGGATATTATCTTTCATAGAGCCACAAGGTATAGCATTACAACCTTATGTTAAATGAACAAATAGCACTATTGCACATTTAAATATGCCTTAAAAATATTGACGATAAGCCTAGCTGTGATTTAATCTAGGGAACTGTGTACAGTATGTGGGAAATGGGATGCTGGTTTTCAAAGGCCTCGTGTGAAAATTATGCCTATTGATGTCTGTGAAAACAAAAAGACAAGTGAGTGAGTGAGTGAGTGTATGAGAGAGAGAGAGAGAGAGAGAGAGAGAGAGAGAAAGAAGGGCGGGTTACCGGAGAGAGCTTGTGAGAAGGAACGGCAACCGTTCTCTTATGTCAGAATGGGAGATGGACCATAGCTAATGCCAAAGACGCTGTATTATTTAAAAAGCCGAAGGAGCTGCAACGCTGCAACTCTCGGTCTCACAGCCCAAAGAGGCACACGTATGCCGCTTGCTTTCCCAGAGCGTCTCTCCGCCCGGGCTGGATGTGCGCTCAGTACTACCAAATGGTGATTACATGCTGATCCATTAGCATGAGAGAGACAGATTCTGCTTTGGCTTTGCAGCAGTACTGCAGCTACTCACTGGCGATGCTGCAAGACGTTAGAGTTTCGCATATCCCTGTCTTCCTCTTGTTGTGATTCCGCCTGTCTGTTGGGAATTGGGTTTGGCATGCTTCAATCCGTAGAATCGCACCAAAGTTGTCATACTAGCTTAAGATGATGGAGCACAACATCGCTAATATTTCCACTAAATTGTTTATCCAGGACACCAAAATCGCATCCTTGGAACGCAACATTCGGGACCTGGAGGATGAGATACAGATGTTGAAGGCGAATGGATTGCTGCACACGGAGGATCGAGAGGAGGAGATCAAACAGATGGAGGTCTACAAAAACCACTCCAAGTTCATGAAGAGCAAGGTAGGAAGCTTTAAAACTATAAACCGCCATAGACACAAATGAATCAGTGATTTTACTGATTGTATGTAGGGATAGTTCACTCAAAAATGAAAATTCTGTCATTATTTATTACTCTCATGTTGTTGTAAACCCATATGCTGTTATTTAGTTTGTTGAACAAAAAAAGTAGGACAGAAAAGTTCACACTGACCCAGGGGCGAGGCCAGAAATCAAACGGGGTGGGCAAATCATATCAGTGAAAACGGAATGCAGCAAAAGTTCAAAGTTCAAATAAGAAATAACCTACATGAATGTATGAATGTATATATGGTCAGATATTGCACGTGTCACCATATTATTACCATTTTACCAAAATCAAGCTCAAATGGAGTTTTGAGGTTTTTGAACAGCTAATTTCGGAGTCAGACATGCATGCTTTGTCCGTCATTAACAGCCGCATCTGAGGCAGTAAGTGCATTATAGGTTATGAAGTTTACTGTAGCTATGCGGGCACATTTTGTCAAAATCTCATGTTATTAAAGATGAAGTGCTACACACAGGCTATTTAGGAGAGTATTGCTATGACTCAATGACAAATGCTACACTAATTACACTCTCAAACACATAAAACTTTAGCCTTTATATGTAGTGTTCCTTGAGTAAAGAAAACAATGTATTTATTCAAACAAACAGTTCTTTATTTACCCTAAACAAGCAGCGATTTATCTCCAATCAGCGTGCGGCAGCGGCACTTCATTCACGACAGAGGCGGGGTGGAGTTATGAGGTTTGACTGACAGTTTGAAGAGCCAATGGAGTTATGAGGATTAGTCACAAGCTCTTTTTAATACTTTTCATTGGTTAAATATTTCAAAAACCACAGAAAGACGGATGACCAATAGTAATGATTTATGAAAAAAAAAAAAACGAAATTTGGAGACGTTTCTGCAAGACAGTGACATTATGTTTAAAATCTTTTAACTATAACTATAAACTATAAATGTTTGTGATTACCTTTGCATGTCCTCCAGGGCTCCTGGTTAAACACTGGGATGATCTCATAATCAATTGTCTCTGTTATTGTGCATTGTGGGAATTGCGCGGTTTCATTGCTTGGTTTCTTGCAGCAGTTCATATCCAAATCTAAATTAGGCTTTTAAAGTATCGACTGATTTGCTTCACAATTTTCTAATTCAACTCCACATTCCACAAATGCGCAAATCTTACCATTACATCCTGGACGGGACTAACAGAAACGGATGAATCAAAATGTTCATTTTGACAAGCAAATAAAGTTATAGTGTGATAAAACTTATTTCATATAACCTTTAGGAAAATGACCAACTATGTATTAGGTGGGCCATAATTCAAAGTGGATGAACCCGGACCCACCCGTAGCTTCGCCACTGCACTGACCACAACTAACAAACTCCAAATAGGAAAAAACTGAAAAAAGCATCATTAAAATAGTCCACACAACCTCCACACACAATCTTCTGGAAGCCATGCGGTTTGCATGAGAAGCACACTGAAATGTAGGTCAGATTTGAGAAAATAATGACAAGGGGTTGAACTACAGTATTCCTTTAATTATTAGCCTGAAGATGTACATTTTGGCACCTGATTTTGCTCGAAGCTTATGATATTACATCATATGAACAACAGTTTTTGTTTAATGTAAACAAATTCAACGTTGACACTACTGTACTTACTTCCCTAATAAACATTCCTGGTTTAGCATTATTCATTAGTGAATTTGTGAAGTTAAAAAATGTCTTCTAAATTAAAAAAAAACGTTGTCTTTGTAATCTCGCATCAAAATGTAAAAACTTGCTTTGTCACTGAAACAACTGTCCTATTCAGGTTGACATCACCAACCCCTCCCCTCCAATCGCCCGTCATAGAGACACAATCCAATCACGATCCAGTCAATTCTTAATGGATAAAAGTCCTGCCCTAAATTTTTTTTGTTTCATATTACTGAAGTGAGATGAATTGTGAACACTGTCTTATGTTCACTTTAAAAAAGCAGATAAAACAGTATAAATGTACAATATCAGTGTAAATATGTCAATATTTATAATATTTAAAAACATAAAAAATTATTTTAACTACGGTAGCCGAAATTCTGCTATCAGTGCATCCTCAGATGAAATATATCTTTGAGATTTTTATAAAGAATAAATGTCTTTTTCACATATTGCAGTGTCACAGAAGTGGCAGAGTAAATCCTCACAGATGTCTGGTGGAATTGTAATGATAGGTTTGCTGAGTAATGCTAGGAGAAGCAGTATTAAAATAGGATCTGTGTAAATATTTCTCATAGCTGTGCTGACTGTTTCCTGTCAAAACACTCCTGTCTGTCGGTGCAGTGTGAATTGGCCTTTAATGTAATGATGTAACGATATTCTGATACAGAGTTCTGATTGGTTTGTTTGATTTGCACCGCTCAGTTGTAACATTTTCATGGCTTGTGTCTTGACAGAAATGTTTATTTTCTCTATCTCTCACTGGTTTGAGGAGGTGGATTTTGTGCACATGTGCGTAGCTATTATTATGGGTGATGTCTTCGCTGTATCTAACATGCTTGTGAATCAGCAGGGGGTTTTGTTGTGATATTTATAGAACTCATCTCATCAATAATTGATATGGCTGATGTATATTAAATGGGGATTGCTTTCTGAAATCTATCATTTATGTGAGGAGAGTACAGATGTAGAGAATGTTTCTATTAAAAAAGATTAACATGTTTAATGATGGGACTCGTTAAAAAATAATTCGTCTAGATACTCATGTTTTGTAACATTTTACGTGCTAAATGATTTCCCTGTCCCATAAATAACAGAAAATTCTCTTTCTCTGTGTCTTCTTTTCTTTCTCAATCTCTTTCAGATTGACCAGCTCAAGCAGGAGCTCTCAAAAAAAGAGTCTGAGCTTTTAGGTCTGCAAACAAAACTGGAAACTCTGAATAATCAGAATTCAGACTGCAAACAGCATATTGAAGTGCTCAAAGAGTCGCTCACTGCCAAAGAGCAACGTGCTGCCATTCTACAAACAGAGGTTACAAATTATTTTATTTTATTTTATTTGTTTAATTATAAATATATAATTTTATACTTTAATAATAATGTTATTGTATTATATTTTATTGTATTTGTTATCTTAAAATTTACCCTTGTGCAATGCCTTGCAATCCCATAGATTTTATTTGAATGAAATTATGTTTTCAGTTGTTAACCTAATATTTGACTTATTGCCATATTAGTACTTGAAGGCATATCTCATCAGCTTTGCTTGAACTCTGAAGCTCATGGTGTGTTGGTTAGGTGGACGCTCTCCGATTGCGTCTGGAGGAGAAGGAATCGTTCCTTAATAAGAAGACGAAACAATTGCAAGACTTGACAGAGGAGAAGGGAACACTGGCCGGGGAGATCAGAGACATGAAAGACATGCTGGAGGTCAAAGAACGCAAGATCAACGTCCTGCAGAAGAAGGTAATATCACTCAAGAATTAAAGGTCAGAGATTAGGTCGCAAGTTAGGTCTAGGTTAGACTTTTTTTATGGGCCATTTAGAAATTATTTGGGTCGATATTGGCAAGCAGTGCCTAGTTCCTCAGGAAGCGTGTGATATAAGGTTTGAAAGGAGACGGAGCCTCTTTTACTGTATCTGTAACTTTTTATATAGCTTTCTATATTGACTATATAGTGGTTTTGGTCAGATTTGTTGAAAACTGTTTGTACTGAGCCCTGCTAATAATTATATTATCTAAGAACATTCATAATAAGTTATGAAAAAGTTATTTCTAAATGTTCAGAAAGTTCAAAATGTCCAGTTTTTTTAAAGTTTTTAAAACGTTTTTTCTTGGTTATGCAAACATTAAGGAAACATTCCATTTTATCATTCTTAAAACATTAAGTTACTTTGGATGTTCACTAAACATTCTGAAACAAGTTCTAACATTTATAAAATGCACTTAAAGGTGCTCTGTGTAAATCTTAGCAGCATCTAGTGGTGAGGTTGTGAATTGCAGTCACCCACCGCTCACCCCTCCCTTTCGAAGCACATAAAGAAGCTACGGTGGCCAACACAGGACAAAAATGTCGTCTTCTGAGACAGCAGAGAGTAGCTAGCGCTCTGTAGAGCAGTTTGTCCGTTTAGGGCTACTGTAGAAACATGGCGGCGCAAAATGGTGACTTCATTGTAAGGGGACCGCGTTGTGTGTAGAGAGAAATGGTTCATTCTAAGGTAATGAAAACATAACGGTTCATTATGTAAGGTCTTTATATACCACTGAAAACATAGTTGTGTATATTATATTGCATTTCTGTCAAAAGATCCTAATAAATACTACACACTGCTCTTTTCTAAAACCTAGTGAGCTGAATTTTGACTGAAAATTCTTCACAAATAACAGAGGAACAGAGCCACAGAGCATTGGTGCCTTTCTCCCCCTATTGTATCTTCTTTCATCTTTGCCCTCTTCTTTCCGTCTCACCACAGGCTTTGCTAGGCTCTTTAAGCTTTTCATGGTGTTCACACAGAAAACATCTCAGGAGTCAAAAAAGGCTGTTATCTGCTTCAAACCGTATTTCGTAACTTCTGATCTCTTGCTCTCTGTGCTGGTTTTATCTCTTTTTATCTGATATTTTAAGTCACATCACCAACCTACTGTATTGCTTACAAATGTACACAAAGAAACACCCAGTAGTTCCATTTGCATTCAAACAGCTTAATTTGCTCTTGCAACCCCTTTATACAGCTCCGTAATTGTGGGTAATGGGATATTGCACCATTCATCAAAAAGAAAAGCAGGAGGATGAAGGAAGTGAAATCTAGCCCATTATCTGACCATACAGAACATCATCATCAGGCATAAATATTCCCTTGAGACTGCCCATACCATTAGAGACCAACCACCATGTTTTAAAGTCAGCAATAGACATTGTGGGTTTAATCATCCTCGGGCTTCCTTCAACACAAACCTGTTCAAATGGAAAACAAGGTGAAAGATGAACCAATAGACCATATTACTTGCTCAGATGTCCAGGTACTATTCCCATTACACCAGGTTATCTGTCTTTGTAAGGTGGCCTTGAGTACATGCGGTTTCTGAATGGCAGCACAGTTTATACGACTCTTTGTGAAGCTCGCCACATACAGCAATATGAAGTATACATCCATCCGTGTCAGTAAACGCTGACTTATGAATGTTCCTCATTGTCAGTGCAATTTGTTGTTATTTGACATTTTTCGTTGTTTGGACAATGTTTGTTGACCCCTTGTCACATTAAAATGTTTTTGTGACCAATACATCTAAAATTTCTGCCCAAAAATGGATTATTTTTAGTGCTTTTACAACGAATGCATTCATTTTAAAGTGCAAATAAGCAGAGCTCTTGTATAGGTAATTGTTAATTAGCAATCAAGATCATATAAACTTGTCAAATTTAAACTCCCGTTCGATGTGTTTTTTTTTAAAGTTTAAAGGCCCTTTCATACACCCGGTGCAATGCGACGCCAGGCAAGTGTTTTCTGCTAGTTTCAGCCCGACGCAGTTATAATTTTCACATCCAGCGCAACGTTGTTTAAATAGAAAATGCACTCTCACCCATCTGTTCACCCATGTGCGTGCTGGTCGGAAAGTGAGGTGTGTTCAGGCACATTGTTGGCGTGTTTCTATTTGAGGCAAATGAAAACGACTGCGCCATTGACCAACAAAAACCTGGTGTAAAGTCAATAGCGCAGTATTTTTTGTGTTATTTAAAGGGCGTGTTAGTAATATGCGCCTATAGGCGGGTGCACAACGCGCGTACACTGATTATTACACACACAGTGACGCACAGCAGCACACAAACATGCCAAATATTAAAAATAAAAGGATTCCTCTCTGGAGAAGCGTTCAGTCTTTCTGCTCGCAAATTCCGCCATGTAAATAGCGAATCTGCCATGGTGCAAGCACAACTGGCTTTTAAAGAGAATGGGAGATGAGACTCTGATTGGTTTATTGCACGTTATGCCCAAAACACACCCATGACTCATTAAGAGACTAGGTTCAACCCTTTTGGACCACGCGCCATTTTTTCCGTCGTTAAACTAGCAAAAGTGGATTCAGTGCACCTGCGCCATGCACTTCAGACCATGCACTCAGATCGTTAAAATAGGGCCCAACGTGTGTGATTTTATCACCCCTTTTGCAACATGGAAAAAGATGTCCATCATCCCAAAGGATTTTTTGGAATGGGCCTTTAATTAAATGATGAAATAAGGTTTGTGATTAAAATAAGCTCAAGTCAATATATTTTTTATATATTTTATTCTACAACATAAAATTAAAGAGCACTGACCTGTACCACCTGACTGCTGCAGATTCATTTCGGCGTTGATAGTGTTGCCATTGAAATGCATAAATTTGAGTCACAAACCAAGGACCGAATGCAATGATGTTCGTCCAATCATTGCATTTGGACCGAATGCAATGATTGGACGAAGATTTTATGGTCCTACGCCTTCCACAGATTATATATATACATATAAATAACTTAGTGATTGCTATCAGGATGTGAAGAGACTTTTAACCAACATAACAAAATACATTTCTTTAATGGTTATGATGTTGAAGTCATGTGACCGTGGTTTAATTATAGCCTATATGCTCACAATTGTATTTATTCTTCAAAAAAGTTGTATTCATTTGTGAAAATTATCTTGATGAACAAAACATGTAAGAAACTTTTGTTGGTCACAGAGCTTATTTTCTGAAATAATCCAAAAGCCAATGGAAAAATCCTACTGGGTTTTTATCGAGGGAACCAGGGTGATGCGAAGTTCTGGGTTGGCCTACTAAAATGCATCATCACTGCCACAGATGCTACATTTAATTAGCTGTTTAATTTGTGAATAATTGATCACCAGCGCACACTTCATGAGGTGGTTCAGATCAATCATGAGTTTTCAAAAGAGAAATCCAAACTCTGAATTATATGTTTGCTAAATCCACACCCGTTTTATCTTCTTCCTCTCTCTTAGATTGAAAACCTTCAGGAGCAGCTGAGGGATAAAGATAAACAGCTCGGGAATCTAAAGGACAGAGTGAAGTCCCTCCAGACAGACTCCAGCAACACTGACACTGCCCTCGCAACGCTAGAGGAAGCTCTGTCTGAGAAGGTACCAGATACGGTTCCAAACATTACAACTGGAAACGAAAATGTAGACCAGAACCACATACAATCAGAGCTGCCTCAAATATGCTGATTCTAGGTTTTTGGAGAGCCCTTTTGGAAAGCTTCTTTCTAACATTTTTCAATATAAATGAAGTTCAAGGTTAATGCATGCATGAAAAGTTTGAGAAAATGCTGGGCATGACATATTCATAGTATGTAAGACTTTGTAAATAAATTGTACCTTTTGGTAGCATCCCAGGCCAGATTTGAGTGCTCAATTATGGAGGGTACAATCTGGTATACTTTTCTGGGATTGTGCAGCATTTCTTCAACTTCACAGCAGGTTTTAGTGAATTTGTCCCCTAATCTGTGAAGAATGAAGACAGACGTTTATTGACAAACCATGAGTGTTAGTGAAGTGTAAATAGTTTTAGCATGCTCAATTAGCCGTGAGTGCAGGTGCAATGTGTTTTTGTCACAGGAGCGAATTATTGAGCGTCTGAAAGAGCAAAGAGAGAGGGAAGACCGAGAGAGACTAGAGGAGGTGGACTCATATAAGAAAGAGAATAAAGACCTGAAAGAGAAGGTGAACTCTTTACAGCTGGAGCTAACGGAGAAAGAGGTACGTCAGCGATTGCATGCATGACTGTTTCAGCTGTGTTTCTTCGAGATTTTGGTCAGACTGTCAGCTCTCGTCTCGTCTTCCTCTTCCTCCAGTCAAGTCTCATAGATTTAAAAGAACACGCCTCCTCGCTGGCCTCATCAGGTCTCAAGAAAGACTCCAAACTCAAGTCTCTTGAGATCGCAATCGAGCAGAAGAAAGAGGAATGCAATAAACTGGAGACACAGTTACAAAAGGTATGATTTTCCTTCTGACATCTTGATAACTCAATATTTGCAGATTTTAAGATTATCTATCAGCAACGGCCGTTAACTGTGCCGCTTTGGCATTTAATAAAAGTGGTTGTTCCCCTTGTGTCGACTCCACAGTCAACTGACAACTTTGTCAATGGATAATGCACATTTTTGTTTTCAAACATTTGAAGTGAATAAATATAACTAACACATTTTTGGTGTATAATTTTAGCAATATATATTGCACCACCTTTCGAAAGTTTGGGGTCTGTAAGATTTTTTTTAAAGAAAGTAATACTTTTATTCAGCAAGGATGCATTCAATTGATAAACAACTGACTTTTATATTATATAAAAATGATATGTTATGATAATGTTATTTTGAACATTCTGTTTATTAAAGAACCCTGAAAAAAACGCATCACATTTTATTTATTTTTATTTACATTTTAAATAATATATTAAAATAGAAAACAGTTATTTTATATTGTAACAATATCCCACAATATTACAATTTTTCTGTATTTTTGATCAAATAAATGCAGCCTTGGTGAACATATGTTCACCAAGGCTGCATTTATTTGATCAAAAACTATTTATTCTTTCAAAACAAGTCTCACACTTTTGAATGGGAGTGTATATTTAATCAGAACAAAAATCTTAGTGAAAAGTGAATTTCCATCAGTTCACATGACGAATGTCAAAAATTCAATTTGATTAGTGAAAGTCCAGAATTTAACATAATATGCATGACTTTGTTTTATTACTTTTTTTTTATTCTAAAAGTTTATTCTAATTTATCCTAGATTTTCAATGTGTTTTTTCTGTATACACTCTAAAAAATGCTGGGTTGTTTCAGCCCATGTTTAGGTCAAATATGGACAAACCCAAACATTGGGTTAAAAAAGTAATTAAAAAATGTAACCCAGTGGCTGGGTTTGTGAATATTTGACCCAAACATGGGCTGAAACAACCCAGCATTTTTTAGAGTGTATATATTCTGGCATTATATTATCCATCCTGCTCTAGGAGCATCTACTTTGTTAAAGACCCATATCAGTCAACCACTAATCACTACCACTGGAATTACGTTCAATGAATTAGCCAGTTGTTTCATTGAATGTGTTTTCTGCATCAGCTTAATGGTCACTCATTTTAGAGGGCATCATGGGAACTTTATTGAAGTAGTGATAAGATGTTGCTGTCTTTGTCTGATTTCTCCTATCTGACAGCAGCTGTGTCACAAAACCGAGTGAACCGCAAGCCTAAATGGCATTTTTGGGCACATTGTTCAGTCAAAATGTTTAGAATGTGACTGTGATGATCAGAAACGTGGTCTAGGTCGGCAGCTCACTCGGATTTGAGATTCAGCTGGCTTCTTTTTGTTCTTATGTTGCTCTCTGGTTACTTATATTCTCCTGTGTAGAACATTATCATTAACCTGAAAGAAGAGCTAATGATAAAGCTTGTGCTGTTTTACTGGGTCCCTTCATACTCCTCCTCCTCCTCATTTCCCATGATTCCCTCCTTTGCAATGTAGCAAGCAGAGCAGCTGTTCAGTCAAATGAACAATCCCGTAAGTGTCTCTCTGAATCTGTACTAGCACATATTGAAAGCATGAGGACACTACACACTACACTTTTCTTTCTTTATCTTTAACTTCTAATTTAACTTGTAAAGGTCTAGAAGGAGTTGTAATTTATGGTCTACACTTTAAGGTTCATTCTGTGATACAAGAACAATACAATATGTATATTATGAACAGCTATTTTTGGAGGTTTTTGTTGTAGTACACTGTAAAAAAAGTTGCTGCCTCAATTTTTAAGTACAATCATCTGTTTAAGCCATTTCAACTTAAATAAAAAATAAATAAAAAGTTGGTTAACTTATATTGACGAGTTAAAGAAATGTAAAAACATATTTTTTTTTGCAGTGTACCAATAGAGGCCTGCAGGATGAAGCAGCTACAGTTTATATTTGGCCTTCCATACAGAGGAAATATAATGTAAATAATTTAATATTGTCAATTTTGCATGACAAAAATGTGAGAATTAATTATAAAGAAATCGCGAGTAATCACTTTCAAAATAAACATTTGTTTACACAATATACTGTATGTGTGTGTACTGTGTATAATTATTATGTATATTTGAATACACACACATGCATGTGTATATTTAAGAAATATTTGCATGTATATACTGTATATACACCAATCAGGCATAACATTATGACCTAATATTGTGCACCAAGATGTTAGCAGCAGATCCTTTAAGTCCTGTAAGTTGCGAGGTGGGGCCTCCATGGATTGGACTTGTTTGTCAGCACATCCCACAGATGCTCAATTAGATTGAGATCTGGTGAATTTGGAGGCCAAGTGAACACCTCAAACTCGTTGTTGTGCTCCTCAAACCATTCCTGAAACATTTTTGCTTTGTGGCAGGGCGCATTATCCTGCTGAAAGAGGCCACAGCCATCAGGGAATACCGTTTCCGTTTCCTGGTGCCGTGTGTTCCCCAGGTAAGCGACGCACATGCACCCGGCCACCCACGTGATGTAAAAGAAAACGTGATTCATCAGACCAGTCCACCTTCTTCCATTGCTCCGTGGTCCAGTTCTGATGCTCACATGCCCACTGTTGGCACTTTCGGCGGTGGACAGGGGTCAGCATGGGCACCCGGACTGGTCTGCGGCTATGCAGCCCCATACGCAACAAACTGCGATGCACTGTGTATTGTGACACCTTTCTATCAGAACCAGCATTAACTTCTTGAGCAATTTGAGCTACAGTAGCTTGTCTGTTTGATCGGACCACAAGGGCCAGCCTTCACTCCCCACGTGCATCAATGAGCCTTGGCTGCCCATGACCCCGTCGCCGGTTCACCACTGTTCCTTCCTTGGACCACTTTTGATAGATACTGACCACTGCAGACCGGGAACACCCCACAAGAGCTGCAGTTTTGGAGATGATCTGACCCAGTCGTCTAGCCATCACAATTTGTCCCTTGTCAAATTCGCTCAAATCCTTACGCTTGCCCATTTTTCCTGCTTCTAACACATCAACTTTGAGGACAAAATGTTCCCTTGCTGCCTAATATATCCCACCCACTAACAGGTGCCGTGATGAAGAGATAATCAGTGTTATTCACTTCACCTGTCAGTGGTCATAATGTTATGTCTGATCGGTGTATATATTTATATCATTTATATTATATATATAAAAATTTAAATTTTATATATAAATATAACAATTATTTCTTAAATATATACATGCATGTGTGTGTATTTATATATACATAATAATTATACACAGTGCACACACATATATTATGTAAACATAAACTTTTATTTTGCACTTTATTAATCGCGATTAATCGATTTGACAGCACTATTTACTATGTTTTATTTAATTTTTTAACTATTTCCATAGTTCTCATGCAGTATAGGTCTTTTCAGAATTTTGCATTTAATATATTATGTTAATTCAGTGTTTTTATCATATGTAGACCAAACCAAAGGGATAAAACAGAATTTAGTGTGATTCGAAGGCATTCTGTTCAAAACTGTATTGTTTCCTCATGCTTCCAATGTTTACTAATCTGTTTCCTCGAAGTTAATACTCAGATACTTGAATACACATAAACGCATTGCAAAGAATCTTACCACTGAACCATGGAGCTAAAATCCACATTTGCATGTTGCGTTGCATGATCCTCTGTCTTGCGTGTTTAATTCCTCTCATGTCATGTGATCATTTTGAGAGTCTGGAGTGTCGGCTTTGATCAGGTGACTTTGTGGTTTTATGACCACATTATCTTGGATTATATATGTTGTCGCTTTCTTTAATTTTGTTTTGTATGTAATCAGTGTTGGGTGTAATTAATTACTAATCAAATTACTTTTCCCTTGAAAAAGTAAGGGATTACTCTTCATTACAGTTACTTCTGATGTAATTGCATTAAATGCTGTATAGACTATAGAACAATTCTACTGTATATAAAACAATAGATTTAACATCAAAATTTTATGTTAAAATGTATGTTTTTAATGTAATCTTTTACACACTTTGGTCAGTTCAAGAATAATTTATGCTATTTTATATTGTTTACTTAAAAGAATCAAAGTGCAGTTTCGTGTCTGTCCTTGTATTGTTCATCTGGTCACTGTTAATATGGGATTTATAAAGTAATTAGTAATAAGTAATCCAATACTTTTTAGAAAGAGTAATTAGTACAGTAATCTAATTACACTGTTGAAGATGTAAGTAATTAATTACTTTTTTAGAGTAACTTACCCAACACTGTATGTGATCCATTGTGCGCGCATTTTAAACATGCCGGTGTACATTGTGTTTTAGAATGCTTAAATGCTGCGTTTAAATATGGCAAAGGAAATTATGCATAATTGTAACTTCCTCAGTTCTGCAGTATTCAACTACAGTTTCGACTGCAACAAGCCAAATAAGTGCATTTAATCTTTTTGCATTTAAAGCTTGGCTGATTATCTGCTTTGTGAAGCACAAAGACGCCTCTAGTCTGGCATATGTGTTGGCATTCAGAATTGCTTCTTCATTCATTGATTTTGATTGGCTGAGGCTGTGTTTTTTTAACTGGTTTCTATGGCGATGCCTTGCCATGATCCTCATACAGAAGGCCCATGAGGTGGAGGTGCAGCAAAGCTCACGTGGGAACCCAGAGTATGTGGACCGGGTCAAACTTCTGGAGAAGGAAGTGTCCTTCTACAAAGAGGAGTCCAGCAAAGCCCAGACTGAGGTCGAGAGGTTACTGGAGATTCTGAGAGAGGTGGAGACGGAGAAAAACGACAAGGATAAGAAGATCGCAGAACTGGAGAGGTGAGGGAAAAAAAGACACTTTCTAATGCTTTTGGAAGTGTGATGTTGAGTGTTCAAGTCATATCTAGTCAAACATTTGGACACACTGGACTGAATTTGTTTTTGCGTTCTTGTGCAGACTGCATTCTTATGATATTAAAGGTGTCATGAACTGGCTTTTTTTATTTTTTTATACTGTTGTCTGAGGTCAACTTATTAGGTTCGCGTGGTTTTTACATTCAAAAACATCATATTGAATAAGTAATAGGCTATTTTCTACCCTGGTTTTAAGCCTCTCTCCTGGAACGCTCGTTTTTTTGGGGCGTGCCGCATTGAAGACTTGGAAGTAAACGCCCACTGCTATGATTGGATAACAGTTTTGCATATTATAATTAGTTTCGACTCCCCCGTCAGTACACGTGGGGAATTGTTTTAAAAACGTCCAATGTGGAAAAATGGCAACCTGAAAGATTCGCCCATATACATGTTCGACCCAGAGTCTGATCCCGAATCGCAGGCCAATGAACCAAGAACACCTCAAATACAAAGGATAGCTACATCCTTCATAGTTGGACCCTTCTGTGACTGATTAGACACGTACACATAATCAGTAGATATCAAACGATCTGTAACAATGCAATACTATCACATATAAAAAATATGTTATACTCACATAAGTGTGTTGCATCATTCCTGTCAGATCCAATATAGAAGGCACAGCATTGTGTTTTAATCTCAATATGTCTGCAAATCCAGTCTCGACCTGTACCTTGTTTACAAAAGATTCCGCGGTGAAATGAAGCAAACAAACTTCCCCACGTGAGCTGGAACTTCATTAAAAATAAAGTTCAACCAAACATTCCTAATATTACAATCCAAAGGAAGCTTATGCAGCGACTGTGTTCTTCCACAACCAGGCACAGCACAATATCTTGCTATCTTTGGCATGTTTATTGCTCGGTAGAGTCGGTGGGCGGGGCTACAGAATCAGGCGTACTTATTCTTATGTTGAGGCGGCGTTTAGCCACACGATGACGTCAAGGGTTGGCATATTCTGAGATCGAGCGTTTGCTGGGCCTGGTGTCAATAAAAGCTTTTCTTTGACTAACAAGGAAGTTTTCAGTTCCGAAACTTACAGGATATTCTTATATCATGATGAACTTTTATTTATCAAAGGCTGAATGAAAAGTTGATTTCTCAATTCATGACCCCTTTAAAAACCTTTTAATCTAAATACTTGAAATCAGTTTTGTAGAAAAATATAATTTGTGAATATGTACACTATAAAAACTATAAATGTACACTTTGCTGCCTTAAATTTTTAAGTACAATCAACTTGGATGTTTAAGCCATTTAATCTTAAATTGCATTAAACTCACTTAAAAATAATTTGTTATATCTTGTATAACTTATAAAAAAAGTAAAAAAATTGCTTAACTTATTTTGATGAGTTAAAGCAATGTAAAAGCATATTATAACCTATTGATCATATAATTTTTTTTACAGTGTATGCATTTATAGTATTGTATGCATATACTGTATGTGTGCATTTCCAATTAATTGATATTTACAAATTAATAATTAATCAATTAAAAAAAGTTTAGTTAGTAAAAGCCGGATAGTAAAATATGCATACATTTCTTTACTAAATTAACATTTTAATTAACACTCTACTGCACACATTTTGATGGTACATGATAAAAATTATTACTAATCATTTGGAAACATTTTATTGATAAATCTTTTTTTTTTTTACGTCGTCTTAGGGCAACGTTGTGCAACAATGGTAGTATGGTACAGATTCATAGAGAAAATTATTCAGAGAGCAGTAAAAAAATCACAAATCTTTTTCAAAAATGTCAAGAAATCAAAAATAAACTATATTTAGAGCTTATATTGTGCACTAACACGTGATAATATCTGATAACGTCCATATTGTCAGCAAAAACATCCTTGAAAAATACCCCTTATTGCACAACGTTGCCCGAAGGCAACGAAAAGAAAAACTGAATTTCTGAACATGCAAAATAAAAAAACTTCATAAAACCTTCATAAAGGCTTCTCTACACCTTCATACACACACACACACACACACACACACACATATTTTTATGTAAAGTTCATGTCATTTTAAATAAGATTACTAAAGCAAATAATCTTGCCTTCTTTTCACACCATGAGCTCCTGTGACCACGTGTCAGAAAAGGACGTCCCACCTTCAAATGGTGCTTGATAGTGACTCTGTTCTTTGATACTTTTTTAACTATTCTAATTGTCATTTAAAGAAACATGTACTGAACATGAGGTTTAAGAAAACTTTCCGTTACCTGAGGACAACGCTGTGCTGTAGGTTAAAGTTGTTATTTTTTACAAAGGATTTTGGCCAAATAGTAAAGTGTCTTCCAATACGGTTTAAACTGCATCCCATGATGCACCTCCCGTGAAGAGCTGGAAATATGAGATATAATATAAAATATAAGATATTTGATTTATTTAAAGTTGCGACAGTCTTTTATTCCCTATTGTGAATAAAAAACAATGTAGGACGGGACTTGATTTTGTCCGTGGGGAATTGAGTGGATGGTTGTGGTTTGCTATTGGTGGATCTCATGTGAGTGACAGGTTGCTCCGCCCCCACACCAGTAAACACATCATCAGAGAAGAGAAGAGATGAGCTGCAAGAGGGAGGGGAAGATATTTTGAGTAAAGGTTACGAGGGCTCATGAACTAAAAAAAATATGTGCACAGAATTTTTCAAATTTATAATAAATACTATATTCCATAAAAATCTGCGATTTTGATTTTTTAATGGTGATTTTAATAGTCACTACATAACTCACATACTTAATTTCAAAGTCTTAACGATTTTACTATTATTCTAAAATGTTGAAAGTAGTATAAATGTGTTTTAACGATTCCCTAGTTTAAATAGAAGATTTGAAACATATTTATGAAGTCTGCACAAGTTTTCGGGACTGATCTCTCGTTTTGCCGTTATCTCGTGCCTTGACAGCATCAGTTGACAGTTTCTACTGTACTGCTAAAAATAAAATTCTGCAGGGATATAACATCAAAATGCTGATGTCAAGGGCCGTTTTGTTACTGATGCGGTACAAACCGCGCTGTACTCTCAGAGCTGCCGTCAATAATGCATCTCCTAGAGGGGAAATATGATGATGATTGCAAATATTTATGCTGTTTCCTGGAATCATGCATTCATGAGGTCATCCGTATTCTGTGTGTTTCTGACATGTTCTGAATATTGATATGGAGCTTGTGTTTAGTGGTTGTGAATTGCCTCTCTCTTCATGCGCTGTGATGACTGCTATTATTAGTGTGTTTTGGCATGTTCATGTAACTGCTTCATCTCTTCTTTTAAATTCTTCTGTTTAGTTGTTGAGTAGTTCATCTAAGATATCAGGTCCATGCTACTCCTGTATGTTCAGGTTATACATCATTCTAAATGGCCGTTCACACTAACAGCAATTTGAAAATAACCATAAATCATTGACACAAAGTTGTGAAAGGTTACATTTCATGCAAATAAGCAGTAATACAATGTGCTGACTACCAGTAAAATGAAGACATATAATCATATATTTTATACATATATAATTAAAAATTATATAAAAAATATATAAAAATTATATTATAAAATAATATACAAAATTATTTCATATTTTATCATATATATATAATCATAAAATTATATATCTATAATCATCTTAATCACCTTGTTTATAACATGCATTATGCTGTGCTGCAATTTATACACAAACTTTTTCCATACAAAAAAAGCAGTAATAATCTGTCAGTGTGAACAGCCTGTATACTAGTTTTGAGCATCAGACAGTAAGTTCAGCTCCTCAGGTTCTTCAGCTCTGGCTCAAAGTCTTGTTGCTTTTTCTCAGTTGACACGTTCATGCTTCAGTGTTAATGTGGTTTGATTAATGTGTATTTCTGTTCTGTTTTTTTTTTACCGTCTCGCCAACTCTTTCTCTGTTCTGTCTTTTGGTCTTTCTCTTTTTCTGACTTTCTTCTTTTCCTCCTGTTCTTCCATGTTCCTTCATCTTCTGTCATAAAACACTCATTTCTTGTTCATAATTTCTTGTCCATCTTCATGTTCTTCCTGTCCTGCAACTCTTCTGCATTTCTTTCATTGGCTCCTGAATTCCCGTCTTTAACCAATTGAAATTCAACATTGTCAAACTAATAAAATATCTATCTATCTATCTATCTATCTATCTATCAATCTATCTATCTATCTATCTATCTATCTATCTATCTATCTATCTATCGTTCTATCGTTCTATCTATCGTTCTATCTATCGTTCTATCTATCGTTCTATCTATCTATCGTTCTATCTATCATTCTATCTATCGTTTTATCTATCTATCTATCTATCTATCTATCTATCTATCATTCTTCATTCTTGTTACCTAAATCCATAACTTCACAACTCATGAACCAGCCCCCCGCCCCCCGCTGCCCGCCCCTCGCCCCGCCCTGGTGGCAGAGCCCCCTCTGACCCTCCCCCCTCTGTGTCCGCTGCCCCCCAGCAGATTGGGGGCATGGTGTGGGACTTCCTGGGAAAGTGAGTGCTCTGTCCTGGCACCACGGCTCGGCAGCATTTATCTGTCTGCAACTGCTGTGTGGCTGTTTGATGCCTTGATGTCCCTGTTGCACAGCTGTCTCTCATTCACTGGTTTTTCTAACAAAGGAAAGGACCGTTTTATTCCTTATAATGTTGTAAATATGTGCCAGATTGCATTTATATAAAAATCAGTGGACTGAGACAGCTCAGAAAATAAGATAATGTGTTTTGTGGTTGTGTATGGCGTTTCTTGTGCATGTATTGGGCTCTCTTCTAACTCTAGTGAGATGCCTCACTGTCTACATAGGCAGCTTCCTAAGTATGTTGGAGCCTCTTAAGTGGCTCACAATTGCCATCTTGATCTTGTCACAGTGCATTCTGGGACAGTTCAAAAGTTTGTGGTCCGTAAGATTATTATTTTTTTTTTCAAATAAATTAATAATTCTATTCAGCAAGGACACATTAAATTAATTAAAAATGATAGTAAAGACATTTATTCATGTAACAAATAAACAAATAAATTCTGTTCTATTAATTTGTATTCATCATAGAATCCTGAAAAATAATGGATCATGGTTTCCACAAAAATGTGTAGCAGCACAATTGTTTTCAACATTGATAATAAAAAATGTTTGTTGAGCAGCAAATCAGCATTAGAATGATTTCTGAAGGATCATGTGACTCTAAAGGAGTCACAGGAATAAATTATATTTGGTTATATTTTACATAGAAAGAAGTTGTTTTAAATAGTAATAATATTTCACAATATTACTGATTTTACTGTATTTTTTTTTATCAAATAAATGTAGTCTTGGTGAGCATAAGAGACTTCTTTCAAAAACAATAAAAAATCTTACCAACCCCAAACTTTTGAATGGCATATGTAAAGTATACATTTAATGCTACCTTAGATTTTTGCCAAAATTACATATCTTAGATATTGCTGTCTACAGTTTGGAACATTATGAGCACATATAGTGCCTAAAATATGCTGCCTAGGTAGGCATCTCACTGGGCTTTGGAACAGAGCTTATGTGTGGATCAACCAGAGTGCACGTTTTTCTTTTTATCATTATATCTGTCTATAATGTGTTTTTGTGCAGTGGATATAGAATTTAAAATATCTCACAGTTTTAATCAAAATGGTTCCTCTGTTTCAGCACAATACTTTTTTTCACATTGTGTCAGATGTGTGATTACTGCACACTTGATATATCTGTTGTGTTGATGTTGGCATGGCAACATGTTAATGTGTAGTCATACTTTGAAAGTGCACCAAGATTAAGGGGGCAGTTCACCTAAAAACTAATATCTGACAATGAATGGGAACGAATGCTGTTGAGCTCCAAAAATGACAAAAAAGGCACTAAGAAATCAAGGTATGTTTACTTGAGAAGCTGAATTACATAAGATTTCAAAGGCAACAAGTCTTGTTGCCTGAAAAAATCAACAAAATTAAGTGACTTTATGCTTAAAACAAGAAAAAATATCTGCAGTAGTTATGACTCGTAGTTCATATGACTCACGCATTATATTCCAGTCTTTTGAAGTGGATTTGTGTAAGAAATAGATTAAATATAAGCTATTGTTTACTGAAAAGTAATGATGCACTCTATTGAAAATATTGTACATGTGAGTAAATGACAGTACTTTTTAGGTGAACTATTCTTGAAATTAGACTCCAAAACAGTGTTTTATTCCTCATGCATTTGTTAACTAATTCTATTATCTTGGTGTATTTTATCCACCCTGCGTATATGACGTTAACATGTTCTGCATCTGCATATTTTGCACACATACACTTCTGTGATCTCTGTGCTTGCTGCTTGGTGTTGCTGGCATATGAGGGCTTTGGCAAGGAGCGGAGCCCCGTTTCCTGTCCCTTGAACACCCATTTCACATGCTGATCTGCCTCACCTCTCCTCTTTTTGCTTCCTAACACCATCTCTCCTCCCTTCCCTCTCACTCTTCTGAATGATCCACCCACCTCAGACTGCGAAATCCCCCCCAAAACGGCCGTCTCACTGGCCTGCATGAGACGTTCGGCGGCATTGCAGGCCCCGTTGTGCTCTGTGAGTGAGCTTGGTACTTTAGATAGGGTCTGGTGTTCCTCAAGTAGGTTTGCACCCTCATGCCTGAGCGCTCTTGCCCCGTTTGCCACCCCGTGCAATCTCTCACTGCGGCTCGGCTGGTTGGGTTGCTGCATGTTGGCACAATCACGGCCCCTGCAGATCTGGACTCAGTGGTGTATCCACTGACAATGATGATTTGAGATGATAGTGTCTTGCATCCTGTCTTGTTGATCTTAGGAGCCATTTTAAACCACTCCTAGTTTCTCACTTGACTCTTTCCAGCTGTTTTCTGCTTCGTTTCAGAGAATTCTAAAGTTGTATTTCTCCTTTTCTTCCTGTTTGCTGTGTTGTGGCTTCTCTTCCTTCCTGTTCCTGCCCTTCCTGCATCCTTCCTCCCTCCTCTTCCTCCACCGCCAGTCTTGCTCCCAGGTAAGTAGGGTGTTCCTCAGGTGTCCACCCTCCCTTCTGAGCAATAACCAAGCGTGTTTCGGTCACGTGATAACTGTCGTGTTTCTTGCATCTAATGTGTTGTTATGATTACGAGTCTCATTTCATGGTGTTATGTTGTTATTTGCACTTACTAATCACACGTACACTGACCCCAAAATGTGTTTAGACACTTAAAACGCACTTTAAAAATTCTGAAAGTTACATAATGAAATATAAAACCAAATGGCATTTGCAAAAAAAAATAATGACTGTTAATTGGATGCATTGAAATCTCTTAAGAATGGCTTAAGTGGGGCTACACTGCAAAAAAAATATTTTCCTACTCAGCATTTCTGTCTCTTTTTTTTCCAGTATAAATATCTAAACATCCTTAAAACAAAAAATTAAGTGATTTTATGCTTAAAACAAGAAAAAATATCTGCCAAAATAAAGTAGATTTTTCTCTGAATTAAGTTTATTTTATTTTAACCCACTGACAGCTACTTTTTAAAATATAATAAACAAATATAAACTCTATATAAAATATTAACTACATACATACACCGATCAGTCATAACATTATGACCACTGACAGGTGAAGTGAATAACTCTGATTATCTCTTCATCACGGCACCTGTTAGTGGGTTGGATATATTAGGCAGCAAGTGATAGCGTCATTTTGTCCTCAAAGTTGATGTGTTATAATCAGGAAAAATGGGCAAGCGTAAGGATTTGAGCGAGTTTGACAAGGGCCAAATTGTGATGGCTAGACGACTGGGTCAGAGCATCTCCAAAACTGCAGCTCTTGTGGGATGTTCCCGGTCATGCAGTGATCAGTATCTATCAAAAGTGGTCCAAGGAAGGAACAGTGGTGACCCGGCGACAGGGTCATGGACGGCCAAGGCTCATTGATGCACGTGGGGAGTGAAGGCTGGCCCGTGTGGTCCGATCAAACAGACGAGCTACTGTAGCTCGAATTGCTCAAGAAGTTATTGCTGGTTCTGATAGAAAGGTGTCAGAATACACAGTTCATCGCAGTTTGTTGCGTATGGGGCTGCATAGCCGCAGACCAGTCAGGGTGCCCATGCTGACCCCTGTCCACCGCCGAAAGCGCTAACAAGTGGGCATGTTAGCATCAGAACTGGACCACG
This sequence comes from Rhinogobio ventralis, assembly GCA_039654625.1. Taxonomy (NCBI): domain Eukaryota; kingdom Metazoa; phylum Chordata; class Actinopteri; order Cypriniformes; family Gobionidae; genus Rhinogobio; species Rhinogobio ventralis. The sequence continues at coordinate 6,068,676 of CM077213.1, forward strand.
GAGCAATGGAAAAAGGTGGACTAGTCTGATGAATCATGTTTTCTTTTACATCACGTAGCTGGCCGGATGCATGTGCGTCACTTACCTGGGGAACACATGGCACTAGGATGCACTATGGGAAGAAGGCAAGCCGGTGGAGGCAGTGTGATGCTTTGGGCAATGTTCTGCTGGGAAACAACCGAGATTGAGGTGTTGACTTTGCCTCCAAATTCCCCAGATCTCAATCCAATCGAGCATCTGTGGGTTGTGCTGAACAAACAAGTCTGATCCATTGGTGCCATATACCACAGCACACCTTCAGGGGTCTAGTGGAGTCCATGCCTCGATGGGTCAGGGCTGTTTTGGCAGCAAAAGGGGGACCAAAACAATATTAGGAAGGTGGTCATAATGTTATGCCTGATCGGTGTGTGTATATATATATATATATAGTAATATAGTATATACAGTTCTAGTAAAAAAAAATACAATGGAAGTCAATGGGAACCGAAACTGGTTACCAAGATTCTTCAAAATATCTTCTTTTTTTTTTTTTTGTATTCCGCAGAAGAAAGAAATGCATACACGTTTGGAAGGACATGAAAAGGAGTGAATATTGACAGAATTTTTTTTTGGGCAAACTATCCCTTTAATATAATTTTGCGTCTCAAGTAAATGTATCTTGATTTTTACTGGTTTTTAACTTTTTCGGGCCAACGTGACAAAATTCATTAACATCTTCTCAATGTAATTAACTGGGATCATTATATCTTGATTGGTTAAATGGTGATTTGTGATTGCTATAAAGTTAAACTATTCAGGTGACACTCAGTATGCTTTTTAAGGCAAACCAAGGATCAAAATAAAAAGGGCCCAGGCATCAAGCTTGGCCCTCAGATGGACAAGAAAGGCCCAGGGAACATCTTGCAAGACCAGCGCAAGGATAATCCAATGGACAACCCAAAGGTGTGTGTGTGTGTGCCTTTATATTTCTTTAGAAAAACGTAGTAAGTTTTTCTCATCATTTTCCTGTCTTAATTTCACAGATGGAGGAGTTGATGAATGTTTTGGAGAAGACGAGGCAGGAGTTGGATGCCACCAAGCAGCGTCTGTCCTCCACCCAACAGTCTCTGTCTGAGAGAGATGGCCATCTGACCAACCTCCGACAGGAGCGCAGAAAACAGCTCGAGGAGATCTTGGAGATGAAGTAAGAATCCTTGCGATCAGACTATCTTTAATATTTGATGCCTAAGCTGTCCTTTAGTGTACATGCATACATATCTCAGACTGTGTGTTCCTCTCAGACAACAGGCTCTGCTCGCTGCTATCAGTGAGAAGGATGCTAACATTGCTTTGCTGGAGCTGTCCTCCTCCAATAAGAAGAAGACACAAGAGGAAGTGCTGGCCCTGAAAAGAGAGAAGGACAGACTGATGCATCAGCTCAAACAACAGGTCAGTGAATTTCTGCACTCAAAAGCCCATTTAATAACACACAGTATTAAGACAGTGTAGGGTAAAGACATCATATATTTTTTATAGAGCTGCATAGATATTGAAATTCTGCCTGATGCTGACAAGTCGGTAGTTATTTTCATTTTATGGCCAATAAATGTTAAATGGGCAATATTATAGAACTATACTATTTTTAGGCATCACACCATTAAATTGTACAGTATGAGAGATGAATAAATATTAATTTTGAAATCTTCTACGCTATATCGAGATATCAAGATTAATGCACATCGCAAAGATTTTGATTAAATGGTAACACTTAACAATAAGGTTTCATTTGTTAACATTAGTTAACTAACATGAACTGAGAATGAACAATACTTTATTTATTAATCTTATTGAATGTTAAATTCACATTATTTTATTGTCAAAGGTTAATACACTGGGAAATTACATGAACAATGAACGACTGTATTTTTATTAACTAACATCAACAAAACATCAACAACTAATGTGGTTAATACATTAATGTTAACAAATGAGACCTTATTGTAAAGTGTTACTAATTAAATAAATATATGCGCTGAAAATTCCTGTATTTTTTTATATCACAATATATATATTGCAGAAAAACAAAAACACAATGTCAGGTTTTTTAACCCAATATTATGCATCTTTAATATATAGTATATCCAATGGATTTAATTGATTTGTTAGGCATTATACAAGAGAGTTTGTGCAAAATGTGCAGTTAACACTATCTGAGACAAAGAAACGTTAATAAATGTTGTTGTACAGGGTTAAATATTTGATGTAACTATCCCTATTAGTTATTTCTATATGACTGCACATTATATGATTGCACTTTACAAGTTATATAACTCTTTAAATAGCCGAAAACAATTAAATATCCAATATCAGGCAATAAGTAAAAAAAAATGCAGATTTAGTGCTGAAATACAGTATTGTGCATCCCAGATTTCAGTTTCAGAGGGATGTTTTGCCAAAATAAATTGTGGCCATACCAACTTTGCTTACAATTATTAGGTTGGTAATGAGTGAAAGTAATTATTAGAAAATCTTCTGTTCTTTCTTAGAAGGCATTGTAGCCACCTGATACTTTGCAAACACGATTTTGTTTTCTGGCAGTCTGTACTTCATTGACTCCTGGAAATTGTGTAAAAGTGAACTGATTACATTTGTATGTATTTAGAGATGTTTTTTTCCATTCCGTGATCAGTCCATGGGTATATGTAGCTTGTGTCTTCTCACTTCTTCGTATCCGTTTTAGACACAGAGCAGGATGAAACTGATTGCCGACAACTACGAGGACGACCATTACCACCCTCATGCTCCACCCCCCCACATGCAGTCTCAACCCCTTCATCCTCAACCCCAACCTCAGCCCCCATACCCACAGGCCCAGCACCCACACCCACAGACCCAGCACCCGCACCCACAGACCCAGCACCCGCACCCACAGACCCAGCACCAGCACCAACCTCCTTACCCACATGCGCCCCATCCCCAACACCCGCAGCCTCCTCCGCACCACCAACAACAACACCCGCAGCAGCCCCCCCAGCCTCAATATCCCCACCCGCAACACCCCCAACATCCCCAGCACCCCCAGCACCAACAACCACCCGGGCCACACCCGCACCAGCCCAGACCTCAACCGCCCCACCCTCAACACCCTCAACACCCTCATCCCGGGGTCCCTCCACAGCAGCAGCAGCAGCAGCAGCATCCACACCCCCAGCACCCTCACGGACCCCCGCCTCAGCAGGGCCCCCACCCCCAACCCATCCCACACCCGCAGCAGCACCCCCATCACCCCCCACACCCCGGCCAACAGGGCCCACACCCTCGACACCCTCCGCCACACCATCGGGGTCCAGGCCGTGGACCACCTCATCCCGGACACCGACCCGCCCCAGACCAGGTCAGTGACTCAGCTATCTAATAATTTCAGTGAATCTAATAATAGATTCAATTTCTATATTAATATTAGTGTATGATTTAAAATGTTTGTTATGTGGTAATTTTATATGTCTATATATATATACATATATTAAGCTTTAATTTATTTTTAAGTTTTTCATTTAATATCTATATTTTTCAAAAGTTTGTTTGTTAACTGTTTATTTAATTAGTTCACTTTAGACATTCTACTAACTATAAGTAACTTTGCAACTACCATGTTAGTCTCGCGCAGAAGGTCTGGACTCTATTGCAGCTTTCATTGGCAAAGGACCGCCCAAGAGGACGTTTGAGCAGACAGTCTACTAATACTCTAATGACTGTTAGTTGACATGGTAGTTGTCTCAGCCTCAGACGTCATGCCCACGGACCGTTGGCTGAACGTCTGATGCATATGGCACACTTTTCTGGAAACATGAAGTCGTCATCTGATTGGTTGAATTCTACAGGATGTCCGGGAGACGTGTGTGCGGCGTTCTTTAATGGTCCGCCTGGAAACGAATGACATTCCTGACATGTAATGCAACCAATCACATTTCTTTTTCTTTTTGTTCCGCGTCATGTTTAGGGGCATGAAAATGTAAAGTCGATGTCCCTGCAATAACAGACTGGCGTGCATCAAATAAATGATTCATTCAAGAACGTTGTGCAAGTTTACTGCAACAATGGAGCCACGAACTTCACATACTTTTGAAAATCCAGCATTTAGTTGATCCTGGTAAGCGCTCATTGTCACAGTTGTAAACACGATGGCGTTTTTCTTCCACAAGGGGGTTTGGCGTCACGGCATTTGTTTCCAGGCAGACCATTAAGGAACGCGACACACATCTCGCGGACATCCTGTAGAATTCAACCAATCAGATGATGAATTCGAAACTCCTGTAATGTTTCCAGAAAAGTGTGCCATATGCATCAGATGTTCAGCCAATGGTCTGTGGGCATGACGTCTGAGGCTGAGACCACTACCATGTCAACTAACAGTCATTAGAGTAATAGAAGACTGTCTGCTTAATATTTGATAACACTTTATTTTGACATTCTACTATAAGTAACTTTGCCAGTACATGTCAATTTATTCTACTAACCCTAACACCTAAAGGCCCTTTCACACTGAGCACGATTAAACAGCATGAATGAACGATGCAATGACACTCTTGAATCAAAACAATAGATCCCTATGGAACTATTCACACATAGGGTGATCAATCGCGGCATGAAAAAGCGTTTTTTTTCCCCCTGTTGCCCTGTGATGAAACAGGTCATCCAATTAGATTTGAACAACTCAAATGCTCCACTCTCCACCCAGATATAAAAGCTGCTGTAGGTTAGTGGAGATTTGACAGATGAACTCTGATGATATTACTTTGGTCAGTGTCGCTATGTTTACTAATAAGAGAAAACGGGCTTGACTCCCATTGCACATTTATACAGATAGTATTCAAGACGCTAATGCAAGTTGCTGACAGTGTGAACGTAGCCTAATACTCTAATGAAAGTTAGTTGACTATCGAAATAAAGTGTAACCGTTTGTTTTAGTTAAAAGAAAATCAAATCACAATATATCATAGTATTATCACATCCCTAGATTAAGTTGGTCTTTTCACTAGGCAATGGATCTCTATATAATCTACTGTACAAGTCACTCACTGTAAAACATTCAAGAAATTTACAACCTGCTCTTTCACCTTTAACTCATCTAATTCTCCTCATTTCATGCTGACCTCTGGATATATGTTGGGCTCAAAGGATGATGAAGAAGGAATTTGGGCATAACCATACCAAAGCTATGATGTTATTTTATGGGGTGAGATCTTAAAGATTGATGTCAGTTTTCTGGTTTAAAGTGAGTTTTTGTGGATTAAGTGTTTTGTGATTGTTTTTCTTATTATGTTCCTCCTTATGTTCTCAGACAATTCAGTCACTAATGGAGGAGCACAGCCATGCCATACAGATGAAATTCTACATTGTTCACTTGGCCAGTCTTTATCTACAATCAGATTCATTCTTTTGGATGGGGCCTATTTATTTCCATACATTAAGGAAAGAGGCGGAGCATTAGTGTGAGTGGGAGGGCCAAAGCTGGAGAAGACCACCTGAGCAGGTAAATACTATCAACAGAACTTCTAACATTGTGTCTGTCTGAAATAAAAATCATTTAATTTACAAATTTCATATCATACACTACCGTTCAAAAGTTTGTGGTCTTTAAGATTTTTTTTTTTATAAAAAATTATTGCTACCATTCAGCCAAGGGCACATTCAGTTGATCAAAAATGACAGCACAAATGTTTTAAACATTGATAATAATATATATTTTTTTCTTGAGCAGCAAACCAGCATATTAGAAGGATCATGTGACACTGGAGTAATGATGCTGAAAATTCATCTTTGATCACAGGAATAAATTACATTTTAAAATATATTAATTAATAAATGAGAATATTTCACAGTATTACTGTTTTATTGGTTTTACTGTATTTTTGATCAAATAAATGCATCCTTGGTGAGCATAAGAGACTTCTAAATTACATTCTCTTAAAGATAATTATTCCATTTTGTTTTTTTGTTTTTCAGATGATTAAAAAAAGTATAAATGGAAGTCAGGACTGAAAAAACACAGTCACTTCCTGGTGCAGTCCTTTTTCTAAAGACATTTGCCTTGAAGACTCTTTATGCTCAAATCAAAATGAGACACTGCTGCTGGTTTTCACACATGACCAGTGCATGCATCCAGCTGGCCCCTCCCCCTTGTCCGCATTGCCCCGCCCACTCGGATCTAGCTCCACCTCTTCACTGAGGCAACAAGTCAGTCATGACTCTGTCAGTCATTTCTCTGCTTTTTTTGTGAAAATCCAATGTAAAAAAATAATACCATCCTATTAACTTAATTTTTAACCATTTTTTACAATCACATCTGCATTTGCAGTTGAAATCTTAAAAGGGCAACTGTTGCCTGCCTTCAATTGTTTAGGTTGTATTATATGTGCTATACATATATGCACTTAGGTTTGAATATGCATGTCATTTCTGTGCCACATTTAGCCTCCATTGTTGGTTCTTTAGTGTATATTGGACCTGTCATGTCTATAGAGTTACCTCAGTTGACCCTCAGAGGTAGTCTACTCTATACAGAGTTCATTTCATACACATAACATACATCGCTTTCTTTTTGCTTGTGCTCCACTCCAAACCCCAAGCCCGGTTTGCGTGTTAGCTAGCTCTCATGCACCTATGCACCTCCACCCTTTACAACAGGAAACGTTTCTAATGGTGCTTCAACTGGTGCTCAGGCCCAAAAGAGATGGAGACAGCCATGGCTACAATCATTTCGGACATCAACTGGTCTGTAACACTCCCTACTACATCCATGGCACCATCATACGAGTTCTTCGGAAGATAATTGAGGTGGTTTCCCAAGCAACTGCTGCAGGTTGTAGTTGTATGTCCCACAAAATTTATTTTGTCAAGATGTCTGTTGACAAGGCCAGTCCAACCTGAGTGTCCCATAAAGGGAATGTCCTTCCTCCTTTAACGAACTGCCCCCACCAAGTAGTGGCGAAGCTGGCGCAGATTTCTCGTAACGTCTCAACATGGTGGCGAGTGCCTATTTATAAATAGATAGTATATATATAGATAGAGAAATACTAGCTACATAAAGTGTGTCTACTGTGGTCAGACTATTGTGTCAGAAATCAAAGGAAACTTTTCCGGTGTGTTTGAGTTGTGTGTGTTATCACTGTCTGTTTGGCCCTCACACTGCTCTCGTTACAAGATCTTGGTACTGGGGTCCATGCAACGAAAAGGTCTTTTGCTGAACGTTTGGAATATGCGGTATCTAGTTTCTTGATCTTCAGCTAGAAAAAGTGTTGTATAGAATGTTGCACCTCACAAAAAGAAAAAAAAATTCAAAAGGCAAAACTCCTGCAGTGCAATTAACCGAAACTTGTACTTGAGGGTAAAGCTGCATTCACGCTGAAAGCAAACAGCAGTCTTTTATTTGGTGAATTGTGGTGATTTTTATCGCTGTCAGTGTGAAGGCACTTTAAAGGTTTTGTTCACCCAAACATTAAAATTCTGTCATCATTTACTCACCCTCATGTTGTTCCAAACCTGTATGACTTTCTTCAGTGGAACACAAAACCGAAAAGTTTTGGTTCCCATTGACTTCCATTGTATGGTCAAACGAAATATAATGGGAAGTCTGGTTACTAACATTCTTCAGAATTTCTTTTGTGTTCCACATAAGAAAGAAAGTCATACAGGTTTGGGGTGAGTAAATGACACAGTTCTCATTTTGAGGTGAACTATACCTTTCAGAAACATCAACATAGTTCAAGTGGAAGATTACGTTAAGATGGCTGAGATATGTTAACAGTTGTTTTGCATTGTCTTATGTGTCATTTCACTGCTGTTGTCTGTAGTTGTGGAGTTTACATTAGGACTTTGGCAAAGACCAAAATATAGCCAAGATCTGACTGTTAAAATGACCTGTTTGTGCTTCCATGTTGCGTTTAACGTTCTCATTATTCAGACGCCTTCATGTTAGTTCCAGAACCTTATGTGACTCTGTTCTGGAACATTCCGTAACACCAACCTTAAAGACATAGTTCACCCAAAAATGAAGATTCTGTCATTTACTCACCATTCTGTCACTTTACCCTCAAGTTGTTCCAAACCTGTATGTATTTGTTTTTTCTGCTAAACACAAAAGACGATATTTTGAAGAATGTTGGTTACATTGGAGGTGACCTCCACTGACTTTCATAGTATTTTTTTTTCTACTACGGAAGTCAATGGGGACCAGAAACTGTTTGAATACCAACATTCTTCAAAATGCATTCTTTTGTGTTCAACAGAAGAAACAAATTCATACAGGTTTGGAACAACTTAAGGGTGAGTAAATTAATTTTCATTTTTGGGTGAACTATCCCATTAATCTGCATTCACTTACTGACGGAATTACCGCAATTAAAAGAAATACATTTTTATGACAATGCTCAAATCTTGAGGAACAAATAAAGTGCACTGTGCAACTTAAAATGACATGACACAATATGTAGTTTAATGTTAAGCTAAAGGTAATTGTTGAGGTCGCTCCCATTTTTGTCGTTATAAACGCATCATAAAAAATACTAGTCATAAGTTTCCCGGTAATTCTGTCATGGCGTGAACCCATCATTGTCGCTCAGCTCTAGAATACTCCTACGTTGCTCTCTTGAACATTTAACTATTGTGGTTGAAGAACACAGATCCAGATATGTCCACCATGTGAATACTGCTCCGTCTTGGATGTTTCTGAGTCCAGTTTCAAACACCAGAAAAGTGTTTGATCTGATATTCCAATATTATGTCTGTCTACCTGTCTGTCTGTCTGTTGTGCAAGTCTATAATTGTACTATTAGGCAAAGCAAGAGGACAAAAAAAAAAAAAGACGTCAGACTTCTTGGAGACATATTGCAGTCCTCCATCTTCAGGACCTTTTACTACTGAATACTTGAAGTAGGGGGGTGATCTCCTGCCTTGGGAAGAGATATATTATACAGAACAAAGAAAAAAAGAGAAATGTTGACTTATGTGGTGATGATGCATGATTATGTACATTATGTGCCAACTCTGGGCTGTGGTGATAGATCTCTATACACAGAAATAAATAATGACAGAAAGAAGTTTCCGCCCTGTAGGGTCTATGACATATATCAAAGGGCCTCTGGTTTGAGCAAAGGTCCAAAATAAAGAGAACAAAAAATAATATATTTATATTTGTTGTGTGCCAGTTGCATTGTTTCTTTTATGTCATGATGTCAAAAAATGCAAACCTCTGGATGATACAAACCACTGTGACAAATGCCAGAAAAGAAATAGTAATTCTAAGAAACATTGTTTTTACTTTTTTAAGATATTTATTTATGTTATGTTTTTTTATGGTTCATTGCTTTTTTTGAATATGTCAGTTTGGGACTGTAAGATTTGTACATGAAATTAGTTTACTTTTCTTTTTCTGTACAGCAGTGCAAACAAGTCCAATGTGAGTGTCAGCATGCTGAATGATACCGTGTGAACGTGGGGTTCATTTTCCCATGGTGCATCAGTTGTCCCGGATGAGACGCATTGGCATCATGATGGTGTAATGTGTTTGCGAATGGTGTGTCCTCACCCACATCCTCCCGCCCACTGCCAGTGGATTGCCCGTGCAACAAAATAAAAGCGTTTGCATGTTTTCGGGGTGCAGATCTGAGATGCTAAAAGAGTGTGGGATATGCTTGCATGATTGTGTCCGTGTATGCAAATAAGATTGTCACAGGGTGTGAGTGGCTGCGTGCGTGTTGCAGAAAGTTAGCAGTGCAAGCGCCTCGGAGGCGCGACTGGGGCGTTCAGTGTGAAATCTGTGTCATGTTCGATGTTTTTAAACCCTGTTGGGCTTTACTCAGAGTCCTAAACCTCCCTGATATTTGCTATTGTATGTGTTGTAGCCCCCAACTATTCTTGAGTGTCAGTCGGCTTGTTTATATCCATTAAATAAAAGTGACTTTCTTTCTGACATGCTCTGTTTCATTTAAAACCACAAATAAAAGATTATTAGTTGTGTCCAAAGGCAAAGTGTGTTACAGTGCCCTCATAAAAGTACATTTTATATCAAATACACTACTGTTCAAAAGTTTGGGGGCAGTGAGGTTTTTATTTTATCTTTTTTTCTCCCGGAAGGACATTAAATTGAAAATGTAAAAAAAAGTACAAAAAGCCCTTTGAACTCTATAATTACAAACATCATAGTTTCCACATAAATATTAAGCATGCGCAGCTATTTCCAACATGATCAATGTTCCTTCAGCAGCAGATCAGCATATTTTAATGATTTCTGAAGGATCGTGTGACACTTAAGTCTGGAGAAATTATGCTGAAAATTCAGCTTTGCATCACAGGAATAAATAACATTTAATATATATCCAAATATTTTATTTTTTTTAAATTGTAATATTTTACAATATTGCTGTTTTTACTGTATTTATGATCAAATAAAAAAAAAAAAAACCAAACCAACCCCAAACTTTTGATCGGTAGTGCACATTTATTACACTTAGAAATAAGCTTTTATAGCATATGTAGACATGTCCCTCGTAAAACATATTTTTATTTAAAGGGGACCTATTATGCCCTGTTTTACAAGATGTAATATAAGTCTCAGGTGCCCCCAGAATGAAGTTTCAGCTCAAAATACCCCACAGATCATTTATTAAACCAAGTTGTACATTTTTTGAGTGGAAGGAAAAACATGCTGTTTTTGTGCATGTATGCAAATGAGCTTCCAGAAGAGGGTGGAGCCTGTACAGTGCTTCAGATACTCTATCAAACAACTAACAAAACATCTGTTTGGTTTTCATCATCATGAAAGCATACATGCGTTTTAAAGTCATATCAGTCTACACTTCTGATGTATGGTTTTATGAGCGCACAAATCAGAAACACACGCACAGAAAGCTGTCAGACGGAGCGTCCTGTGAGTATTAAAGTTCTTTCACATCTTATTGCGCTTAAACTGTCAAATACACTCAAGGTTATGTCAAAAACACAAAGTTCTTAACAGTCGGTTATGTCTGTGAACGTAAACGGCAAGTAAAGAAACTGCATGTATATATTAGATCTGTGTATTAAAGTAAAAGCAACATAATATACAGTACCTACTGCTATATATGCTGTTAATATGAAACAAACAACAACAGAAAATCACTCACTGCTCGACTGAATAACTTTAGTAGCTTTAATAAAAATACATTTCTTACTTGAATGCTGCTGTTAAAGATAAACATGGTAGACTGTGTACAGCTCACTCAGGACGGGGTCTATGCTAATAGGGTGGAGTCCATCAGCAGTCGTGGGCGGGGCTTGTGCAATGTGACATCACATTGCTTATTTTGTGGGTGGATTTTTACCATTATAGGGTGCACTGCTGACACACATTTAAAAGTGATGTAAAAGTGATTTTTGCAAAATAGGTCCCCTTTAAAGCTGCTATAAGCAATTCACAGTTACACAGTTACCACCAGACACTCACTATATGATCAAAAACAGTTATGATATCATGTTACACCTAATCAAACAAACTTTTGTTAACCAGTTAGTGCTATGCTGGTAGGCTAAACTGTTAGTTTGCTACTTGAAGGCTACCTAAAAACACAAACAACACGATAAAAAATGACATCATATATAGTTCAAGGCCCTTGCTATAGTGCTCCAATTCATATTCATATCCAAACCTAATTCCCGATACAGGCAAGGAGTGGAAGGAGAACTTTTTTCTCTTGGTGCTTGGGCCATTTAGATGTCAACATACATTAATTTCACTATGGCCCAAGTCAAAAAGTAACAGACTTAGTAGAAAACATCACTGCAAATAACTTTGCAGGCCCCCTTTTGCATTTATCTCCCCTTCAAGATGGCATCTATCAGTCGGTCGCTCTTATCAGAGAGCCAGTATCCAGCCATGGCCGCCACTGCCCCCATAAAGATGGAGGTGAACACCATGTCCCCTTTAGCCGCCAACGTGGCCAATGCGCACAGCACAGCGCCGAAGAACATCTGCTGCAGAACCTCGATCTCATCCTCCTGAATGTCATCAAAAAGACCCTTTTCTGCAGAATCTGAGAAAAGATACCAGAAGACCTCAGTGAATTTAGAAACATACAAAAACATTAAAAAACATGCAGTTTAAATGACATAAAAAGAGAATATAGATATCAATGAACATCACTTAAGAAGATTTTTGAGAATCTGGTGCATTATGCACTGTAAGTGGAAAGTGCACAGGAAAGTGTATTAATGAAGTAACTAAAGTTCAGTTTCATGTTTTCTTTAAGTATGTTCTTTATAATATATTTTATAAACATATTTTCTGTAACACTTTAACATAAAGTTAGTTTCAGTTGTTAACATCTGTTAACTATGAACTAACAATGAACAATATTTGTACAGCATCTATTAACATTAGTTCATGCTAATTTCAAAATTTCAAAAATCAGAAGTTGTATTAGTTAACTAACTTTAACAAAGTTTAATAAATGCTGTAAAAAATATATTGTTCATAGTTAGTTCATGTTAACTAATGCATTAACTAATGTTAATAAATTATAACGTTTCACTTTCGTTTAATAGCATGTTTGCTCCCAAGACAATAGAGTTGTGTGTAGTACAGGTTTAGCAACTCGTGAACACAAACATTAATTATTTCTCTCATATTATGTAACAAGCACAATACACAAAAACTGCAACTTCGGTCTTTTGGGAGAGATCCAATTCAGCGTTTGAAGTACACAGCAGGCTTTTATAGTTAACTAAAACTAAAACCATAACAAATATTCATTACTTAAAATATAAATAATAATAGGCTAATAATTGTATTGCAATAATTCTTTATTGTTAACTTTCTTGCTGGAAAATAATGCTTCTTATAAGATGGTACCATTTCATGCAAAAAAAAAACTCATTTGTGTCATTAAGGAAGAGATTCACTCTTTGCTCATATATTTTTCAAGCAAATGCCCAAACTGAAACGATAATATATTTTAACATTATACTATGTCAATCAAGAAGATTATAAGGAAGATCTTTACATTATTCAGTCAAACAAAGCAGATCTACCATGGGATTTATAAAAGGAAAAAGACATAAAAAGTACTTAGAAGTTCAACTTTATTCAAAATTCTGTTGTTTTAATTTTTATTATTACATTTACAACAATGTTTGCAGAATTCAGCCGACAAGAATCTCAAATGTGAAACTTTTGTGGACCTGATTCTTTCACAGGTTTGTTCTCAAATTACCTAAAAAATATATGTTACTTAAAATAAAATACAATATAAAAAACCTTAAACCTTTCTCATTGTCATTTACTTTAACTCGATGTACTAAATAACTAAAACTGACATAAAAGTGAATAAAAACTATATATAACTATATATATACCACAAAATCAGTCATAAGGGTCAATTTTATATAAAAAAAATTAAGCTTAAGAATAAATAAGCTTTCCATTGATGTATGTTTTGTTAGGATAGGACAATATTTGGCAGAGAAAATCTGGAATCTGAGGGTGCAAAAAAATCTAAATATTGAGAAAAATGCCTTTAAAGTTGTCCAAATGAAGTCCTTAGGAATGCATATCACTAATAATAATACATTTTTTATATATTTACGGTAGAAAATTTACAAAATATCTTCATGGAACAGGATCTTTACTTAATAGCCTAATGATTTTTGGCATAAAAGAAAAATCAATAATTTTGAGCCATACAATGTATTGTTGGCTATTGCCACAAATATACCCATGCGACTTATGACTGGTTTTGTGGTCCAGGGTGACATATATAATTTCTAGAACCTAAAAACTAAAATTAAATTAAATTGAAAACAAAAATACGAAATATGAATCTATATGAATATGAATCTACTATATCAAAATATAGTATCTTGATACTAAAATAGCATGGGTAGACAGACTCCGCTCAGAGATTACAAGCCTCATTTATAAAATGTTGCATTATAAACATCCTACATTTGATCTTATGATCAATTCTCAAATGTGCGTACATGTGATTCAGAGAACGAACGTGCACACACAAAAAGCCTCTCTTCCAGATGTGAAATCTATAAATCGCAAATGATCTTGAAATTGTGTGCAGCTGAATGATTTCAGATCTCCACCTTGTAACCACCGCCTAATTAATGTCATAAACATATTACAATAAAAGAGCACCAATCAACCAGCCTCAAATGATGTTTCTAGCTCACCTGTGGTCTGGCGCCTCTCACAGGTGTCGCCCGTGCGCGTGTAGCCGCCTGCGCACTGACAGTGAAAAGACCCCTCTGTATTCACACAGAAGACATTGACACCAGGACAGGCCAACACCTCCTCGCCACACTCGTCTATATCTGCAGGAGAAACAAAATACAGCTGTCATTTCTCAAACACAGACCAAATCACTATAATGCTAACTGAAAAATGAGCTAGACAATTATAGAACAAATAGACAAAATACTAAATAATAATAATAAATGTATTTTTTTTAAATGTTGACTTTCTTGCTGGAAATGCTTCTTATAGCCACAAGATGGTACCATATCATGCAGAAGAACTAACTTGTGTCATTAACGATGAAATTCATTCTCTGTTCATATATTTTTCAAGCTTGATATAAAAGTAGCAAACCGAAACTGGTGTATGCAAAATTATTCATATTCAAATGTATTCTTTTGATTAATGTATTTTATTTATTACATTTTATGAATCTTATTAATCTCTTCTTTATGAATTCTAGTCATTGGTAGCTATGTACTCATTTAATCATCGGTAATTGTTATATTCCTTATGTTGCATTATTACATGATATTGATCATCATTTATATATTTCCTACTATATGCTCTGATATGTTTGTTATTATCTCCAAATGTAAGATCTTTGGTGTCTCTTTTGTGCTGTGAGATCGAGTGGGTGTATTTTCCATCAGAATGAAATACGTGATGTACCTTTGTATCAAAATATGTATGTTTCCATCTCTGCAGATGCAAGATCTGCAATAAAAGGTCAAAACAACACCTTGTATATTTATTTTCATCTTTATTTGACATTTGACCCATCACGCCAACCTAGCCGTTACACCAACTGTGACATAATGGATAAATCTGTTTGAACTTTTCTTATAAACTAAAACGTAAATTTGATGTAAGTTTCCTGTATATACATATTTGTTGATCTTATTTTGCTCTTCACTTCTGCTTCTTTTCTACCTCTCCTTTCAAATATCTACAATACTCTAGATTTTATTGAATAAGATAGATCTTATTTTTGTTTAAACCTACTTGCTATTACAATTTTGGTATTTACTTAATTTGTTGTCTTTATCATTTTAAAAATGTACTTAATAAATTTGTTATTCCTTATTCAAATTTGATCTTTGACATAGTCATTGCTTATCTGCCTGGATCTCATTGCATCAGAAACTATAATATATTTGAATACTATGTCAATCAATATTATAAAGAACATCTTTACATTATTCAGCCAAACAAAGCAGATCTACCATGGGATGTATAAAAGGAAAAAGACATAGAAAGTACTTAGTTCAACTTTATTCAAAAATCTGTTATTTTAGTTCTTACATTTACAACAATGTTTGTCTAAAATGTTTGCACAATTCAGACGACAAGAATCTCAAATGTAAAACTTCTGTGGAGCTGATTCTTTCTCAGGTTTGTTCTCAAATAAGAAAATACAAACTAAACTTTATTTTTTCTACAGGCTGCAGCATTTTAGACTCATTCCAGAAGTTAATATCATGCATTCTCTGACTGTACCACAAAGCTTCTGTTCACAGAAGCTTTGAACGGAAGAACAGAACAGAAGCTTTGTGGTACAGTCAGAGAATGCATGATATTTACTTCTGGAATGAGTCTAAAATGCTGCAGGCTGTAGAGAAAATAAAGTTCAATTTGTATTTTTTTTTTAAGTAATTTGAAAACAAACCTGAAGTATCACACCAGTTCCATTTGTTTATGGAATATTGCAGTATTTATTATAAATGATTTATCCATGCACATCATAATTTTTTTTAATGTGCCCTTGTAATCTTTAATCAAAATAACTTCCCTTCCCTCTAGCAGCGACATCTCGGCTGCGTCCCAAATTGCACACTTCCCTATTATAAAAACAGGTGAAAAACAGTATGTGACAAAAGTATGTCCGAATTCACAGTACTCAATAAAGAGCTCTGATGACCTACTACTTCCTCCTGTGTGCATATGATGGACACTTTACTATCCCTTGAGGCCATGGGAGAGGATTTGTGAATGTCAATAAAGCAACACAACTGATGCTGGTAGGTCACATGATAATGACAACATGATGAATGTAGTACGTCCGGATTACATTCATACTACAAACATTCATACAATATAGAACATAATTTTTAGCGCTTGCAAAGTAAGTACTTATTCAATATATGTACCCAAGTATGCGATTTCAGATGCAGCAATTTTCTCTTCTCTGATGACATGTTTAGTGGCGTGAGGGTGGGGCAACCTGTCACTCACATGAGATCGACCAATATAGTGGTGTAGATATGACGTCACTTTGTAGGCCAACCGGCAGTTAGCATCACGCTGGTTCCCTCAAGAAAAACCCAATAGGATTTTCCAATAGGCTTTTGGATAATTGCTAAAAGCAAGCTCTGTGATCAGCAAAAGTTTATGATACTTGCACGTTTTGTCCATCAAGATAATTTTCACAGATGAACACAACTTTTATGAATTTTGAAATGCAGTCGCTAGAGTAACAAGCTAAAGGTAGGCTATAAACGGACTACACCCGTGACTTCAACGTCACCATCACTAAGCTTCCGCCAACTCTTCCAGTTTTTATCTAAACTTTTTCCTAGAAAGTTTGAGTTAGAATAGTTTATAAGAGCACAATTATTAGCATAATGAGGCTGTAAAAGCGGACTGAGTTTACTTGTTCGGCGTGATGACGTTTAATCTCCCTGACAGCCTCTGTAGTCCCATTTAGCCATTTGTTAGCAACCGCCTATTTCAAGACACGTAACAGCTTCAAAAAATCATGAGTGGAGTAATACTAATGTATTTTATGTTGTAGAATAAAACGTGAAAGTGTCTTGAGCTCGTGTTCACCACAGTCCTTACTTCAGCCATCTAACCGAAACCCCATTCAAAAAACCCACAGACTTCAGGACGAGTTAACTGGAAGTGCTAAAATGCTAACTCGCTTCCACGTTAGAAAAAAGAAAAAGAAAAAATTATTGCGACTTTAACATGATTTCCCATTTTTACAGTTATATTTTTGCATGCTATAGGGCCACCAACTCTCCATGTAAACTACATCATCATGCAATGGTGAAGTATAAGAAGTCTAATACTATTGTGGAGAATATTCTCAGAGACTAGCTTTAAAGGGGACATATTATGCCCCTTTTCACAAGGTGTATCTCTGATGTCCCCAGAATGTGTCTGTGAAGTTTCAGCTCAAAATAACCCCCAGATCATTTATTATAGCTTGTCAAATTTGCCCCTATTTGGGTGTGAGCAAAAATGCACAGTTTTTGTGACCCTTCAAATGCAATAACCAGAGTCAGCACAGATGAAGAGACTTAGGAAGAGGTTGCAAATAAGCAAATGGAAGTTTCTTAATGGTTAGTGGATACATTTATGTAACGTTAGTTGTTGTGGAGTTACGTTGATTCAACTCATCGACTAGCATTTACCGTCATGTTAATCTATACATTGTTGTATAGGTGCTCATGTGGGAACATAAAAAAGTCTGGACTATACAATGTATAATAAATGTGCGTTTATTAATAACACAGACGGTGAGTGTTTTCAGGATAAAACTAATGACATAGCTCTAGTCTTTGTGAATACAGTCAGAGACTATGGTAACTTTAGCCATATTAGCCGTACAGCATTCTATAAAGCTCATTCAGAAAGGAAATGTGCAAACATTCACAAAATATGAAGTGCCATCCTTACTTGTTCTGGATATTAAGTTAAAGCACGAAGCGTTGGTATTGACCCATCCTTCAGAAACAACTTTTTCACAAATCCAGCGTTGTACTGACCCTTGTTCTTAAAGCAGTTGTAGCGACTGAGACAAATCAGACACAATTATTTGTCCAATTTAACAAATAATCTTTAAAAATCACTCTGAAGGTCTATGGACCTATCCCCCCAAAAAGGCCCACACAAGCGCAGGAAAGGTCTCCGTTACCAGAGCTACCATCAGGTAAGACTCAGTTTACGACCAAAGGAATTTGCAGAGAGCTGAGACTCACAGTCTTTTTGAAAAGGACAAATAAAATCATCTTAAACCCATATAACCATTTGAGAAACCTATATCCATCTCATGATTTTTCTTTTATAGGGTTTGGTCAATGTATTAATTAATTTCATCTCTGTTGGATTTATGTTTCAGAATCGCATACTATGGTTAACGAAAATCATGTGTATGGCATATTTGGTGTCTACGAAGTTGCAATTTAAAGATCTGAATGATTGTGTATATGATATGTCTACCTGTGCAACATATTAGTATTACAAGAATCTTTAATAGTTCCTTCATCAGCAACCAATCTGCAAACGATCTGCTTGAGACAAAGGATCATAAAACTTTCCCTCCGAAAGCCTGAATACGATTGGCCACTGACCCTACGAGGCGGGATTTCTCCCAAAAGCTCTTAAGGAGAGACGCTCAGATACGCCTTCTCTCTTTTCTCTTTCTGGCTGAACCAACACCTCATCTTGGCCAGCTGGGCCAGCAGGCCAGGCCGATACGGCCTACACACACAGAGCCATGTGCTGTGTGCGACAGGAAACCCGATGCCACCACACGGCCGGTGGGCCAGCAGGCCCAAACTCCTCACGCAATGTGCAACTTCCTCAACCTCGACTGAGTCGAAACAGCCATGCAAGCTCATCATTTCTTCTTCAGTCAACGCAGAAGAAATCCAGTGCAACACCTTCGGACCGAACTATCAAGACTTTCTCCTGCAATTTCACCTCGGACGCTCTTCTACAGCTCAGGCTAAATGCAAGTAACGTATGAAATACAAATAGCTGTGTAGCTAGTAAAACTGTAAATCCCTTTGTCCAGACAAAGGAGCTTATCATTGATGATTCCTCCCAGGTTTTAAACTCTTTGCATAACTTCATCCATCTGTTCTGACCCGGTTCTTCCAACCACTTTAACCTTGCATCTTACCATGTTTTTGTTTTGTGCATGTATGTTTTATGTCTGTTTAATCTTGTCCGTGATTTAGTTATTAAAGTTTGTGCACAATATATGTTTGGTTCTGACTCCCTGCCTGCAAACAAATTGTCACTTAAATGATCGATCTTGTTATGCGCTCTAAGCGCTTATGTAAATACAAAGGAAGAATTATTTTTCTGTAGCCATGAAAAAATATCCTTTTCTTAGAATTAATTAATAATCAATACGGAGCGTTCAAAGGATGAACAGATCGATTGATTGTAATGTTAATATAGCTACATCAAGTTAATTATTTAAATGATTCAAATATTAATAATTAATCATAATGAATAATCATAATGAGTTATGAATTACATATATAAAATTACCAACATTCTTCTGCACATTTCCTTCAAAAATTAAATTCAACCACGGTGTCCTCAGTGGCTTGGATGCCGGGAGTCCATAGAGCCTTGTATGTTCGTTGGTACATCCAACAACAGAACATTAGTAATGTTTTTGGTGCAAACATTGCAGACAATGTAATACTCTAGCTAGCTGATATAGCGAGTAAACAGAAATGGCGATCTCTGTGCTTCTCACTCAGGGGTGTGTCTATGCTAAAAGGGCAGATCATCAACAGTCATGGGCAAGGTTTCCCTACTCTTACGTAGGAGTAAGGGGAAATATGAAACAGGGAGTTATGAGAGATTGATAATGATTGATGGGAATTATAAAAAAAATATTCTGTGGATTTTTACCATTATAGGCTGGCACACTGTGTTTAAACACCTATTCTGCTATATATATTTTATACTTCAAAGACTGAAAAACAATACTAGTTATATGGATTACAACTCACCTATGCATCTCATGCCTGATGATCTGAATCCAGGAGCACATTTCTTACAGCGGGCAGCTCCTCCACCCATACAGCCAACACAGGCCTTATCACATCCTGGCGAAATAATATATGCAATGGTATATATAAACTATTTTTCATACCACAGATCAGAAAAGGAAAACAGGGTTATCAAGTGCTGTGTTACTCTGTTTGATCCATGTGTGTTAATGATAAAATACCTCTGAGGGTAAATCCCACTGACCTTTGCATTCATAAGAGCCATGGGTGTTCAAGCAGTATGTGTTGTCGGGACACCGATCCAGATCAGTACCACATTCATCATTATCTGTCAACGTAAAAGAGGTGAACCTCAGAATGAAATGGAGAATGACGTGAATCAAGCGTACACTCTGTTGATCATCTTACCCACACACAGGTTGTCATGCAGGATGAATCCAGTGTGGCACTGAAGACATTGGTCTTTCTCTGGCCCCCCACATGCTTTACAGTGCTCTGAGCAGTTCTGACCCAAAATGAGATGAAAAAGGGCCACGCAGAGCACAGCAGACAAGAAGAACATCCATGAGGGGGACATCACACTCCACGCATTAGTGCAACCCTCCGGTTGAGTGCTTCAAACTGCCACTTTCCACAGAGTTTAAGCTGGTACGGAGACGTTCAAATTAAAACTCCTTGTGACATCTGATGATTTTAAAAATAGGAATTTGTTTGAGGACAAAAAAGTTCATTTCATTTACAAAATCCAACAAGAACTTTTAACAATTTTAAGGTGTGATCTTTTTCTGAGGCAGCTTAATTATTATATTATTTAAAGAGTGTTTGAGCTGTAAGAACTTTATGTTAAATTAATCAGTTATTTCAGTTGTGATAAATAAAAATTTTGGTTTTAGTTTAGGGTCCAATTCTGACTATGAACTAGTTGCTTATTAGCATGCATATTACTAGAATATTGGCTGTTTATTAGTGTAACATTAGTCCACTGGAGGCAAGGTTGAAGAACCCATGTGCAGCTTTTATTGAACTCAGAGACGTAGCAAAACAGAGACGTAGCAAAACAGAGACGTAGCAAAACAGAGACGTAGCAAAACAGAGACGTAGCAAAACAGAGACGTAGCAAAACAGAGACGTAGCAAAACAGAGACGTAGCAAAACAGAGACGTAGCAAAACAGAGACGTAGCAAAACAGAGACGTAGCAAAACAGAGACGTAGCAAAACAGAGACGTAGCAAAACAGAGACGTAGCAAAACAGAGACGTAGCAAAACAGAGACGTAGCAAAACAGAGACGTAGCAAAACAGAGACGTAGCAAAACAGAGACGTAGCAAAACAGAGACGTAGCAAAACAGAGACGTAGCAAAACAGAGACGTAGCAAAACAGAGACGTAGCAAAACAGAGACGTAGCAAAACAGAGACGTAGCAAAACAGAGACGTAGCAAAACAGAGACGTAGCAAAACAGAGACGTAGCAAAACAGAGACGTAGCAAAACAGAGACGTAGCAAAACAGAGACGTAGCAAAACAGAGACGTAGCAAAACAGAGACGTAGCAAAACAGAGACGTAGCAAAACAGAGACGTAGCAAAACAGAGACGTAGCAAAACAGAGACGTAGCAAAACAGAGACGTAGCAAAACAGAGACGTAGCAAAACAGAGACGTAGCAAAACAGAGACGTAGCAAAACAGAGACGTAGCAAAACAGAGACGTAGCAAAACAGAGACGTAGCAAAACAGAGACGTAGCAAAACAGAGACGTAGCAAAACAGAGACGTAGCAAAACAGAGACGTAGCAAAACAGAGACGTAGCAAAACAGAGACGTAGCAAAACAGAGACGTAGCAAAACAGAGACGTAGCAAAACAGAGACGTAGCAAAACAGAGACGTAGCAAAACAGAGACGTAGCAAAACAGAGACGTAGCAAAACAGAGACGTAGCAAAACAGAGACGTAGCAAAACAGAGACGTAGCAAAACAGAGACGTAGCAAAACAGAGACGTAGCAAAACAGAGACGTAGCAAAACAGAGACGTAGCAAAACAGAGACGTAGCAAAACAGAGACGTAGCAAAACAGAGACGTAGCAAAACAGAGACGTAGCAAAACAGAGACGTAGCAAAACAGAGACGTAGCAAAACAGAGACGTAGCAAAACAGAGACGTAGCAAAACAGAGACGTAGCAAAACAGAGACGTAGCAAAACAGAGACGTAGCAAAACAGAGACGTAGCAAAACAGAGACGTAGCAAAACAGAGACGTAGCAAAACAGAGACGTAGCAAAACAGAGACGTAGCAAAACAGAGACGTAGCAAAACAGAGACGTAGCAAAACAGAGACGTAGCAAAACAGAGACGTAGCAAAACAGAGACGTAGCAAAACAGAGACGTAGCAAAACAGAGACGTAGCAAAACAGAGACGTAGCAAAACAGAGACGTAGCAAAACAGAGACGTAGCAAAACAGAGACGTAGCAAAACAGAGACGTAGCAAAACAGAGACGTAGCAAAACAGAGACGTAGCAAAACAGAGACGTAGCAAAACAGAGACGTAGCAAAACAGAGACGTAGCAAAACAGAGACGTAGCAAAACAGAGACGTAGCAAAACAGAGACGTAGCAAAACAGAGACGTAGCAAAACAGAGACGTAGCAAAACAGAGACGTAGCAAAACAGAGACGTAGCAAAACAGAGACGTAGCAAAACAGAGACGTAGCAAAACAGAGACGTAGCAAAACAGAGACGTAGCAAAACAGAGACGTAGCAAAACAGAGACGTAGCAAAACAGAGACGTAGCAAAACAGAGACGTAGCAAAACAGAGACGTAGCAAAACAGAGACGTAGCAAAACAGAGACGTAGCAAAACAGAGACGTAGCAAAACAGAGACGTAGCAAAACAGAGACGTAGCAAAACAGAGACGTAGCAAAACAGAGACGTAGCAAAACAGAGACGTAGCAAAACAGAGACGTAGCAAAACAGAGACGTAGCAAAACAGAGACGTAGCAAAACAGAGACGTAGCAAAACAGAGACGTAGCAAAACAGAGACGTAGCAAAACAGAGACGTAGCAAAACAGAGACGTAGCAAAACAGAGACGTAGCAAAACAGAGACGTAGCAAAACAGAGACGTAGCAAAACAGAGACGTAGCAAAACAGAGACGTAGCAAAACAGAGACGTAGCAAAACAGAGACGTAGCAAAACAGAGACGTAGCAAAACAGAGACGTAGCAAAACAGAGACGTAGCAAAACAGAGACGTAGCAAAACAGAGACGTAGCAAAACAGAGACGTAGCAAAACAGAGACGTAGCAAAACAGAGACGTAGCAAAACAGAGACGTAGCAAAACAGAGACGTAGCAAAACAGAGACGTAGCAAAACAGAGACGTAGCAAAACAGAGACGTAGCAAAACAGAGACGTAGCAAAACAGAGACGTAGCAAAACAGAGACGTAGCAAAACAGAGACGTAGCAAAACAGAGACGTAGCAAAACAGAGACGTAGCAAAACAGAGACGTAGCAAAACAGAGACGTAGCAAAACAGAGACGTAGCAAAACAGAGACGTAGCAAAACAGAGACGTAGCAAAACAGAGACGTAGCAAAACAGAGACGTAGCAAAACAGAGACGTAGCAAAACAGAGACGTAGCAAAACAGAGACGTAGCAAAACAGAGACGTAGCAAAACAGAGACGTAGCAAAACAGAGACGTAGCAAAACAGAGACGTAGCAAAACAGAGACGTAGCAAAACAGAGACGTAGCAAAACAGAGACGTAGCAAAACAGAGACGTAGCAAAACAGAGACGTAGCAAAACAGAGACGTAGCAAAACAGAGACGTAGCAAAACAGAGACGTAGCAAAACAGAGACGTAGCAAAACAGAGACGTAGCAAAACAGAGACGTAGCAAAACAGAGACGTAGCAAAACAGAGACGTAGCAAAACAGAGACGTAGCAAAACAGAGACGTAGCAAAACAGAGACGTAGCAAAACAGAGACGTAGCAAAACAGAGACGTAGCAAAACAGAGACGTAGCAAAACAGAGACGTAGCAAAACAGAGACGTAGCAAAACAGAGACGTAGCAAAACAGAGACGTAGCAAAACAGAGACGTAGCAAAACAGAGACGTAGCAAAACAGAGACGTAGCAAAACAGAGACGTAGCAAAACAGAGACGTAGCAAAACAGAGACGTAGCAAAACAGAGACGTAGCAAAACAGAGACGTAGCAAAACAGAGACGTAGCAAAACAGAGACGTAGCAAAACAAACTTGGCTTGGCTAAACTTGACACAAACAGACTTGACTATAACAGACACTCACCAACAGTGGGTTACAACATTCAATACAAGACAAGGACACATGGCAAACATGAGGGTATAAATACACAAGGACTAATGACTAGACTAGACACACCTGTGAACAATGATTAACCAATAAACCAATGAGAACATGACAACAGAACACAAGACAAAGGAGCACATGGCAGGATCACATGAGGGCAAGGGAATCACATGACAAACCAGGTAACAAGACAGTGAACATGGCAAACTAGAAAGCATGAAACATAACCAAAAACACCCTGACAAATAGTATGTATAAAGCACATATTAATGCCTTATTCTTTATGACCATATTCTACATCCCTTAAACAACAACATTACTAACTATTAATAAGCAGTAAATGAGTTTATTGAGGCAAAAGTTGTAGTTAATAGTGAGAATTGGACCAAAATTTTCTTTAAATACAATAATAATTGAATCTTTATATTCAATAAATGCAATAAATTGCATTTATTAAAATTAAATGACAGGACATGTTATAATTTCACATTTCTGTTATTGAACTTTGTACATTCTTATTGTTTATTTTCAGACTGCGTTAGTTTAACTCTATTAGCCTAATTCAGTTTATTTATTAGTATTTGTCAAAACACAAATATAAAATTCAAATTATATTAGTGCTTAACTTGTATTTTACCCAAAGTTTCTACATATTACTTATTTGGAGTGCGAGTATAAAGTTGTATAAAGTTTTGGTAACACTTTATTTTATGGTGACGTAGTTACAGGTTACTAAAATTACTATAATAATAACAGTAAATCATGTATTATTACACTTTATTTTACAGTGTCCCTGTTACATATATTACATGTACTTACCATAGTAATAACAGTAAATTATGCATAATTACATGCAACCAACCCCAAATCCTACTCTAACCCTATAGTAGGTACATGTAGTTAATTAATATTACTTAGTACTTATTTAAGTAAGTACAATGTAACTACATCACCTTAAAATAACATGTAACCAAAGTTTTAGAATTTTGGTTTGAGGATTAGGGTTTGGTTGAAATAAAATTTTAAAAAAAACCTAACCCCATAGCAAGTACATGTAATTAATTATTATTACCCAGCACTTAAATATATAATTACACTGTAACAATGACACCTTAAAATAAAGTGTAACCCACTTTATTTTAGTGCCCTTGTTACATGTAGGCCTACTTACTGTAGTAATAACAGCATAACTGCATGCAACTATACCCTCAAACAAACCCTAATCCTACCATAACCATATACACTCACCTAAAGGATTATTAGGAACACCTGTTCAATTTCTCATTAATGCAATTATCTAATCAACCAATCACATGGCAGTTGCTTCAATGCATTTAGGGGTGTGGTCCTGGTCAAGACAATCTCCTGAACTCCAAACTGAATGTCAGAATGGGAAAGAAAGGTGATTTAAGCTATTTTGAGCGTGGCATGGTTGTTGGTGCCAGACGGGCCGGTCTGAGTATTTCACAATCTGCTCAGTTACTGGGATTTTCACGCACAACCATTTCTAGAGTTTACAAAGAATGGTGTGAAAAGGGAAAAACATCCAGTATGCGGCAGTCCTGTGGGCAAAAATGCCTTGTTGATGCTAGAGGTCAGAGGAGAATGGGCCGACTGATTCAAGCTGATAGAAGAGAAACTTTGACTGAAATAACCACTCGTTACAACCGAGGTATGCAGCAAAGCATTTGTGAAGCCACAACACGCACAACCTTGAGGCGGATGGGCTACAACAGCAGAAGACCCCACCGGGTACCACTCATCTCCACTACAAATAGGAAAAAGAGGCTGCAATTTGCACGAGCTCACCAAAATTGGACAGTTGAAGACTGGAAAAATGTTGCCTGGTCTGATGAGTCTCGATTTCTGTTGAGACATTCAGATGGTAGAGTCAGAATTTGGCGTAAACAGAATGAGAACATGGATCCATCATGCCTTGTTACCACTGTGCAGGCTGGTGGTGGTGGTGTAATGGTGTGGGGGATGTTTTCTTGGCACGCTTTAGGCCCCTTAGTGCCAATTGGGCATCGTTTAAATGCCACGGCCTACCTGAGCATTGTTTCTGACCATGTCCAACCCTTTATGACCACCATGTACTCAACCTCTGATGGCTACTTCCAGCAGGATAATGCACAAAGCTCGAATCATTTCAAATTGGTTTCTTGAACATGACAATGAGTTCACTGTACTAAAATGGCCCCCACAGTCACCAGATCTCAACCCAATAGAGCATCTTTGGGATGTGGTGGAACGGGAGCTTCGTGCCCTGGATGTGCATCCCACAAATCTCCATCAACTGCAAGATGCTATCCTATCAATATGGGCCAACATTTCTAAAGAATGCTTTCAGCACCTTGTTGAATCAATGCCACGTAGAATTAAGGCAGTTCTGAAGGCGAAAGTGGGTCAAACACAGTATTAGTATGGTGTTCCTAATAATCCTTTAGGTGAGTGTATTTCTAGCTACATGTAGCCTTGTTCATTAATATTAGGCTACTCAGTACTTAAATATATAATTACAATGACACCTAAAATAAAGTGTAATCAAACTTTTTAATTTCGATATTTGTTTAGAATCGTAAACATCGTAATCAGGAAAATAACATTTAGCTATAGTCTGTTGTAATGCGTTAAAACGAAATCAATAAGCAGAACGCAAAAGTTCAGCATGGAATTCGCATTTTAAATAGGTTACTCACAAACATGCGAGACTCGAGAGTGATGGCTGGGCTGTCGGTAAAACCAGTTTACCCAGTTTTCCCTTTTCGGGTTCAGCGTGCCTCACGAATATATCGCATAGGATAGCCCATTCCAGCAATGACTGATACACGTTCTATGGAAAAGCTTGCTCGGTGCCGTGACAATCCTTCACTGGTGATGGGTTGGCTCATGAATATTAAGAGAAAGTCTTAGTTGCTAAACTAACAACTACTTCCTAAGAGAATTCCAAATGGTTTGACCAGCACGGAGAAAAATAACACATGACTACGCCGGATAAACCCTGCCTCAGGGTCATTGTAGATTTTTTAAAAATGATTATTATTATTATTATTTTTTACCTACGTCAGAGAAAGTCGAGTTAAAGTGGAATAATTGTTGTTTAGCTCAATTATACCTGACTTTCAGGTCACCGAGTCTTTTTCTCTGTTTTTAAACTTCTCCTCAGTCATGAATGCGCAAAACCGGAGCAGCAGCTGAGGACGTCGCGCGCGTCACACACACGGCGCTTCTCAAATAACAGCGTGTATTTTTAGCAGCGGGTCTGATGGTGTACGATATTTTTATGATGTCCCCTTCCTTATCTTCTTTTTATAGACTCTAATTGTCACTTCGATCCTTATGGTTAGTCTTGTCTAGACGTTGGTGTTCGATTGTTGGCCAGTCTGACCAGCTGAAGCCCCAAACCCTTTTAAAAAACAGCAAGCAGACCAGGCTGTGAGACCAGACTAGCTAGTTTATCCATTTATTTTATTTCACTCATGTCAGCCCATGACAGAACACTTAGATTAAGCCATGTTTAGGCCTTGGTTCATTTAGGGCTAGCTTTTATATACATGTCACAGACCAAAAAAAAAAAAAACATTACTGGTGTACATCTTGAGACTGACACTGACAGATTTTAAGATATGTCAGTGAAAGTTACTTTCAGTTAAAACAACTCAAACATGCAATTTAGTCTGGGACTAGTTTAAGCATGGTCTGTGAAACCGGGGGATAAAGCGTCAATAAACTGTATAACTGAGTACAACTAGTGCATTTCAAATGCATGACATTACAAACGTTCAATAAAAAAGCCATGTTTACATATGAAATTCATGTAGCCTTTATTTATTAGCCAAAATCCAGTGAATTATTTACAAACACCATGTTAGAGCTGAGATGAAAAGGATAAATTAGAGGTAACATGGTAATATGAAAATAGAGGTAATATGAAAATATATGATTAGTCCTATATACATATTTCTATATGAATAGCTTATGTAGGCATATAGTGATCTCTTGTAATTTGCAGTGTATTTATCCATTCAATTTCTTCATTTACTTTCTGTACTGTCTGTACTTTGAAATTCCCTCATGTGTGCATGCAGACTTCTTTCTCAAGCAATCCTCTGAGGTTGCAGGTATTGTAAATATAATATCTATACCATATCATAGTACTCCAAGGTACTTCATGATGTGGTGGTACTATGGCACATGTCTAAAAAGCTTTAGTATTTCCATATATGCACAGAAAAACGACAATACCATGTTTTAATGGACGTGCTATTACCATGGTACCTTCTGGTACTTTATGTAGTCTGTCCATAGTCCATAGTGACAGATTGTGTATTTGTAATACATAAATGACATGTCAGTGCTGTTCATCTTTGAGAAAAACTCTTTCCTCTGTGTCTACCGTGTCTAGGCTGAGTGAATCACTTTGAGTGAGCATGGTTTCAGTCCTCACCCTCGTCCTATTAAAAATGTTCTGCACTCCTTTGGCCAGCTTCCTCCGTGCCATTTTTATCCACCACATCTTCTTCAACTTTCCACACACATTATTTGGGCTCTCCATACACAACTCCGCAAGTAATCCCTGAGATTGTGAGGGCAGTTTATAGAGCGGTAGGCCCCTGAACAGCACTGGCAGCTCCTCTTTAATGAGAAGTTCAATGCAGTCTAAATGCACAAGGACGAACCGCTGAGCAGCGCCGCCCTTCAGGCGGTCAGCGAAAATGCAGGCCAGTGCCGAAGCCAGTGTATCTGAGGAGTATGTGTCAGGATTGCTTTGTTTTTCCACTGCAATGTTCCAGTAGAACTCGGCTCTCTGTAGTGTTGATGGACAAAGCAAAAGAAGGGCTTTTCCTCCATGTTTCTGGATGTGATCAAGCTTGGAGTGGAGCCACGCCGCCGGGCCGCGAGAACCAAGCTCTGTTTGGTTCCACAGGTCGAGAAATACTCCGAAACCCAGCTCAGAAAGCAACAGGCCCAGCTTACACACCAACTGTGGGTCGGTGGCTGAGGAATGGAGCAACAACACCTGTCCCTTCATATCTAGAGAGAGAGAGAAGAGGTAAATTAAATAAGACAAAAAAATTTTTTGGAGAACTTTCCCTATGCTAAAAGGTGCAGAACCTGATTTCGCCAAGTACAACATGCTCCTGGATCAACATCTCTATTCAACCAATCAGATTTGAGGGACAAGTTTACAGTTTATGTTTAGGTTTACAACCAGGATTTGGCACTTGTACATCAGTGTTATTCACCTATCATTTCCCTCTGATTTTAGGGATAACTTATAGGGGTAGGGATAAGGGTTAGAACTCAATTTTCGGACAGAAATGTTGTTCCAGGATCAACAAAATATGTTGACCTAGGAACGTGTCTAACTCGGCAAAATCAGGACATGTGCAAAAAGACTTCTTAGACATGCATAAACACTTTGTGTACCTTGAGAATGACATCTGTCCCATTCGCTACGAGACCCTGTAAGAGAGACATACAAGATTGTAAAATCTCATCAGACAAAAATACGTTTAAAACCATTTAAAAGAAACTAAAACAGTGTAAGACACAGATAAGCCAAGATGGATGAAAGAACAGAAAATGAGACATGGAGGAGGAGAAGAGACAAACAAAGAGCACGCTGAGATGGGATAAATACGTTCTACACAGATCAGCACAAAAATATGTGCCGTTGACAGAGACGCATGAATAGAGCCATTGAGAGCAGAGAGACAAATGCAAAACGGACACGGAGTCTGTCTGCTCAACATCTTGGTTAAATCTTCTGGGCTCGATAATACAAAGTGTCTGATCAGTTGTACTTTGACAGCACAGTAGTTATCAGTCTCTAGCATGAAAAATGCAGAATTTACTTTGTAATCGACACAACAATATATAATAAATTAACTGAGTTTATATTGGCTAATTGATTTTTTAATAGCCAATGGCAATATCTAGAAAGCAGGGTGGCAAGTGGTCAAAATAGTGATCTATTAATATATATACCATTTTTTTACCATTCTTTGATGAATAGAAAGTTTAAAAGAACAGTATTTATTTGAAATATCACTTTTTTGTAGCAAAAGTATAAATATATATACAGTCAAACCTAAATTTATTCAGACACCTTCAACATTTTCTCACATTATCACAGTTTATAACTTAAGTTAAACTGTGTCAAAACAAATTAATCTTGATAATGTCAGATAACTTTGATAGAAAGGTATGTAATGGATTACAATCAACCAATAAGCTGTTCAATTTAAGTACACAATTAGATAATACCAATTTAGGCCAACGATTTACTAAGCAATGCTTCATTTTGTTCAGTCTGTGGTGTGAAAGAAATTAAATTCTGCAATTAAAGAAAAAACACTTCAGCAAAACATGGTCAGGTCAAAGTGTCTGAATAATTTAATAAAATAATAATAAAAGAATACATTTTTTTAAATCAATTTTACTGGTAGTCCACAGTATGACGAATTTTTGGGTATAATATGTTTACTTTATTTTGCTATCCTCACTTACATAAATTAACTATAGATATATAAATATGAATTTTAAACTAATATTAATATTTAATATATATCTCCTTATGATGGCTCTATTCTATGGTTTATAGAGCATAATCAAGACTGTAGATATTCCATTCGTTTTATGGGTATTGTAATGGCCAATTCAACAAAAACAACTGAAACCTCTTAAATATGCCAAGTGTTCTAATAATTTTGGCCACCACTGTATTTGTGTATTTTTTTTTACAATTAAAATAAAATATATACAGTATAATAATAATGGTAATAAAAGTCATTCCATACATTGTGTTGTAGTTTTTTTCGTTGCTGAGAGGAAAAACATCTTACTATATAAACAGAGAGATGCTGTAGATTGTAAAGACTTACATTTCAGTTTGTTCACCAGAAGAAGTACTCCAAAAATAGTCAGACAAACAAGGATCATCGGTAGAAGAACAAGAAGGCTCCAGTACTGTCGTTCCCCTAAAACAACAATACACCATGAAACTGATAACATCCGTCACGTTCAGTGCAGCAAATGTTTGTTTTAGTCATTTGAACACACAAGCATCAGAATTATCGAATGACAATGAATGGCAGCTTTAATTAAACAGGATATATAGATGTCTTTTCTTATCATAAACTTACAGTGATGTTGACAGTACTGCACAATCTTTCCATCCACTTTAAGCTGCAGACAAACACACAAACAATGATTAATGTTTACCATGTCTGTTTGCGCTGAAATTACACCAAACTAAGGAAATCAAAAAGGGAGATTGTATCACACCTTCACACAGAGCTGCAGGTGATTCCGAGACGTGATATTCACAAATTTCCCGGATGCCTAAAGAGCAAATATCAAGCAAACCACTTTTTAACCAGCTGGAAAAACAATTATTGGCTTATTAGTAGATGTGATATTTAATTTGACGTAAATGAAACCAAACAAGATGGAAGTGCTGTCTATTTAACATATTTTATTGTTGTGTACCTGGGAGTCAATCATGCCGCTTCAAAAGTCCAAAAGTCTGAGATCACTGGTGAAAATGCTTCTATTTTGCATTCTTTCATATTTAAATAATTCAAAATTGTTTATTACTAATTATTACTAAAAATGTATTTTAAGAAATTAACAATTTCAGAAAGTCTTTTATTTGGTATGTTGCCCTTTTGCTTTAATGTGTAATCTTTAACGTTTCATTAAATGTTAATTTTTTTATTTACATCATAATGTTTCTTTGTTGTACTTTTCCCCCCTAAAATCCTTTAAAACATTTATTTACAGATTTGAATGAAAAAAATCCTATATTTTCAGTGTGTTCTCAGACATTTTATATCCCACTGTCCCACTGTTGTTTTTCAACAAATTTCCAAAAGAGTGCAACAGAGCCTGCCCCCATTTTTCAGCAGTGTTGGTTCCAGAAGTATGTTTCCATAGGGATTTCAAAACATTCTTAAAGCGTTAAGCCGTGAACAAAGCCAATGAGCTACGAGGTGATTCCCAACACTACAAACTTTGATTTGAAGCAAAATAGTATTAGTAAACTGGAAAAAAATACAAAGGTACAAGATTGTTTTTAATGGCTTTAGTGAGGGATAGAAATACAATCCTATTGTGGCAAACAGGGCGTGGCCAAGAGCCGTGGGAACAGAGCGAGGCCGGTGGCGTGAGTATTAATGAGGAGTGGCTGCTCACTGCAGAGTCATGGGTGGAGTGTGAAGTTCAGCTTCCACTCTCTAGTTGTAATTTGGGCATAATGGGTGGAGCTAGAAGGTCCAACCACACCCTAAAGGGTGAGTTCACCGTTGTGGCTAGAAGGGATACAGCAACAGCCAGAAGTGAGGCAAAATCTCCCGATAAAATAACAATAAATCAATTTTCTAGATCAATAGATTGTGTTTTATTAATGTCTACACCTACCCAACCCTAAACCTACCCATACAATAATGCAAATATAGTAATTAAATGATGCAATATTGATGTGTGCATGCCCAGTGGCCGTAGCAGTATCCCTTCTAATCTTTACCTTAGTTCACCCAAACACGAATATTCTGTCATTAATTACCCTCATGTCGTTTATCTTCGGAACACAAATGAAGATCTTTTTGATGAAATCTGAGAGCTTTCTGTTCCTCCATAAAAACAGCGTACGCAACTGACACTATGACGCTTCAAAAAGTTCATAAAGAGATCATAAAACTAATCCATATGAATTGAGAGGTTTAGTCCAAATGTTCTTAAGAGACTCAGTAGCTTGATATGATGAACAGACTGAATCTAGTCTTTTATTCACATTTAAACATTCGTCATCTCACACATCAGTTGTGGTAAACAGAAGCACAAGCATGTTCGCTTGAGCTTCTCATGTTACGCAGCACGAATGAGCTTCCGCTTCTCATATTACACTGCAGGACCAGGTCAAACTCAATCCATGATGTCCAGAGAGGTGGAGCTGGATGTCATTTGGCTCTGCAATGAGCACCACTTGTAAAAGAGCGTCACCTGGTCTCGAGTCCCATGGAGGAGCTCCGGAAGGATATAAGGAAGAGTAACGTCAGTGAAGGACGAGAGAGGACCAGGCCTGGACTTTATGTTGTTGTTTTGTTTTAGTTTATGCGTCAGTTGTCCATTTTGTGTTGTTATATGGTTATTTGTTTATTTTGTGATTAAAGTTATGTTTGAACGTTCGCTGGTTCCCGCTTCCTTCTTCCCTTATCAACAAACCTTGTTACACCCATGAAGCAGTGTGAATAGCACAACTGAATTAAAAACAAGAAATATAAAACTACTCTTTTAAAATGTTGATTATATATGTAAAAAAGTTTATTGTAAAATATGCATATAAATATATATATACACAAATATTTAAGTATTTTCAGAGCGTTGGGCGATCGACTCGTTTACATCATTTGCAGCGCTTCACGGGAGTAGGCGGAGCTCAAGAGCTCTTTTTTTCTCGACTCTCTGGTGGAATTTACAGCATCATGGGTAATGTAGTTTTTCACCACAAATTCTGTTCAATACGATTATTTTAAAACTAAGTTGAAATAATACGGACTGACAGGTTCAACAGAAGTAAATATCATCGATTAACAACCGATTAACACTTGGTTTGTGATTTATTGAACGGGCAGTACTTCTACTCCCTCAAGCTTCATTCCATTTCCATTCATGTCAAATTAAATATGGCGTCTACTCAAAGGCCTATACAGGACAGAAAACAAAGCTTTACATATTCCAATATATTTACCCATAGTGTTGTGCTGTTTTCTTCCCAATCATTCAAGTGCTGCTGTCTGAATCCTTTAATTTCTCTGCATTGTCCATCTGCCTCGAGCTGACACGGCCACAATTCAGCACTTATCCTGCAGGGCACCGTTAAATTCCAGCTTATCACCGGCTCATCATCATTTGTCTTGGTGCGGGCTACTGACACTGACGTGTTTCTCAGGACATTGGCATTAAATTCTGCCAGACAAAAACATGTTAGGAAGAGAAAATAAATGAATATGGCATTGAACATCCAAATCTAAGACAATAATGCTAGCTTTTATTTGTAAGAAAAGGCTTCAGCAAACTTCAAATGGGGACTCAAGATATCTTAAAATGATTTAGAATAAGATATAACAAGCATTAAAATAAGCCAAAACAACTTCTATTTTTAATTTACCCCCACAACAACTTGTTTTTAAAGAACCAGGGTTCCCACTGTCTTGAAAAAAGACGTACTATTAAATGTATTAAAAATGCAGTATAGTATATTTGTATTGTACTAAAACATACTCAAAAACATTTTTAATGCATTTAATAGTACATATTTTTCACCTGGGTATATATACAGTATGAGGTCTAATTTTAATATTGTGATTTCTAGACCTGTATAGACCATATATTTTGATGATTTTTTTTTTTTTTTTATCTTATTACATTTTTCTAGTTATTCCAAGCTATACAAATTTTATCAGGTAGAAGAAAAAACATTAAACATTTATTTTTATAAGTATATTTTACAAAATGTAAATGTGTTTTAAAAATATATTTTTATTAATCCATATCCTTAAGAATTAAGGATAGAAAAAAAAAAATTAAAATTAAAATTATATATATATATAATAGTTTTATCAGTAAATAAAAAAAATACACAAATATAATAGTTTTGTCAGTATATTTTACAAATTTATTTTTTAATATATATTTTTATTAATTATTATCCTTAATCCTTATCCAGTAAATCACAAACAAAAGTCATGGGGCCATTTGAGGAATATTGTTGTGGTTTTACCTGTTTTATTGTTTTCAAAGGGACAGTATTCTGAACGAGCTGCATTTTCTGTTTTCCAAGCCTAAAGTGTATGCACAGACAAAGGGCATGTTAAAATAATGCACAAATGGGTTTTAGCTAGTGTTGTAGTGCTCAAGACCGGTCTTTCTGAAGGTCTTGGTCTTGTCTCGGTCTCGACCACATTTGTACTATGTCTTGTTTCGGTCTCAGACTAAGAGGACTCAGGATTTTATTTCAAGACCGGTTAAGACCACAACTGCGAAAGCCAATGTTTGTTGAGACCAAGAAAAGAACAAGACTTTGAGGGCTTGAGACCAATACAAGACCAAGGCAGGTCTTGACTTGGTCTCGGTTTAGGCGATCTTGATTACAACACTAGTTAGCAGGCATTGTTTTGAGTGTGTGCATGTTTTGAAAAGTACCTGGAAACACATGCATTCTGTGATTGACTCCAGTGGAATGCTGTTATTTGCCAAGTGCTGAGAGAAGAAAAGGTATGGTAAATTACCAAAGAACAAACTGGTTTACACAGTAAGCGCAATGACATAATATGAGAAATAATTTGAATGTGAAGGTTAACTGACCCAGCATTTGCCTTTTCTTCCACGTTTCATACACAGGGAGGGGGGTTCAGAAGATCCTTTATCCTCATTGGCTACCAGAATCTTAACCACACCCTCCTGTCTCACAGTCTCGATTCTGGGACCTAAAAATGATCAGCCAAACATGTATAAAGTAAAGTGAAATGTGCCTGCGCATCTCATTCTCAGTTCATTTAAGATGTTATTTAACTCATTTAAGACTACTCTTAGAGGATACTCGACAAAACGGGCACTTTGGCATAAGTCTGTGTGTTATTGTTTGTTCAAACTTGAAAGAGAACTCGATTCTGGTGCGCTGTCTGTGCGTCACAGATAGGATATTCAGCGCGCTCATATATAAAAAGTGAGTAAACATAATAAGTGACCCGCCAAATTGGCTAGTGATTTGACACAGTTGATTTTACCCGTATTTGGCGGGTGTTCATTTCAAACCCTGATTTGGTACTACAAATAACCATTGTAGAACCTATTTTATTATTCCTAAAAGCCCATATTAGCAATTTAGGAGTACTGTTTGAAATACATTTTAGTATGGACTTAAATGAGAAAGCTATTTTAATGTCAGAGAGATTAAGCAATACAATCCAAACATACCTTTACACTGCTTTATGTCTTTGAGGTGTGGTAAGGAACACACTGCCAAGAGAAAACAATTATCATTATTATTTTAAAAAAAGAAAAGAAATTGAACACAACATGCTGACATGCTACTGATTGGTCAATGAAAACATGATTTATGCTTGCATGTGCCTTTCAGATTATGACAGACAGTCACTGCTTTTCATACACTTGCTGTAATATAATACATTTGCATTTGCATGCATATAAACATAATACAAATATAATATATATGTTTGATTTTTTAGATGCTGGGCAACAACAAAAATGTTGGTGTGAATAGAAATAGCATAAATAAATAATATTGTAATATTGTGAAATGTTATTATGATCTAAAATATATATACATTTCATATTATTCTATTGTAATTGTAATTTATTCCCGTAAATATTAAAATATTTCACAATTTTACTCTAATTTATTACTGTGATTGACAATATTACAGTTTTTTCGGTGTATTTGATCAATTAAATGCAGCCTTGGTGAACATGTGAGAAAAAAAAGAAAAAAAAAAATTATTCAAAACTTTTGAACGGTAGTCGTGTATGAGTATATAGAGTAAGTAAAAACAATTGCTACCTTTTTTTAATGTAGGGATTTCAACTTCAACTTCAGATGACTGAGGGAATGATCCAACTTTGATCATCATTTTTCTGCCAAAGTCAACATCTTCATACTCCACCAGAATTAGCTGCGTAACACAAAAATAAACACTGAGATTAAAATCAAGTCACTAATTTTATGCAAAGATTTTCTTGGCGTACAGTGTACAACCAATCCAACCTCACAGATCAGATCAGCCCACAGAGGAGATAAATATGTGAAATGGCAGAAGTGACATACACTCACATTGAGAAGTTTGTGACTTGCAGAAGTTGTCATTGCGAAGTCTAATCTCTTGCAGCGCTCTTGCTGCCTTTCTGCTGATATGTAGCATATCGTAATAGCAACTGCATGAAGAGAAGACAAAGAGGCGAGCTTTATTAATGCACTACATGCAGTGTTGCTTAAATCCATAAACGGTGATAAACAAATGAAGGACTAAGAGATATTTTGAGGTTCACTTGGCCTACCTTGATGTAGTTCTTCACAGGGAGAGTGTTCTTTCTGTTAATTAAAGATTAAATGGAATCATTACGGTGCTGACACATTATTTTTTCAAAATAAAATAAAGAAAATTGTTTTAAATGAACAAAACGCTTACCCTTCGACCTTCTGGTGTGTTGTTTGGCATTGAAACACATCCTGAAGCCCATTCTCCTGAAAAAGTGATTATGTAAACCATATTTTTGTGTACTACATTAGACCAACAACTGTAATATGCTGCTACTATAAGGACTTGTTACCACTGTTATCATCTTCATATTCTGATCCCTCAATATCGCTGTCCCCCTCGTCCTCAGGATCTGGAATAATACTCAAAAGGATGTTGCTCCACAAGCACGGTTTACAATCCTCCCCGTGACAGCACAATTGCGGCTTGACGTCCAGAGAACACACATACCCACGACCACAGTCCACATCACGAACTCCAAGAGGTTCTGTATGTATCACACTGCAGTTTGAAAGAGCCTAAAAACACAAACTTGGGTTATAATCTCAGATCAGTAAATTGCTTGCCTGGTTTCAATACATTGATTACCTCAGTTTAAAAACAATATACATTTTAATAACAGAAGATGCACATATTCAGTTTTTATTA
This sequence comes from Rhinogobio ventralis, assembly GCA_039654625.1. NCBI lineage: Eukaryota > Metazoa > Chordata > Actinopteri > Cypriniformes > Gobionidae > Rhinogobio > Rhinogobio ventralis. The sequence goes on from CM077213.1 coordinate 6,106,723, forward strand.
CATATTATTTTGATCATTTTATGGGAAAATTGTATATCCATAAATATGTGTGCCTTAAAACAAACATATCATCTGTATTTCAAAAATAATTCTGAAATTATTATCAATCTCAAAAACATCAAAAGAAAAAGGTAGAATGTAAAAATAGTTATGTAAATTTAAATGCGGAATTTAATTTACTAGAATAACCTGACATATAATTAATCTATCCTTCTTGGGTTTTTTTCCCATTGGTTCTATGTGCTGTTTTTACTAATAAAAATGTGTATGTGTATGTGTGTGTGTATATATATATATATATATATACTGTAAAAAGTGATCAGTTGACGTAAAAAAAGTGATGAGGAAACCTGTTGCCTTAAAATTATTAATAAACTTCATGCATAATTGAAAAATTCAGTTATGTGAACTAACATAACTTATTTTTTTCAATTACACAAGTTTATGTACTTAATAATTTTAAGGCAACGGGTTTCCTCACTTTTTAAAGTTAAGTAAACTGATCACTTTTTACGATTATTTGGAAACTAACTGCTTACATTTACGATGTATAATACACAATTTTAACTTGCCAGGCCTGCTAGAAATATTAATTTAAATATTAATTAAAATATTAATTTTAAAGTTTCAAATATTAAGTTGCTCATACTTATTTATTTACTTCGAATGTGCTGTTTTTAATAATATAATATCAAATAATATGATATAATATTTTGTGAACTGGACACCATAAAGTAGATATTTTATATGTATAATATTTTATATTTTAATGACTATACAAATAAACAAGCAATTAATAAAAGACAACTTGTTCAGTAAATGAATAATCAACCTGAGGACAGATGACGTTGTTTTCTGGATTGTGCGCGACTCGCTCCAGTGAACACACACAGGCGCTGGCCAATAGGAGCAGTTGAACTCTCCACCACGTCAACTCCATTGCGCAACAGTTTCGCTCTAGTATCCAACAGACGACTAACCGAAACTCGTTAAGAACAAAATCTCATAGATTATATCCTTCGCTGTGTCGTCTCTATGAGGGTTTAAGGGACCCCAGAAGACCATAGTTCTGATCGGTTCGGTTACAGAGTCCGAATCATCCGTCCAGTACTCGCGTCTCGCCGTGCAGGGAGCGCGAGAGCGCGTGGTTACGCAGCATACTGTCCCGGTTATCTGAAAGTCGACATAAAACGATCAGCGACATAGTATTCCGTGATTCAAAGTCTTCAGATCCTGTAATATATGAGTTTAGGGGGCCAGTTGCAGTTTATGCAACCGGCCACAGGTTCTAAAAGATCAGTAGAAGTGTGTTCGCTAAGTCACTTGGTTTCCAGTATGCCCAGGTGTGTCTCTGTGTATGACAGATTACCAGATAACGTGGGTGTTCATGAATCATGTTTGCTGCTGGAATGTCTGGATTCCCGATACATTTAAAGGGCAATGCCATATATTGTAACTCCATTAAAGGGATAGTTCACCCAAAAATCATCATTTACTCACCCTCATGTTGTTCCAAACCTGTATGACTTCTTCTGTTGAACACAAAGGAAGATAAAGAATGTTGGTAACTAGATAGTTGACGGCAGCCATTGACTTCCATGGTATTTTTTCTACTATGGAAGTCAATGGGTGCCGTCAACTGTTTGATTACCAACATTCTTTAAAATATCTTCTTTTGTGTTCAGCAGAAGAAAAAACTCATACAGGTTTGGAACAACATAAGAGTGAATACTTAATGACATAATTTTCATTTTTGGGTGAACTATTCCTTTAAGTTGTTAAAGTTGGCCCCAAAACGTATTTGGACACTTGTCACATTTTAGAACATCATTACATTGGACGAAATATCAAAATAGTGACATTTATTTTAAAGAGAGCACAGATACACCTTTAAAGCAAAACATTTTATGAAAAGGAGTATGTTTGGTTTCATTTTTTTACAAATTGGACATGGCTACAATTCAACTTTAAGAAAACTTAGTGGAGCATAGTTAATATGACGAACTATACCTACCAAAAACACCAGCTGATTAAATGTCATTGAACAAAAATGGCAAAAATAAAACTGAACATTTTAATTCTAAAAAAAAACATTTATTTGGACATGACATTTTACAACTTTTTATGAAAATGCATGTTTTGTTAAAATTGACATTTATTTTTTTCCTTTAAACTTAATGTGTATTTAAAGTGCAAGGAAAGAATTTTAGTATCACTTGATATCAATCATTAAATCTATTTTCTTTGTGTGTGTATAAAAATAATCTAGTTTTAAACTAGATTTTAAAATTATTTCTATTTTTTATCATTTCTGACGTCCATATTTTTTCATTGACCCTCATGTATTTTTAATTGAGACTATTTATCATATTAATCAATTATTTTTGATTGTTTACGTACTACTGATGCCAATACGCATATAATTACGGTATATCGCATTATGAAATTTTTTGGTTATGCTATGTTGATACCAGGATGATATTGGTTGCTTAAAGTAATAAAAGATAAAATATAAAAAAAATTATCAGTTCACAAACAAATAAAACACAAAACAATGCAAAATTGTACTTACTGCCCAGAAGTCTTAATTAGAATAAGGTGATTTTGAAGCACTTCGGAGTATGTATTATAACACCTCACATGATTTTGCTTCCATTGACACACATTCATTAAATGAGAAAGTATGAGTGAACTTTGAGTGTACATAAGATACTCACCCCTCCCAGCTGAGAATCAAAAAACACGCGCAACACACACACACACACACAAACACACAGAAATTGTAAGGAAACATCACAAGTAAAAAGATGTTTGTGCTCCTAATTAACAAGGTTGCTGTACTAGATGAGAAATATGATCTTGGTTATTTGCAGCTTTGTAAAATTATAACCAGGAAATGTCCAGGTGCAAAGTTCCATCTAACGCATTCTCTGTAACCAAGTGAATTTGTTTAGCAGCTCTGTTTCACGTATCTTGGCAACTGGTTTTAATAATGCACCTGGGTTTAAGAGTCACTGTTAATAACTGACAGCAAACACCCAAAACAGGGAGCAACATATAGTGAGTTCATCCAGATGCTTCATTCAGGGATAATAATGCTCAATGTTTTTTTTTAAAGCAATGATTGTTATCACCAGCAGCAACACCCCAAAAACTCCCATCCCTGAAGCTGAATTCCTTTAGGGGAGACTGGGGCTAGTTGTCACAGGGGTTATATCCCATATATGCCTCAATACAAGAGCAACTGTCAGGTTGGGGCAAGTTGTCACATATGTTTCATGTGTTGAACTGAATACATTTACATTAAAATCCTATAATAGGATTAAAGGATTACATATTAAAGGCACAATATGTGCGATTTTAGTATTAAAATATCCAAAAACCTCTAGAATAATGTTATATATTTTGTTGACTTGTGTACTTACATTATCCCAAATGTTTTCAAGAACTTTCACCACACTCAAATGTATCTAATATGATAAAACAACGCTGCGTTACCCCACATACGCATGAGTGGAAGAAGTGGAAGAAGTGGAAGAAGCGGAAACGCTTGTCTAATAAAATAATAAAAGCTCCGCGAAATCAAGGCGTCATCAAGCTACGCCTTTGTTTTGAATAAGCGACATCTAGCAGCGAAAAATTACATTTTGTAGCTTTAAATGGAGTCTATCTTATTACTTGGACAATAATGCTATAGACATGCTTTAAAGTTTGCACTTATACAGAAATTGACTGTTAGTATTTTTCAGCAAAACTATTTTATATCATCTGCCTAAAGACAAATCTACATAAAAGTACTCTGCTTTTTGCACATCTACAGCTGTTTTTATTGAAGTCAAATTATAATATTTAATTTAATTTAATGCACCCGACTGCATTTACTGCTGAACATTTGGTGGATATTATTAAATAATGTATATTCTGTGTGCTGTTTTAGAAATGTTTTAAGGCTAGATAAATCTTTAAGCTCTAAAAAAAGCTGAACAAACAAGTTAGTTAGCACTCTCCCCCTACTTTTAGCTCTACCTTGGAAAAAAAGTGGCATTTCTCAGACCTGTCCCGTGACATTCATTAAATGTTTTTGTCTCTTTCAAGGAGGTAATTTGACACAACAGAGATTATAATACACAGTTTAGGTGTTTTTGGGTGAAATCATGAAAGTGTGAAAGAAGTTCATTTCCTCTCATATAAGAAGTAAATATAGAGTGAATATTTATATTCATTTGTTATATTGTTGAATAACTAAGCGGATTCTTTTTATATTTTTATGCAAAGAAATCAACATTATTCAGCCATAACATTGCATCTTAACATTTAGAGCATACAAATGATAATAGATGGATTACACTGTGGCTAAAATTTATTTAAACTCAAATTTTTGTGCAGTCAGGATTTCACCTTTACTACAGTATGAAGTCACAAAGCGCCCCCTGCAGGCATATGAGCCTGACATTTGAAACACAAATCTCTTTTTTTTTTTAAAGTGGAACAGTTTATTCAATCTTTAAAACAGTTTTTCTTTTATGATTTTTTTTGTTGATTATTATATTTGATACATCAGGTTTTTATTGCTCATATAATGCAGTATGATATACTGTAAGAAAATATGGAGCTCATACTCAAGGAGGAAAAAACACCTCAATTATATTAAGAAACTGAGCAACAATATGCAATTTGGTGCAGATGCTGTTATTTATATGGCTGAAAAGTAAGATGAGATTCCAATAGCTTGTAATGTAAATGATTGAGATCATTATAAGCAGAATACTGATATAAAACTGACATAAAATGCAAATAAATATCAGTTGTCACTTTATATTTTACAATAATATGCCTTATGTCTTACCATCTGCAAATAAATACTGCTTTGGGTACAATTTAACAATCTTACCAGAGATCTCCATAACTAGAAGATAATAGTATAGCATAAAATAGTATAGATTGCATAATATTATTGTTTATATAAATAGAGAAACTCTGTCAGAAAGTGCTCTATAATAGAGAGTACCTGCACAGACTGTAAACTCTTCATATATCATGTCTTAAAGGGATAGTTCACCCATCATTTGCTTGCTCTCATGTCATTCCAAACTTGTATGAGTTTCTTTCTTCTGCTGAACACAAAATATATTTTTAAAAATGTTGGTAACCCAACAGTTGACGGCACCCATTGACTTCCATAGTAATTTTTTAGTCAATAGGTGCTGTCAACTGTCTGGTGACTGACATTCTTTAAAATATCTTCTTTTTTGTTCAGCAGAAGAAAGACATTTATAAAGGTTTGGAACACCTTGAGGGTAAGTCGCCCCGTGTCTTCACGAAAGTCGCGGAGGTGGCCATTGCTCCCATGAGAGAGCGTGGAGTTTGCATCCTCAACTATCTCGACGACTGGCATGGTGCTCAGTCACCTCAGCCGGTTGGGGCTTCGGGTCAACTGGGAAAAGAGCAAACTCTGCCCCACGCAGAGGATCTCTTTTCTCAGTATGGAGCTGGATTCGGTCGGCCTGACAGTGCGCCTCACCGAGGAGCGCGTCCAGTCGGTGTTGAACTGCTTGAATTCGTTCAAATGCAGGACAGCGGTACCACTGAAACATTTTCAGAAGCTCCTGGGGCATATGGCTTGCAGTTTCAGGTCTGTGGACGGGGCCTCAACTGCAATGGCATATCAATTGCCTCGAGTTGTTAGCAGTTCGTCTTGCGCTGGGCCGCTTCAAAACGCCGCTACTAGGCAAGCATGTTCTGGTCCGTACGGACAACACTGTGGCCGTTGCGTACATCAACAAACAGGGTGGTCTACGCTCCCGTCGCATGTCACAACTCGCCCGCCATCTCCTCCTATGGAGTCAGAAGCATCTGAGGTCGCTTCGTGCCATTCACATTCCGGGCCTGCTCAATCGTGTGGCCGACGAGCTCTCACAACAGCCAGTGCTCCCCGGAGAGTGGAGACTCCATCCCCAGGTGGTCCAGCTGATCTGGAGTCGCTTCGGGACACGACCCACTGCCAGTTGTTTTATTCCCTGACCGAGGGGACCCTCGGCTCGGATGCTCTGGCACACAGCTGGCCCCGGGGCCTATGCAAGTATGCGTTTCCCCCAGTGAGCCTTCTTGCACAGACTCTGTGCAAGGTCAGGGTGGACGAGGAGCAAGTCCTGTTGGTTGCTCCATATTGGCCCAACCAGACTTGGTTCCCGGAACTAGTGTTTCTCGCGACAGCACCTCCTTGGCCCATTCCTCTGAGACGGGGCATCCTATGGCACCCGCGTCCGAACCTCTGGAAACTCCATGCCTGGTCCCTGGACGGGACGTGGAGGTTCTAGGTGGCCTACCACAGGCTGTGGTAGACACCATCACTTCCACTAGAGCTCCTTCTACGAGGCGCCTCTATGCGTTGAAGTGGAACCTGTTCGTCGACTGGTGTTCTTCTCGCCGAGAAGACCTCCGGAGATGTTCGATCAGCTCTGTACTTTCCTTCCTACAAGATGGGTTGGAGTGAAGGCTGTCTCCCTCCACCCTCAAGGTTTATGTTGCCGCTATCGCCGCTAATCATGACATGGTAGATGGTAAGTCTCTAGGGAAGCACGATCTGATCGTCAGGTTCCTGAGGGGGGGCGAGGAGACTAAATCTGCCTTGCCCTCCCTCTATACCCTCTTGGGACTTAACTCTGGTGCTAACCACACTGCAGAGAGCGCCCTTTGAGCCTTTGCAGTCAGCTGAGTTAAAAATCTGAAGACAGTACTCCTGATTGCATTGGCCTCTATCAAGAGGGTAGGGGACCTGCAGGCATTTTCGGTCTACGAATCATGTCTGGAATTCAGGCCCGGTAACTGTCATGTAATCCTGAGACCCCGGCCTGGATATGTGCCCAAGGTTCCCACCACTCCCTTCCGGGACCAGGTGGTGAACCTGCAAGCGCTGCCTTCGGAGGAGGCAGACCCAGCCCTAGCTTTTCTCTGTCCCATCCGCGCTTTGCGGACTTACGTGGACAGAATGCAAAACTTCAGGACCTCAGAGCAGCTCTTCGTCTGTTATGGAGGCCAGCAGAAGGGAAAGGCTGTCTCCAAACAGAGGATGGCCTCCTGTGTGCTCACTTCCCATAGTCAGTAACACCGAAGTGCCCTATCTAAGTGTCGGTTTGCTGCGCCATTCCCTTCCCCTTGGAACGGATGCATGCGCTTATATGCTCCAGTCGAGTGCCCCAGAAACGCCGAACCCTGTTGAGTCCACATGGTAACTCCCTCCGGGCATGATGCGGCTTCCGCAGCGTCCCTCCGGGCACGCTTTCCCAGCGTTATCCAATAGTCTGCTGAGTGGGTCTTGCAGAACTGCAGTGTGACTCTCCCCGCGTGAATTTCCCCGCCCGGAACAGGCGGGGTCTGAGGGGCTCTCGCTGGGCACTGGAAGTGGTAGTAACTGTGGCGTTTTCCAAAGGGATCCCAATTTGTCGGTGACGTCCGACGTACGTCGAACGTGACCGACTGAAAGGGAACGTCTCGGTTACATATGGTAACCCTCGTTCCCTGAAGGAGGGAACGGAGACGTACGTCCCATCGCCACAGTTGCTGTACCATCACTGCATGGCCGAGTCACTAATTCGGCTCCTCAGTGAAAAACAATAGTGCGCTGCATTCGCTTCCGCTTTATACCCGCGCCCGGGGTATAGTCATTGGCCGGTTCTCTATATCTCAAAGCTGATAGGGGCTCCCTGAAGTGATCCCAATTCGTTGGTGACGTCCGACGTACGTCTCCGTTCCCTCCTTCAGGGAACGAGGGTTACCATACGTAACCAAGACGTTTTACATCCAATCACATTAATGATGTTAATAATTAAATCAGACAATGCGCCGGCAATTTAGTAATATCCCAGCAGTTGTGGTCTTGACCGGTCTTGAAACAAAATCCAGAGTCCTCTAAGTCTGAGACCGAGACAAGACCGAGTACAAATGTGGTCGAGACCGAGACAACACCAAGACCGTCAAAAAATGGTCTTAAGACCAGTCTCAAGACCAAGACCAGTCTTAAGTACTACAACACTACAGAATAATGTGCCACTTTCTGTGCTCAAACTTTGTCCTTTTGTCTCAACAATCTCTCAGATTACACTATTTAAAAGAGAAGTTGTAAAAAAGGAAGTTCCCTTGCGGAACTCTGTATTGCTTCTGTATTCACAATAACTGAGGAGTGTTTATTGTGGAAAAATTAAAAATACTTAAAATACTTGGGAATTCTGAAAATGGGAAACAGTTAACTTTTCAAATGCTGATAGAAGAAAAATATCAACAGTATCTATACTCATAAAAGTTTTAAAACAAGCACAATGATTTATATCCTTACATGTCATTTTTTTAATGTTTTCTTACCTTCTCAATGAGGGTGAAACTGTGACAAGTACCCAGGAAGCCACAGGGAATCAGGGCGGTTATGTCCATTTTGACTTCACATCAATGGGACCTTTAAGCAGGGTTGGGGAGCAACTAAATGTACTTTTTTACATATTTAAAATACAAAATTTGAGTAACTGTATTTCATTACAGTTACATTTTAAATGGGTGGTGATCAAATTACAGTTACATCCGAAAAGTATTTTAGATTACACAAAGTGATTACTTTAAATGTTAAAGTCATTTATTTAATTTATACATTAATATAAACTGTAACAGGCAATTAATGTAAACAGCAATTGGTGATTCTCAGACTCTGACAGTCTGCAAAAGCATCCTAAATTGCATTTCTGCTCATAAGTTTCATACCCATTGCAGAAGATGCAACATTTTAATACTTTTTTTTAAGCAAAAAATGCATGTTACTTTTATTTAGTACTGTCCTGATAAGCTATTTCACATAATAGATGTTTCCATATGCTCCACAAGACAAAATGACTGAATTTATACAAATTGCCACATTCAGAACTGTACATACCCTTGAATCTTAACTGTCTGTCATTACCTAGATGATCCACCACTTTTTTTTTTTTACATGTTAAGTCATTTGTTTAGGTAACTGCGACTTTTTATCTCACAATTCTGACTTTTTCTCGCAATTGCGAAATTATATCTCACAATTCTTGACTTCTTTTCTGAGAATTGTGAGATATAAACTCGCAATTGCAAGTTATAATGTCACAAAAAGATGGGCAAAAGGGAAAAAGATGGCCATTTTTTCTCAGAATTGCGACTTTACAGGGAGTGCAGAATTATTAGGCAAGTTGTATTTTTGAGGATTAATTTTATTATTGAACAACAACCATGTTCTCAATGAACACAAAAAACTCATTAATATCAAAGCTGAATATTTTTGTATCAATATTTTAAGTAGTTTTTAGTTTTAGCTATTTTAGGGGGATATCTGTGTGTGCAGGTGACTATTACTGTGCATAATTATTAGGCAACTTAACAAAAAACAAATTTATACCCATTTCAATTATTTATTTTTACCAGTGAAACCAATATAACATCTCAACATTCACAAATATACATTTCTGACATTCAAAAACCAAACAAAAACTAATCAGTGACCAATATAGCCACCTTTCTTTGCAAGGACACTCAAAAGCCTGCCATCCATGGATTCTGTCAGTGTTTTGATCTGTTCACCATCAACATTGCGTGCAGCAGCAACCACAGCCTCCCAGACACTGTTCAGAGAGGTGTACTGTTTTCCCTCCTTGTAAATCGCACATTTGATGATGGACCACAGGTTCTCAATGGGGTTCAGATCAGGTGAACAAGGAGGCCATATCATTAGATTTTCTTCTTTTATACCCTTTCTTGCCAGCCACGCTGTGGAGTACTTGGACGCGTGTGATGGAGCATTGTCCTGCATGAAAATCATGTTTTTCTTGAAGGATGCAGACTTCTTCCTGTACCACTGCCTGAAGAAGGTGTCTTCCAGAAACTGGCAGTAGGACTGGGAGTTGAGCTTGACTCCATCCTCAACCCGAAAAGGCCCCACAAGCTCATCTTTGATGATACCAGCCCAAACCAGTACTCCACCTCCACCTTGCTGGCGTCTGAGTCGGACTGGAGCTCTCTGCCCTTTACCAATCCAGCCACGGGCCCATCCATCTGGCCCATCAAGACTCACTCTCATTTCATCAGTCCATAAAACCTTAGAAAAATCAGTCTTGAGATATTTCTTGGCCCAGTCTTGACGTTTCAGCTTGTGTGTCTTGTTCAGTGGTGGTCGACTTTCTGCCTTTCTTACCTTGGCCATGTCTCTGAGTGATGCACACCTTGTGCTTTTGGGCACTCCAGTGATGTTGCAGCTCTGAAATATGGCCAAACTGGTGGCAAGTGGCATCTTGGCAGCTGCACGCTTGACTTTTCTCAGTTCACGGGCAGTTATTTTGCGCCTTGGTTTTTCCACACGCTTCTTGCGACCCTGTTGACTATTTTGAATGAAACGCTTGATTGTTCGATGATCACGCTTCAGAAGCTTGGCTATTTTAAGACTGCTGCATCCCTCTGCAATATATCTCACTATTTTTGACTTTTCTGAGCCTGTCAAGTCCTTCTTTTGACCCATTTTGCCAAAGGAAAGGAAGTTGCCTAATAATTATGCACACCTGATATAGGGTGTTGATGTCATTAGACCACACCCCTTCTCATTACAGAGATGCACATCACCTAATATGCTTAATTGGTAGTAGGCTTTCCAGCCTATACAGCTTGGAGTAAGACAACATGCATAACGAGGATGATGTGGTCAAAATACTCATTTGCCTAATAATTCTGCACTCCCTGTAATAAAAAAATGTAAAATGTAATTGCGATTTTTTTAATCTCAGTAACACGCAATTGTGAGTTTATATCATACAGTTCTGACTTTTTTTCCCCCTCAGAATAGTTGCAATTACTGTTTTATTTTTATATTTATTGGGGGAAAGCTTCCATGAAACGCAATGCATTAAGAGCAGGGGGTGAAAACTTTTGAACAGGATGATGTGTAAATTGTTCTTATTTTGTTTAAAGATCAAATTTTTTCATTAAGTACTGCCCCTCAGAATAACTACATGTTTCCCAGAAGACAAAATAAGTACAATTTAACCTGTTCATCAAACTCAAAATGTTTACACACCCCAGATCTTAATGCACCGTGTTGCAGTCTTGAGCATCAATACTTTTTCTTCTTTTTTTCCTGCATTTTATGCTTCAAGAAATATTGTGGGAAACTGATGTTGTTTAAAATAATGTGTTTGGTGGTTTGGTGTTTGGTTTGTGCTACATACCTTATTACAAACAGAGGGGGAGGTTTCTTCATCCGGTCAATAATAGCCAATCGCATGATGTGGAGGAGTTTAAAGGCAGTGTGTGTTTCGAGGTCTGTTTTCAGAGCAGGTCATGATGGATCGAGCAGCTCTCAGACTGATTCTCTTGGGCGTCTTTCTCATCTCAGCCAGTTCACAACAACCTGTGAAGAAGGTGAGAGTCAACGCTCAGATTAAGATGTGAGAAATTAACATCATAGGCAGTGTATGTCTTTAGGGTACAAAATCAGATAAAGGCAAAGTTAACCCTATAAAGCCTATACATTTCTAAGGCCTCTAAATTATCAACATGATCAAAATTGTAGTACAAATGTCTTTTAGCTGTGAAATATTTAATGAGCGTAAATGTAGGTATAACTTTTATATTGTTATTAATATTTCAAGAAGAACATTTATTGGATGGAAGAAACGTAGGTTTACTTGATCAACATATCATTTATTAGAAAAATAATGTTAAAATGTATCAAATACAACAGGCTTTATTTATTTGTACATCTCTCAATCATCATTGTATTATTTTGCCCTACAGTTATTTTCTCAGTTTAGGCCTCTGAATAAAGCTAATGGTGTTTTTTCCTCATACCATTTCTATATATGCATGGGCCATAAAACCCTGGTGTATTAAATATGATACAAAACACGTATGTAAGCTTTATGTGAGTCCAGTTATGGTTATTTCAAATATTTTTTCTGACTATTATTTTATATGTTAGTCTGTAAAGGGTTAAATACCTACCTTTAGGTGAACATATATTTGTTAGCTTGATTTTGTATGTTTTGTTTGTGGTAAGATATGTGATTGGCCTACCTACTTCCTTGTTCAAGTAACAAAAAAAATAATAAAAATAAATGTACACAACTAATATGCATTCAAAGCCAAATCTGTTTGGTTTCTGTGCTGATATACAGAAGCAGTTTCATTTTGATTATGTTTGTAATGCCACTTTGTACTCCAAGCTATTTGACTCAACTAAACTTTCTATTGCCCAATAGTATATACTGAAATGAAGCCAAACAGTAGTGTAGTCAAACAGTATTTGTCTTTCAGTCCAAAGGCTATTTCTCCATGTAATTTACGAGCAGTATGTTTGAGCAATCCCAGGCGAAAAGGAGTGCAAATGTGCACCACAGCTGTTTACAGAGAACGTGTTTTTGTGTTCCACTCAGAGGCGAACCAACATTGAGTGGGGGCCCCAGGCAAAATTAATCAATGAGGCCCTATTAAAATATATTTTTTATAAATATATATATATGTTAATATATCTTCGTTATTTAGAGATATAATTTTACAACATACAAAAAGTAGTCAAAACACATCTAACAGAACCTAAATTGTTTATTTTTTATAACATTAAAGTGCTTTTTGTTTAATTAACAAAATGTCAGTCTTCATCTTTATAATAGAAGATACAATACAATATCTTCAAAATGCAGTACAATCTTCATATGTATAACCAATTGTCACCTTAAAAACGATGCTTTGTGTGGTGGTGACAGAAACAAGCAATTCTCCTACATATAGAAATATATGGTTATCATTTTAATTTAATCTTTATTTTATTAGTTTATCAACTAATTGTGTTAACTCAACTAATTTAATGTAGAAGAGCTGGATATACTAATTAGCCTACTATAATGTCAACTAAGTAAATGTATTGATTAGGGCTGCCCCCGACTAAAGTTTTTCTAGTGGACTAGTCATTCATTTAAGCAATTAGTAGAGTAATCGCACATTTATATTAGGCTAATTTTTGATTGTTCAAATTATCAGCCCTCGGGAGACCACTCAAAATGCGGGGCCCCAGGCAAGTGCCTGTCTTGCCTGCCCTATTGCGACACTTCTGGTTCCACTACGCTGCTTTTTAAATGTCTTCAGGTGTCTTTGACCATTGCGTCTCGAGTAACGAGTACCTTATTACTTTTGTAAAACGGTTACCATGCAATACAAATTTTAAAGCCAAAAAATATGTATCAATGCAACTTCTGTAAAGTAAAATCACTAAAAGCCTTCCTTCCGCTGAAAAAAATAGTCCCTGACCGTGAACAGCAATAGAAGTTCCCTTTCAGTCGGTCACGTTCGACGTACATCGGAACTAACCGACGAATTGGGGATCATTTTCAGAGACCAATCTACTTTGAGTGTATAAAAACGAGCCAATGACCATCGCTCCGCAGCGCGGGTATAAATACGGAAGTGGAATACCGCATCCTCGCTTTCAACTTCGGAGCCGAACGGTTTGCTGAATTAAGCTGCTGTTACCTGCGAAGAGTGTGTTTATTACGAGTCTTGGGAAGGATCGCTCTGCTTCCGGGTGCTGGTGTGACGGCGCGTGTCAACGAGTGGCCGCTGTGAAGACACTTCACTTGCTGTGATGGTTGGCTGGGCGTTTCCGTGCTCACACGCAGGCTTGCACTATCGGACTGCTGTGAGCAGCGGCAATCTCCCTGAGTGCTTCAGCACTTTTAAAATAGCATTTTCCTTCTAAAAGAACAACACGGTTTGACCCTGCGTCTTTTTCAAGATGTCATTCAAACCGTTGCGTACATCAACCGTCAGGGTGGTCTATGTTTCCATCACATGCTCCAACTCGCCCGCCATCTCCTCCTGTGGGCCATTCACATCCCTGGTGAGCTCAATCGGACAGCCGACGAGCTCTCATGACAGTCGACACCTCCGGGGGAGTGGCGACTTCAGCCCCAGGCGATCCAGCTGATATGGGACCTTTTCGGAGCCGCACAGGTAGACCTGTTTGCCTCTCCGGACTCGACCCATTGCCAGTTGTACTATTCCCTGACCGGGGGCACCCTCGGCACGGATGCACTGGTGCACAGCTGGCCCCAGGACCTGCGCAAGTATGCGTTTTCCCCAGTGAGCCTTCTTGCACAGACTCTGTGCAAAGTCAGGGAGGACGAGCTATCAGAATAAAGGACTGGAACTAACCGTTTTATAATAAGAAATACCTAATGCTGTATGCCGCGATTGACCAATCAGAATGAGTTGTCCCATAATACCACTTAATAAATAATCATATTTTAAGAGAACCTTCTGGTGTCCCAACAGAAACAAAATGTGGACATATACAGCTTCTACATTAACTCCACGGTCACCAGTCGCTACGCCACAACGGTCATCACGAGCCGTGTGGCGAACACATTCACTGAATCTCAAGAGATCCAGTTTGAGGTCAAGATACCCAAGAATGCCTTCATCAGCAAATTCAGAATGTAGGGAAATTCAATACTTTTAAACATAAAATTGTCTGAAATCCAGCAATTCTATGAAGACAAACCTAACCAGCTAATTTTGAAGTCTGTTTAGTGTGAGTATTTTCTTTTCTCCATAGGACCATAGAGGGGAAAACATATGATGGAGTTGTGAAGGAAACAGAGGAAGCTCAGCAGCAGTACAGTCGAGCAGTATCTCGAGGAGAAAGTGCTGGACTGATTAAGTACTGGACTTTTTTAAAATTAGGTATTTTTAACATGTTTAGTAATATGCTGGGATTCATTTCTATTTCAGATCTGTTGGAAGGACTTTAGAGGACTTTAAAACTTCAGTGACGGTGGCTGCTTTTAGTAAAGTGACTTTTGAGTTGACCTACGAAGAACTGCTAAAGCGCCGCCTTGGCAAATATGAGCTACTCATCAATGCTCAACCGATGCAGCCGGTGGCAGACTTCAAGGTAGAAGAAGAACCGAAGAGGGAAATAGATAATCAGTTAAAATGAATAGAAAATTCATATTTCTTCTCACATTAGATGGATGTACACATACAAGAGAAACCAGGAATTTCCTTCTTGGAGGTGAAAGGAGATTTGAGCACCGGTGATCTGGCCAATGCCATCAAAACCACCAGAGCAGACAAAGACGTAAGAGCTTAAAATGAGGGGTAAAACACTTAGCTTAGGTGTTCTCATTATGCTACTACATTTCAAACAAAGTTACCAGATGATCATTTCAGGCATGGGTGACCTTCTACCCCACTCGAGATCAACAGACCAAGTGTAAAAGCTGTGGAGAAAATGGACTGAATGGTGACCTGCTCATAACATACGATGTTGAGAGACCAAATCCTAAAGGAGAAGTCATGGTACATTTTCAATAACATGCTTTACGAGAGTAAAATACATTTGCCAAAGGATTTTGAAAGACTGGCTATGTAAAAAGACATGAATTGTATTTTCTCTCAGGTATCAAATGGCTATTTTGTCCACTACTTTGCACCCTCCGATGTTCCACGTATTCCCAAAAATCATTGACCGGAGTGGTTCTATGAGTGGCAGAAAAATACATCAGGTAAATGTCAATGATTCAGCCAAATCAATCAAAAGGACATAACAAGCAATTTTTTTTATGGCAAAACACTTGAATGGATCTTACAGCATTTTTATGGTAAAAGAACAAGGATTTCTATATTTAAATCATTGCAGAGTGTCTTTCTTTAACAAAACTGGTAATGAGGAAAGACTAACCTTCAGGTGTTCTGACAGAAGTGTTTGTCTTTAGACTCGTTTGGCTCTGCTAAAGATTTTAAGTGATCTTGATGAGGATGACCACTTTGGATTGATCACCTTTGACAGTGAAGTTAACACATGGAAGCGTGAACTCCTGAAAGCTACCAAGGAAAACCTGGAAAATGCAAATTATTTTGTGAAGGAGATCAGAGATAGAGGAGGTGTGTTTCTAACACTAAAATGGGGAGTAAGAAAGTTGTACCTCAAAATGACACGACTATGTTTGTTCTTCTTTTAGCCACAGACATAAACGCTGCAGTTCTAGCAGGAGTGGACATGATCAGTCGACATCCACGAGAGGGAACCGCCTCCATCCTGATCCTGCTGACTGATGGAGATCCCACTTCAGGCACAGATTCACACTCACAAACCTAAGCTAATGGTGTTTTACCGTAGCACTAGCTCACTCAGTCTAATTAGAAGACCTGTTAATAAAAAAATGTTTTTCTCTCTCTAACAGGTGAAACTAACATAGAGAGGATAATGGTCAATGTGAAAGAGGCAATTGGGCCAAAGTTTCCCCTCTATTGTCTTGGTTTTGGATATGATGTTAACTTTGACTTCCTGACAAAGAGGTCACTGGAAAATGGTGGAGTCGCTCGCAGGATATATGAAGATTCGGACGCTGATCTACAGCTGCAGGTGGACTACAGAGAATCAGCTGTCAATTCATCCTCAGTGCTTGTCTGTTCTGTGTTTGAACCCTTTATTTTGGTTTGTATTGTAGGGCTTCTATGATGAAGTTGCCGTCCCTCTCCTCACTGATATTCAATTTAAATACACAGGAGGGACAAACCTTACCAAGACCAGCTTTAACCTGTACTTCAACGGATCTGAGATTGTGGTATCAGGACAAATCACAGACAACAGTGTGGAGAGTTTCACCACTGAAGTCATTGCAGTATCAGTAAGATCATCATGGTGCTTTACAACCACGTCTTCTTTTTATCAAATCGGTAGGGATTGAGTGGGCTGTTTTTTTCTCAGCAGTCTCAACCGAGGTCATTATATTGGATATTAGGATCATTAATGGTCAATTGTTTAAGAGTTTGGAATAATGGTCACTTTGTTTTCAAAGAAAGTTATTGGTGAAAGTGGTAATGACAACATTCCTGATGAAAATGCCCACAATTATTATTTCTGAGCAGAAAGGCAATAGTGTGACGTATCAGGAAACTGTAATGACAAAAGACCCCAGTGACGTCCCACTTGAGAATGAAGATTTCATGCAGAGACTGTGGGCCTACCTTACAGTGAAGCAACTTCTGGAAAGGCAGTACGTTTATTTGCACATATATACATAATAATGTAAACAACTGTCACACTGTAGGTAGGATAGTGAAAATTGACCTTATGATCCTAATGATCAGGTTAAAACTGATTTTTAAAAATAGTATGAGGCCAAAAGATTGTTTGATTCATTTTCCCATGCATATCCCAAAATATGCCTGGAGGCATACAATATGGAATCAAACTTAGTGGCAAAGTAATGACAAACCTGATCTGTCTATCTGTCTTCTCTCTGTATTTCTGTACCAGGGTGCTTCTTAAAGGACACGTGAAAGAGGATGAAAAGAAAGAAGCTCTCAAACTCTCCCTGAAATACCAGTTTGTCACCTCCCTCACCTCTATGGTCGTCACAAAGCCACAGGAAGGTGAAGTGGAAGTTGCCAACAAACCCAAAGAGGGAGGAGAGGAACCCAGAGAAGATGATTCTATAACTTATGGTAAGAACTGGACCAACATCTTTTGGTAAGAACTGAGAAATTAACTATGCTAACCCAGATCTTTTGACCAATGAATCCAACTGTCTGTTGGATATATACAGTTAAGGTCAGAATTATTGTCCCCCTTGATAAATATGAGCAAAGCAGGCTGTGAAAATAAAATCAGTTGTTTATCCTTGAAATCTTTCATTCAAAAAATAAAAAAAAGGTTGGTGGCGTGATTGATAATGAGCGTCACCTGCACGCTGCACCGGTCACGCATCCCTCACGGACGGCTGCACCACACACATCAACAAAACTCAATGTAAAGTCCAGGCCTGGTCCTCTCTCGTCCTTCACTGTCATCGCTCCTCCATTTATGTTCCCGTAGCTCCTCCGTGAGATACGAGACTGGTGCAGCGCACAGGTGACGCTCATTATCAATAACGGCACCGGCCTCGTGTTATTTTCTTACGCCCGTCGGCCTCGTTCTGCTTGCCAAAGTGCTGTTTGATTTTTTTTTTTTTAAGGCTTTCTGACCCCAAGACTCAACCAGCCATTCAAGCTATTCTCCACACCATGCATTAAGACAATAGAGTTCAACAGTGCCCGTCCACTTTTTCAGTGCCATATTTTTTCCATTCATTTCTCCCATAGGGATTTAAAAAAAGCCATGAACCAAGCCAACCAGCTACTAGGTGAACCATAACGCTACAAAATTCTGCAACAAAAATACACAGGTACTTAACTGCTTTAGTGATTTAAAGGACTACAATCCCACAACATGATCAAATTAAAGGGCAGAGGTGGACAGTATGAAGTATTTTTACTTTCTACTCAAGTATATTTTTCAAGTATATATTTTATCAGTGTTTTTCTTTGGAAAACTTCTACTTCACTACATTCCAGAGCATAATATATATTGTCACAGTTTTTTACTGCACTACATTTCTTAAATAAAGATTTTTTTTTTTTTTTTACCTTTAATACTTAATTACATAAAAAATATAGTACTTTCTTACTTGTACTCAAGTAAAATTTGAATTACTTTTACTTGAGTTTACATTTTCAATGTAATTAAGTATTAAATGATATTCAATATGAAACGCAGTTCAGTAAAAAGTATGACATTATGCTTTGGAATGTTGTAAAGTAAAAGTTTTCCAAAGAAAAACACTCTGACAAAATAGACGCTTGAAAAATGTACTTAAGCAGAGTAAAAATACTCCACTACTGTCTGCCTCTGTTAAAGGGTACATAACACACACAGTTTCTGCCAATCTCATGTTAATCTTGAGTACCTATATAGTATTGCATCCTTCATATCTCCGAAGATTCGATGAACTATGCTAAGCTATGCTAAAAGTGCTACCGCCAGACCCGGAGATCAGCTAAGTGGATTCGAAAACAGTAAAACTCAACTGTTTAACTCTAGGGGAGTTGGAAAATTAGCCTATTTTTTAAAAAAATGTTCCTTTAAGGGAATTTGGCCTTTGTGTTACCTCATATTTATACTCCTATGAAGCAAGAAGTCATGGCTGAACAATTTCATGTTCTTAGTCACCCTAGTGTGCTAAACATTTTTTAAATATAAATGGGAATGTACACTGCCCGGCCAAAAAATTTAATAAAAAAATTGCTGTTTGGATTTAAATAGGCAAATGCTTAAGAATCAATGACTGGATCATTATTAGAAATGAAAGCTACAAACTCTATCAATTAGGGTTAGAAGAACAGTTGCCAAACATATACATACATCTATGCACTCTTAAGCATTTGCCTAACCAAACAGCAACTCTTTTTTTTGTCCGTGTAGTGCATTTCATTTTACTCATATGAATTTATAGGGGTGCCAATAATTGTGGCTTACGTGTCATAGTGAAAAACGGTTATTTCATGATGTGATTTTAATTGTTTTACTTCAATCAAAGGTTTTTGTGAATGTTTTGAATGAAGGATCAAAAGTAAACAATGCATTTTAATTTTCACAACCTTCTTTGCTCATATTTACCAAGTAGGGCAATAATTCTGACCACAACTGTGTACTCTTTCCTTTTTTCATTAGTGAAACTGTTCAGTTATACAAGGAAACATAGTAATCATCCAACAAATAATGAATACTAACAACAGCAAAAATTGCAGTCCCCTCTGCTAGTGTATAAAAATGTTAAAACTGTTTAGAATTAACATTGATTTAAGCATTTAATACTCCATCAAAATGCACAAAAAAGGATGGTGATTAAAAAGTGACATCTTCCTCATTGTTATTATATTACCAGACTCCCCTCCTTCGCCTGATTATTTTCTTATGGGTAAGTTATAAAATGGACTAACAGTAAAAATACTATTTGTAAAGTGGCCAGAACTGTATTGACACATAACTTTTGTTCAGTAAATATCCCTATGTCCTAAAAGTCCTAAATATAAACATGTCTTGCCTCTTGAATTTGTTTTAATATTCCAGGTGCAGCTTTCACCCTATTTTATTTATAGTTAAATAAATACCTTATTTATTTACTTTATTTATTTAGTGTTCTTTATTCCATAGGTAAAAAAGACCTACCTTTTGATTACCATGGTATGTTCAAACATTTTTCTTCTTTATTGAAGTGAAATAGCTTAGTTTTTATTTCATTTATTTGTGTGTTTTAGTATGTAAAAATTATTTTAAAATGCCAAAGAGCGTTGTTAGGCATGATGCACAGCACAACCCCTTTAGCTGTGACCTTACTGATTTTATTTAAAAAAAGGTTATTATTATTAAGGACACAAATATTCAATTGAAACTATTTTAATTAAGTGGCATATTATTGCATTGCAATGGACATTGTCCAGGCATTATAAGCACAACTGGAATGCTGTATTGACCAATCAGATGATGATTTGACAGTTCTCGGTTTTCTGGGAGACTAATTGTGGGAGTGCATTAAAAATCTTTGAGTCACAATTTGAAAATGTTCCTTCTTTTCAGATCTACATCTAGATATACTTCCTACTTGTAAGTTTTTTAATTTACAGTATTTACTGTTTTTTACTTGCATTTAGTCTCAGACTATAGTAGACCATATACATCTTTGTAGGCTACAAAATCATGATAATAATTTTGGTTTCTTATTGGTTATCAATAATAAAGTCATCCATCCATACTTGGTTGAGAATGTTTATTGGTTTAATATGTAATTGTTGCAAGCTTTTTAGTATAGATGATGTGTGTAATTGTTCTGTGTGTCGACCCATTACACGTCACCTTTAAAAACAAAGATTAAATATACAGCACAATGTAGATTTACATCATTTACACTTTTTTTGGGCCTTAGATATCTCCCAAACTGAAGTAATGGATACAACTGAGTTCCCTGAAGTGCAAGGTACTGTACATAAAGATTTTTCAAACTCAGTTATTTGTTTTCGTGAGCACCTATTTTACAATACTATATTCTCTCTCCAAAAGTTTGTAGCAATCGGTTCCTGCTACCCGCTGCTGGTCAGTCTAAGCCACTTTGTTTTGATGTTCCTGTTCCTCACAAACTCAAACTGCTACAGGATTCTGCTTCAGGTCAGACTTTAAGAGCTGTTTGTTCTATGTGAATCAGTTTAACAGGCCATCAGGCTTTATAGTGATATTTTCTGTGCGTCCTAGAGTTCTTTATGAATGGAGAGTCTTTGAGTGAACAAAATGGATTCCATCAAATTGCTTTTCATTACAAAACTAACCATCACTTGATAATAAGCACAAAGTCTATCAGTTACCGAAATGGACAGGATGATGTGCAGTTTTTGTGGGGCCAGACACCGACCCAACGTGATTCAGAGGGGTAAATACTATAGAGGTTCACTGTGTGCACTGTCAGAGACAAAAAAGACCCTTACAAAAAAGAAGTTTACTCAATTGTGCTATTAGTATACTTCTTTTAAACTAAAAAATAAGAACTTTCAGTCTACTTTTATATACTTTTACACTAAAGTTACAAAAATGAAAAGTATACTTGACAGAAGTCTAAGTATTTTTGGCCAATACTTGTGTTACATTTTTTGATCGAGATATACGTACTTAAAAGTGTAATTAAGTATTCCAAGTGTACTTGGCTTGTGTGAGTAGCCTATTAAATACTTTTTTCACATAGTTTTATATACTCTTATAAACTTGCATTGTTAGAAAATATCAATTTACTGAAAGAAAACAGATATGTTCTTAATTCCGATTATGTGAATTTTTGAAGATTTAAAACATTAATCTCAATTCAATATGTCCCTGTAATTATTTATGTGGTAAAGAAAATCTGTGTAATAAGTGTACAATGAATATAGACTAATTATCCCTTAAATGTCACCCTAGTCTTGTCTTAACTTGTTCGTTCGTCTTTGGCTCAAAGCCACTTGCTGCAAACTTTTATTCGTGGAAGCTTCACGTTAATTTCAAGTGAGTGAGATAAAAATATTATTTCAACTCAACTTTGTGTCCAATTATTTCCCAGACGTAGTTTTATTATTGAGGTCAACGTCCACTTGCCTTGTTCGCTATACAACAGTGGGTGGTCACGAAGACGACTCGGCAGATTTGTAGTGTTTGCCCCTATAGCAGCGACTTTATTTTTGCATGTTCTGCAGACAGGGTGACCATACTCGATTAAGTTTCCCTCAGGACTTTTGTAAAAGCCAAAATATGACCACACCTCAGAAAATCTCCCGGCGCTGTCACTGCCTTCTGGCATTTCTTCTCATTCAAAAAACAACGTTGCGAGCTGCGCCTGCGCCAGACTGATGCTGGCTGTACAAATTTTTTTCAAGTTTTCAAGTGATAATCAAACACGGTTTTAATGATAATGAAATTTTAAACTATATTACTAACCGTCAGTACATTTTATCGTGGTTTAACGTGAAACTGGTAATCGTTCCATCCATAGGAATTTACTTGAAATCAACATTACTCTTTCCTACAGTGACCGAGAGAGCTCAACTGAAGAAAATGCATGCAAATAGAAAAAAAAAATCACCAAATTAAGAAAACATCTTCATCAGTTTGACAACACGTGTTGCAAATACTTTTCTGTATTTGGTTGCGTTGTGAGTATTTGCA
Source organism: Rhinogobio ventralis (assembly GCA_039654625.1). Classification (NCBI taxonomy): domain Eukaryota; kingdom Metazoa; phylum Chordata; class Actinopteri; order Cypriniformes; family Gobionidae; genus Rhinogobio; species Rhinogobio ventralis. The sequence goes on from CM077213.1 coordinate 6,129,284, forward strand.
GCACATGTGTTTTCTTCAGTTGCACTCTCTTGGCCTCTCAGTTGAGTTCTCTCAGCCACCGTGCTTTCCCCACCATTGACAGACTTTTCCGTAATTTATGACACAACGGCTGTGTCCGAAATAGCATATAGATTTCGGATCCAGCTCAAGCTTAGCCGCTAGTAGTATTGAAATAGTACACAAGTAGACTACTAGTACATTGTTATTAGTATACTTACTACATAAAGTATACTTAAAAATATACTTGAACTTTACTTAAGTATACTTATTTTTTGTAAGGGGATATGTGAGGGTTTTACTAAATATTTTGATTCTTAACTGTTCTCTGATTGTCAGTAGTTTATTGTGATACAATAGGGGCAGAATTCACTCACGAGTTACTCTGTATCAACAGTGTGTCTCTGGTTGTACTTGAAAATGCAATGAACGTCACCATGGGAAATATTGGTGTTGTTATTCTTCTTCAAAAGAAAGATGAGGTCATGTTTCTATGGCCTGCCATTTTGGAATATCCAACAGATGTCAACTTGACAGGCATTTTAGGTAAGAGAGCAATTCACTGTCTAAACATTTAAACATTTATTTTTCATCACTTGCCTCTTATCAATACTGAAGTAGGCTGCAACAGTAGATCATGACGTACATTAACAACCTTTAATCTGTCAACCATTTCAGAATAACAATGTGACTGTTCAGAATAGCATGCTAACTTGTTACACTACTGCTGCAGTATGTTTTATATATATATATATATATATATATATATATATATATATATATATATATATATATATATATATATATATATATATATATATATATATATATATATATATATACATATATATATATATATATATATATACATATACTCTCACCTAAAGGATTATTAGGAACACCTGTTCAATTTCTCATTAATGCAATTATCTAAACAACCAATCACATGGCAGTTGCTTCAATGCATTTAGGGGTGTGGTCCTGGTCAAGACAATCTCCTGAACTCCAAACTGAATGTCAGAATGGGAAAGAAAGGTGATTTAAGCAATTTTGAGCGTGGCATGGTTGTTGGTGCCAGAAGGGCCGGTCTGAGTATTTCACAATCTGCTCAGTTACTGGGATTTTCCCGCACAACCATTTCTAGAGTTTACAAAGAATGGTGTGAAAAGGGAAAAACATCCAGTATGCGGCAGTCCTGTGGGCGAAAATGCCTTGTTGATGCTAGAGGTCAGAGGAGAATGGGCCGACTGATTCAAGCTGATAGAAGAGCAACTTTGACTGAAATAACCACTCATTACAACCGAGGTATGCAGCAAAGCATTTGTGAAGCCACAACACGCACAACCTTGAGGCGGATGAGCTACAACAGCAGAAGACCCCACCGGGTACCACTCATCTCCACTACAAATAGGAAAAAGAGGCTACAATTTGCACAAGCTCACCAACAGTTGAAGACTGGAAAAATGTTGCCTGGTCTGATGAGTCTCGATTTCTGTTGAGACATTCAGATGGTAGAGTCAGAATTTGGCGTAAACAGAATGAGAACATGGATCCATCATGCCTTGTTACCACTGTGCAGGCTGATGGTGGTGGTGTAATGGTGTGGGGGATGTTTTCTTGGCACACTTTAGGCCCCTTGAACATGACAATGAGTTCACTGTACTAAAATGGCCCCCACAGTCACCAGATCTCAACCCAGTAGAGCATCTTTGGGATGTGGTGGAATGGGAGCTTCGTGCCCTGGATGTGCATCCCACAAATCTCCATCAACTGCAAGATGCTATCCTATCAATATGGGCCAACATTTCTAAAGAATGCTTTCAGCACCTTGTTGAATCAATGCCACGTAGAATTAAGGCAGTTCTGAAGGCGAAAGGGGGTCAAACACAGTATTAGTATGGTGTTCCTAATAATCCTTTAGGTGAGTGTATATATATATATATATATATACATACATACACAAGAAAAGCACACTGCGCTGAGCTTTGTATCTATCTCATAATGAGGTACAACCTTATTTCCAAGGCTGCGTTTAACTCCAATTTTAGTCATACACTCGCAAACTTCCCTAAGCATTTCCCCCTGAGGGAATCCCCGCCACCATTTTGAAGTGCATTCAACTTCGTCAAGTGGGCAATAGTCTCGCATAGCCAGACCTTCAGACAGAAGGTCTGGACTCCATTGCAGGTTTCTTTGGTCAAGGATCGCCCAAGAGGACGTTTGACTGACATGTAACGCAACCAATCACAGTTTGTTTTGTTCCACGTCATGTTTAGGGACATGAAAATGTAAAGTTGATGTCCCTGCAATAACAGACTGGCATGCATCTACAAATTATTAATTCATGAATGTTGTGCAAGTTTACTGCAACAATGGAGCCGCAAACTTCACATACTTTTGAAAATCCAGCGTTTAGTTGATCCTGGTAAGCGCTCATTGTCACAGTTGTAAACACAACGGCGTTCTTCTTCCACAAGGGAGTTTGGAGTTGCGCCATTTGTTTCCAGGCGGACCGTTAAAGAACGTAACACACGCTTCTCGCTGACATCCTGTAGAATTCAACCAATCAGATGACGACTTCGTAACTCCTGAAGTGTGCCATATGCATCAGACGTTCAGCCAACGGTCCGTGGGCACTTAATCTGAGGCTGAGACTAAGTGGACGAGAAAAGTTTGGACAGACCCTCGACCCCTTGATTATGACCAAGGGAGTGAGTATACTCATATGTACACTCCAGGCAAATCCATACACAGTGCAACATGATTATGACGCCACAGCAGATTGCACTTCATTTGCCCCGACCCCACAAAACTAAAGTGTATGATATTAGAGTTATTTTGACATGTAACCGCATAATACTTGTAGCTACCTGTAATGATCCCACTGAGGCGAGTTTCAGTGAGAACCCATGTGCAGTTTATTAAACAAAATACAGATAAACAAAACAAGACAATGACCTGAACTTGGCTTGACTAAGAACATAACCTGAACATAAACCACAAACAAAACTAGACAAGATGCAATGGAAACATGAGGGCTATACATACACACAAACACTAATGACAAACAAGGAACACCTTTGCACAATCAAACAATGAACCAATGAGAACATGACAACATAGAACACATGACAAGGGAAGCACATGGCAGGATCACATGACTAGAACATTACATAAACAAGGGAAGCATATGGCAAAAGGAAACAACAATTCAAAAATAAGACATGAAACATGAATATGAAACAAAAACCCAAAACAAACCGCGACACTACCTTAACAATATTGTATTATCAATTTTGTTTGTGTAATTTTTTTTTAGATTTTCTCCAACAGCCCAAGCATACAGAATGATGCGAAAAACACATTCAAATTTCATTGCGGATTCCAAGTGGGCTTAGAGCGTTCCGTTTAAACACATTGCAAAGGTTCCAACAGTAGTGGACACTCGTGCAATGTAAGCAATGACGTACATCCGAGTGAACAAGATAAAGGGAAATTAGTAGCTTGGTCCTACCAGACTCTCGTACATTTCATTTGTACAGAGACTCTGGCCAGTCTCCATTGACAAGTGTTAACTTCACTGAAGGCGGGTACTCTGTTGAAGTTTAAAACTATTGGATCTGCCCAGAGCCACTCTGGATCTGCCATAACCAATCAATCGCTAACGTTTGGTCGTGACATATGTCATGCACAAACTAGCGCACTACATCAACGTCATTGTTCTCAGCCACTCCCTCTGTTCGTTGATTGGACCGGTTAAAATTTGGCCGGAGAAAACCAGCGAATATACCGCAAATCCAGACGACGTACTGAAGGAAAATGAAAATTGAGTGAAAGTAGGGGGGCGGAGCCAGGCTAGTAAATTAGTGAGAGAAGGGCATAAAAATGGACTTAAACGCAGCCCAAGACGACAACTGGACACTTTCTATAAATTAAACAAGATTTTGAAGTCATATGACAAAACTGTAGTATACTATTGTTTGAAATCATGAAATAGTGGCTAATGTTTTACTATTTTTTTTAAATAACGTACATTTGAACAGAGCATGTGATAAGCAATGGACAATTTTTTTTTAACATAACCAGAATGTCAGTGATGTTAATGTAACTGTAACTATTTGTTGTTATTGAATGGATTATTTTGGATAAATTGCTGTCATTGAACCAACACTGGTGACAAGTAACAATATCTGTGTGTGGACAATCTTTAAGGAAAACCCAATATTTCATATAATGAGATTAAAGGATCGCAAACACCAACTCTAAAGATAATGGACAAGGAGGTGAAGACGTCTTTGTAAGTGATTAAATTAATAAATACATACAAACTTCCATAAATGTCATTTAAAACGAGTACTGTGTTGCCTTTTATGGTTCTATATTTAATTTATAAATGTATTTAATGAAACTTGTGTCGGTAGGGAGACTGTCAGCGATTACAGACTTCATTCAACTCCTGTTCGAGATTGTTGGCTTGTCCCATTCCAGGCTGTGATGGAGGACGAGATTTCTGATTTCACTGTCACTCAGCTGTAGCATTGACAGAGTTGACAAACAATGTTTTCCAATATATTTTGATGATCTGTTTTAAGCACAGTAAATGTTTCAATGGCTCAATCCCATCTGGCCTAGGAGTTGTAAAACTGACCAAATGGAGTATGGCATTGTCTGTGGCACAAAGATTTTATGAACAAACAAAAAGCTATCAAATAACAGGTTTCCATTCATCATTTGCTTATAATTGTCTAGTAAATATTTAGCTTTATTTTCTTGTCTTTTTAAAATACACTTCAGCCTTTTCTTGGGTTAATCAAGTTTTTAATCACAGTACACTATGAAAAATAAAGATTCCAAAGGTTGTTTTTTTTTTGCATATAAGAACCATTTTGTGTTACAGTTCTTAAAATATTTTTTTTTTCTTTGGCTGCACCTGAAAGCTTAAAAATGCTGCCTTCAGATGATGCATTCCAAGGTAAGGCAAAAAGGCACACCCGAATGCAATGTTAGATTCAGCATAGATTGCTGCCTGCAAAGTCATTGCCTGATTGGGCAGCAAGGTAAAAAGTCAACTGCCTAAGCTTCTGGATGCAGCCTTGGTGTGAAGAATGTTAACTTTTTTCCACTGTAAAGAACATTTTGGTTTCATGGCATCAATGGTTCCATGAAGAACTTTTAACATCCAATAAAAAAAACTTTTTAAGAGTTCTCCATTCAAATCAAGTCAAACTACACCATCTTTTGAAGAACAAATCCTTGACAAGTCTGCAAATTAACTGACTCAAAACATTAAAATAATGTACCATGTATCCTAGACATTTTCTGAGACTCTGTAAAAAAAATGTTACATTGAAATACCAAAACACCATTACTAACTCAAAAGGTAGTCCAAAGTTCCTTAGTGTCCATTGGTTATTGTGGCATCATTCATGGAAATGTTCTACATATTTGTTTAAAAAACAAAACACTAATTGTTAACACTATTACACAGTCATTCAAGTATGCAAACAGCATATTTTATGGAATAAATCATGTTATTTGGTAACTCTTGAAAGGTCATTCCAACATTCCATATGCTTTAGGGGGGTCTGTTTGCACAGCCTCCTTGAACCATATCCATTAGTTCCTTCCTGAATTTCTCTGACATGAAGACATAGAGAATGGGGTTGGCTACTGTAGAAGAGGTGGCCATGATGCGAGCAAAGGTAGCAAAAGGTCCAAAGTGAGGTAAAGAACCAACCGCATTGTCACCCTCAACTATTTGAGCAAACATCAAGCCATACGAAGGCAGCCAGCACAATGCAAACGCCAGCACTAACAGAGCAGACGTCTTGGTGACATGCACATGGTAGTGCTCCAAACGGTCAATCTGAGTTGTGCGATCCCGCCTAGTGATTTTGAGGAAATGGTATATCTTGGCATAGGCTATTACAATTATCAAAAGCGGAAATGCAAAAGCCAGTAGGAAGTGGCACACTCCATATGCCAACTGGCTTTTGTCAGAAAGGAAATTAAAACATGCCAGGTCCTCACGAGCTTCATGGTTGTCCGGCCCTGGAATCAGCGCCCTCAAAGCGAACTGAGGCGATGCCAAGACAACAGCTGGTATCCACAATACGCCTGCTATCACTTTTAAGCGCCCCTCTCTGCGCCAACGATACGCTTTTGACTGATGAACCACGATGATGTACCGAGCAAAAGCCAAAGCAGCCAGCGTAAGGGCGCTCGCGGCTGTACACATTGCACTCAGGAAGCTGACCGACTTGCACATGAAGTTTCCAAACGGCCAGTGATGGGTTGCAATGGCAACTGTGTGATATGGAAGACAGGAAAGTAGGAGAAGGTCCGCCACACTTAGTGACAGAAGAAGAACATCTGTGCCGTTTGCATTTGTTTGTTGGAGTCCTCCTGTCCTTCCTCCATGTCCTTGCCGCATTGTACGACAGATGATGATAAGAACCAGGATGTGTCCGACTACCCCGGTCACCAGGATAAAGCTGTCAAATATGGGTACCAACACTCGCTCAACATCACTCGGTCCAAGAATGGACCTGTTGGACTCAGTAGTCACGTTAACCATAATGGAGTGTCTAAGAATTAACAACAATCTAATTTGTGTAATTGATTCTTAAATCCAAACTTTAGTTTTTTTACATCTTTAAAAATACTTTTACTCACTTGAAAGTTTCAGTCTTACTATAAGCAACTGGACATTTTACGAATGTTTCCCCTTTCAAAGCATCTCTCAGACCAGTGTTCAAACATTTTTGGTTACATCCTTATGCATTCTTGTAGTTTTGCCTGAGAACACAGTAACGTCCAGCATTGACCGTACCGTACAGTAGTCTTGATAAACCGCTCATGGAATGCATCAATAGTTAATGATTGCAGCAGGACTCAAAGAGCAGAAATACTGCTATTGGTTTATTTCTCTCCAAGGAAATCAAAATATTGCTTGAAAGCATTGTTTAATTGTCTTTTCATAGATATATTTCCTCTATTCCTTGGCAGATCCAAAGCCAAAATGATGGCAGTTGTACTTGCCTGCAGATGCATTCAAAGGATTGCTAGACTCTTCTTGTAACTTGAAGATCAATGTAACAAATTCAAAGTCAATGAGCTCAAAAGTCCCGAGTATCAATCTTCCGGAGCTCCCAGTGTATTATTCAAAAGATCTGGAGTTTCAAGCTGTGCTTCAACTGAGACTTCAACAGCCGGAGAGAGGCAAGTCAAATGGCCTTTGACCTGACAGCGGTGACGCAACTCCTATAAACACGGGAGCTTTGTTTAACCACTCATTTAGTGAATTGTCAAGTTTAGTCAATAGATAAAACCTTAAACTTCTCTCTGTAGTTTACTTACTCCCATGCCATTCCAAACTTCAGAATCTTTGGAACACAAAAGATGATATTTTAAAGAATGTTTTGGCCATACAATAAAAGTTAATGCATCAGGTTCAAAACACAATTGAAGCCCATTGACTTTTTTCACAGACATTTTTTAATGTGTTATGCAAAAAAAAAAAAAAAAAAAAAACTGGTTTGGAAAAATAAGGGGGATTAAATGATGACAAATGATGAATGTTCATGTTGGAGTTAACTAATTAATACTGAGAAATATGAAAGTTGCGTAATCTTGAATTTCCTTCAAGTTCCTTTGGAAAGAGTGTTACAGCAAGTCATAAACTCAAGTTTACGTGATCAGATAAGTTTAAAGCACAAGAGCAAAGGTTAAAGCATACAGATAAAGACAAATAATCATTTAGATTGTCTGTGTAACTGCTATAAATACCCAAGTCATAAAAATCCTAAATATCCTTATTAGTATATCGTCTAAGTTTAATCTAATGAATCACCATGACTTGGTTTATGACATAAACTTTGGACAGTCTGTATTAAAGCATGCGTCCATTTGCCTGGTCAAGTCTGCACATGCAACGCCCATTTTAAGCTAATTTTCATTGGGACTTCTCAACATGAAAGTTCTAAGTAGAAAATATAGCAGAATAGACCTTGATTTTGTGTTGATTTTTATGTTTATGCTTTTATTGTAGTTTCAAATAAAAAAAATTATTCTATAAAACATATAATTTACATTAAATATGTAATTTGCTAATGCAAACAAGAATGCAAGAATGCAGCCTTGACATAGCCAGACAGACATCAGTGAATTTATTCCGCTCTTATTTGGCAGTTACATCCACCAGCTGGAGTGCCCATGATTGCCAACAGAGGGCACTCCTTCCTTCTCCCTTGCCATCTCACAATGGAATACATTTCCCATAATCTCAGCCTCAGACGTCACGCCCACTGACCTTTCGCTGAACCAGGGTTGCCAGATTTTCCCAACAAAACCTGCCCAACTGCTACTCAAAACAAGCCCAATCAGGAGGAATCTGCATTTTTTGGTGGGGTTCCCCCTTCTAAAATGTGCATTTCCGGGGATAAATATCACATTACTGGGTATGAATATCACATTACTGAACGTCTATGCATATGGCACACTTTTCTGGAAACACTTCAGGAATTTCGAAGTCGTCATCTGATTGGTTGAATTCTACAGGATGTCCGCGAGACGTGTGTCTCGTTCTTTAACGGTCCGCCTGGAAACAAATGCCGTGATGCCAAACTCCCTCGTGGAAAAACAACGCCGTCGTGTTTACAACTGTGAAAATGAGCGCTTACCAGGATTGACTAAACGCTGGATTTTCAAAAGTATGTGAAGTTTGTGGCTCCATTGTTGCAGTAAACTTGCACAACATTTTTGAATGAATAATGTATGCACACCGGTCTGTTATTGCAGGGACTTTACATTTTCCCTGTTGCCTGTTTTCTGGATTTTTCCTGTTTGTCTGTCTCTTGGATTACCCATACCTGAGTTCCTGCTCTGGTATCTGTTTGGATTGTTTACCGGTGTTTTGACCTTTTGCCTGTTCTTGCCTATGATTCCAGATTACCCCTTAATAAAGACTGCGTTTGGATCCTTCAAACCTGTGTGTCAGAGCAGATGCGAGACAGTCCAAATGTTTGTTTGATCACAAGAGGGAGCAGTTTGACTTGAGAAAGGGTTTAATGGGAAGAAATGCTTATCCCAAAAATGCATATTATGGTGACAATCACAGAGTTTGAAGAGAGATAATTTTAAAATACATACAGAACTCTACAGATGAGTGACAGTGAAATCAGAAATGTCTTTCTGCATCACAGCCTGAAACGGGACAAGCCAACATCTGATAACCGGAGTTGAAGGAAGTGTGTAGTCTGTGACATCCTCCCTACAGATACATTCATTGATTAAAACAGATATATAATAAAGGAAAAAATCAGCTGTGTGTATATATTTTGATCACTTATAAGCTCGCCTTCACTTCCTGGTCCATTATCTTTAGAGTTGGTATTTGTGATCCTTGAACCTCCTCATATGAAGCCTCAGCTTTTCCTTCAATATTTTATCCTGTGTTGGTTTAATAAAGCAATTTACAAATTAAAAATTACCAATTTAATTGCTCACCCAGCTAACAAAAATATGTACTAAGATTGTTTTGCTAACGTTCTTGTTAAGTTATGAAAGCGTTTTTAGTGTGAATGTTCTCTGAACATTCAAAATAGCCAGGAAAAAAAATTGAATGTAAATGGAACATTGCATTTTATCTTTCTTCAAACATTATGTGAATGTTACTTTTGAATGTTCTCCGAACATTCCGATTCAAGTAAAAATGCTAAAGGAATTTCCAACAAAATGTTTTCAGAAAAGAAAAAAAACATTCTATGACCAATATTTCAATCATGACAACTCTCTGAATAGTTTTAGCATGTTATTGAATATGGTAATGTTAATGTATTTGGTCTTGGCAGACTAGATCTGCTATGCTGCTGCTTCTGATTATTGCTTCTGCAGAGCAAGTATGGACTTCCTACTGCTAAGACACACTGCCGTGAGCATGTAAGATATGCTGATGCTGCATGAATAGACATACATAAATCCTGTAGCAGATCTAGACAGGTGGAGCTGGGGGAGGTAGGAGGTAACTGATTAACTGCAAACAACGAACCAGACAATTTAAATGTTGAGCAAGCAATCTCATTGGCTGCAGGATCAGCAGAGGCCAATGGTAATTATGTGATTGCAGATTGCATGTAAAAGGCGCCCCGTCCACCTTAGTTACTGTTGCTAACTCGGACAAACAAACGGAGTCTTACAAGGACAGCTGTCAGTGTGAAAACCTTATCCCAAGATGTTTTTGGACACAGAATGTAGCGGAGCCTCTCCGATTGATGGCAATAAACTTCATAAACCATCAGTTAAGTTTGGCCTTTTTCACTCTAAAATAAAAATCACCCAACAAAACATAAGTGCGCATTAACGTCTCATTCACAAACTCTCTCTCTACATTGCATTATCATAAACATACACAGCAAATTATACAAAAACACTCATACAACTAACAGTAAACAAACATATACAGACCGTATGCCTTTTCGGGGGTGCTAAAACAACTCCGATAATGTTACATAACAGAAGGGACGGAGACAAGGCGTACAAGTTAGTGATGTTTGAGTACCAGATAGATGAACAGAAGTGCAGGTGAGTGATCTAGAAGTTCATGGCCGTCTGATGAAGATATCTGAATGACCAGTCTTTGTACTTGCAGATGTAGCGGAGTGGAGACAGAACTGGATCGAGGAAGACACTGGAGGATCACACAGGACGAGGGAACACGATGGAGACTTGGAAGAACTCAGGAGGCAGGTAAGGATTGAAGAAGTCCGTGAGGTAAGCATGAAGGTAAGTATCTACGTGCTAATGAGACCGGACAGTGACTGAGTGTGAGAGAGTGTCTTTTGTGCTGTGGGTGATTGCAGTGCTGATGGGATGCAGGTGATCGTGATTAGTACGTGATTAGTGGTGAAGGTGTGCGCTGTGATTGGATGACGTGGGAGCCTGACGTGTCTGTGACAGATAAACTGCGAGTGCGAGCTCTCCCTTTCACTACCCGCATTCCTCCGTAGACTATAATACCCATCAAGGAGTCCCTCCTTAGTAAGACAGATAATGTAGATCTTAAACATATCTAAACTCACAGAGATATCAAAAATGTAAACAAAAACAAATTAGAAGATAAATCACAATAAAGTCTGTGACACAGAAGGACCACCTCTCATCGAGGAGCATTCAAGTGGGACTTAAATATGTCATGGAGGGATATATAAAAGATTTTAAAATAAATATGGTGGGAGGTTAATTTGGAAGTGATGGTTTACAGATCACAATGCAAGCGGGAGAAGTCTCATGTTACGGTCGTCACGATCGCAGATGACAACATCCAGGATCAACACTGTTCATGTACCGCATGGGTAATATTAAATTCATTTACATTTAACCAGTTTAATATGGAGAGGCACTGAAATGTAGACCTTCGTTTATGTGTTTTTGACCTACACTATTAACGTTACATGACGTGAGAACAGTTAGTTATTACGGTTTGTATGTTAGCAGGGACTCACTAACTTAGTAACTCATAACTTAATGAAAATATGACAACCAGAAAATCCTCTCCGGATACCTGGAATCAGTGTTACAGTACCCCAGACATGTCGTTTTACCATTTTTGTAGCATAAACACCAAAACCGATGAGAGCTTCGGATTTTCCAATGTTTCTCTATGGCGCTGATACCTAAAGATGTCCGGGTTCAGGTCCCAGCGCAACTGATACTGCCATTGGCTCATCTGTGTTCGAGGGGAGGGGCTTACCGATATGTCAATTAGATATTTAAATAACATTTTCATGCTAACATTATTAAAGACCAGATAACTTTAAACAAACATTTTATTAATGTAACAAGTGGAAGAACATTTGTTCATAACTTTGAGAGAACCTTAGTTAAAGTTCTGAGAACGTTCCCTGTCAGCTGAGTCAATTGTGTAAAGTGTTAATACATAAATGTTTAATCAGTGAAGCACTCTTACCTAAAATGCCCATCAAACTGACATATTTTGGCTGTTGTCGAATGGCAGGCCACAGAAACACTTCACCATTTTTCTTGTGAAGAAGAATAACAACGCGTATGTTTCCCATGGTAAGGTCCACTTCATTGCTCCGTAGAATCAGAGACACGCTGTTAAAAAAGAAACTGATTAATTAATTATAATTCACTATAACATACACAAATGTAGTAAAACACGTATAGTTTGAGTAGTTTATACCCCTCTGTATTGTGTTGAGTAGGTGCCTGGTTCCACAAAAACTCAACATGATTCTGGCCATCTTGGTATCTGATAGACCTTGTGTTTATTGTCAGGTGATGGTTTGTTTTGAAATGAAAAGCAATTTTACTGAATCCTTTTTGTCTAGTCATGAATTCTCCATTCATAGAGAACTCTTAAGACACACAGAAAGCCACACAGTAAGTGTATCTACAAAACATTCAATAAAAAAGATGACTTTCAAAAGGATGTGCACATAGAGTAAGTGTGTAATAGTTACCTGAAGCAGTTTGAGTTTGTGAGGAACAGGAATGTCAAAACAAAGTGACTTAGACTGACCAGACCTGCTAACAATTGCTAGCAGTTTTATACTTAGCTACGTTAAAGAAGACAAAACCACAGTAGCCCTTTACAGGTGAAACTGACCTGCATTTGAAGCCCTGAAGAGCTCAGTAATTTTGCTTTATTTCGCTCCTTCTTTGAGAGCTTTCCCTCAGTGCTCCATCTGGAGTCCGTCGCACTGATTATTATACTCTCTCTCTATTACACACTCTGTCAGTTTAAATCTAGACTAAAAACGCATCTCTTTACTATGGCATACACATAAAACATTTTTAATTTATATTTTATACAAATTGTTAGGCTGCATTAACTAGGTCAGCCGGAACCGGGAACACTTCCCATAACACCTGATGTACTCGTTACATCATAAGAGGAATGGCATCTACGCTAATGTTAGTCTCTCTGTTTATCCCGAGGTTTACTGCAGTCAGCCGGATCCGGGCCGTATCCAGATCAGATGGTGGACCAGCGCCCAGACATTACCAACGCATCCCTGAAGTGTCTGCAGAGACCGTGTCAATTAGTCTACCCTCTGAAATTGCTCATCGACATGGCATCCTCAATGGATCCATCTCCAGCGTGATGACTCCGATATTTCGAATATTCCTATTTAATAATTGTTTAATCGACACGCCATCCTCAATAAACCTGTCTGCGGCGTGATGCCTCCGATCTTTCGAATAATCCGATCTCATATTACTTCTGACCTATAAGGCTGCCAAAATAATAATCATACACTGTTTGTTAATTGGCCAGAGGAGAACTGGCACCCCGACTGAGCCTGGTTTCTCCCAAGGTTTATTTTTCTCCATTAGGCCACCTGATGGAGTTTTGGTTCCTTGCCACTGTCGCCTCTGGCTTGCTCAGTTGGGAACACTACATTTTCAAATAAATATCCAAATAAATTAAATTACTAAACTAAATTAACTATATCAACTACATTACTTAAATATATATGATAATTGAAATGAGCTAGATGACATCACCGTTTTCTCCAGAGCGGCTGTACAGCCGAATCAAATTCGGTTGCATTATTTTCCTGTTTAACACTGTGAAGCTGCTTTGAAACAATCTGCATTGTAAAAAGCACTATATAAATAAAGTTGACTTGACTTGACGTGCAGAGCTCTCGTGAGCTGAATTGTAGCGTTGCCAGTCAAGACTAAGCGTTTTATAATTTATTTATCAATGACGAATTCGGGAATTATCACTTTAGTGCATTGGGGCAATTATATATAATTAAAAAGGTAATAATATTATAAGTAAATTATTTATTTTAAAAAAAAGAAGGAAAAAGGGCAGCAGGCCAAATCAGTTGCCAGGCCACCGGGAATTCACCCAATGCTCCCGACTGCCAGTCCGGGCCTGGTTGGAACTAAGAGAAAACATAACCAAGTTTCAGCTCAGAGGGAAGAACCTGAATCAACTCCTACTTCCAGGTCCTACATTAGGCCCTACCCTTATGTCCGTCCTGCTGAGGTTCCGTGAGCACACTTTAGCTTTAAGCAGTGACATCTGGGGAATGTTTCATTAGGTGCGTCTACTGCCAGAGGATCATCATCTGTGATTCTTGTGGAGAGACCTCAAGAGAGAAAACCAATTTACTCTATAGTTCTTGACTCTACACATCCCCAGAGCAAGTTGATCATTCAAAACTTTGATGAAAGACTACACCCTTCAGGAGCAGAACAAGTATTTACAGAACTACGTTGCACATACTGGATCTTGAGGGGCAGGGAATTTATTCGACAACATCAAAGAGCATGCTCAGGCTGTAAAAAAAAAATGGAAAGATAAGCCAAGCATTCAGAAGATAGCTGACATGCCTCCTTTTAGACTATGATTATTCCTACCAGCCTTCTACTCAATGGGGGTAGATTGTTTTGGGCCCTACCTCATTAAACTTGGATGCAGAAATGAGAAACGATGGGGGATTTTATTTAAGTGTCTGACCACACAAGCCATATATCCTACCTAGACTTCAGTCATGCCAGAAAAGGCACAAAGGGACAAGAAACTTAACACCTAGAACCATTGTCATGATTGTTGACTAGCAGCTGCCTCGGGCTCTGTGGCCAGTTGGACATTACTAAAGTTTTCCCTGGAGAAGATGGTAGGGTCAGGGTGGTCGAGGTTAAAATAAAGAACAAAACCTTCACCCAATTTCCAGTTTTATCAGCTTCCTTAAGTAAGAGTACCCCTTATTATTGTGCCCAGACTGAGATTGTTTTTTCTTAGGTACACATTTACAGAGCAAATGTGGGGGCAGCTGTTGAAAAGGCTCTCCAATCTGTATTATATTTATATAAGATGCACTATATTCGTCTCTGATCCTATTATCCAATAATAATAATAATAATAATAATAATAATAATGACCTTGGTTGAGACTGCCAAGAAAAAAAACAGCCCTACCAATTTTATACAATTTGTAGCATTATGATCTTACTGATACTGCAATGACTTCAGTGGTGAAATTACAATTGTATTCCATACAAACCAAAATAAAGGGTTTAAATGCATTCAAACATAGAACAGACAAGCACTGAGGATGAATTCACAGCTGATTCTCTGTAGTCCACCTGCAGCTGTAGATCAGTGTCTGAATCTTCATATATCCTGCGAGCAACTCCACCATTTTCCAATGACATCTTTGTCAGGAAGTCAAAGTTAACATCATATCCAAAACCAAGACAATAGAGGGGAAACTTTGGCCCAAATGCCTTTTTCACATTGGCCATTATCCTCTCTATGTTAGTTTCACCTGTTAGAGATAAAAAAATAAGTTAGTCTACCTACAGTACATGCTTGAAAATCATAATTATGACATTTTTTGAGTGATCACAAAGCAATGGACGCATTGGGCAATTTCATATTTCTTATTCTTTTCTCTTACTGACAAAGACAAGAACCAAATTGGTAATGGTGATAATCCACTGGTTTTAATTATGTCTAAAACCTTTTATTAACAGGTCTTCTAATTAGACTGAGTGAACTAGTGCTACGGTAAAACACCGTTAGCTTGTGTTTGTGAGTGTGAATCTGTGCCTGAAGTGGGATCTCCATCCGTTAGCAGGATCAGGATGGAGACGGTTCCCTCTCGTGGATGTCGATTGAACATGTCCACTCCTGCTAGAACTGCAGCGTTTATGTCTGTGGCTAAAGGAAGGAAAAGCAGAGTTGTGTCATTTTGAGGTACAACTTTCTTACTCCCCATTTTAGTGTTAGAAACTCACCTCCTCTATCTCTGATCTCTTACATTTACATTTATGCATTTAGCAGACGCTTTTATCCAAAGCGACTTACAACTGAGGAGTACAGGAAGCGATCCGTTATGAAGAGGCATAGAAACGCAAGAAGTGCCTTAAATACTACATTTCGGCATTGCTCAGAGTAGCGTAAGCTACAATAGGGAGGGTGTAGAGAAAGATAGAGGAAAAAAGTTTTTTTTTTCTTTTTTTTTTCTTTTTTTTATGATGAGATTAAGGTCTCGCGGAAGAGATGGGTTTTTAGCTGTTTTTTGAATGATGTTAGTGATTCTGCCATCCGGATGGAGGTGGGAAGATCGTTCCACCAGCTGGGAACAGTGAATGAAAAAGTTCTGAAAAGAGGGATTTCATGCCTCTCTGGGATGGTAACACCAGCCGCCGCTCTTTAGCTAAGCGGAGGCTTCTGGTAGGGGTGTAGACTCGTAGGATCGAGTCGAAGTATTTGGGTGCTGAGCTTGTGGTGGATCCATAAGCAAGCGTCAAAGCCTTAAACTTAATGCGGGCAGCGAGTGGTAGCCAGTGCAGAGAGATGAAGAGAGGTGAGACATGGGCCCTTTTGGGCTCGTTGAAGACAAGACGTGCCGCTGCGTTCTGAATCAATTGAAGTGTTTTGATTGCACACGATGGAAGTCCAGCCAGAAGCGCATTGCAGTAGTCAAGCCTAGAAATGACCAGGGCTTGGACAAGAAGCTGTGTTGCATGCTCTGTAAGGAACGGTCTGATCTTTCTGATGTTGTGTAGGGCAAACCTGCAAGACCGAGCTGTCTTTGAAATATGGTCTTTGAAGGACAGCTGGTCATCAAAGATTACTCTGAGATTTCTGACCGACTCTGAAGGGGTAATCAAAGATGAACCTAGCTTGATGGTGAAATTGTGTTGTAGAGTTGGGTTAGCAGGGAAGACGAGAAGCTCAGTCTTTGCCAGGTTGAGCTGCAGGTGATGTTGTTTCATCCATGACGAGATGTCAGCTAGACAGCGTGAGATTCGTGCAGCTACTCTGGGATCATCTGGTTGAAATGAGAGGTAGAGCTGTGTGTCATCAGCATAGCAATGGTATGAGAAGCCATGTGCCTGTATGATGGGTCCCAGTGATGTAGTGTAAATGGAGAAGAGGAGAGGTCCAAGCACTGAGCCCTGGGGAACCCCCGTGGTTAGTTGATGTGCTTTGGATACCTCCCCTCTCCAGGCAACCTTGAAAGACCTACCTGTGAGATAGGACTCAAACCAGTGGAGTGGAATCCCTGTGATGCCCAGTGATGAGAGGGAGGATAGAAGAATCTGATGATTCACAGTGTCAAACGCAGCAGATAGATCGAGGAGGATGAGGACTGATGATTTGGAAGCAGCTTTTGCAATCCGCAGGGCTTCAGTGACTGACAGTAATGCAGTCTCTGTTGAGTGGCCCTTTTTGAAACCTGATTGGTTTACGTCCAGCTGATTAAACTGTAAGAGGAAAGATGTAACCTGGTTGAAAACAACTCGTTCAAGTGTTTTCGCTATGTATGGTAGGAGAGAAACAGGTCTGTAGTTATCTACAAGTGATGTGTTGAGTGTGGGTTTTTTAAGCAGTGGGGTTACTCGAGCCTGCTTGAATGTGGTAGGGAAGATACCGGTGCAGAGAGCTGTATTGAAGATGTGTGTGAGTGCTGGTAGGAGTATAGGAGAGATGGCTTGTAGGAGGTGTGAGGGGATGGGATCTAGGGGGCAAGTAGTAGGATGGCTGGAAAGGAGAAGTTTAGAGAAGTTTACTTCCGTCTCAGTGAGTGTAGAGAAGGAGGAGAGAAGGTGTTTGTCTGTGGATGTGGCTGATCTAAGATCCTGTGTGTGTGGAGGTGAGAACTGACTACTGATGATTGTTGTTTTATCAGTAAAGAAATGGGCAAAAACGTTGGCAGATAAAGAGGTGGTGGGAGGTGGTGGAGGGGGACAGAGGAGAGAGTTGAATGTTCTGAAAAGTGTGCGTGTGTTTGAGGTGCTGTTGATTTTGTTGCGGAAAAAGGAGGATTTAGCTGCATGGACATCATCTGAGAAGGATGAGAGCAGAGATTGGTACTTACCCAGGTCAGATGGGTCGTTTAATTTTCGCCATTTTCTCTCTGCTGCCCTGAGTTTGGTCCGGTGTCCGCAAAGAACGTCAGATAACCAAGGGTTAGAGGGAGTAGGGCGTGCTGGCCTAGAAGATAGAGGGCAGATACTATCGAGACAGGAAGTTAAGGTAGAACATAAGGTGTCTGTTGCAGTGTTGACATCCATAGATGAGAATTGTGTGGGTGAGGGAAGGGGGGAGAGATGAGAGGGAGAAAGAGAGCGCAGGTTTCGTCTGAAAGTAACTGGTAGAGGGACTGGAGGTGCACGAGTAGTAAGTTGTAGATTAAATGTGATGAAGTAATGATCTGAGGTGTGTAAAGGTAGAGTCGAATGTCTTTACCCGAGTCGGTCTTCACATGAGGAGGCTGAGCACTTCCGCTGATGCTTCCGCGACAGCGCTCACACGCTATTAAATAGATGCTTATCACTACTTGAGTGAGAACAGCAGTGGACGCTTTTATAATTAGCACAAAGAATCAAGGAAAAAGCCTGTCAATGGCTCCAATCAAAACGAAACTATGACTCACTACCAGTGCTAAAAGCCAGCAATAACAATTGAGTGCAGCACAACGCGGCCGTTTCTTTAAACAGCTGTGGTTATAAATCAAATACAAGTTGCTAACACAGTAAAATTATGAGTAGATAAATAAGTGCAAAATCGAAATGTATCCTCCTTCTAGCACGTAATACGCTAAGAAATACAGCGAAACTGAGTATTACAAAAACACTTACTTACGGCACGCGCTTCTTCACTGTCCAGTACGCTTCTCTTTCACAAAAGATTTAGCATTCTCCAGGTTTTCCTTGGTAGATTTCAGGAGTTCACGCTTCCATGTGTTAACTTCACTGTCAAAGGTGATCAATCCAAAGTGGTCATCCTCATCAAGATCACTTAAAATCTTTAGCAGAGCCAAACGAGTCTAAAGACAAACACTTCTGTCAGAACACCTGAAGGTTATTCTTTCTCCATCACGACTGGATTCTCATTTACCAGATGCGGGCAGAATTTGTTAATAATTTAAAGTAAGCAAATCCACAGTGATTTCAATACAAAAATCCCAGTTCTTTTAACAATAATAAAAAATACACATTGCTGCAAGATCCTTCAAAAAATATCCTTCAGTGGTTTTACCATCACAAATTTCATAGCTTGTTTCCTTTCGGTTGATTTGGCTGAATCGTTGACATTTACCTGATGTATTTTTCTGCCGCTCATAGAACCACTCCGGTCAATGATAAACACCACATTTTTGGGAATACGTGGAACATTAGAGGGTGCAAAGTAGTGGACAAAATAGCCATTTCATACCTGAGAGAAAATACAAATTATGTCTTTTCACATAGCCAGGCTTTCAAAATCCTTTGCAAATTTATTTTACTTTCGTAAAGCATGTTATTGAAAATGTACCATGACTTCTCCTTTAGGATTTGGTCTCTCAACATCGTATGTTATGAGCAGGTCACCATTCAGTCCATTTTCTCCACAGCTTTTACACTTGGTCTGTTGATCTTGAGTGGGGTAGAAGGTCACCCATGCCTGAAATGATAAGTTTGGTCATCTGGTAACTTTGTTTGAAGTGTAGTAGCATAATGAGTGTTTTACCCCTCGTTTTAAGCTCTTATGTGTACATCCATCTAATGTGAGAAGAAATATGAATTTTCTATTCATTTTAACTGATTATCCATTTCCCTCTTCGGTTCTTCTTCTACCTTGAAGTCTGCCACCGGCTGCATCGGTTGAGCATTGATGAGTAGCTCATATTTGCCAAGGCGGCGCTTTAGCAGTTCTTTGTAGGTCAACTCAAAAGTCACTTTACTAAAAGCAGCCACCGTCACTGAAGTTTTAAAGTCCTCTAAAGTCCTTCCAACAGATCTGAAATAGAAATGAATCCCAGCATATTACTAAACCTGCTATAAAAACAAATTTTATGGACCTAATTTAAAAAAACGTCCAGCACTTGACCAGTCCAGCACTTTCTCCTCGAGATACTGCTCGACTGTACTGCTGCTGAGCTTCCTCTTTTTCCTTCACAACTCCATCATATGTCTTCCCCTCTATGGTCCTATGGAGAAAATGACAATAACATCCTCTTAATATGTGTATCTCAGACATATTTTGTTGTTTAGCTGCATTAGTAGATGGATCTGACCTGAGACTAACATGTTATAAATGGCTTCTTTACCACTTTATCTCTCCTTACATAACAATACTCATGTTTCCCTACATTCTGAATTTGCTGATGAAGGCATTCTTGGGTATCTTGACCTCAAACTGGATCTCTTGAGACTCATTCACTGTGTTCGCCACACGGCTTGTGATGACGGTTGTGGCGTAGCGACTGGTGACCGTGGAGTTAATGTAGAAGCTGTATATGTCCACATTTTGTTTCTGTTGAACATCAAACAGTACAGTCATATTGGATGGTGCACATTTACTCCTTTTTGTGTGGGATTGTTCAAATATTTACTGCTTGAAAATGGCGTAGAGAAAAGGCCTTTGGACTAAAAAACAAATACATTTTGATGATTACATATCAGTGTAAACTATTGAGCAATCGATGGTTCTCTTTACTCAAACTCAATTGAAATGAAACACTGCTGTTCAAAAGTCAGTAAGATTTTTAAACATTTCAGAATGAAGTCTCTTATGCTCACCAGGGCTGCATTTATTTGATCTAAAATACACTAAAATCAGTAATTTTGTGAAATATTTTTGCAAGTTTCTATCATATTACATTTTAAAATATAATCTATTCCAGTGATGCAAAGCTGAATTTTTAGCATCATTACTCCAGTTTTCAGTGTCACATGATCCTTCAGAAATCATTCTAATATGCTGATGTTCTGCTTAAGAAACATATGTTATTAATTAGTGTTATAAATATAATTATTATTTTTGTGGAAACCATGATACTTTTTGAAGGGTTTTTGAAGACAACAGCTTTGATTTGAAATAAAAATCTTTTGTAACATTATAAATGTCTAGAAGGTCACATTTAATTATTTTAAAGCTGCAGTCCATAAGTTTTGCCTCTGTGTCGCCATCTCTGTTTGAAACTTGTAATTGCAGTTATTTGCTGAGTTATCATCTGTACGTTAGTTGAGCGTCGGCGCGGCTCCTCAGCGCGAATTAATCTAATGTTTTGAGGAGTTTGTGTGGCTGTCATTCATTCACCGCACCGGTGTGGATACTGTACTTCGGAATCACAGATTCTACGTCTTGGAGTATAACCTAAATATTATTGACCTGATGAAGAAACCTCCCCCTCTATTTATAATCAGTGTAGGGACTGATACATATCAGATACAATTATTTATTTTATTTAACAAACAATCCATAATATCCCTCACCCAACAAGCAAACCATGGGCTAGAGTTAACTGCAACTAACACACAGGCAGAACCAGGGGCCTATACCATGAAGCCGGTTTAGCTGGCTAAAAGTAAGTAAGCTTAGTTTGTGCCAATCCTGGGTTTTAGGTACCATTAAAAAGTGTCTGGCTTTTAGCAGTGTTCATCTCCATAGTAACTTACGCTCCACGGCTAACCTGCTCCAGGGCAGGTTATGTTCTGGATAAGAGATCTCAAACTGAAATTGGACCAATCAGCTTGGAGCAAAGTGACACACCTCTGATGCAATAAAGTCACTCCCCCTGTTTCTGCTCCAAATTAAAGGTCACTACATAGAAAATGTTTTTTAAAGACTAAAGCGTCTGGCTTTTAACAATACTTATTTATAATAATAATAATTTTGAATGATTTAGATATCATTTATGTAATTATTATACCCATAATCAATTACACATGTATCATTTTAGTTAATCAATCATTAATAGGCACTTTGTTAAAATTAATATAAATAGCATATATAAAGGTCATACAAATAAGCTTTAAAATCAATAAATAAAGCTATAAAAATGACTACACGTGAGCTTAAATGTTCAATTCTCTCTATATATCAACTAAACTAACTTCATAACTTTTACTTGCATTGACATACGATTTTTCTTTAAGTTGTCCTCTTTCATAGACAGCTCTTTTCTTCTTGCTGTGTAAATTTGTTTAAATTATTAATATTTTTCAATCATGTAATATTCTGCAGAAGAGGGAAGTGAATTGTGCTGCTTCTCTCGCAAAGTGAATTGGCTGTTCACTACTGATGTCACAGCTAAACTCCTAAACTCAGGATCAAAGCCTGAGTTGACAGAGAAAGCTGATGATCAGCATCATGGGACCAACAAAGCCTGAATAAATTGGTTTGGTTTTGTCAACTCGAAACTAATCCTGTAACCCTGAGTTTGTTAAACTACCATCATGGTACAGGCCCCAGGTGTCTTGATGATTTGGTCTGGGTTTCATCAATACATTAATGGCATAAATCGAAATTTTTAATTTAGTCTTGAGTATTCGGTGTCCGAAATCTATTTTCTTGATCTAAAAATAACTAAGGAGGCTAATGGTGAGTTACACACGTTCATCTTTAGAAAACCAACTGATCGAAATACTATTCTTAGAGCTAACAGTTTTCATCCACCTTGGCTGATTGAAAACATTCCTCATGGCCAATTTCAAAGATTGAAATGTATTTGTGATCTAGAAAATGATTATGAAATTCAATTACAGGATATGACCAACAGATTTTGACAGTTATGATTCAAAAACTTTAACAAGGGCCACAGAGAGAGTTAAATTCATTGATAGGAAACAACTATTGTACAAGAAGAATAGAGTGCAACATTGATCCAATAATCCTAATCAGGTTTTCTTTTCAACAACTAATCAAACGTATTATAAATTCCAATTGGAACATCATCGAAAGTGATAACACTATTACGGCAATTTTTAGAGAGAAACCAATGGTCAGTTATTGGCATCCGCCAACTATACGAAACAAGGTAGTACGCAGCTACCTTCCTGCTCCTGAAAAGATTACATGGCTTAGTTCTTTAGCAGGACATTTTTTATGTAGGTCAAACGAAGAGGAAATTGTGTTTAAGAGCGGCTGAACACAATATGCTATTCGTGTGAAAAACATGTTGTGTCCTATGGCGAGGCATTACAATGAGGTTGGTCATGTCAGTGTGAGCTCCCTTAAAGTGATTGGAATTGAATCTGTCCCATGCTCAATAAGAGGTGGAAATAGACAGAAACGGCGTCTGCAATGAGATACTTTTTAGATTCATACGTTCAGGGCGACTAAGTTCCCTGGAGTTGATGAAGAAATTGATTTCTTACCATTTTTGTATCTGTACTGTTGATAATGCTTATGTTTATTTACTGTGATATGCATGTAACAAGTATAATAAGTTTAAGTTTATTTATTTATTTAATGTATTTATTAATTAATTTATTATTTTTATTATTTTCTCTTTGAAGTGTAATTGTCTTTATCCCTTTTTTTCTTTTTTTTCACATTATTTATTTATTTATTTTTTCTTCATTTTTGTTTAATTTACCTTTTTATAAAAAAAAATTCTTTCTCGTTGATATTTAGTTGTGTTATGCTACCAAGTGGCTTGTCTTAGCCACACCCACATACCAACCAGCTGTCTTTGATGATCCATTAATCGCCACTAGTTTAAGGCCCCATCCACACAGAGACGCGTTTAGCTCTATACGTAAAAATTTTGTATCGTATCAACGTTTCATCCAGACGGATCCGGCGTTTTAGGAGCCTGAAACTGTTTTTTTCTTTTAAACCGGGTCCCAGAGTGGATGAATCTGAAACCGACACCCTTGTGTTTTCGTGTAACAGCCAATCCGTATATTTTGTGAAACGGTGATGTCATAACACCACGTCCAGCACGGTAAAGACTAGAAGGGATATAGCTATGGCCACTGGGCATGCGCACACCAATATTGCGTCATTTAATTACTGTATTTGCATTATTGTAAGGGTAGGTTTAGGGTTAGGGTAGGTGTAGGTGTAGGCGTTAATAAAACACAATCTGGTAAGTAGCAAATTTATTTATTGTTATTTTATCGTGAGATTTTGCCTCACTTCCGACCGTTGCTGTACCCCTTCTAGCCACAACTCTTCTTCTCCATTTTTAGTGTATTTCTGTGGCAGAATTACAGCGCCACATACTGGTCTGGCATGTATACTACATAGTTTGAGTCGGTTTCAGTGGTTTCATGTGTACACAGATATTTCTTGGTCTCCACCTTGGACTCTGTTGTCCATCCTCCTCCCGGTCGTCCGTCCACCTCCAGAACCTCCTCCTGCCGGTTTGTGCCATCCTTTCGCCATCCTCCTTAACCATCCCTCAGCCATCCCCTCATCCTCCTAGGACGCGCCTACCGGGAGGGGGCGTTATGTCATAGTCATGTTCTGTTTGTTTTGGTTTTCAGTCATCACATGTTCCTTTGTTCCATATTATTAGCATATTTGGTATCTATGAACTCCCATTTTTCGTTCTCTATTTGTTACTTTACATTACATTTAGCTAACTCTGTGACACATTAGTCTTATAAAAATCTTGAAGGTTCTTCTCTTAAACAGCCAATCAAATAACATATGCAAATACCCTGCTAGAACAAAGTTTCGTAAAGTTTCCCTTCAAAGGAACAACTTCTTATTGGCTTACTCAAATCCTGAGGGTATGACTTCTTCACACTTTAAAGATCACAAGATCACCTGGTTCACCCGATTCTGAGAAATTCTGATGTGAAGATGATGCTGAGCTAGAAGTCTTCTTAGGAGCACTAAGTTTGTGTCAGGCTGTGGCCTTGTCTTTCTATTCACCAAAGATCCTCTGACTCCAACTGGTTCTCTCTCATCAAGACAACATCAGCAAAGATCAACTGAGCCTCCACAAATTGCATCAGGACAGTTTTATTCAAGTTGGAGATACATGCAAGTATCAAACTTATAATCTCACCCTTTTAAAGAAGGGTGTGTTAGATTTAAGAAACTGATGGTTTGCTCAAGGTACATGTCACATGTAAAGTTGCTCGTTGTTTATGCTCATATGGAGCCATGGACCCCATGGACATCCCTGTGCACCCCTCCGGACCGAGGAAGACGGACTTGATGATAAAGTGTAATTTTCTCACCCAAACCTCTGCCTGCTGCTGCTTCAGCTACTGATTGCTTTTAGAGGGAAAAGCTGCCCATAACTGCTGGTCTAGGATCTGTTTTCTTTGTAGTAATAGCATATTATTAGCGAAAAAGAG
Source organism: Rhinogobio ventralis (assembly GCA_039654625.1). Lineage (NCBI taxonomy): Eukaryota > Metazoa > Chordata > Actinopteri > Cypriniformes > Gobionidae > Rhinogobio > Rhinogobio ventralis. Next base: position 6,154,357 of record CM077213.1, read on the forward strand.
TTGGCAAAAGATCCAATGCGTATCTGTATTTGTGCTCGTCAAATGATTCAATTTCCAATGTGTTTTTGCTTCAGTGAGTAATGTAGCCAATCTCAGAAATGTTTGTTAATTTCTAGAACGCAATGGCCAATCACAGGTGTTGAAGTTAGAATCCACTCACCACTCGAGTTTTTGTCTAGTGCTGATTTCTGCACATGCGCAAATCCTCTCTAACAAAGTATAGACATTATGTAAATAAGAGATTCGTAGTGTCGTCAGCTTTACTGATTAATATAATGAAACTTTGTGAAATTGCGTTTATTAAATGAGTGACAGCTTTTAGTGATAAAGATTATAAAGCAAGCACTCTTTGCCCGCTGTCTAGGCGATATAAAATATAATTAATAGGCCTATAATATATTCAGAATTTGAATAAAACTTCTGTTTTCCATTCTTGACAAGCGGCCACATACACGCTTCAATACATAGGCCCATCCTCATATAAATGTGGGATTCACCCACGAAATTGTGATGACTAACAGTGATGAATATTTATGTATCGAAATCAGGCTCATATAAATGTCAGGACAACACGATTTCTGGCTGCATGTCAATATCCATGGATCACTGGATCTTTGGTAAGTTATTAAGAACACTATATGAAGTCCAACCTTTAGTTTAAACTGATAACCATTTGTTTTACTCGCATTTTCCACTATTAACTCGTCATGCATCAGCTCTTCTGCCACTCAGTCCTAGCTGAGGGTGTGGCATCGATGCATAGTAGTATTTATATTTCCCTTGAGCTAATTTGATACATCAGAGACTCTTGAACCCCTCAAAAGTCAATACTGAGGCATGCTTTTTAGAAAACATTATCTATAACTAAATATTAAAAAGTTATAATTATCTACAACTAAATACTTTACATTCTGTAGAAGTTTTTTGCTCTGTTTTTATTTTATTATCAGACATGACCTCAAAAAATACATTACAGAAATAATCACAATTAAAACTTCACCAATCAAAGGGTTGCTATGTATACATACAATTTTTGGTGTGCAATAGAACTCTACAGCTGAGTGACAGTGAAATCAGAAATGTCTTTCTGCATCACAGCCTGAAACGGGACAAGCCAACATCTGAGAACCGGAGTTGAAGGAAGTGTGTAGTCTGTGACATCCTCCCTACAGATACATTCATAGATTAAAACAGATATATAATAAAGGTGAAAAAATCAGCTGTGTGTATATATTTTGATCACTTACAAGCTCGCCTTCACTTCCTGGTCCATTATCTTTAGAGTTGGTGTTTGTGATCCTTGAACCTCCTCATATGAAGCCTCAGCTTTTCCTTCAAAATAATCCACAGTTATTGAGATTTTATCCCGTGTTGATTTAATAAAGCAAGTTACAAATCAAAATTGACTATTTAATTGCTCACCCAGCTAACAAAACAAAAATATGTTCTAAGATAGTTTTGCTTCTGTTAAGTTATAAAAACACTATTTCTAAATGTTTTCTGAACTTCTGAATGTTCTCATTTTTTTTCCTCTCGGTTATGTGAAAGTTAATGGAACATTCCATTTGATCTTTCTTCAAACATTATGTGAACGTTACTTTTGAATGTTCTCAGAACATTCCGAATCAAACAGTAAAAACACTACAGGAATGTCCAACTAAACTTTTTCAGAAAAAAAAAATCATTCCATGATCGATATTTCAATCATGACAACTCTCTGAATAGTTTTAGCATGTTATTGAATATGGTAATGTTAATGTATTTGGTCTTGGCAGACTGGATCTGCTATGCTGCTGCTTCTGCTTTTGATTATTGCTTCTGCAGAGCAAGTATGGACTTCCTACTGCTAAGACACACTGCGAGAGCATGTAAGATATGTTGATGCTGCATGAATAGACATACATAAATCCCTGTGGGTTTGCGAGGGAATTGGAAGGGGGTTCGTAAATTGATAAGCAATTAACAAACATATATTTAAATCATTAAAAATTAAACAAACAGGCTAAATAATATTAAAAAAACAAATCTAAATAAAAATTACTTACTAAATAATAAATGTGTTAACATGCAAATGTGCCATTAAATTATTGAAATATATTCTACTTTAACTAAATTATTTTGGTCAAAGGGGTTCGGCTGACAAAAAAGTTTTAAAACAGAAGGTGGAGCTGGGGGAGGTAGGAGGTAACTGATTAACTGCAAACAACGAACCAGACAATTTAAATGTTGAGCAAGCAATCTCATTGGCTGCAGGATCAGCAGAGGCCAATCAGCTTTTAGCCATGTGGTAATGATGTGTAAAGCCTCTAGAGTTTCATGACTAAACTAGATACAAATAACATTTTCGTGCTAATGTTTTATGAACATTTTTAAAGACCAGATAACTTTAAACAAACATTATATTAATGTTACTGGAAGAATTTTTTGTTTATAACTTTGAGAGAACCTTGCCAAAACATTAGTTAAAGTTCTGAGAACGTTCCCTGTCAGCTGAGTCAGTTGTGTAAAGTGTTAATACATGTTTAAATGTTTTATCTGTGAGCACTCTTACCTAAAATGCCCAACAAACTGACATCTTTTGGCTGTTGTCGAATGGCAGGCCACAGAAACACTTCACCATTTTTCTTGTGAAGAAGAATAACAACGCGTATGTTTCCCATGGTAACGTCCACTTCATTACTTCGTAGAATCAGAGACACGCTGTTGAAACAGAGAAACTGATGAATTAATTCTAATTCACTATAACATACACAAATGTAGTAAAACACGTATAGTTTGAGTAGTTTATACCCCTCTGTATTGTGTTGAGTAGGTGCCTGGTCCCACAAAAACTCAGCATGATTCTGGCCATCTTGGTATCTGATAGACCTTGTGTTTATTGTCAGATGATGGTTTGTTTTGAAATGAAAAGCAATTTTACTCAATCCTTTTTGTCTAGTCATGAATTCTCCATTCATAGAGAACTCTAAGACACAGAAAGCCACACAGTAAGTGTATCTACAAAACATTCAATAAAAAAGATGACTTTCAAAAGGATGCACGTAGAGTAAGTGTGTAATAGTTACCTGAAGCAGAATCCTGTAGCAGTTTGAGTTTGTGAGGAACAGGAACGTCAAAACAAAGTGGCTTAGACTGACCAGCAGCGGGCAGCAGGAACCGATTGCTATTAACAGTTGGAACTAAGAGAAAACATAACCAAATGCTGTATCATAACTAATATATATATAATTGTCTTACATAATAAGTACGTTTGAGAGATCTTTATGTACCTGACATAGTAGAGAGAACAATGTCACTCTGCCGTGGAATCATGGGCCTTTGAACTAAGAAAAAGTCTAAGAGAAGGTGCAATTGATCAAATTAGATGTACTTGACACATGGCAGAATCAAAGCTACACCATTTGAATACATACCAGAATACAAATCGGTGGAATAATCAGATGAGTCTAAAAGGAGGGGGGGGGGGGGTATAATAAATACCAAGTCAGTTGATCAATGTTACTAACCGAAGCACTCAATGAAATCAATAAATAATAATAATTTAAAAAAAAATGGTTACCAATGCATCTTAAAACCATTAAATAGAGAAATAATTAAATGAATCAGTGATTAAATTGTACCAAATTATTTTGTAATATTTCTCTTATATCTTTAGTAATATATCTTTCATTATGATTCTTTTCACAAAACATGTGCTACATTCAAATCATTTTCTTTGATTGAAATGTATTTCCAAATGTTGCTTAATATTAAAAGGCTTCATTTCTGAATCACACCTAATGCCTTATTTCATTTATTTTCATTTCATTCTCTATACTTTTTTATCTGGATGTACTTTTGCAATAATAACTTGTAAAAAATCTAACAAAAAACACAAAGAAAAAAAAACAGAGTAACCAATGATAAACATGTTCTTGAGGAAGTATAGGAGTCTTTGTCACTAAAAGTAAATGAACAGCTATTTCTTTCAGCTGGAATGATTATTATTATTATTTATTATTATTATTATTAATAATAATAAGCCTATAAGCCTAGATATCCCAAAAAAGCATCTGTGCACTTTCTTTACTGAGTTGAATATCTCTGGACCGGATGTGAATGTGATAACTTCTTGTTGCGATGAACACAATGGATATATTAACCTCGAGAAGAAAGTACATGGTTGTGTTTTAATTGTTCTTGATTTCTCACAAATTCTGTGCTTTTTCGAAGTGAACTGCGGAGCTAATAGAGTCTCACGAATGTGCAGTCGAGCACAGAAGACCAACGGCCAAAGTCAGGACTTTCGTTAAATAATAACATTTTGGTTTGTTTTTCACCAAACCCTATTGTATACCCGAAGAACACGGAATATACAACATGTGTCGCATGGGATCGTTCTGTGACACTTTTGTGTCTTTTTTTAAAAACTTGATGCTGGTCACTATACACTGCCATTATATGGACGAGCGCGAGTGGGACATTTTTACAAATTCACCTTTTGTGGTCCGAAAAAGAAAGAAGGGCATACCGTACGGCATTGGAACAACACCAGGGAGAATTATGATTTAATTTTCATTTTAGGGTGAACTATCCCTTTAAGAGGCTTTATTTCTGAATTGCACCTAATGCCTTATTTAATTTATTTTCATTTCATTCTCTACACTGTGTTGCTTTTATTTACTTTTGATTTTGCTTTTAATAAAGCAGTAATTTGCAGTAATTATTCATAAAAACAAAAACAAAGCAGCCAATGATAAACACATTTTCGAGTATATGAGGCTTTGCCAACTTTTAGAAGAAGAAGAAAAAAGGCATACCATGGAACCCGGGTTGAGCAGCAGGTGGAACAGGTTGACTTTGCAGACGGAACCAGCGGCGGTGAGTGGGCCGTCTGAGTCGACTGACCCGACCGGCCAGACCAACCTGATTGGGACTCAAATGGTACAGAACTTTTGGAACTGGGATATAAAACAAGAGGGAACATACGTTGATGTGTTAGAAGCAGCAAAAATGGGCAAGCGTAAGGATTTGAGGAACAGTGGTGAACAGGCGACAGCATAATGGGTGGCCAAGGCTCATTGATGCACGTGGGGAGTGAAGGCTGGCCTGTGTGGTCTGATCAAACAGACGAGCTACTGTAGCTCAGATTGTTTAAGAAGTTAATGCTGGTTCTGATAGAAAGGTGTCAGAATACACAGTGCATCACAGTTTGTTGCGTATGGGGCTGCACAGCCGCAGACCAGTCAGGGTGCCCATGCTAAACCCTGTCCACCATCGAAAGCGCCAACAGTGGGCACGTGAGCATCAGAACTGGACCACGGAGCAATGGAAGAAGGTGGCCTGGTCTGATGAATTACGTTTTCTTTTACATCACGTGGTTGGCCGGGTGCGTGTGGTTCGCTTACCTGGGGAACACATGGCAACAGGATGCATTATGGGAAGAAAGCAAGCTGGTGGAGGCAGTGTGATGCTTCCTAATCACTGTTGCAGACCATGTACACTCTTTCATGGAAACATAATTCCCTGATGGCTGTGGCCTCTTTCAGCAGGATAATGTGCCCTGCCACAAAGCAAAAATCAAACAAGTCCGATCCATGGAGGCCCCACCTCACAACTTACAGGACTTAAAGGATCTGCTGCTAACATCTTGATGCCAGATACCACAGCACACCTTCAGGGGTCTAGTGGAGTCCATGCCTCGATGGGTCAGGGCTGTTTTAGCAGCAAAAGGGGGACCAACACAATATTAGGAAGGTAATCATAATGTTATGCCTGATCGGTGTATGTTTCTTTTTTTTTTGACCTCGTAATTTTTATTAAAAATATCATAACTGGATCTTCCTGTGAAAGCGACAGACTTCTCTCTGGTGACATATACGTTAAGAAAATTTTAGTAGATGGAAAAGAGGTGTGTTTCATCTCAAAATCCAATAGACAACTGATGTACAAAACTCAGTACCCACTTTACATTTATTTTATTTTATGATAAGCCGTTTCACTCAGATGTGCAACACAATACGGAAGAAAACATCTGTCGCTACTTCCGTTTCATCGCAACTTTAAATTCTCTGCGATAGTTTGAGTAAATTAACTGTTAGTTCACCATTTTATACATGCAAATGAATTCGAAGATGAAAGACGGAAACTCATTACTGATTAAAAAGAAAGAGAAAAGTGTTATTCACTGTATACAGTGGGCAGCAAGTCCAAGACCATAATTGTGAAAATCAGTGATTTTCTTTTTTTTAAAACTGGAAACAAAGTTTAGGGTTTTGAACATTCTAAAACAAAGCAAAGTTATGATAAAAATAAAGAAATATTTATGATTCTGCACTCATTTTTGACAAAAGGAGACATACTTCATGTTTGACATGTTCATGTCAAAAGTTATTACTCATTTTATGCAGATAATATATTTTGTAATGACTTGTAATATAAACTGTACAGTAATTGATTAAAACTATTTCACAAGTGATCTATGACTTTTGAACCCCCTTGTTTATAAATACAGTAGCTGAATCTATTCCAGTTCAGATACAGAATCAGATACATATTAGGATGCAAAAAATGCAATTGATGCAAAGCTTATGCACAAACATTTGTGCATAACTTTTAATATTGCTACAGTTACTGTCACTGTGTTTATTTTGCTGCATAAAATGGACCTTGCTCTTTTGTTAAAGGTCAAATGTTTGCACTTTCATTTACAAGGTTTGTAAGATACTAAAACCTCTCAGTTCTCACCTGAAGGTCTGGGTTCCTCTCCTCCCTCTTTGGGTTTGTCGGCAACTTCCACTTCACCTTCCTGTGGCTTTGTGACGACCATAGAGGTGAGGGAGGTGACAAACTGGTATTTCAGGGAGAGTTTGAGAGCTTCTTTCTTTTCATCCTCTTTCTCTTGTCCTTTAAGAAGCACCCTGGGACAGAAAGATGTCCTCAATATCCAATTTAAAACGCAGAAGGTCATATCACTCATAAACTTACTGTCTTTCCAGAAGTTGCTTCACTGTAAGGTAGGCCCACAGTCTCTGCATGAAATCTTCATTCTCAAGTGGGACGTCACTGGGGTCTTTTGTCATTACAGTTTCCTGATACGTCACACTATTGCCTTTCTGCTCAGAAATAATAATAGTGAGCATTTTCATCAGGAATGTTGTCATTGCCACTTTCACCAATAACTTTCTTTGAAAAAAAAAGTGACCATTATTCCAAACTCTTAAACAATTGAGTATCAATGATCCTAATATCCAATATAATGACCTCGGTTGAGACTGCCGAGAAAAAAACAGCCCACTCAATCCCTACCAATTTGATACAATTTGTAAAGCATGATGATCTTACTGATACTGCAATGACTTCAGTGGTGAAACTCTCCACACTGTTGTCTGTGATTTGTCCTGATACCACAATCTCAGATCCGTTGAAGTACAGGTTAAAGCTGGTCTTGGTAAGGTTTGTCCCTCCTGTGTATTTAAGTTGAATATCAGTGAGGAGAGGGACGGCAACTTCATCATAGAAGCCCTACAATACAAACCAAAATAAAGGGTTCAAACACAGAACAGACAAGCACTGAGGATGAATTCACAGCTGATTCTCTGTAGTCCACCTGCAGCTGTAGATCAGCGTCCGAATCTTCATATATCCTGCGAGCGACTCCACCATTTTCCAGTGACATCTTTGTCAGGAAGTCAAAGTTAACATCATATCCAAAACCAAGACAATAGAGGGGAAACTTTGGCCCAATTGCCTTTTTCACATTGGCCATTATCCTCTCTATGTTAGTTTCACCTGTTAGAGATAAAAAAATAAGTTAGTCTACCTACAGTACATGCTTGAAAATCATAATTATGACATTTTTTGAGTGATCACAAAAGAAAATGGACGCATTGGTAAATTATTTTGTATTCTTTTCAAGAACCAAATCTGTCATGATAATAATCCACTGGTCCTACAGGCATTTCTAATTAGACTGAGTGAACTAGTGCTACGGTAAAACACCATTAGCTTAGGTTTGTGAGTGTGAATCTGTGCCTGAAGTGGGATCTCCATCAGTCAGCAGGATCAGGATGGAGGCGGTTCCCTCTCGTGGATGTCGACTGATCATGTCCACTCCTGCTAGAACTGCAGCGTTTATGTCTGTGGCTAAAAGAAGAACAAACATAGTCGTGTCATTTTGAGGTACAACTTTCTTACTCCCCATTTTAGTGTTAGAAACACACCTCCTCTATCTCTGATCTCTTTCACAAAAGATTTAGCATTCTCCAGGTTTTCCTTGGTAGCTTTCAGGAGTTCACGCTTCCATGTGTTAACTTCACTGTCAAAGGTGATCAATCCAAAGTGGTCATCCTCATCAAGATCACTTAAAATCTTTAGCAGAGCCAAACGAGTCTAAAGACAAACACTTCTGTCAGAACACCTGAAGGTTATTCTTTCTCCATCACGACTGGATTCTCATTTACCAGATGCGGGCAGAATTTGTTACTAATTTAAAGTAAGCAAATCCACAGTGATTTCAATACAAAAATCCCTGTTCTTTTAACAATAATAAAAAATACACATTGCTACAAGATCCTTCAAAAAATGTCCTTCAGTGGTTTTACCATCACAAATTTCATAGCTTGTTATCCTTTCGGTTGATTTGGCTGAAACGTTGACATTTACCTGATGTATTTTTCTGCCGCTCATAGAACCACTCCGGTCAATGATAAACACCACATTTTTGGGAATACGTGGAACATCGGAGGGTGCAAAGTAGTGGACAAAATAGCCATTTGATACCTGAGAGAAAATACAAATTATGTCTTTTTACATAGCCAGTATTTTTAAAATCCTTTGCAAATGCATTTTACTCTCGTAAAGCATGTTATTGAAAATGTACCATGACTTCTCCTTTAGGATTTGGTCTCTCAACATCGTATGTTATGAGCAGGTCACCCTTCAGTCCATTTTCTCCACAGCTTTTACACTTGGTCTGTTGATCTTGAGTGGGGTAGAAGGTCACCCATGCCTGAAATGATCAGTTTGGTCATCTGGTAACTTTGTTTGAAGTGTAGTAGCATAATGAGAAAACCTAAGCTAAGTGTTTTACCCCTCGTTTTAAGCTCTTACGTCTTTGTCTGCTCTGGTGGTTTTGATGGCATTGGCCAGATCACCGGTGCTCAAATCTCCTTTCACCTCCAAGAAGGAAATTCCTGGTTTCTCTTGTATGTGTACATCCATCTAAAGTGAGTAAAAGAAATATGAACTTTCTATTTTAATTGATTATCTATTTCCCTCTTCGGTTCTTCTTCTACCTTGAAGTCTGCCACCGGCTGCATCGGTTGAGCATTGATGAGTAGCTCATATTTGCCAAGGTGGCGCTTTAGCAGTTCTTCGTAGGTCAACTCAAAACTCACTTTACTAAAAGCAGCCACCATCACTGAAGTTTTAAAGTCCTCTAAAGTCCTTCCAACAGATCTGAAATAGAAATGAATCCCAGTATATTACTAAACATGCTATAGACACATTTTATGGACCTAACTTTTTTTTAATGTCCAGTACTTGACCAGTCCAGCACTTTCTCCTCGAGATACTGCTCGACTGTACTGCTGCTGAGCTTCCTCTTTTTCCTTCACAACTCCATCATATGTCTTCCCCTCTATGGTCCTATGGAGAAAATGACAATAACATCCTCTTAATATGTGTATCTCAGACATATTTTGTTGTTTAGCTGCATTAGTAGATGGATCTGACCTGAGACTAACATGTTATAAATGGCTTCTTTACCACTTTATCTCTCCTTACATAACAATACTCATGTTTCCCTACATTCTGAATTTGCTGATGAAGGCATTCTTGGGTATCTTGACCTCAAACTGGATCTCTTGAGACTCATTCACTGTGTTCGCCACACGGCTTGTGATGACGGTTGTGGCGTAGCGACTGGTGACCGTGGAGTTAATGTAGAAGCTGTATATGTCCACATTTTGTTTCTGTTGAACATCAAACAGTACAGTCATATTGGATGGTGCACATTTACTCCTTTTTGTGTGGGATTGTTCAAATATTTACTGCTTGAAAGTGGCGTAGAGAAAAGGCCTTTGGACTAAAAAACAAATACATTTTGATGATTACATATCAGTGTAAACTATTGAGCAATCGATGGTTCTCTTTACTCAAACACATTTGAAATGAAACACTGCTGTTCAAAAGTCAGTAAGATTTTTAAACATTTCAGAATGGAAGTCTCTTATGCTCACCAGGGCTGCATTTATTTGATCTAAAATACACTTAAATCAGTAATTTTGTGAAATATTTTAGCAATTTAAAATAAGTTTTCTATCATCTTACATTTTAAAATATAATTTATTGCCATGATGCAAAGCTGAATTTTCAGCATCATTACTCCAGTTTTCAGTGTCACATGATCCTTCAGAAATCATTCTAATATGCTGATTTTCTGGTTAAGAAACATTTGTTTTTAATTAGTTAAAACAATTGTGCTGCGAAATTATTTTTGTGTAAACCGTGATACTTTTCTAGGGTTTTTGAAGAATACATTTTAAAACAACAGCTTTGATTTGAAATAGAAATCTTTTGTAACATTATAAATGTCTAGAATGTCACATTTAATCAATTTAATATTTAAAAATATGATTTTTTTTTTTACTAACTTCAAACATGGTATATTGAACATGTATGAAGTAAATCAAATTTGCCTGGACCTTCATCTCAAATAAAAATAATTCATCTGTCTTTAGAATTTTGACACATCTTCTTCATCTTAAACTGAGCGTTGACTCTCACCTTCTTCACAGGTTGTTGTGAACTGGCTGAGATGAAAAAGACGCCCAAGAGAATCAGTCTGAGAGCTGCTCGATCCATCATGACCTGCTCAGAAAACAGACCTCGAAACACACACTACCTTTAAACTCCTCCACATCATGCGATTGGCTATTGACCGGATGAAGAAACCTCCCCCTCTATTTATAATCAGTGTAGGGACTGATACACCAGACACAGTTATTTGATTTATTTAATATATAATCCATAATATCCCTCACCCAACAAGCAAACCATGGGCTAGAGTTAACTGCAACTAACACACAAGCCACAGGCAGATCCAGGGGCCTGTGCCATGATGGTTGTTTGACAAACTCAGGGTTACAGTTAGGGTTGCCACCCGTCCCGTGAAATACGGTATCGTCCCGTATTTACAGGCAAAATGAATTTCAGAATTGTCGAAAAAGTGATTACTGGTTCAGAATGACTGCTTAAAAGGACAGTTCACCCGAAAATGAAAATACTGTCATCATTTACTCACCTTCAAGTTGTTCCAAATCTGTATAAATGTCTTTGTTTTGTTGAACACATAAGAAGATACATTCCTACTATGGAAGTCAATGGTGCCCCCAAAGCAGCCTGGTTACAAACATTCTTCAAAATATCTTCTTTTGTGTTCAGCAGAACAAAGAAACTCATACAGGTTTGGAACATCATGAAGGTGAGTAAATGATGACAACATTTTCATTTTTGGGTGAACTATCCCTTTAAAGTGCACTAAAGAGTTCTTTAGAAATAAATAAAATAATCAAATGTAAAATATAAAATGTGTTCTGTTGCAAGTTCACATACGTGATCTCATGTTTTCGTATGGTTTATTGTTGAGCTGTCAAGTTGTCATTGTTTAAATAATCAGTTCATGACTTATTCTTTATTTGTGTCCTTGAAGTAACTGTTTTTGTTTTTTTGGGGTGGGGGTGGGTGGGGTCTGGGTGTCGTGAATGGGTGTCCCTTATTTTGCCACACTGAAGGTGGCAACCCTAGTTACAGGAATAGTTTCAAGTTGACAAAACCAAAAACTTGATCCATTGTGGAGTAACTATGCCCGAACAGGAGCTGTTCGGACCAATCAAATTGTCAGGGTGGGCTTTATACGATGATTGACAGATGATCAACAGTAACGTAATTAGCCACCTCATCAAAGAGCGCTTGGGTTGAATTCGTTCTAATCCTAAACGGAGAACTTGTTTGTATATGCATTCACCTTTACTATTTCTCTCAAAAATGATGATCGTGTTAGTAAGTACTCTGTGTATCCTTAAACACCGGGAAAGATCGTTTACACTCATCTTCTTCTTCTACTTCTTCCAGCACACGTGCAGTTGAGTTCTGTTGACAACTATGCGTTAGTGATGTGTGGTTCATGAACGATTCATTCTTTTTGAACTAATCTTAAATATGACTCGGGAACAACGAGTTGTCTCAGAGAGCGATTAGTTCATTTTGTGTTGACCGTGCATACGCTACATGCCATCGGTTCTGTACAGGATCTTCTGCATTCAGCCTATGGAGCTGTGAGTTGGTGAACGAATGACTCGAACCCAAAGACTCGAGAGGTGAACTAATCAATTCTGTTTTCGAGACTGCACGCATTGCATATGGGGCTGTCACGGCCCAGATCAGACACTGATGACGGAACTAATGACTTGAACCCGAAGACAGGAGAGGTGTACTCTTTCCAGGAAACAGACGTGATTGAATGTGAAGTGACAAAAGAAAGAACGACTCAGGATTTGGAGGTTAACTAACAGACTGCATAGCCTGAAGACCCAGCTAAGCAATTAATGAATCATTTTTTTTCTTAAAGTTTTGCCTTGGCTGCATTAGCTTATAATTTATTTTTTTATTCCAAATGTGATCAACGTTTGCATAAGAACTAGATGTGTTGGGGAATTTAACATGTGACATTTTAATTACATTCTGCTGAAATGAACGAAATGACTTGAAAAAAGATTTGTTCATTTTGCTGAACAAGATTCAAAGATCCGAGTCCGTAAAATGATCCGAACTTCCCACTACTACGTGTCACTCAACATATGTCACTTACTCCGTTGCTCTGATTGGTTGTAGGTCTATCCAATTGACCTATCGGTAAGCCCCTCCCATCGAACGAAGATGAGCCAATGGCAGTTAAGTATCAGTTGCACATGGACCGGAACTCGGACATCTTTAGGTTTCAGCGCGATATTAGAGAAACATTGGAAAATCCGAAGCTCTCATCGGTTTGATGGCGTTTATGCTACAAAAATGGTAAAACAATGTGCCTGGGGTACTGTAACACTGATCCCAGGTATCCTAAGAAGATGTTCTGGTTGTCATACTCTCATTAAGTTACGATTAAAGTTAGTGAGTCCCTGCTAACATACAAACCGAAATAACTAACTGTTCTCACGCCATGTAACATTAACAGTGTAGGTCAAAAACACATAAACGAAGGTCTACATTTCAGTGCATCTCTCCATATTAAGATGATAAAATACATACACAATCAATACTTAGAAAGGCACCAATCAAAGGGTTGCTATGCATACATGCAATTTTTGATCTGAAATTTTAATTGCTATTTAATCAATAGATAGATAGATAGATAGATAGATAGATAGATAGATAGATAGATAGATAGATAGATAGATAGAAAGAAAGAACTCTACAGCTGAGTGACAGTGAAATCAGAAATGTCTTTCTGCATCACAGCCTGAAACGGGACAAGCCAACATCTGATAACCGGAGTTGAAGGAAGTGTGTAGTCTGTGACATCCTCCCTACAGATACATTCATAGATTAAAACAGATATATAATAAAGGTGAAAAAATCAGCTGTGTGTATATATTTTGATCACTTACAAGCTCGCCTTCACTTCCTGGTCCATTATCTTTAGAGTTGGTGTTTGTGATCCTTGAACCTCCTCATATGAAGCCTCAGCTTTTCCTTCAATATAATCCACAGTTATTGAGATTTTATCCCGTGTTGATTTAATAAAGCAAGTTACAAATCAAAATTGACCATTTAATTGCTCACCCAGCTAACAAAACAAAAATATGTTCTAGGATAGTTTTGCTTCTGTTAAGTTATAAAAACATTATTTCTAAATGTTTTCTGAACTTCTGAATGTTCTCATTATTTTTTCTCTCGGTTATGTGAAAGTTAATGGAACATTCCATTTGATCTTTCTTCAAACATTATGTGAACGTTACTTTTGAATGTTCTCCGAACATTCCGAATCAAACAGTAAAAACACTAAAGGAATGTCCAACTAAACGTTTTTAGAAAAAAAAATCATTCCATGATCGATATTTCAATCACGACAACTCTCTGAATAGTTTTAGCATGTTATTGAATATGGTAATGTTAATGTATTTGGTCTTGGCAGACTGGATCTGCTATGCTGCTGCTTCTGCTTTTGATTATTGCTTCTGCAGAGCAAGTATGGACTTCCTACTGCTAAGACACATTGCCGAGAGCATGTAAGATATGCTGATGCTGCATGAATAGATATACATAAATCCTGTAGCAGATCTAGGCAGGTGGAGCTGGGGGAGGTAGGAGGTAACTCTGATTAACTGCAAATAACGAACCAGACTATTTAAATGTTGAGCAAGCAATCTCATTGGCTGCAGGATCAGCAGAGGCCAATCAGCTTGATCCATGTGGTAATGATGTGATTGCTTGCAGATTGCATGTAAAGCTGCGCCCTCTAGAGTTTCATGACTGAACTAGATACAAATAACATTTTCATGCTAATGTTTTATGAACATTTTTAAAGACCAGATACACTGTAAACCCTAATGTTGTCTCTACTCAAACAATCAAGTAATCTTGACTAAATATTACTAGTTTAGTCAAGAAACTCAAAAATTTAAGTTAGTATAACTTATTAAAATACAAAATACATAAACTTAAGATTTCAAGTTTTATGAACTCAAAATCATAATTAATTAAAATGGCTCACTCTGGTCTTGCTTTGATGTGATTGGCCATGCAACGAGTTCTGCCTGGCAACAAGAGAACTAATGTACTGATTGGAGGATATTTACAAAAGGCTGTCCTTTTCGCCTGTCTGTTGCTTGCTGCTGATTCAAATCAAGATGGAGACCTTTTCATTGTGCGCAATCTTAAATTCGGTAAGTAAAAATATATAGATATAAAGTTATTTTTGTGCGATTTTTAATGGCCAGAAGGAGTCAAGATCGTTTGGTTAAATCATAATGGTACATTGCTATAATAAAACGCAATGCAGCCATGATTACAAATTTTTCCTGGTGAAACTTTGCTAACATAGCCATAATTAACAATATTTTTATTGAGGGGTTTGTGATGGTATAAATGAGATATCAAATGATTCTTTATTTGATTTGTAATATTGAAACATATTAGTTAATAACGTACACTTAACCATAGTTTAATTGTGCGTTTCTGTGAGAAAGAACATGAAGAAAGTTTGCAAGCTAAATCTAGCTGATGTAACATACCTTCCAATGTGTCACTTTTTAGAGCCAGGGACCTTTATTTGTTGGTTTAGGTGTATTTTGAATAGCATTGCAATATTATAATTTCAATTATAAATAATGTAATTTTCTTTTATATTTTTGCATCAACTTTGTTAACTTTAATATTTTCAATTGTTTTTCTGTTACAGGTGATATGAGACAAGATCATGTGGAAATGTAAATATATTTTCATAAAAATTCTGCAAACATACTGATAGTGAGTTGTTGTGGCATTAATGGAATTTCTTGTTTCCCACTAAAGTCAGCCCAGCCAACTGAGGTCCAAACCCTTGTCCTTCGAGGGCTACCTGTCCTGCTTGGATACGATGGCTCTGATTTCTTTAAGTCATGTTTAGTAAGTGCATCTGTTCTTAACCTGTTGAAGATTAAATTTGCTTAAAATGTACTCACCCTCAGGTCATCCAAGATATAGAAGAGCTTGTTTCTTCATGGGAACAGATTTGGAATGATTTTGAATTTAGCATAACAATCACTAGAATAGTTCAAATAGCTGATTAAAAAAAAAAAAAAAAAAAAAAAAAAAAATATATATATATATATATATATATATATATATATATATATATATATATACACTGTATATCTTGTGATGTGAAAAGCTGTGTTTGTAACAAACAAATCCATCAAGCCATTTTAACTTTAAAATGTTGCCATTATAATGCTATAATGATAATGATAATTGGTTTTTGCATGTAAATGGTGCTTGATCTGTGCTTATTTCTCTTCTGAGTCATAAGAGATGAAACAGTTTAAAGTTAAAATGTCTTGATGGATTAATTTTTTTTTGCTTTTTCACAAGACATTAATTAAAGGACTGGAGTCGGATTGGAGTCATGTGGATTATTGTTATGTTTTTATCAGCACTGTTTGGATTCTGAACACATTTCACTGTAGAGGCTCCATTGGTGAGCAAGTGATGTAATCCTAAATTTCTCCAAAACTGTTCAGATGAAGAAAGAAACTCATGGTAAAACTAACATAATATATTTTTTCTTTGTACTAACTTTGGTAGTATGCATCTCATAATTTTTGTCATGATTTTGTAAATTTTTTGTCAATTAGTGATTTGTGTTTTTGATTAATTTAGTGAGCATTCTGAAAAAACATGCACTGACAGTCAACCTTTGATGCATGATGAAAATACTCTATTTAGTATTTATACCTGTTTCTTTACATTTAAAGAATAAAAGATTATAAAATCTTGCGAATGTGTTGGGTGTCGCCCAGCCTGCAGCTCTACAAATGTCTGTCAGCGAAGCAAAACTCCTAGTGGAGTGTGCTCTTACCCCAAGGGGGCATGGCATGCCCTGGACCTGATATGCCAGGACAATGGCGTCCACTATCCAGTGAGACAACCTCTGCTTGGAGAGAGCCTTCCCTTTCTGCTGCCCTCCGTAACAGACAAAGAGCTGGTCTGAGGTCCTGAAACGCTGCGTCCGGTCTACATAAGCGCAAAGGGGCGCGTACTGGACGAAGCAGTGCCAAGGCTAGGTCTGCCTCCTCCACAGGCAGCTTTCAGGTTCACCACCTGGTCCATGAAGGGAGTGGTGGGAACCTTGGGCACGTATCCAGGCCGGGGTCTCAGGATCACATGAGAATCAACCGGCCCGAATTCCAGGCACGCTTCGTCAACCGAAAATGCCTGCAGGTCCCCTACCCTCTTGATGGAGGCCAGAGCTAGTGCATCCGTGCCGCATCCGTGCCGAGGGTCCCCTCAGTCAGAGAGTAGTACCAGCGGCAATAGGAAGAGTCGTGGGAGGCAAACAGATCTATCTGTGCGTCGCCGAACTGTTCCCAAATCAGCTGAACCGTCTGGGGATGGAGTCTCCATTCCCCCGGAAACGGCTGAAAGCTTGACAGCTCGTTGGCTGCACGATTCAGTTCAGAACGGCACCAAGCGACCTCAGATGCTTCTGACTCCATAGGAGGAGATGGCGGGTGAGTTGCAACATCCGGCGGGAGCGTAGACCACCTTGTCGGTTGATGTACGCTAAGTACGAGCTTGTCCTTGAGCAGGGCTCGGAAGCGGTGCAGGGCAAGACGTACGGCCAGCAACTCGAGGCAACTGACATGCCAAAGGCGCTGGGGTCACCGCGGCTGCGGATGCCATATGCCCCAGGAGCCTCTGAAAATATTTCAGTGGAACCGCACTCTTGCCAACGACCTTTTCACGATCATCACCTTGTGATGCGGCGATCGACATGGAGTCCTCCGCCGGTGCGCCAAATGAAACGCAGGGCCCCAGACGGGAAGCCCCGGCGCCCTCATCTGGCAACACCACAGGTTGCAGTGTGCTAGAGGGGGGTGTGGCCCGAGGAGGATTCGTCGGGTTGGCCCACACCGTCACCCTCAGATCACCCTGACCACCAGCCAAAGTATTCCCTCTCGTGGAGGAAATAGATTGGGGTGTGGTAGAGGAGACCCTCCCTCCACTACGGAGATCATTGAGTCTCGATCGCAACACTGCGATGGCCATGTTCCCACAGTGGGAACATGACTCATCCATGAACGTGCGCTCGGCGTGCACGAGGCCCAAGCACACCAAACAGCGATCATGCCCATTAAACGGAGCCACCCGACCGCAGCCAGAAACGGAGCACGGACGAGACATCTTGAAAAAGACGTGCCGCGTGCAGCTCTTTTAGAGAGGAGTGTTTTGCTCTGCAGAAATGCTGAAGCGCCCAGGGAGAACACGCACGCTGTGCTAGATCACTGCACAGGTCAGACAGGAATGCGGAACTCGCTGGAACGCGCCGTCACATCAACACACCAACACCAACTGTTGTTCAGTATTTTATTTTGTATGCTCAGTATGCTCAGTTTGATTGCCCAAAGCTTAAACAGTCAAATGTAATAAGAACTTAGTTATTGTTACATTTACATGATCACTACATTTTAACATAATTGTCAGACTAAAAAAGTGTATAAAATAAAGACATTAAATATGCTGTTCAGTATGTTGTTGTTTTTTCAGTTTGGTATGTTTGCACAAAGCTTACAGTCAAAAATAAGAACTTTATAAGTGTAATTTACAAATAATGTCTAATTTGAGTTTAATTTCCATGTTGAGTTAACTTAAATATGCAAGTACACTTAAAATTAACATCAAGTTAAGTGAACTGAATTGTTTAAGTACATTATATAAACACCATGTTTGGTGAACAGTCAACGTGAGCAACAAGTTAAGTGAACTTAAATATACAAGTTTTGGGAGACTCCATTTGGGAGACAATTTAATTGAGGGAACGAGTTTACTCAAAACAATTGAGTTCAATCAACTTATTAGGGTTTTCAGTATAACTTTAAACAAACATTAAAAGTTAGCTGGGTCAATTGTGTAAAGTGTTAATACGTGTTAAAATGTTTTATCTTACCTAAAATGCCCATTAAACTGACATCTTTTGGCTGTTGTCGAATGGCAGGCCACAGAAACACTTCACCATTTTTCTTGTGAAGAAGAATAACAACGCGTATGTTTCCCATGGTAACATCCACTTCATTACTCCGTAGAATCAGAGACACGCTGTTGAGAAACTGATGAATTAATTCTAATTCACTATAACATACACAAATGTAGTAAAACACGTATAGTTTGAGTACTTTATACCCCTCTGTATTGTGTTGAGTAGGTGCCTGGTCCCACAAAAACTCAACATGATTCTGGCCATCTTGGTATCTGATAGACCTTGTGTTTATTGTCAGATGATGGTTTGTTTTGAAATGAAAAGCAATTTTCCTGAATCCTTTTTGTCTAGTCATGAATTCTCCATTCATAGAGAACTCTAAGACACAGAAAGCCACACAGTAAGTGTATCTACAAAACATTCAATAAAAAAGATGACTTTCAAAAGGATGCACGTAGAGTAAGTGTGTAATAGTTACCTGAAGCAGAATCCTGTAGCAGTTTGAGTTTGTGAGGAACACGAACGTCAAAACAAAGTGGCTTAGACTGACCAGCAGCGGGCAGCAGGAACCGATTGCTATTAACAGTTGGAACTAAGAGAAAACATAACCAAATGCTGTATCATAATTACTATATAAAATTGTCTTACATAATAAGTACGTTTGAGAGATCTTTATGTACCTGACATAGTAGAGAGAACAATGTCACTCTGCTGTGTAATCATTTGAGCTAAGATTAAGTCTAAGAGAAGGTGCAATTGATCAAATTAGATGTACTTGACACATGGCAGAATCAAAGCTACACCATTTGAATACATACCAGAATACAAATCGGTGGAATAATCAGATGAGTCTAAAAAAAAAAAAGGAGGGGGGGGGGGGTATATTAAATACCAAGTCAGTTGATCAATGTTACTAACCGAAGCACTCAATGAAATCAATAAATAATAATAATACAAATTTACCAATGCATCTTAAAATCATTAGAGAAGTAATTCTAAAAATGAATCAGTAATTAAATTGTACCAAATTATTTTGAAATATTTCTCAAAAAAATATTGCTTAACATTAAGAGGCTGAATCACACCTAATGTCTTATTTAATTTATTTTCATTTAATTCTCTATACTTTTAAAAAATACTTTTGATTTTGCTTTTAATAAAGCAAATTTGCAATAATAACTAAATTTGCAATAATAACAAAAAACACAAAGAAAAACACAAAGTAACCAATGATAAACATGTTCTCGAGGAAGTATAGGAGTCTTTGTCACTAAAAGTAAAAGAACAGCTATTTCTTTAAGCTGAAATTATTAATATTATTATTATTATTATTATTAAGCCTAGAAATCCCAAAAAAGTATCTGTGCACTTTCTTCACTGAGTTGAATATCTCTGGACCGGATGTAAACGCTATAACTTCTTGTTGTGATGAACACAATGGATATATTAACCTCGAAAGTACATGGATTGTATTTCATGTTGTGTTTTTATTGTTCTTGATTTCTCACAAATTCTGTGACTTCATTTTTATTTAAGGGTGAACTATCCCTTTAAGAGGCTTCATTTCTGAATCGCACCTAATGCCTTATTTAATTTATTTTCATTTCGTTCTCTACATTTTTTTTTAATGTGAATTTACTCTTGATTTTGCTTTTAATAAAGCAAATTTGCAGTAATTATTTGTAGAAGAAAAAAAACATACCATGGATCCCTGGATGATCAGTTGGAACAGGGTGACTGAGCATAACAGGCAGACCGCGCTGACCATGATCAGCACTCACACGGGTCGGACTGGGCAGACCGGATAGACCAGGCTGACTGTGACCGAAATGGTGCTGACTAAATTCTGGTGCTGGGATATAAAACAAGTGGGGAAAATATATATTTAAAGGCAGATGCAGTATATGGAATTAGGCATAAAATGAAAATTCATCTATTTTGTAAATGCATGTTATAAAACTTATTGTGAATGATCTTTTCATGTATATGCTTCTTTCTCTTTTTTTGACGTTGTAGTTTTTAATCAAAATATCATAACTGGATCTTCCTGTGAAAGCGACAGACTTCTCTGGTGACTTCAACACTTTGTCCAAACAATGGTATTGTGTGTTTCATCTCAAAATTTTATTTACTTTTTGATAAGCCGTTTTACTCAGATGTGCATCACAATATAAAAGAAAATATCTATCAGTACTTCCGTTTCATTGTAACTAAATTCTCTGCAATAGTTTGAGTAAATGAACTGTTAATTCATCATTTTATACGTACATGTAGGTGGCTTCCGAGGTAAAGGACGGAAACGCACGTTCCGATTAAAACTTACTGATTAAAAAAGAAAGAGAAAAGTGTTATTCACTGTATACAGTGGGCAGCAAGTCCAAGACCGCAATTGTAAAAATCTGTGATTTTCTTTTATTTAAACCTGGAAAAAAAGTATAATTCTAAAGAATATTCTAAAACAAAGCAACATTATGACAGAAAATGAAGGGATATTTAAGATTTTGACAAAAGGAAACGTACTGAAGTTCAAGTCATTTCAAGATTTTACTCCAATTATTATGCTGATAATATATTTTGAAATATAAAATTAATTAAAGTAATTAATTAACTATTTCACAAGTGATTATGACATTTGAACCTCTTTGTGTATAAATATAAATAAAGTAGCTGGATTTAGTTCAGATTCAGAATCAAATATAAGGATGCACAAATAAAGTTGTTCATGCAGTTGATGCAAAGCATGATTAATACATTTGTGCATAACTTTTAATATTGCTACAGTTACTGTGACTGTGTTTATTTTGCTGCATAAAATGGACCTTGCTCTTTTGTTAAAGGTCAAATGTTTGCACTTTCATTTACAAGGTTTGTAAGATACTAAAACCTCTCAGTTCTCACCTGGAGGTCTGGGTTCCTCTCCTCCCTCTTTGGGTTTGTCGGCAACTTCCACTTCACCTTCCTGTGGCTTTGTGACGACCATAGAGGTGAGGGAGGTGACAAACTGGTATTTCAGGGAGAGTTTGAGAGCTTCTTTCTTTTCATCCTCTTTCTCTTGTCCTTTAAGAAGCACCCTGGGACAGAAAGATGTCCTCAATGTCCAACTTAAAATGCAGAAGGTCATATCACTCATAAACTTACTGTCTTTCCAGAAGTTGCTTTACTGTAAGGTAGGCCCACAGTCTCTGCATGAAATCTTCATTCTCAAGTGGGACGTCACTGGGGTCTTTTGTCATTACAGTTTCCTGATACGTCACACTATTGCCTTTCTGCTCAGAAATAATAATAGTGAGCATTTTCATCAGGAATGTTGTCATTGCCACTTTCACCAATAACTTTCTTTGAAAAAAAAGTGACCATTATTCCAAACTCTTAAACAATTGAGTATCAATGATCCTAATATCCAATATAATGACCTCGGTTGAGACTGCCGAGAAAAAAACAGCCCACTCAATCCCTACCAATTTGATACAATTTGTAAAGCATGATGATCTTACTGATACTGCAATGACTTCAGTGGTGAAACTCTCCACACTGTTGTCTGTGATTTGTCCTGATACCACAATCTCAGATCCGTTGAAGTACAGGTTAAAGCTGGTCTTGGTAAGGTTTGTCCCTCCTGTGTATTTAAGTTGAATATCAGTGAGGAGAGGGACGGCAACTTCATCATAGAAGCCCTACAATACAAACCAAAATAAAGGGTTCAAACACAGAACAGACAAGCACTGAGGATGAATTGACAGCTGATTCTCTGTAGTCCACCTGCAGCTGTAGATCAGCGTCCGAATCTTCATATATCCTGCGAGCGACTCCACCATTTTCCAGTGACATCTTTGTCAGGAAGTCAAAGTTAACATCATATCCAAAACCAAGACAATAGAGGGGAAACTTTGGCCCAATTGCCTCTTTCACATTGACCATTATCCTCTCTATGTTAGTTTCACCTGTTAGAGATAAAAAAATAAGTTAGTCTACCTACAGTACATGCTTGAAAATCATAATTATGACATTTTTGAGAAATCACAAAAAAAAATGGACGCATTGGTCAATTATTTCTTATTCTTTTCTCTCACTGACAAAGACAAGAACCAAATCTGTCATGATAATAATCCACTGGTCCTACATGTATTTTAATTATGTCTAAAACCTTTTATTACCAAGTCTTCTAATTAGACTGAGTGAGCTAGTGCTACGGTAAAACACCATTAGCTTGTGTTTGTGAGTGTGAATCTGTGCCTGAAGTGGGATCTCCATCAGTCAGCAGGATCAGGATGGAGGCGGTTCCCTCTTGTGGATGTCGACTGATCATGTCCACTCCTGCTAGAACTGCAGCGTTTATGTCTGTGGCTAAAGGAAGAACAAACATAGTCGTGTCATTTTGAGGTACAACTTTCTTACTCCCCATTTTAGTGTTAGAAACACACCTCCTCTATCTCTGATCTCATTCACAAAAGATTTAGCATTCTCCAGGTTTTCCTTGGTAGCTTTCAGGAGTTCACGCTTCCATGTGTTAACTTCACTGTCAAAGGTGATCAATCCAAAGTGGTCATCCTCATCAAGATCACTTAAAATCTTTAGCAGAGCCAAACGAGTCTAAAGACATGTGGGCAGAATTTGTTAGTTTAAAGTAAGCAAATCCAGAGATTTCAATACAGAAATCCATGTTCTTTTAACATAAAAATACACATTGCTGCAAGATCCTTCAAAAATTGTCTTTCAGTGGTTTTACCTTCACAAATTTCATAGCTTGTTATCCTTTCGATTGATTTGGCTGAAACATTGACATTTACCTGATGTATTTTTCTGCCGTGCATAGAACCACTCCGGTCAATGATAAACAGCACATTTTTGGGAATACGTGGAACATCAGAGGGTGCAAAGTAGTGGACAAAATAGCCATTTGATACCTGAGAGAAAATACAATTCATGTCTTTTCACATAGCCAGTCTTTCAAAATCCTTTGGCAAATTTATTTTACTCTCTTTAAAGCATGCTATTCAAAAATACCATGACTTCTCCTTTAGGATTTGGTCTCTCAACATCGTATGTTATGAGCAGGTCACCATTCAGTCCATTTTCTCCACAGCTTTTACACTTGGTCTGTTGATCTCGAGTGGGGTAGAAGGTCACCCATGCCTGAAATGATCAGTTTGGTCATCTGGTAACTTTGTTTGAAGTGTAGTAGCATAATGAGAACACCTAAGCTAAGTGTTTTACCCCTCGTTTTAAGCTCTTACGTCTTTGTCTGCTCTGGTGGTTTTGATGGCATTGGCCAGATCACCGGTGCTCAAATCTCCTTTCACCTCCAAGAAGGAAATTCCTGGTTTCTCTTGTATGTGTACATCCATCTAAAGTGAGTAAAAGAAATATGAACTTTCTATCCACCTTAAATAATTATCTATTTCTCTCTTCGGTTCTTCTTCTACCTTGAAGTCTGCCACCGGCTGCATCGGTTGAGCATTGATGAATAGCTCATATTTGCCAAGGCGGCGCTTTAGCAGTTCTTCGTAGGTCAACTCAAAAGTCACTTTACTAAAAGCAGCCACCGTCACTGAAGTTTTAAAGTCCTCTAAAGTCCTTCCAACAGATCTGAAATAGAAATGAATCCCAGCATATTACTAAACATGCTATAGACACATTTTATGGACCTAACTTTTTTTTAATGTCCAGTACTTGACCAGTCCAGCACTTTCTCCTCGAGATACTGCTCGACTGTACTGCTGCTGAGCTTCCTCTTTTTCCTTCACAACTCCATCATATGTCTTCCCCTCTATGGTCCTATGGAGAAAATGACAATAACATCCTCTTAATATGTGTATCTCAGACATATTTTGTTGTTTAGCTGCATTAGTAGATGGATCTGACCTGAGACTAACATGTTATAAATGGCTTCTTTACCACTTTATCTCTCCTTACATAACAATACTCATGTTTCCCTACATTCTGAATTTGCTGATGAAGGCATTCTTGGGTATCTTGACCTCAAACTGGATCTCTTGAGACTCATTCACTGTGTTCGCCACACAGCTTGTGATGACGGTTGTGGCGTAGCGACTGGTGACCGTAGAGTTAATGTAGAAGCTGTTTATATCCACATTTTGTTTCTGTTGAGACATCAAACAGCACAGTCATATTGGGTGCACATTTACTCCTTTTTGTGTGGGATTGTTCAATCAAATGGCATAGAGAAAATGACTACATTTTGATGACTAGATCTTAGTGTAAACTATTGAGCAATAGATGGTTCTCTTCACTCAAACTGCATTTGAAATGAAACACTGCTGTTCAAAAGTCAGTAACATTTTTAAACATTTCAGAATGGAAGTCTCTTATGCTCACCAGGGCTGCATTTATTTGATCTAAAATACACTTAAAACAGTAATTTTGTGAAATATTTTTGCAATTTAAAATAAGTTCCCTTTTTAGTCGGTCACTCTCTGTTGTGTTCTTTGTCGAACTTTTAGTTACCATTAAGGCACGTTCACAGGATTATTATGCTGAGCTTCTTTTTACTAGTGCATTCCACCGCTAGGTTAAAACAACATGCGCCGTACATCTGCGGTTCATACCATCTACACAAACTGTGTGGGGGTGACCTAGACTGAACCATTCACTGCATATACTACATCCCCCTTCTTAAGCTTTGAAAAAAGTATTAATCAGACATGAAACAAGGATGGTATGCTGCAAAATTACTAGTGTGAAAATAAATAAACATTTGCTCTGAACAGGCAATATAAACAGTAGTCTAGCATACTTAAGTAACACAATCTTTAAACCGTGCAGGTTGTCTGATGGTGCGTCCAGCTCTTGTGCATTCAGAACCTCACACAGTACCCCTTTCCACACTTTGAGGTCATTCAGTTTGAACAGGTTCTGGAATTATGTCTTTGCACAAGTCATTGTCAGTGTACATGGAACAGTCAGGTTGCGAATCATGCTTGATTGACCTGCCCGGTGGCGTCTGTTCCTGCGGTAGATTGTGCCCGATGATGTGACAACATCGTATGAGCGGGGCTCATCTCTGATACTGACGACTGTAGCTGGTTTCCACATGTTTTTGCTGCTCTATCATACCATCTCTTCTGCTGTGATTGACGATGCTGCAGCACTACCTGAACGTGTTTAGGTACAGAAGGATCGCAGAACAGCTTTGCTGGCTGGTAAGGTGGAACGTGACTCTACCCATACGGATCTGGGCTGGAGAGTATTTGAGACCAGTGACAGGAGTGTTGCAGAGATTCAATAAAGCTAGGTGAGGGTCAGCGCCAGACTGAGCAGCAGCTTTCAGCATAGTCGTACGGACCAGTACATGCTTGTGCTGTAGCGGCACCTTGAAGCGAGATGGTCAGATGGTCAGCCATGCCGTTGGACTGAGGGTAGTTCGGACTGGAGTGTGTGATGTTGAAACCCCAGTCACGAGCAAATCAAGCCATTTCAGCACTGGCAAAGGGTGCATGATCTGCAATCAGGATCTCAGGCACACCATGTCTCGCAAACACTGCTTTAAATTGTGCTATCAGTGAGCCTGATGTTTTGTCTGACAGCTGTAGGACTTCTGGATATTTAGAGAAATAGTCCACTATCAGAAGAAATGCTCGCCCTTGAAAGTCAGAAATGTCAGCAGCTATTTTCAGCCAGGGTCCCTCTGGAACCGGCTCCTTCTGATTTTCAGAAAAACTCTCTTGACAGCAACTTCAGTGAGTCCTGGCCAGTAGAAGCATGATCTGGCATGTGCTAGAGACCACTGTATACCCTGGTGTGCCATGTGAAGTAGTTTCAGCACTACTGGTCGCAGTGCACGAGGGATGATAATGCGATCATCTTTCAAGAGTAGCCCATCATCTATGCTAATAGTGTGTTTGACTGGCCAGTAAGCTTGAGCAGCTAGTGGGACATTTCTTGCTTTCTGTCCGGCCATTCTTGCTCATGTAGCTTCCGTATCAGGTGAAGCTCAGGATCTGACTGTGTGGCTTGTTGGATCATGTGCATGATGTTACCACTGAGCGATTCTCCATTCACTGCGTAGATGACTGTCTCTTCACTCAGGTCTAGACTCTCTGCTCCATCAGACTGAATGTACGCTCTGGACAGCGTGTCTGCGATTAGCATTTGGTTACCTGGAGTATAGACAATGTGGTTGTCATACCTTTGTAGCTGAAGAAGCATTCTCTGAAGACGTGCTGGCGCTGCTCCAATGGGTTTGGAAAATATCACCTCAAGTGGTTTATGATCAGACTGGACTCTGATGGGAACGCCATAAACATACTGGTGAAACTTCTTCAAAGCGAACACTATGGCCAGCAGTTCCTTTTCTATCTGGGCATAGTTCTTTTCAGCCACAGATAGTGCACGTGAAGCATACTCTATTGGGTGCTGTTTCTGCATGAGTGTGGCTCCCAGACCATCTTTTGAGGCATCTGCCTGTACCTCTATAGTCTCTTTTGGGTCAAAATGTCTGACAACGGGTGCCGTTGTTATGGTTGCTTTCAGCTGTTCAAGTGCTGACTGTTGTTCAGGATGCCACTGCCAGGCTATTTCTTTCCTTAGCTGCAGTCTGAGTGGTGCAGTAAGGGTGGCTTCGTTGGGTATGTATTGTGACAGGTAGCATGTCATACCTAGCAGACGCTGAAGTGCCTCTCTGTCAGTGGGAGGAGGAAGCTGCACTATTGCCAATACCTTTGATTCATTGTGACATGGCCTAGGTATGTCACCTTCTTGACCATATACTGCAGCTTATCTTTATTAAACTTGACATTGAGATTCTCTGCTCTGTTCATCACCTTTTCTAGGATGGTATCATGCTCAGCCTTGGTGGATGCCACTATGATCTTGTCGTTGGCCACCATGAAAACACCTTCAATGTCACCAAAGCTTGCAGAGTTCAAACGCTGAAATACCTTGCTTGATGACTTGATGCCAAAAGGCATGCCCCATGGCGTTTTGAAAGCACACAGGTCTACTGACTCATCTAGTTTAATCTGCCAATAGCTGTCCTTCTCATCCAGGATGGTAAACAACTTTTTGCCAGCTAACTCCGTATGTCCTCCAGGGTGGTTATGTTGTAGTGCTGATGGAGTATGGCCCTGTTTAGGTCTTTAGGGTCCAGGCAGACTCTTAGTGCGCCATTTTTCTTTTCTGTGATGCACAAACTGCTAACCCATGCAGTAGGCTTAGAAACTTTGCTTATCACACCCCTTTTCTTCAGTTCATCCAGCGTCTCTCGGAGTCGGTCATGGACTGCATGCGTTCCTGCAGCCATGTATCACAGGAGGAACATTAGGGTCAGTGTGAATATGGTGTAATCCTGGAAACTGGTCCAAACCTTGAAACACTGATGCATAGCGGCTGAGGAGCTCAGTATTTGTGGTGAGTGATGATGGAGTAAGGGCCTCTACTTATGAGGTTCAACTGCACACATGCCTGTCTCCCAAGTAGAGCTATATCTGATGCTGAGAACAAAGAACATCATGTCAAGTTTTTGCGTGTCCTCTTATTGACTTTGAAGATTGTTCATTTACTGCAGGTTTGCATGATTTGAACACAGGCTGTGGGCCATGTTTTGTAATAGCATGCACAAATTGTGCTTCTGATGATGCTGCCATAGCTGTGGCTTGTGCATTTGTGACTTCTTTAGCTCTGCATATGTCGATGGCTTTTGAAAGCACCAAATCAGATATGGACAGTAGCCGTTCACAAAGCCCAGAGTTAGTCATACTGAATACTAATTTATCTCGTATCATGAGATCTTCAGTTTCAGTTTCTCGTAACTATGTGATCAATTTGTCTATGCCTGCTTGCTCAGAGAATGTGTGGGCCCAGAACTGGTGTGGGCCCAGAAGCATAGTATCTCTGGAATGCTGCAAGCACCTCTGATAATTTTTTATGTCTCTGATAATGAATATTGGCATGCGGTATTCGCATTCCATGTCCTGCCCACACGGCGCGGGTATAAATACGGAAGTAGATGCCACATCAGATTGCTTTCTGTTTCGGAGCTGAGTGGTTCATGTTTGTGCTACTCTATTCTCTTCACAAAGTATTTGGTGAATGAGTCATCTGCCTTTTGGAGGACTGCTTTTCGTGACGGCACTCACAGCGGCGATCACAATCAAAGGTCATTCTCACGGCTGGTGTGTGTGCTGTGAGAGAGCGCTCAAAAGCTGTTTTAACAGCTGGTTGGTGCGCTGTGAGAGAGTGTTCAAAAGCTGTTATTACAGCTGGTAAGAGGAGCGCCTTCAAAGAGCTTTGAGTGCCACGACAGGCCTGTTTGTGTGCCGCGGTCATCCCTCTGCGTGCTTCAGCACGAGAGAGAGAGAGCAGATTTCTAGACGTTTTTAAGATGACATTCCACCTGTGTGTTTCTGGATGCGGTCAATATCTACCTCCGGTTGATGGTCTCTTGTGTTTGGGCGTTAAGCACACTGAGGCAGCATTTGTGGATGCGTCATGTACCCACTGCGGGAATATGACCATCTCGGTTCAAGGTGCCGCTACAGCACAAGCATGTACTGGTCCGTACGGACAGCACGGCAGCTGTTGCATATACAACCGTCAGGGTGGTCTGCACTCCCATTGCATGTCGCAACTCGCCCGCCATCTCCTCCTATGGAGTCAGAAGCATCTGAGGTCCCTTCGTGCCATTCACATTCCCGGCGTGCTCAATTGTGCAGCCGACGAGCTCTCACGACTCCATCCCCAGGTGGTCCAGCTGATATGGGACCTCTTCGGAGCCAAAGACCTGTTTGCCTCTCCGGACTCGACCCATTGCCAGATGTTCTATTCTCTGACCGACGGAACCCTTGGCACACAGCTGGCCCTGGGACTTATGCAAGTATGCGTTTCCCCCAGTGAGCCTTCTTGCTCAGACACTGTGCAAAGTCAAGTCCTGCTAGTTGCGTCGTATTGGCCGAACCGGACTTGGTTCCCAGCACTCATGCTCCTCAAGACAGCACCTCCTTGGCCCATTCCTCTGAGGAAGGACCTACTTTCTCAGAGACGGGGCACCCTATGGCCAATGTTCCCTCTAATTTCTTTTCTCGCTGAGCAAAACTTTTTTCTATTGGGTGAACATTTTGGTCATCTGAGCAAAAACATTCTTTACACCAGACCTGTACAGCGTAAAAAATGTGGATTCATCATGCAATTATAACTTTTCTCACCAGATACGTGCGCTCATTGCTCCAGTTGGTTATCCAGTAATGGCTAATCAGGTGAGTTCATCCATCACCCTCCAGCGGTCAGACGTGGCGGAGCATCTGACACCAGGCCTATTACTCGTTGAAGCTTGAACCTGTATTAGGCTGGGTGCCCATATGCGATGGTCCCTGTGGCGACCCCATATGTGTATTCTTCCATGGTACGGCTACCCTGATGGCTAGCCAGTGTCTTTCCCTTGACAGTTTCTCTAAACTGTAAGTTAAATTGTCACAATTGTTTGCTGGAACAGCAGAACTCTATTGCATGTCTGCAAAATGTAGTTACTCACCCAAAACTTTTAATTCATGCTTCAAAACCTAGTTTTTGTGTCAGTAAATTGGCCAATTCCACCAAAATAAAAAGTGTTTTTGTCATCGTGTGAGCCATACTGGTCAAAATATTTTAATGTTTTTTCACAAATATTTCATGTAAATTATTTGTTATATACAAATTTAATGTTTTTAAACTTTTTTTGTTGACACTAGCTGCTTTCTATTCTGTACAACGTTAGCTGTCCAGCGGAATGCTCTTGTGGATCATACTGACCTTTTTACTGTAAATACAGATTCAGACAGTAGGTAAAAAAAGGACTGGGAAAAGTCAAATAATGTAGTACACAAAATGAAAATGAACATTTGTATTTATACAGTACTTTTTTTAAGAAATGTGTTACATGTAAGCTTACAGTTTTTCTCAATCGCTTTGGCATAATTCTCGAATGAGACTCATTTCTCAAAACAACAAGTTCAGGTCTCTGAACAATTAGATTCTCGTTCCCATCAGAGTTTTATTTCTTATTGATTTAAGAAATGTACATGTGTTTTGGCACATGTGCAAAAGAGCAAGTACAATTGTCTACAATTTGCACAACAACTAAATGCACGTCTTGTTGATCAAAACTGAGGAGTATTTCTTCTGTGAAACTGTCAAACTCTTCACAACTTTTAAACATTCTTTCATCGTGAGCCTCCACATGCAAAATGATCCATTCATTTATCAAAACCTGTCAGACATGCATTTATATTCCATAAATACCTTTCCATAAATGACTTTTTATACATAACAATATTGGGAAGGTCAATCTGAAAAGCACAACATACCATAGATATGTATAAATACATAATCAAAAACGTGGATAACAATATATCTGTATATTCTACATACAATGGACTGCACATCACCCTCATGCTGGTGGCAGAGCAGCAGTATTTAGCTTAATCATGGAGATTTTTCCCCGGTGCATTGCAAGGGAAAACATCAGATGTGATGTTGATGAAAATCTTTGGCCAGACCAACAGGAACGACAGGATGTCCAACAAGAATATTTTTTTTGTGTGTTTTGTTTTAATGGATGGCATTTTTTGGTAAATTTCTGTTCAGTATGTGAATTACTGTAACATGTAAAACATTTAAAATTGAAATGAGAAATTACAGTAAAATGAACAAGTTTTTAGTTTACATGTTACACATTTTTATAAAAATAAATTTACTGTATAAATCTTTTTCTGTGTACTACAGTACTAACTCTTTGCAGTACATCTTCACCTACTGTAAGCTTTGTAACATTTTTGTATAGTACAATAAGCACTCCGTGTCATCAAAAAAACATAAATTAAATATTCTGAGTTCTGATATTTCCGTGAACAGTTGTGACTACTGCACTTACAGTTTAGAGAGTGGTAAGACTGTTTCAAGAAATGTGATGAAAAATTTAGATGTAAAATTTAGTTGTTCGTTCATTTTTGCACACTTTATTATGTCTTTCTCGAACACATACATATCTTCTTACATATCTTCCTATTGCTCTTCCTTGACAAGAGTTTTCAGCTTACATGCACATACAAACTCCATTGTCTCCATGTCATAAATATTTAGAGAATATAAACACAATGAAAGAATTTTTTGAATTTGTGAAGAGTTTGACACTTTCACTGAGAATCAACTCGTCAGTTTTGAGCAACAAGACGTGCATTTAGTCATTGTGCAAATTGTAGAGAATTGTACTTATTCTTTTGCACATGTGCCAAAACAAATGCAATTTGCTTAGATCAATAAGAAATTCAAATCTAATGTGAACAAGGAACTAATTGTTCAGAGATCTGAACTTACTGTTTTGAGACAAAAAAAAAGAATTCAAGAATTGAGCTAAAGCGATTGAGAAAAACTGTAATTAGTGTTAAAACAATTGTGCTGCAAAATTATTTTTGTGGAAACCCTGATACTTTTTTAGGGTTTTTGAAGAAAAAAAGTTTAAAACAACAGTTTTAATCTGGAATAGAAATCTTTTGTAACATTATAAATGTCTAGAATGTCACGTTTGATCAATTTAATGATTAAAAGTCTCTTTGTTTCTTAAAAAAAAACTTACTGACCTCAAACGTTTGAACATGGTATATTGAACATGTATGAAGTAAATCTAATTTGCCTGGACCTTCATCTCAAATAAAAATAATTCATCTGTCTTTAGAATTTTGACACATCTTCTTCATATAAACTGAGCGTTGACTCTCACCTTCTTCACAGGTTGTTGTGAACTGGCTGAGATGAAAAAGACGCCCAAGAGAATCAGTCTGAGAGCTGCTCGATCCATCATGACCTGCTCAGAAAACAGACCTCGAAACATACACTGCCTTTAAACTCCTCCACATCATGCGATTGGCTATTATTGACTGGATAAAGAAACCTCCCTCTCTATTTATAATCAGTGTAGGGACTGATACATCAGACACAGTTATTTGTTTTATTTAATATCTAATCCATAATATCCCTCACCCAACAAGCAAACCATGGGCTAGAGTTAACTGCAACTAACACACAGGCAGAACCAGGTGTCTGGTTACAGGACACATGAAGACTGTTTATGACCCAAAGGAATTTAGAGAGTTTTGACTCTCACTCAATTCTAATGGAAAAGGACAAAGAAACCATTTAAACCTATATCTATTCTATATATAACCGCTTGTGTAGCATATTTGGTATCTATGAACTACCATTTTTGTTCCCTATTTGTTACTTCACATTACATTTAGCTCTGCGACACATTAGTATTATAAGAATCTTGAAGGTTCTTCTCTTAAAGGAACATGCCGACTTTTTGGGACTTTAGCTTATTCACCGTATCCCCCAGAGTTGGATAAGTCCATACATACCATTTTTATCTCCGTGCGTGCCATAACTCTGTCTGACGCACCTACCGCTAGCCTAGCTTAGCACAAAGACTGGAGGTAAACGGCTCCAGCTAGCCTACTGCTCAATAAGTGACAAAATAACAGCAACATTTTCCTATATATGTATGTTGTAATGTGTATAGTTACATCGTGTACTAAGACAGACGGAAAATTAAAAGTTGCAATTTTCTACGGATTTAATTTAATTTGTTAAAATTATATAGCCTATTTTCAAAGTTCTCTGTGTTAGGTTAGGGTTAGTTATTTCCAAGTTACTCGTTTGGTGAGTGTGTATGCAGTAGCCTAAAAACTGAGGTGCCGCTAGTTGCGGATTTGTTTTAACGGTTAATGTTTAATAACGGTAATAAAAAAATAGGCTACCCAATGTTTTTGTCATGTGTGGGCGGGAGTGGAACAGATAGGTTGTGGGAGCAGGCGGTCCTGGTCATACATTCAGCGGGAGCGGGCGGGTGCGGGTTTAAGAAAACAGTCCTGCGCAGGGCTCTACTATAGACTTCTAGATATTGATTCTACTGACATAGTTTCTACTTTGGCTGAAATTTCCAATATGGTGGTGGGCTGGTAAACTCTACATTATGGGGACAAAATAAAGATGGCAATATCCTAAATCCTTGTCCAAACGACAAGAGGAAACACGAGGTTTCCATGAGGAAACAAGCTTATAAATCATACAGAAATATTTGCAATATGTAAATATAGAGCAGAATAGAGTATAAGGGAGAGGAAATAGTCAGTGACAGTGTAACATCAGACTGATCAAAGATGCATCAGTAGAACGAGACAGATGGCATCAAATACAGCATTTTACATTACAGTATATGCCATGCAAGGGCGTAGTTTTGATTACAAAATCGGTGGGGACAGCCCCGGAAGCTGAGGATTCAATATTGTCCTGGTGGACATGGCACACAGCAATACTGTTAAGTCTCACTTGTGCCATTATTGTTCTACACCATGTTTTCAGTTTCCTAAGAGCACTGAAACTTCTTTCAGCCTCAGCTGATGAGACTGGGATGACTAAAAGCAGCCTGACAAAGGTTTCAACTTGATCAAAAAAGCCTCTTACTTCAACAAGACCAAGCAATTTGTGTTTTTTATGTTTTATGGGGACTTTACACATATATAATTGATTTTTATACTGTACAAACTGTATATTCCATCCCCTTACACTAACCATATCCATCACACAAAACCTTCTGCATTTTTTAATTTTCAAAAAACACCACTTAGTGTGATTTTATTTTCCTCATGGGGACCAAAAAATGTCAAGATATTGCCATCTTTGTGGAGACATTTTGTCCCCATAATGTAGGGTTTCACACAGGGGCAATTGTAGGATTTTCATTTTATTGGGGCTGAGCCCCCAGTGTGTCTCTGTCCGGTCTCGTTCGTATAAGGTAATTTACCTCTATGCTTACTTCAAGGACTTCCCATATGATACTTACCTTCATCCATTGTTACCTCCAAGTCTCCATCGTCGTGTGTGTGTCTTCAGCGTATTCTCCGTTCCAAGCCTGGCTCCAGCGATCACCACCTGCAAGTATACAGACTGCATCATTCAGGATCTCATCACCGAACTCCCAAGAACTTCTGCACCACTCACCTGCACTTCCGTTATCACTACTGGATTGTTCAATAAACTTCACTAACCTGTACTTGTCTCCATCCCTTCTGTACTGTAACACAGTGAGGGTATGGAAAAAATGGTAACACTTTAGTTTAGGGTCCAATTCTCAATATTAACTAGTAGCTTATTATCATGCATATTAGGATATTGGCTAATGCCTTATTCTGCATGACCATATTGTACATCCCTTAATCATACCCAGGAATGTAGGCAGGTTTATAATCACTGAGATCCCAAATGTGAGGTAGTTAGGGGGGTTCAGGGGCATGATCCCCCAATAAATTTTTTATTTATATGATCTACATATGTGCATTTTAAGATGTTCTGAAGGCCAAAAAAATGGATAACAATAGCTTGAAAACCATGTCAGTGGGCAAATATGATATAGTTTTTCCATTTTCATCAGTGAAGTAAACATATGTTTAACTGATATTTATATGTTTTTTTAATAATTTTCGTACACACGTTAATTTACTGAACGCTACCAGGAAAGCTAGTTAACTAAATGTATTAAATTAATTCACAATGTGCACACATTCATTACTAATCGTATGCTCAATACAGGCTGAAAAAAAGATTAGCTTTTTTAATTTACTGAAGGCAAATGGAATTATATTAATTTACAATATGTACACATTCATTATTAATCTTATGCCTAATCTGAAGAAAACAGATTTTGTTAATATTTCTTGCTTGTTAATTACATTATGAATCACAATACATAGGCCTATTTTCAATTCAAAATGGCGAAATTAGACAAACGTTTATTACATATCTCTCACTTGACGTCGAGTAGCGCTCAAGCGGCAACCTCCCGCAGTTTCTCCTGGAGCCAATACGGAAGTAATCACATCGGTTAATCACATATTTTTTAGGGGGACCCCCTAAAAAGGGCCTAGTGACGCCCATGGTTTCACACTCAAACTCACACACTCTCTCACTCACATTTATCCCGCGATTGTCATATAT
Source organism: Rhinogobio ventralis (assembly GCA_039654625.1). Lineage (NCBI taxonomy): Eukaryota > Metazoa > Chordata > Actinopteri > Cypriniformes > Gobionidae > Rhinogobio > Rhinogobio ventralis. The sequence goes on from CM077213.1 coordinate 6,190,052, forward strand.
TGAAAAAACTGTACTGTTCCTGAATCAATATGTGACGCGATTTGCCCCGTATTTTCACGCACAGAATTGTTGATTTCTCCCTTACTTACCGCATCTAGGTTTCGGAGGAGATTTGCTTTGCCTCTTCGCACAATCAAATGTAGATACGGCCTCTTGCAAGTTAGAAGGAAAAAAACAAAGCCAATTAACCCATCGGTAAGCCCTTCCCCTCGAACGCAGATGAGTCAATACGGCATTTCAGAAAGTTTGTAAACAATAGGCACCAAGATACTTCCGGATGGCAGAACGCGAGCGGCTTCTACTGACCAACTGAAGAGATTCAGCCGGCTACTGTAAACAGTTACATAGTTAAAAACGTTGTTGATCAAAGTTGAAACTATGACAAAAACGTGTTGTGTTTGGGGTTGCGCCGCCAGATATACAGCAAAAGGTGTAGGATTTTATCAATTTCCTTCAGAAAAAAGTAAATATATCCAGCGGAACCTGTGGGTGAGGAGGTTAAAGCGAGTGGACGTCTTCAAAACTGTCCATCTACAAAATCATAGCAGAGCATAATTATCTTCAGCTGGGGAAATTCGAGACTAATATTAGTAAACGTAAGGTCTCTTTTGAAGATCAAACTCATTGGCAGTCACTGCCTGAAGTAAAAGTATTATACAAGGAAGAGACAGAACTTCTAGTGTTATGTAGGCTACTGATCAAATGTCAATGGAAGAAATAGGAAAAGCAAAACATAGTTGTAGGCTACTGCTGATGGATGATTGATGCGTGTACCACATTGGTTTCATCATCACCGCGAGTTTAGTTTGAGTGAATGCCTAGCCTAGCTTTTCACCGTCAAAAGCTCACGTCTGTGCCATCCGATCCGAGCAACAGAAAACGATTATAGCCTCTTTAGTTAGATAACAGGGAAATAGACCATCTACTATAGCCTAACATATTGTAAGCCAAACAGCAACAGTCACTAAAATAACTACTCAATGGTAGGATTTAATAATTTAAAAATTATGGTAGTAGACTAGCGCTACATCTACTAGACCAAGGTTAGGCATTTCATGTATTGCTATCTCCTGAATTAGTTAATCAGTCCCTCAATGATCATGTTAACTATGTCTGAATTTCCACCACGTCTGTTTTTGAATCAACTGATGAAATGTAGATTAGGCTACTGCCGAGTGCCGACAGTGGGTCTCCCTTCCAAGCAATTTACTAGCGTTGCCATAGGAACGCTTCGGCTTTTGCCACCCAGAAGAACGGTTATTATTGTTGTGACGTCATGGTGAATTGTCGTATGGCAGTTGAGTATCAGTTGCACTGGGACCGGAACTCGGACATCTTTAGGTTTCAGCGCCATAGAGAAACATTGGAAAATCCGAAGCTCTCATCGGTTTGATGGTGTTTATGCTACAAAAATGGTAAAACGATGTGCCTGGGATACTGTAACACTGATTCCAGGTATCCTGAGATTTTCTGGTTGTCATGCACTCATTAAGTTACGATTAAAGTTAGTGAGTCCCAGCTAACGTACAAACCTAAATAATAACTGTTCTTATGTCATGTAACGGTGTAGGTCAAAAACACATAAACGATGGTCTACATTTCAGTGCCTCTCCATATTAAACTGGTTACATGTAAATTAATTTAATCTCACCCTGTGGTACATGAACAGTGTCATCTGCAACTGTGACGACCGTAACATGAGGCTTCTTCCCCCGCTTGCATTGTGATTTGTAAACCCTAGCTTCCAAAATAATCTCCCACCATATTTATTTTAAAATCTTTTATATATTTAAGTCCCACTTGAATGCTCCTCAACAAGAGGTGGTGCTTCTGTGTCACAGACTTTATTGTGAATTATCTAATTTGTTTTGTATACATTTTTTAAACTCACAGAAATCTGTCTTACTAAGGAGGGACTCCTATTTTGATGGGTATTATAGTCTAAGGGTAATGAAAGGGAGAGCTCGCAGTTTATCGGAGCTGTTTTGCAGATACAAAGTTTACAGTTTATTAGCACCCCCGAAAAGGCATAAGGTCTGTATGTGTTTGTTTACTGTTAGTTGTGTTTTTGTGTAATTTAATGATAATGCAACGGAGAGAGTTTGTGAATGAGACGTTAATGCGCACTTCGCATGCTTTGCCGATTTTTTTTTTTTTTTGAGTGAAAAACAATGTAAATAAACTTCTTAAACCATTAGTAAAGTTTGGTCATCATTTGGACGGTGTACGCTACATTCTGTGTCCAAAAACATCTTGGGATAAGGTTTTCACACTGACAGTTAGCAACTCTGTTTGTTTGTCCGAGTTAGCAACAGTAACTAAGGGGGGCGGGGCTTATCGATAGAAGATCAGTTCAGGAGGCGGGACTCCGTCAGATTATTAACCGTTTGTGTACCAGGAATAGACCTTTCTCACAAAAAAAGGAAATACGTAATCGTTGCGGAACATCTCGGTTACGTATGTAACCCTCGTTCCCTGATGGAAGGGAACAGAGACATTACGTCAGTTACTGACGAAATGGGGGTTTCGCTTAGAAGCCAATCGCCTTTGAGCTCTACAAAACGAGCCAATGGCATGAAAATGCCATGGGTCTGCAGAATTTGCATGACGCAACCCCGCCCCACCGCGTGGGTATAAAAGGGCGTTGCGTGGCAATCTCGCATTATGTTACCTGCTGAAGAGCCGAGGCATGAGCGGCCGGCCGTTCCAGCAGTACAGCGGAAGTGGCATGGGGACGTAACGTCTCCGTTCCCTTCCTTCAGGGAACGAGGGTTACATACGTAACCAAGACGTTCCCTTTCAGTATACTACGAGTTACATCAGTTACTGACGAAATGGGGGTCCCAATTCAATCTCGCCACGACGGCTGTCTTCCAGTGCCCTGCGCTGACTAGAGCTCCCTGCCGTGAGTCTTAGCACGAACGAGTGGCTAGGCTCAACGCCGATACCAAGGTACACTGGGAAGCATATCCCACGTGGAGAAATGCAACACAACGCCTGCATGAAAGGAGGACTTAAAAATACACATATGACCCCCGTAGGGACTGCATATGGAGGACTCTGGGGTATCCAGCCGCAGGTGGAAATTTTTCAACCCCAGGCGTGGCAAGGTGTCTTGCCAAGGGAAGACACATGCTCAGAGAGACTTACCGTGGAAATACACATGTGGGGGCTGCCTAACGGGGGAACCATGCACACGGAGGCACCTAGCCGAACATGAGGGCTGACCAACCGGGCATGCACTCTGGTGTCGACATCAACAGTGCTGGAGGAGCTCAGGGCTTACTGGGAAGCTCACCTGAGAAAAATGCGCACGCATCCAGTCTGTGGAGTGGAATCGCGCAGCAAGCAAAGACACCTGAGCCTGTCCAGTTACTGGCCACTTGGGGCGAGTACATGAGAGGACACAGGCTCCACTCGGAGATCATAAAATCTTGCGAATGTGTTGGGTGTCGCCCAGCCTGCAGCTCTACAAATGTCTGTCAGTGAGGCACCATGCACTAAAGCCCAAGAGGAAGCAACACTCCTAGTGGAGTGTGCTCTTACCCCAAGGGGGCATGGCATGTCCTGAACCTGATATGCCAGGACAATGGGGTCCACTATCCAGTGAGACAACCTCTGCTTGGAGAGAGCCTTCCCTTTCTGCTGCCCTCCGTAACAAACAAAGAGCTGGCCTGAGGTCCTGAAGGGCGAAGGGCGCGTACTGGATAGAGCAGTGCCAAGGCTGAGCCTACTAATATTTCAGTAGAACCGCACTCTTGCCCTCGAACTGGCGAAGACAAGTCAGTAGTGACTGCGCGCGCTCGCTCGTAAGCTGCGTGAACATGGCGACAGAGTCGATTTCCATACCAAGAAAAGAGATCCTCTGCACTGGGGAGAGTTTGCTCTTTTCCCAGTTGACCCAAAGGCCCAGACGGGCGAGGTGCTGAAGCACCAGGTCCCTGTGTTCGCAAACCTGGTCTCGAGAGTGGCCTAAAATCAGCCAGTCGTCGAGATAGTTTAGGATGCGAACCCCGTGTTGCCTGAGCGGCACTAGGGCTGCCTCAACGACTTTCGTGAAGACAGAGTCTGTGTCGAGGAAGAATGGAGACGGTCTGTGTCGAGGAAGAATGGAGACATAAAAGTAGGTTGAATTCCACACCCTGACAGAGGAGACCAGGGAAGGACCAGTGTTCCACGGGGGTCTCGTCTGCCAGGGGGCTGGTGACAGAGGGGGCTGAGAGTGGTGAGGCTGTGCGTCGCACACTGCCAGCCACGCCCTCTTGGGGCTCTTTCTTTAACCATGAATAGGGTGGGGAAAACCAAGGATTCTCCCCTGGCCCTCCACCGGGGAAGGAGTGGTCCTGCTACCATCTCCTGGGAAAGAACCGAGTTCACCTCCGAGCGGCCCGTCTCAGGACCGCCGCTTAGACTTCCGTTTAGCATGCTGGGGGGCTGGGACGGGCAGGGCTGCCTTCCTGCGGCATCCTCCGCGCTTCGCCCGGGTGACCCTCCCTCCATTACGGAGATCCAACCCGCAGTGGGAACATGACTCATCCATGAACACGCGCTCGGCGTGCACGAGGCCCAAGCATGCCAAACAGCGATCATGCCCGTCAAACGGAGCAACCAGCCGACCGCACCCAGAAACGGAGCACAGGCGAGACATCTTGAGAAAGGCAGCTCTTTTAGAGAGGAGTTTTGCTCTGCAGAAATGCCGAAGCGCCCAGGGAAAACACGCAAGCTGTGCTAGATCACTGCACAGATCAGACAGGATTGCGGAACTCGCTGGAACGCGTCGTAACACCAACACTCTGGAGAGACGCTCATCTTGAAGAGAAAAAACACTCAGGCAAGTAACACTCGGCTCTGAAGCAGAAACATAATGCGAGATTGCCACGCAATGCCCTTTATACCCACACGGTGGGGCAGGGTTGCGTCATGCAAATTCCGCAGACCCATGCCATTTTCATGCCATTGGCTCGTTTTGTAGAGCTCAAAGGCAAATGGCTTCTAAGCGAAACCCCCATTTCGTCAGTAACTGCTGTAACTCGTAGTGTACTGACTGAAAGGCAACCTGAGTTCCTGTCAAGCATCAAAACATCAGAAAAGCATACCCGGGCAAGAGAAAATGGATCAGAGAGTCTACACAACTTCGCTAACGGATTTGCCAAATATTACATTTGATGGAAATGAACAATTAGGCCTATTTACATAAATCTCAGATTACGTAGCTATAAAGAATCAGCGTTACATGACACGTCTTCCTTGACCAAGATGATATCTTGTTTGTCCGAACTTTGGATACTGTTCAAAATAGTTTAAACATCACGCAGTGTGCACAGTTAAATTTGTTTAAATTCCTGTGCTGAGGAAGGATGGAGACATGAAAGTATGCATCTTTGAGATCTATGGTGACAAACCAGTCCTCGAACCTGACTTGAGACACAATCTGTTTGAGTGTGAGCATCCTGAACTTGAGCTTTGCTACGGAGAGGTTGAGGACGCGAAGATCTAAAATAGGGCGCAGCCCCCCATCCTTCTTTGGCACAATGAAGTACTGGCTGTAAAACCCTGACTCCCTGTCTGGTAGAGGAACCCTTTCTATAGCCTCTTTTCACAGAAGAGTCTGTACTTCTTGAGTCATAACCAGAGCCTGCTCGGGGCCCACCAACGTGGGAAGAACCCCATTGAAACCGGGCGGACGACATCTGAACTGAATGGCGTAACCCTTCTTTATAATTTGCAGGACCCACTGAGATATATTCGGCAGATTCTCCCACTCTGCTACGAACTCTACAAAGGGTACCAGCCTCTCGAAGCTGGCCTCTGATGTACTCTGCACCGTGAGCGCAGCGCCCTGAAGTGGCGGACCGGCAGGGTACAACTGGCTCAACAGCGCCACCTCCCTCCTCGGAGGGCGCGAGTCATCCATGCCCCGACACTCGGGCGTGGTTGATGGATTGACCCTGTGAGGGCACCCAAGGCAGGCGGGCACCATGTACTGAGGTGAACACTGCCTGTCCCCGGAGGGGATCACCCTCACAGCCCTGGGCACGCTGGCGTCAGGGCTTCTTGGACGCAGCCTTCCTCGAAATAATGACGTCCCCAGATCCGTCTTACCCTTGGAAGGCTGCGCCTGAGGGCGCCGCCCACCGCCCCACCCTTTCTGAGGGGGAGTGCGGGTGGCGACGCTCTGTTTCTGCTGCGCTCGATGTGATGAGCTCGTACTCTGCGCCTGCTACTCCCGCACCGCAGCAGACGAGACCTGGGCCTTACGGGGGAGGAACAGCTTGAGCACCGCCGACTGTTTCTTTGACTCCTGGAACCTGTCTGTGACAGTAGCAACAGCGTCACCAAACAGGCCCGTAGGAGACAGCGGCGCATCAAGCAGAAACGACTTATCCCTCTCCTTTATCTCCGTAAGGTTCAGCCACAGATGCCTCTCCGTGGCCACCAGGGCTGCCATAGAGCGGCCTACAGATCTTGCCGTCTCCTTGGTGGCCCGGAGAGCTAAATCTGCTAAATAGCCATCGTGTGCAGACATGCGGCGGCCTGACCTGCTGCCGAGTATGCCTTGCCCACTAGCGCTGATGTAGCTCTTAGTGGCTTAGTGGGCAAGGACGGGGCTTTAATGGTTGACGCCAAATCGGACGAGAGATGGCTCGCAAGCGTCTCTTCTACCCGCGGCATCGAGCCATAACCATGTCTCTTCAGCCCCCCGATGTTACTATAAACGGACGTGTGGGGACTGAAAACACGGGAAGACATGGGCTGCCTCCACGATCTCGACACCTCGGTTTGGAGATCAGCGAAGAACGGCAAAGCCCTGCGTGGAGGTTGAACAGAGCGAGCTGGCAGAAAGCGCTCATCAAGCCTGCTTTTAACTGAGGCGCGCTCGGGATGTTCATGTGGCCAGTCAATGTTCAATCTGGCCACTGCTCTGCTCAAAACCTCCATGAGCTCATCACTAGCAGGGGTTTGAAGTGGCAAGTCTTCAACCCCTGCGTCGACGCTACATATATCCACCTCCTCAGAACTGGACAACTGCAGCGCCGCGGCCGTCCCCTGAGCGGGAGAAACCGCAGCGCGGGCTCCCGAACCCAGAGAAGCAGCACTAGATCTGCCAGGTGAAGGCAGAGATAGGGCTGGGCCCGTCTCTAACCACTCTGTCAGATCCATCTGCGAACCCCACGACATAAGCTGCCGCTGTGCCTCGACAACAGCGGGGCCTGTGCTGCGGGGAACGCGAGCTGCGGTGCCCTCCTCGAAGAGCGCCCGGCGGGATCGCAGCACTCTCAGAGGCAAAGCCTCACAATGCTCGCAGCTGCCCCCCTCGAGAGACGACTGCGCGTGCTGCTCACCCAAACAAACAACACACATCAAGTGTGTATCCCCGCTCGTGATGTAGCGAGAGCAGGGAGGAACACACTTTCTGTAATGCTGTTCGTTTGCCATTACAAAAACTCTCAAATGTCAGTGTGAATGCTTTTTGTAACAAACTAAGAAAGTCTGAACTCAGAAACAAACACAGAACTGACAGAGACGATGTACATAGAGCGCTTGCTGAAGACAACAGAAGCTAGAGGCGTGTGTTTGCCGGTATGCTTTATAGTTTCCGGGTCTATGACGTCACCCGCCTATGATGTTCCGTCTCTCTATTGGACTGATTACATACAGAAGTTGTGAGAAAGGTCTATTACGCATTTTTCACAGGACGCTCTTGTAAGAGATTTTTTATTTAAATAAGATGTTTCCTGGTTAAATCAAATAAGTAGGCCTAATACATAAAAATCGCAAGACACAATCGGACAACAGTGGTTAATTATACCTTTTTTTGATTAAAATTATTGCTAGGGACAAATCAGTGTAGGACGTCCCTAGAGTACCTACTAAATTTTACGTCCCTGATGCCATGTGATACTGTAAACAGATTACCATGGTAAAGACTGCCACATTACTGTAACTCACCCTTATAAAGGTCAACAACTACAGTATAGATTCAGTCATATGTCATATGTCAGTGAGAACATTTACTTTATTGGCAGCAAACTCTGTTTATAGCTCAGAACCTCATGGCTGTGTCATAACTTCATCACAACTTTTGATAACACACCGAATAGATACTATTACAAACATTATGGATTCAATTACATAAGTTAGGTAATGTAAGTGTATTTTCTAATGAGGCATCTGTAGCCTGTGTTACTGTAGATAATTCAGCAACGAGCGTGATTTGAAACATGTATCTTGCATTGTTTGCTATTAAATGAACTTATTGTTAAAAGTAGCCTACTAAACTGAAAGAAGATCATAATGTTGTGTTTCAGTGATTAAACCAAATGTTCTTATTACATATTACAATGATCTTGTGTTTGAAAAAATTATGTGTACTGAAAATATGTGCAACTGAATGAAAGCATTACATCAGGTTTTGAAAGACTAGCTGTGTTACAAGTGTGATCAGTTTGGATTTTTGTACTAAGAGTTATGAAAATGTACACCTTACTTGTGAAAATAGTACCAAAGAGATTTAAATAAAACTATCTAACTTGAAAATACTTTACATTCTTTAGAATTTTGTTGCTGTTTTTATTTTATTATCAGACATGACCTCAAAAAAATACATACTTTAAAGAAATAATTACAATCAATACTTAGAAAGACACAAATCAAAAGGTTGCAATTTGAATTGCTATTTAATCGATAGATAGATAGATAGATAGATAGAACTCTACAGATGAGTGACAGTGAAATCAGAAATGTCTTTCTGCATCACAGCCTGAAACGGGACAAGCCAACATCTGAGAACCGGAGTTGAAGGAAGTGTGTAGTCTGTGACATCCTCCCTACAGATACATTCATAGATTAAAACAGATATATAATAAAGAGAAAAATCAGCTGTGTGTATATCTTTTGATCACTTACAAGCTCGCCTTCACTTCCTGGTCCATTATCTTTAGAGTTGGTGTTTGTGATCCTTGAACCTCCTCATATGAAGCCTCATCTTTTCCTTCAATATTATTGAGATTTTATCCCGTGTTGGTTTAATAAAGCAAGTTACAAATCAAAAATTACCATTTAATTGCTCACCCAGCTAACAAAACAAAAATTTGTTCTAAGATAAGAGGCCAATCAGCTTGCAGATTGCATGTAAAGCGGCGCCCTCTAGGGTTTCATGAACTAGATATACAAATAACATTTTCGTGCTAATGTTTTGAGAACATTTTTAAAGACCAGGGGTGTATTCCAGAAAGCAGGTTATGTGACATACATGGGTATGTTTAAGAGTAAATAAGCGGATAACCTCAACTTTCGGTTCCAAAAACGGAGGTAACATTCCGGGTATGTAAGTAGCCATAGCAACTCACTCTCTGAACATAACCTGCTCCGGAGCAGCTCATGTTCCAGAGTTAGTTTGCTTAAGAGGTATTCAGATGTGTTTTATATAATTAATAAAGTTATTAATATAACCAAATTTGTTTCAGTTATATAATATACAATATTATATATTAATTCTAAAGAAAAAAATTATAACAAGGTAGTGTTTAAATGTTAATTCAATTCAAATATATTTATTATTTATTTTATTGTCATCTCACACATTCAATTAATTGCATCAAACAAATAATATAATCCTTATGCTCAGTGAATAAAGATTACTTATTAAATGAAGATATTGAAAAAAATATTGCATAACCACCAAATAGGTGGCGATGTGCATTAAGTAGGTTATGTAAATCGCCATTAAACAAAAGAAAAAGAGGAATGGCTCGCTTTTTCTTAGCGTCTGTTTCCATGGTGAATCATCGATTCGTTGCTCTGTTGAGAATGTGTTGTGTGTTAAACGGGAACATACTCTGAGTTGTCTGAACTTACTCCCGGACTCGTTTTTGGAACCAGCATACCTCGAGTAAGCAAGGTTTGGGATAATCAACCGAGAGTTCAGGGTATATGTGACGGTAAGTTAACCATGCTTTCTGGAACACCCCCCAGGTAACTTTAAACCAACATTCTATTAATGTTACTGGAAGAACATTTGTTCATAACTTTGAGAGAACCTTGCCAAAACATTATTTAAAGTTCTGAGAACGTTCCCTGTCAGCTGAGTCAGTTGTGTAAAGTGTTAATACATGTTTAAATGTTTTATCCGTGATCACTCTTACCTAAAATGCCCATCAAACTGACATCTTTTGGCTGTTGTCGAATGGCAGGCCACAGAAACACTTCACCATTTTTCTTGTGAAGAAGAATAACAACGCGTATGTTTCCCATGGTAAGGTCCACTTCATTGCTCCGTAGAATCAGAGACACGCTGTTGAAACAGAGAAACTGATGAATTAATTCTAATTCACTATAACATACACAAATGTAGTAAAACACATATAGTTTGAGTAGTTTATACCCCTCTGTATTGTGTTGAGTAGGTGCCTGGTCCCACAAAAACTCAGCATGATTCTGGCCATCTTGGTATCTGATAGACCTTGTGTTTATTGTCAGATGATGGTTTGTTTTGAAATGAAAAGCAATTTTCCTGAATCCTTTTTGTCTAGTCATGAATTCTCCATTCATAGAGAACTCTAAGACACAGAAAGCCACACAGTAAGTGTATCTACAAAACATTCAATAAAAAAGATGACTTTCAAAAGGATGCACGTAGAGTAAGTGTGTAATAGTTACCTGAAGCAGAATCCTGTAGCAGTTTGAGTTTGTGAGGAACACGAACGTCAAAACAAAGTGGCTTAGACTGACCAGCAGCGGGCAGCAGGAACCGATTGCTATTAACAGTTGGAACTAAGAGAAAACATAACCAAATGCTGTATCATAATTAATATATAAAATTGGCTTACATAATAAGAACGTTTGAAAGATCTTTATGTACCTGACATAGTAGAGAGAACAATGTCACTCTGCTGTGGAATCATGAGCCTTTGAACTAAGAAAAAGTCTAAGAGAAGGTGCAATTGATCAAATTAGATGTACTTGACACATGGCAGAATCAAAGCTACAGCGTACTCATACATACCGGGAGCAGCATGGAGCAGCATGTCACTTGAATCTAAAAAAAGTTTTTCAGCTTTTGAAGTCAGTTTATCAACAATTTACTGACCAAAGCACTCAATGAAATCAATAAATAATGAAAAAAGTTTAATTTACCAATGCATTTTAAAATAATTAAATAGAAAAATAATTAAATTAATAAGTAATTAAATTGTACCAAATAATTTCTTAAATATGTATCAAATAATAATACAAAACAATTACTAATAAAACATTTCATAATAATTACTTAAAAAGACCAAAAATTACAAAACAAAACATGCTACATTTAAATAATTTTCTTTTCATGATTAAAATTTTGATCTAACATTCTGAATGTTGCTTTTAATATTAAAGGGATAGTGAAAATGAAAACCAAGTCATCATTTACTCACCCTGGTGTTGTTAATGCAGTATGCTGTTCTTTCTTTTTCGTACCACAAAAGGAGAACGCAACATGAAATACTAGAAGTGTATTTTATGTTGTGTTTTTATCCATTTTAATTTCTCACAAATTTAGTGTTTTTCTGGGCTCTGAGTTGAACTGCGGCACTAATAGTCTCACAAACGTGCAGTTGAGCACAGAAGATCAACGGCCAAGGTCAGGATCTTCGTTAAATAATGCATTACATTTCCATTTGTTTTTCATCAAACCCTACCATATAGCCCCAGAACACATGGAATATACAGTCGCATAGGATTATTATATGATGCGTTTGCATCTTTTTAAAAAAGTTTGATGCTGGTTGCTGTTCATTGCCATTATATGGATGAGCATAAGTGGGACATTTAAAAAAAATTCTCCTTTTGTGGTCCATAAAAGAAAGAAGGGCATACAGCATTAGAACAACATTAGGGTATGAAAATGATCTTTACTCTCATTTTAAGAGGCTTCATTTCTGAATCACACCTAATGCCTTATTTTATTTATTTTCATTTCATTCTCTACGCTTTTTAATGTGGATTTACTCTTGATTTTGCTTTTAATAAATCATATTTGCAGTAATTATTTGTAGAAGAAAAACAGCATACCATGGATCCTTGGATGAGGATCAGGTGAAACAGGTCGACTGAGCATATAGGTCAGACTCGGATGACCATGCTTACCTCTCAGACCGATCTGACCGGGCTGACCGGGACCGAAATGGTAACTAAATCCTGGTGCTGGGATATAAAACAAGTGGGACAAATATATATTTAAAGACAGGTGCAGTATACTGAATTTTGCAGACTTCTCTCTGGTGACTTCAACACTTTGTTCAAACAATGGTGTCGTGTGTTTCATCTCAAAATTGTATTTACTTTTTGATAAGCCGTTTCACTCAGATGTGCATTACAATATAAAAGAAAATATCTATCAGTACTTCCATTTCATTGTAACTAAATTCTCTGCAATGGTTTGAGTAAATGAACTGTTAATTCATAATTTTATACGTACATGTAGGTGGCTTCCAAGGTAAAGAATTGAAACTCATTACTGATTAAAAAGAAAGAGAAAAGTGTTATTCACTGTATACAGTGGGCAGCAAGTTCACAACTGTAAAAATCTGAGATTTTCTTTTATTTAAACCTGGAAAAAAAGTATAGATTTTTGAATATTCTAAAACAAAGCAACGTTATCACAGAAAATGAAGGAATATTTAAGATTCTGCACTCATTTTTGACAAAAGGAAATGTACTGAAGTTCAAGTCATTTCAAGATTTTACTCAAATTATTATGCTGATAATATATTTTGTAATAAAAAAATAAACTGTACAGTAATTATTTAACTATTTCACAAGTGATTGTGACATTTGAACCCCCTTGTGTATAAATATAAATACAGTAGCTGGATTTAGTTCAGATTCAGAATCAAATATAGAGGATGCACAAATAAAGTTGTTTAACCTACGATGCAGTTGATGCAAAGCTTGATTAATACATTTGAGCATAACTTTTAATATTGCTGCAGTCACTGTCACAACTTTTGTTAAAGGTCAAATGTTTGCACTTTTATTTACAAGGTTTGTAAGATACTAAAACCTCTCAGTTCTCACCTGAAGGTCTGGGTTCCTCTCCTCCCTCTTTGGGTTTGTCGGCAACTTCCACTTCACCTTCCTGTGGCTTTGTGACGACCATAGAGGTGAGGGAGGTGACAAACTGGTATTTCAGGGAGAGTTTGAGAGCTTCTTTCTTTTCATCCTCTTTCTCTTGTCCTTTAAGAAGCACCCTGCGACAGAAAGATGTCCTCAATATCCAACTTAAAATGCAGAAGGTCATATCACTCATAAACTTACTGTCTTTCCAGAAGTTGCTTCACTGTAAGGTAGGCCCACAGTCTCTGCATGAAATCTTCATTCTCAAGTGGGACGTCACTGGGGTCTTTTGTCATTACAGTTTCCTGATACGTCACACTATTGCCTTTCTGCTCAGAAATAATAATTGTGAGCATTTTCATCAGGAATGTTGTCATTGCCACTTTCAGCAATAACTTTCTTTGAAAACAAAGTAACCATTATTCCAAACTCTTAAACAATTGAGTATCAATGATCCTAATATCCAATATAATGACCTCGGTTGAGACTCCCGAGAAAAAAACAGCCCACTCAATCCCTACCAATTTGATAAAAAGAAGACGTGGTTGTAAAGCACCATGATGATCTTACTGATACTGCAATGACTTCAGTGGTGAAACTCTCCACACTGTTGTCTGTGATTTGTCCTGATACCACAATCTCAGATCCGTTGAAGTACAGGTTAAAGCTGGTCTTGGTAAGGTTTGTCCCTCCTGTGTATTTAAATTGAATATCAGTGAGGAGAGGGACGGCAACTTCATCATAGAAGCCCTACAATACAAACCAAAATAAAGGGTTCAAACACAGAACAGACAAGCACTGAGGATGAATTGACAGCTGATTCTCTGTAGTCCACCTGCAGCTGTAGATCAGCGTCCGAATCTTCATATATCCTGCGAGCGACTCCACCATTTTCCAGTGACATCTTTGTCAGGAAGTCAAAGTTAACATCATATCCAAAACCAAGACAATAGAGGGGAAACTTTGGCCCAATTGCCTCTTTCACATTGGCCATTATCCTCTCTATGTTAGTTTCACCTGTTAAAAAGGAAAAATAAGTTACCTACAGTACATGCTTGAAAATCATAATTATGACATTTTTGAGTGATCAGAACGCAATGGACGCATTGGACAATTATTTCTTATTTTTTTCTCTCACTGACAAAGACAAGAACCAAATCTGTCATGATAATAATCCACTGGTCCTACATACTATTTTAATTATGTCTAAAACCTTTTATTAACAGGTCTTCTAATTAGACTGAGTGAACTAGTGCTACGATAAAACACCATTAGCTTGTGTTTGTGAGTGTGAATCTGTGCCTGAAGTGGGATCTCCATCAGTCAGCAGGATCAGGATGGAGGCGGTTCCCTCTCGTGGATGTCGATTGATCATGTCCACTCCTGCTAGAACTGCAGTGTTTATGTCTGTGGCTAAAGGAAGAACAATTCAAGCATAGCATTAGTTCTGGCAGGTCACGTTAGTGAAGCTCGCATCAGCTGACTGTCAGCTGATTCATATCTACCTATGGGAATACGTTGCCTATCACCACATTCCTATAAATATGGTTCATTCAGTATTATCAGCAGCTTTATCGCGTTGCTCAGGAGCTAATTACCCTCCTCCATCCCCAGCTCCTCCTCTCGTCAGGACTGGTCTTTCTGATATTCCTCTTGAATCAGACTAATTACTTCAGTTATGTTGTACATTTAATTATTGTCATTAAAGGAGTAGTTCACTTTAAAATGAAAATTACCCAATGATTTACTCACCCTCAAACCATCCTACAACTTTCTTACTCCCCAAGAAAGCTTTAGGAACTCACCTCCTCTATGGCTGATATCCTTCACAAAAGATTTAGCATTCTCCAGGTTTTCCTTGGTAGCTTTCAGGAGTTCACGCTTCCATGTGTTAACTTCACTGTCAAAGGTGATCAATCCAAAGTGGTCATCCTCATCAAGATCACTTAAAATCTTTAGCAGAGCCAAACGAGTCTAAAGACAAACACTTCTGTCAGAACACCTGAAGGTTATTCTTTCTCCATCACGACTGGATTCTCATTTACCAGATGCGGGCAGAATTTGTTACTAATTTAAAGTAAGCAAATCCATAGTGATTTCAATACAAAAATCCCTGTTCTTTTAACAATAATACAATAATAAAAATACACATTGCTACAAGATCCTTCAAAAAATGTCCTTCAGTGGTTTTACCATCAGAAATTTCATAGCTTGTTATCCTTTCGGTTGATTTGGCTGAAACGTTGACATTTACCTGATGTATTTTTCTGCCGTGCATAGAACCACTCCGGTCAATGATAAACACCACATTTTTGGAAATACGTGGAACAGAGGGTGCAAAGTAGTGGACAAAATAGCCATTTGATACCTGAAAGAAAATACAATTCATGTCTTTTTACATAGCCTTTCAAAATCCATTCCACTTTTGCCAAATTCATTTTACTCTCTTTAAAGCAAGTTATTGGAAACTTTACCATGACTTCTCCTTTAGGATTTGGTCTCTCAACATCGTATGTTATGAGCAGGTCACCCTTCAGTCCATTTTCTCCACAGCTTTTACACTTGGTCTGTTGATCTCGAGTGGGGTAGAAGGTCACCCATGCCTGAAATGATCAGTTTGGTCATCTGGTAACTTTGTTTGAAGTGTAGTAGCATAATGAGAAAACCTAAGCTAAGTGTTTTACCCCTCGTTTTAAGCTCTTACGTCTTTGTCTGCTCTGGTGGTTTTGATGGCATTGGCCAGATCACCGGTGCTCAAATCTCCTTTCACCTCCAAGAAGGAAATTCCTGGTTTCTCTTGTATGTGTACATCCATCTAATGTGAGAAGAAATATGAATTTTCTACTCATTTTAACTGATTATCTATTTCCCTCTTCGGTTCTTCTTCTACCTTGAAGTCTGCCACCGGCTGCATCGGTTGAGCATTGATGAGTAGCTCATATTTGCCAAGGCGGCGCTTTAGCAGTTCTTCGTAGGTCAACTCAAAAGTCACTTTACTAAAAGCAGCCACCGTCACTGAAGTTTTAAAGTCCTCTAAAGTCCTTCCAACAGATCTGAAATAGAAATGAATCCCAGCATATTACTAAACATGCTATAGACACATTTTATGGACTTAAATTTTTTTTAATGTCCAGTACTTGACCAGTCCAGCACTTTCTCCTCGAGATACTGCTCGACTGTACTGCTGCTGAGCTTCCTCTTTTTCCTTCACAACTCCATCATATGTCTTCCCCTCTATGGTCCTATGGAGAAAAGAAAAGAGTCACACTAAACAGACTTCAAAATCAGCTTGCTAGGTTTGTCTTCATAGAATTGCTGGATTTCAGACATTTAAAAAATATTTGCATTTAAGAGTATTGAATTTCCCTACATTCTGAATTTGCTGATGAAGGCATTCTTGGGTATCTTGACCTCAAACCGGATCTCTTGAGACTCATTCACTGTGTTCGCCACACGGCTTGTGATGACGGTTGTGGCGTAGCGACTGGTGACCGTGGAGTTAATGTAGAAGCTGTATATGTCCACATTTTGTTTCTGTTGAACATCAAACAGTACAGTCATATTGGATGGTGCACATTTACTCCTTTTTGTGTGGGATTGTTCAAATATTTACTGCTTGAAAATGGCGTAGAGAAAAGGCCTTTGGACTAAAAAACAAATACATTTTGATGATTACATATCAGTGTAAACTATTGAGCAATCGATGGTTCTCTTTACTCAAACTCAATTGAAATGAAACACTGCTGTTCAAAAGTCAGTAAGATTTTTAAACATTTCAGAATGAAGTCTCTTATGCTCACCAGGGCTGCATTTATTTGATCTAAAATACACTTAAATCAGTAATTTTGTGAAATATTTTTGCAAGTTTCTATCATATTACATTTTAAAATATAATCTATTCCAGTGATGCAAAGCTGAATTTTTAGCATCATTACTCCAGTTTTCAGTGTCACATGATCCTTCAGAAATCATTCTAATATGCTGATGTTCTGCTTAAGAAACATATGTTATTAATTAGTGTTATAAATATAATTATTATTTTTGTGGAAACCATGATACTTTTTGAAGGGTTTTTGAAGACAACAGCTTTGATTTGAAATAAAAATCTTTTGTAACATTATAAATGTCTAGAAGGTCACATTTAATAATTTTAAAGCTGCAGTCCATAAGTTTTGCCTCTGTGTCGCCATCTCTGTTTGAAACTTGTAATTGCAGTTATTTGCTGAGTTATCATCTGTACGTTAGTTGAGCTCCTCAGCGCGAATTAATCTAATGTTTTGAGGAGTTTGTGTGGCTGTCAATTATTCACCGCACCGGTGTGGATACTGTACTTCGGAATCACAGATTCTACGTCTTGGAGTATAACCTAAATATTATTGACCTGATGAAGAAACCTCCCCCTCTATTTATAATCAGTGTAGGGACTGATACATATCAGATACAATTATTTATTTTATTTAACAAACAATCCATAATATCCCTCACCCAACAAGCAAACCATGGGCTAGAGTTAACTGCAACTAACACACAGGCAGAACCTTTTTTTAAACATTTCAGAATGAAGTCTCTTATGCTCACCAGGGCTGCATTTATTTGATCTAAAATACACTAAAATCAGTAATTTTTTTAAATTTAAAATAACAATTTTCTATAACATTTTAAAATATAATTTATTCCAGTGATGCAAAGCTGAATTTTCAGCATCATTACACTGGTTTTCAGTGTCACATGATCCTTCAGAAATAATTGTAATATGATGGTTTTCTGCTTTTTTAATTAGTGTTAAAAACAATTGTGCTACTAATTAATTTTGTGGAAACTCTGATAAGTTTTTTTCAGAATTCTTTGATTATAAAGTTTAAAACAGATTTTATTAAAAAAAAAAAAAAAATTCTGTAACAAATGTCTTGCCTGTCACGTTTGATCAATGTAATGATTAAAACTCTTAATATCTTTTTTTTTTTAAAACGCACTGACCTCAAACTTTTTAACATTGTATATTTAACATGTATGAAGTAAATCTAATTTGCCTGGACGTTCATCTCAAATAAAAATAATTCATCTGTCTTTAGAATTTTGACACATCTTCTTCATCTTAAACTGAGCGTTGACTCTCACCTTCTTCACAGGTTGTTGTGAACTGGCTGAGATGAAAAAGACGCCCAAGAGAATCAGTCTGAGAGCTGCTCGATCCATCATGACCTGCTCAGAAAACAGACCTCCAAACATACACTGCCTTTAAACTCCTCCACATCATGCGATTGGCTATTATTGACCGGATGAGGAAACCTCCCCCTCTGTTTGTAATCAGTCTCTTGAGCCCATCAAAAGTCAATATTGAGGCATGCTTTTTAGAAAATAGCGTATATCATTTGAAAATACTTTACATTCTGTAGAAGTTTGCTGCTGTGTTTTTATTTTATTACCAGACATGACCTCAAAAAATACATACAAAATACATTACAAATAATCACAATCAATACTTAGAAAGGCACCAATCAAAGGGTTGCTATGTATACATGGAATTTTTGGTGTGCAATTTTAATTGCTATTTTGTCACATGGTTTGCCAGCTTAAGCACAAGTGCACGTGTGGGCAAAGAAAATCATATTCATAAACATTCAAAGACAGCGCAACAGATAGAAAAATGAATGCAGTGGTGAGTAATTCCAGCTCCCTAAAGCAGAGGGAAATTACATTTTTGTTCAACAAATTCCATTTAACGTTATTATTGAGGTCAGCATGATAACAGACAATAATATTCTTAAGTAAATTTTGCTGAGCTCTACAACTGAGTGACAGTGAAGTCAGAGAGACCCTGCTGCGCTACAACCTGGAATGGTACAAGCCAACATCCAACGTCAGGAGCAGAAGGAAGTCTGTAGTCCCTCATCATCACCCTGAAATTAACAAGAGACACTTACTTAAAAATATATTAAAAAATCATAAGCCAAAATACAGTTTTATGAAAGTTCAGCTATATGTTTGTTTATTGATTACCAAGATGTCTTCACTTCCTTGTCCTTTAACTTTAAAGTTGGTGTTTGTGATCCTGGGATTTCCTCATATGAAATATCAGCTTCTCCTTAAAATATTATCCACAGACATTGTAATTTTTTCCTAGAGTTGGTTTAACCCTTTAACTGTCAGCACCTTTTTGAGAATAGACGTGAAAATGCACTATCCAAATTTAAAGGGTTAGTTCACCCAAAAATGACATGTCCGTCAATTGCTCACCCTCATGTCATTCCAAACCCGTAAGACCTTCGTTCAACTTTGGAACACAAATTAAGATATTTTTGATGAAATCCGAGATGAAATCACTTGATATTATAATAAAATATATTGCAAAATATCAATGTGGCAAGTTAATTGATTAAAGTTATACCATGACCATGTCAGTCAAATCTGAAGTCTTCAAAACATCTGGAATCACAAACAAGTATAACAGCTATATTAATTTATTTAATGTTCATTTACATATTAGAACGCATACGTTTTCTCATATGCCGTAGATAGTTTTTGGTTCTCATTAGGTTCTGGTTATCTGTAATGAAAGTTAAGAGAATCAGAAATAGAGAGAAATTTGAGTGGGGATTTTAACGTCACGAATAACAGAAAGGGAAGTGATATACAGTACCTGTTTGCCTTACACTACTGAGAGCATGAAATGGACCTGCAGTGAGGAAAAGACACAGCAGACACTGCTTTCCAAATAATTGAAGCATAGCTTTGCAAGTTACCAAGTATATTTTGTGTTGTTCTCCATAATATGTTCCTTTATAATACATGTACACAATCATTTAAAAGGTTGGGGTCTGTAAGACTTTTTGTTTTCTAATGTTTTTGAAAAAAGTACTTTATGCTCACCAAAGCTGCATTTATTTGATCAAAAATACAGTAAAAACGGTAATATTGTGAAATATTTATAAATAAACTTTTCTTTTTTTATTATTATTATGTTTTTTACAAGAATTTTACATGTGTATATGACAAACATAGTGAACAATAAACAAAGGGTGTACAGAATAGAAGATTACACTAATACAGTTACAGGTAAAACAATGGATCACACAAAATCTGATCTTCTACGCAAAATATAAACCCTCCATTTCTCCCACATATTGTCAAAATAGACTTTTTGGAGCCTTTTATGGAAAGTAATCTGCTCCATGACGAACATTGCATATACAATATGCCAATCATCTAATGTTGGGAGATTAGGAATCAACCATTTCTTTGTAATAGCTTTCCATGCTGCTAACCTCAACGTACCAAATAGTTGGTCTCTTTATTCTTGTCTACTGTGTACAAAAAGCCAAAGAGTATTGTCCCAATTAACCATCCTTTGCATGTTGAAGATTGAGCAAAATATGGATTGTAGTCCAAAATTCTTTCAGAGGGCATGACCAAAACAAGTGAAAAAGGCTCACACCCTGGGCCCCACAGTTTCTCCAACAACTTGAGGGGCCCAAGTAATGAGAACTTACTTTATGCAGGTGTAATAAAATATCTGTACAGGCTTATCCAGCCAAAACACCTCCATGAATTAGAGCTGGTGATTTTCCATTGGAATTTACAGTGTTTTAACCAAATATCATCAGATATTAAAAGTTGTTTAATACAAACCGTATGTTTATTTTTAACCTCTTGGAGACCCTTATATAGCCTCGAAATCAATTTTAGACCAGGTTCAGATTCATAAGCCTTGGTAAATATCTTAAGGATAGCTAAGTCAAAGACATTTTTCTCTCTTGGCATGAAACCCTGTATGTGATGCCGGACTTGCAGAAATCTAAAGAAGTCATTATTATCTAACTGATATTGTCTCTTAATTGACTGAAAGTCTCTTATAGACCCTTAACTGAAAAATACACAATAGGACGTTATGCCTAGCCCAGACCAGCCGTTATATGTTCCATCTAATTTATTGGGTAAAAAATCAAGATCATAAGCAACCCAACTCAATACTTTAATCTCTTCTTGTCAGTTGTTTTATTTATAAAGTTTTAAGGGTAAAGAAATCCACTGATTAACTCTTTCAATCTGGTTTTAATAAATTTTTTGTCTCCAAGTATAGATTGAATTGGACGATCACTGGACATATTTAATTCTATTTCTTTCCATCTAGCTGTCACAGACACGCCAGGCTCCCACGTCACTCAATCACAGCGCACGCCTTCCCCTGAGTACTGATCACGCGCACCTGCAGCTCATCATCACAGCAATCACCCACAGTACAAAAGACACACTCACACACTCAGTCACTGTCCGGTCTCGTTTGTATTAGGTACTTACCTCTATGCTTACTTCAAGGACTTCCTATATGATACTTACGTTCTTCCCTTGTTCCCTCCAAGTGTCTCCTGTGTTCCAGCGTCGTGTGTGTGTGTCTCCATCCTCCTCTCCATTCCAAGCCTCTCTCCAGCGAACTCTACTGCAAGTATTCCGAGTGACTCCTACAAGATTCCATAACCCAACTCTCACGATCCTCCGCACCATTCACCTGCACTTCCGTCACATTACTGGACTGCTCAATAAACTCTACTATCCATACTTCTTGTCTCCGTCCCTTCTGTACCGTAACAGAAGACCGGACCACAACCGATGAGCACCAGCATGAGCACTCCGGATCCCTTCCAAGAGCTCGTGGACGCAGTCCGACGAGCACTACCGCCCATTCCACCAGCGAACACTTCCGCAAACAACACCGCTTCTCCTTCTACACCCGTCTACGCCAGGCCCATGGCCAGACCAGCGCCCTTCTCTGGCATGGCGGAGGACTGCAATGGATTCCTTCTGCAGTGTTCGCTGGTCCTGGAGATGCAGCCGCACTTGTACCCTGACGATCGATCCAAGGTGGCATTCATCATTTCTCAATTGAATGGCAAAGCGCTTCACTGGGCTGAAACCCTTTGGACTCAAGATAATCCTATCATTCAAACTCTGACGAGCTTCATCGCCCATTTCAAGGATGTCTTCGGGAAACCAGCTTGGGATGCCTCCATAGGTGAGCAATTGTATAATTTAAAACAGAATAAAATGCCGATCAATGAGTATGCCCTCCAGTTCAGGACCCTAGCCGCCGCCAGTGGATGGAACGAGCAATCTCTACTAACCACCTATCGTCAGGGTTTGGATCCCCGTGTGCGGTTGCATCTCTCTGCATACGAGGATACCATCGGGCTCGAACGCTTCATCCAGCTATCCATCCGCTTCGCCACTCGTATGCAGTCGTGCCTCGAAGAGCACCAGGGCCAGGAACTATTCCCTCCTTCCCTCCGTCAGCCAGAGTCCGTCAGCCCTCCAGAACCAGCATCCGAGCCCATGCAGATACAGCAGGCACGCCTCACCCAAGGTGAACGGAGGAGGCGGCTGATCCAGGGTCTGTGTCTTTACTGCGGTTCTACGGGGCACCACATTAACCAATGTCCCATTCGTCCTCCTCGTCCTGTGGTGAGTGCCATTTTCCCATTTCCTCATGGTATGCAACCTCTCACCACAATTGTGAACCTAACTGCGGCCGGTGTTACCCTTCCAGTATGTGCCCTCCTCGACTCTGGGTCAGCCGGCAACTTCATCTCTGGTGCCCTCTGCCGTCAGCTTAAACTCAAGTCCACTGCCACACCAACTACCTACCAGATCCACTCGGTAACGGGGAAACCCATCAGCCGACGTCAAATTCGTTCCGTCACCAGTCCCATCCAGCTCCAAGTGGGTATCCTGCACACGGAACAACAACAGTTGCTGGTTCTGGAGGAATCCACCGCTGACGTGATTTTAGGGCGCCCATGGTTAGTGCAGCATAATCCCATCATTTCCTGGAAAACCGGCGAAATCCTGAAGTGGGGCGATAGCTGCTTCCCGAGTTGTTTTGTGGCTCTCCCTGTTCCCTCTACTCCATGCTCCAAGAAAATGTCTGTGTGTTCCACCTCCATAGAGAGCCCGGTCGAGCAACGCTCGGTTGATATACCACCATGCTATGCCCCCTTCAGTGATGTCTTCTGCCCTCAGCGAGCTTCAAAGCTGCCTCCACATCGGCCATGGGACTGTGCCATCGATCTGCTTCAGGGTGAGTCAGTGCCCCGTGGGAAAATTTACCCTCTGTCACTCCCAGAGGAGAAGGCCATGGAAGAATACATCAAGGAGGCACTCGACCAAGGATACATCCGCCCGTCTACTTCCCCTGCTGCTTCCAGCTTCTTTTTCGTGGCCAAGAAGGACGGAGGCTTGCGGCCCTGCATCGATTACCGAGCTCTAAACAAGATCACAGTAAAATTCCGTTATCCCCTTCCTCTCGTCCCAACAGCGCTGGAACATCTCCGTGGTGCCACTGTCTTCACCAAGTTGGACCTCCGCAGCGCCTACAACCTCATCCGAATACGTGAGGGGGACGAGTGGAAGACGGCCTTCGTGACCCCTACTGGCCACTACGAATATCTTGTCATGCCCTATGGACTGTCCAACACGGGCACTCTCACTGGTGATCATGACATAGCCCCCCTCCTAAGGAGTGGCTTCCAGACACTCCTATAATTATCCTGGAGGGAGGTGGAGCGAACGCGGATCCGGGGGCGGGAGGGAGGGCCAGGCCCATGGAGCGGAAGAGGGCCCGGAGGCTGAGGCAGAGCAAGCAGATGACCAGGGTAGAAGGGCTGACAACCATGGTGGAGCAGACGACCACCACAGCAGTGCAGACGGTCTTGAAGACCCCCACAGTGGAGCAGATGACCACCACAGCAGTGCAGACAGTCTTGAAGACCCCCACGGTGGAGCAGACGACCACCACAGCAGCGGAGACGGGTTTGAAGACCCCCACGGCGGAGCAGACGACCACCGCAGCAGCGGAGATGGGTTTGAAAACCCCCACGGCGGAGCAGACGACCACCGCAGCAGCGGAGACGATTTTGAAGACCCCCACGGTGGAGGAGACGACCACCACAGCAGCAGAGACAGGTTTGAAGACCTCCACGGCGGAGCAGGCTGAGCAGGTGGCCCGGTCGGAGTCCTCTCTGGACTCGGGACAGGGGTCGGAGTCCTCTCTGGACTCGGGACAGGGGTCAGAGTCCTCTCTGGACTCGGGACAGTGGTCGAAGTCCTCTCTGGACTCGGGACAGGGGTTGGAGTCCTCTCTGGACTCGGGACAGGGACTCTGAACTGGCGGGTACTGCGGGAGTGCAGTGTTCCTCCTCTGCGACTCCCACAGTGAATGCAGAACCACTCAACCATAGGGCATAGTCCAGAAACTCGATCAGCGACCCTCAAGGACCATCACGGATGAGTTTAGATTAGTAATAATCATTAAGTCCATAACAATAAAAGTCAATAAGAGCACAATCTGGAAAGTCTATAAGGTATACGAGCTCCAGAAAATCTCTGGTGTGGTCCTCGAGTGGTCGGTTACCTTAACAGAGTCGAATGAGGCTTACTGCTGGATCCATGAGGGGCTAAGTCTTCTGTTATGTACTGCTCCGAGACACGAAGGTTGAGGATCCAAATGCAGTATTTATTGGGGTAATCCACAATCATAGTCAACAGTACAGGCAAGGTCAAAACACAAGCAGGCAGTCCAAACAAACAAACAAAGCAGGGGACAGAGGCAAAAGGGTAATCCGGGAAACAAGCAAGAAATCCAAAGAACGAAGAGACATGAAACCGGAGAGAACGCTCAGAAGAGTAACAACAAAACAAGCAATGAGTGACAGAATTGACCAGGCTTTATAGGGTGAGCTAACAAGGTAAATGAGACACAGGTGGATGTAATCAGGAATGATGTGTCCGGGCAGTGAGTATAGTGGGTAATGTAGTCTGTGGTGATATGGCAATAGTCTGAGGTGGAGTGCCCTTTTTAAGAACCTTATTATCAAGTGTACACTATTTCAACATTAACTGATGTGTTAACATTTGTAGGTTCATTACAAAGCAGTAAATAATAATAAATGCTTTGTTAGTGGAAAGTCATGTTAATAAAGAGTCTACAAATGTTAGTAACACATCAGTTAATGTTGAAATAGTGTACACTACAATAAGGTTCTCAAAAACCATTAATAAATGCTTTGTTAATGGTAAGTCATGTTAATAAAAGTCTACAAATGTTAGTAACACATAGTTAATGTTGAAATAGTGTACACTTTACAATAAGGGTCACAAAATGTAAGTAATGATAGTAAAGTGCGTATAAACATATCCTATCCGTTGATGTTCAGATGGTTTCCACTTTAGAATTATGTTTACCAACAGCCCAAAATCAATGGCTTATTAAATAATGTTGATAAGGTACACAACAGCATTTTTACCTTTAGAGTAAGATGGTGAGTTAGTTCATCCTTAGTGTGTGTCAACTGCTATGTAAACTAATGTTAATATGTACAGTAAGATAACCTTACAAAAACAGTAAAGCTACAGGCATTGCTCTTAGTTCATGTTAACTAATGCATTAACTAATTGCACTGTTAACGTGAATAGATGCATCAGTATATGTGTGAGTTGAGATTAATGCTGAACAGAGGTGTTGTTCATGGTTAGTTTATGTTAACTAATGCATTAACTAATGCATTAACTAATTGTGCTGTTAACAGGAATAGATGCATTAAAATATGGGTGAGTTAACGTTAACAACGGTTAACTAATGCTGAACAGAGGTGTTGTTCATGGTTAGTTCATGTTAACTAATGCATTAAATAATGTTAACTAATACAACCTTATTGTAAAGTGTTACCTTAAATCTTATTTGATGCTAAAGAAATAAATGATTTTTTTTGACTGTACTCCTGCTCTTTTTCCTTCACAACTCCATCATATGTCTTCCCCTCTATGGTCCTAATGTGAAAAGGACAGTGATCAGCAATGAAAATCAAGAGCTGGGGTTATTAGAAAAGTGGTAATAAATTAGCTAAATTGTTAATAGTTTCATTTACTTTAGGTAATCTGGTTGTTTATGTGAATAGCATATGAGTGAAAGAGAAAGTTTTACTATTGCTTGAACATTTTAATGCTTTTTATTTCATTTGTGTATTTACTTACATTCTGAACTGGCTGATGAAGGCATTATTCACCTCTTGAGGGTGATTCAACAGGTTTGCCACACGGCTTATGATGACCGTGGTCACGTCAATGCTGGTGATAGTAGAGTTAATGTGGAAGCTGTAAATATCTATATCTTGTTTCTGTATTAAAGTGAACAAGTATCAGTGCTGTTGTGCCAGGCTTATAGGACAGTTTACAGTGAACATATATTAAGCGTATTGGCATTTACCTTCCTAAATAATACAAAAACAACCCCAAACATACATGTGGACTTTCTCCTCAAACATCAGTTATTTACACTGTATTTTGAGCCTACCCTTGCGAAAATGGATCGATTTCAATTCAATAGTGAGATATTGAATGTGGAATTAAATTATGGACAAATTAGCACCGATTTTTTTTATTTTTTAACTCAGATTTGTTATATGATTTGTGTATTAATTTTGTTTTGTTCCATTTTTTGCTTACCTCTCTCTATTTGGAGAACAGCTTATAAAGAAAACTGAGAAATTTCCCCCAAATGTACTTTTTGTTTGTAACCTGTTGATTTACCTTGTTTGTAGCAGCCAAGTTGACAAACGTGAACAGAAGGCCAAACAAAGTTAGTCTCAGTGCAGCTTTGTCCATGGTGTACTGAGAAATAGAAAAAGAACACCAAACAGACAACTGTAATGAAGCCACTATTGGTTATCAATGGCAGGGCAGGGACACTGCCCCTTTTAAAAATGCCCTTATATAGTAGAATCCGATACATAGGCTTGGGGATGCAAACATGTAAGGCATACTAATAAGCAGCCAACTTTTAAATAAATACTAAATAGAGACAGATAAATAAATATTACCAAAAGTATTGGGACGCCTGCCTTTACATGTACATCCCATTCTTAATCTGTAGGGTTTAATATGGAGTTGGCCCACCCTTTACAGCTACTTCAACTCTTCTGGGAAGGCTTTCCACAAGGTTTATGAGTGTGTTTATGGGAATTTATGACCATTCTTCTAGAAGCGCATTTGTGAGGTCAGGCCCTGATGTTGGACGAGAAGGCCTGGCTCACAGTCTCCGCTCTAATTCATCCCAAAGGTGTTCTGTCGGGTTGAGGTCAGGCCTCTGTGCAGGACAGTCAAGTTCCTCCACACCAAACTCGCTCATCCATGTCTTTATGGACCTTGCTTTGTGCACTGGTGCGCAGTCATATTGGAACAGGAAGGGGCCATCCCCAAACTGTTCCCACAAAGTTGGGAGCATGAAATTGGTATGCTGAAGCATTAGGAGTTCCTTTCACTGTAACTAAGGGGCCAAGCCCAAGCCCTGAAAAACAACCCCACACCATAACCCCCCCCTCCACCAAACTTTACACTTGGCACAATGCAGTCAGGCAAGTACCGTTCTCCTGGCAACCGCCAAACCCAGACTCGTCCATCAGATTGCCAGACAGAGAAACGTAATTCGTCACTCCAGAGAACACGTCTCCACTGCTCTAGAGTCCAGTGGCTGTGTGCTTTACACCACTGCATCCGACACTTTGCATTGCACTTAGGGATGTAAGGCTTGGATGCAGCTGCTCGGCCATGGAAACCCATTCCAGGAAGCTCTCTACGCACTGTTCTTGAGCTAATCTGAAGGCTGTAGCTATTGACTCTGCAGAAAGTTAGCGACTTCTGCGCACTGTGCGCCTCAGCATGCGCTGACCCCGCTCTGTGACTTTACGTGGCCTACCACTTCGTGGCCGAGTTGCTGTTGTTCCCAATTGCTTCCACTTTGTTATAATACCACTAACAGTTAACCGTGAAATATTTAGTAGTGAGGAAATTTCACGAATGGACTTGCACAGGAGGCAACCTATCACGGTACCACGCTTGAATTCACTGAGCTCCTGAGAGCGACCCATTCTTTCACAAATGTTTGTAGAAGCCTGCATGCCCAGGTGCTTGATTTTATACACCTGTGGCCATGGAAGTGATTGGAACACCTGAATTCAATGATTTGGAGGGGTGTCCCAATACTTTTGGCAATATAGTGAATGTCATGCCAATAAAGCAATATGAATTTAATTGAATTGAGAGATTGCTATGTTTATTTTCATCTGTATTCCATGTTATATTTTATTCTAGATTCTTTTAATTATTATATTCTTATTCTTATTCTTATTATTATGTGTATATGTTGTACATTTGTATGTATATTGTTAATAACGCTTTGGCAATGTAAAGATTCCTTTCAATAAGAGAGATGCCAGCTATGGAATTATAAAAAAAGTGAGGTCAATTTAAGGTAAGTGTTAAAAGGCTGGTGCAACGGCACAAATGGAAATAATATAACAAGGGAGACTTTTATTATGCATTTTCTGTGACACTGGGGTATTAACGGTCGCATGAAGAGAGGGAGATGTCTGATTAAAAAATTCTATTATTCCATACTGTTTGTAAAGAATAACAGGTTGATACTTACCCCCTTTACGGAGATTTGGTCGAAATCTACTTCATTAAAATGGATTTGGTGAGTTAAAAAGTTTTTATGCAAACTTTTTTGACGTCAGCTACTGAGGGGAAAAACTAGGGAAAACGAATCACGTAACTTACGCCTAGTAGTTTAATCTGCTTCATTTTTTTTTTTGATCTCTCTGTAAACAAGCAATGTTTAG
The DNA here is from genome assembly GCA_039654625.1 of Rhinogobio ventralis. Classification (NCBI taxonomy): domain Eukaryota; kingdom Metazoa; phylum Chordata; class Actinopteri; order Cypriniformes; family Gobionidae; genus Rhinogobio; species Rhinogobio ventralis. The sequence continues at coordinate 6,218,815 of CM077213.1, forward strand.
ATGTGGTAATGTTACAGACATTACAATCATCTGTCTGTCTCGGTATGCCTATCGATTACAAGTGTGCCACACACGAGTCCTTAAGGGTGTACTCACACTAGGCACGGTTACCTTGTACCGTGCCCGAGCGCCTCCCCGGCCTGCACACACATTGCACTTAACGTACCGGGCTGGAGCACGCTTACGTCATTCACGATGCAACTTTTTGTTTTGAAGAAGACAGGAAGAAAAGCGCTTGCCTAATAGATTTATCATTTATGCCGCGCAGCGATTTTCACTTGATTGCACTGCACGTATTAGAATATTATTACGGAGGCAGCTGACTTTGATGGATTAATTTGTAGCTTTACTCGCAAAATACAATTCATATTCATCAATAAGGTGAGAACCAGGACCGTTACAAACCTAAATATACTTGAATTCATTGAAAAGTGTATCCAAGTATTAATAGTTTGGCGTTTGCTGTCGTAATGACGACAGTAGCGCGAGCTGTTCCGTGCTCCGGCGCGGTTAGCGCTCACACCACATGCGTACCGCGCCCGAGTCCAACCGAACCGCGCCAGGGCACAGAACGGAGCGCTCACACTTGTCAAACGAACCGGGCTTTGGGGGTCAAACGCGCTCGGGCACGGTTCAGAGCGCCTAGTGTGAGTACACCCTCATAAACCTCGCCCTCTCCATAATGGGACATAGACAAACAATCAAATTACACTTCAAATACATCTTTAAATTCCTGCGATTCAGTAGTTCAGTAGATGTTTCTCACAGGAATGAATTAAGCACTGCGAGGAAAAGATGAACTGTTACACACATAAAACGTGAGGTAAGATTAAGCAAAATACGCTGCAAGAACTGAAAATATCAATATACACTCACCCAAAGGATTATTAGGAACACCATACTAATACTGTTTGATCCCCTTTCACCTTCAGAACTGCCTTAATTCTACGTGGCATTGATTGAACAAGGTGCTGAAAGCATTCTTTAGAAATGTTGGCCCATATTGATAGGATAGCATCTTGCAGTTGATGGAGATTTGTGGGATGCACATCCAGGGCACGAAGCTCCCGTTCCACCACATCCCAAAGATGCTCTATTGGGTTGAGATCTGGTGACTGTGGGGGCCATTTTAGTACAGTGAACTCATTGTCATGTTCAAGAAACCAATTTGAAATGATTCGAGCTTTGTGACATGGTGCATTATCCTGCTGGAAGTAGCCATCAGAGGATGGGTACATGGTGGTCATAAAGGGATGGACATGGTCAGAAACAATGCTCAGGTAGGCCGTGGCATTTATACGATGCCCAATTGGCACTAAGGGGCCTAAAGTGTGCCAAGAAAACATCCCCCACACCATTACACCACCACCAGCAGCCTGCACAGTGGTAACAAGGCATGATGGATCCATGTTCTCATTCTGTTTACGCCAAATTCTGACTCTACCATCTGAATGTCTCAACAGAAATCGAGACTCATCAGACCAGGCAACATTTTTCCAGTCTTCAACTGTCCAATTTTGGTGAGCTTGTGCAAATTGTAGCCTCTTTTTCCTATTTGTAGTGGAGATGAGTGGTACCCGGTGGGGTCTTCTGCTGTTGTAGCCCATCCACCTCAAGGTTGTGCGTGTTGTGGCTTCACAAATGCTTTGCTGCATACCTCGGTTGTAACGAGTGGTTATTTCAGTCAAAGTTGCTCTTCTATCAGCTTGAATCAGTCGGCCCATTCTCCTCTGACCTCTAGCATCAACAAGGCATTTTCGCCCACAGGACTGCCTACTGGATGTTTTTCCCTTTTCACACCATTCTTTGTAAACTCTAGAAATGGCTGTGCGTGAAAATCCCAGTAACTGAGCAGATTGTGAAATACTCAGACCGGCCCGTCTGGCACCAACAACCATGCCACGCTCAAAATTGCTTAAATCACTTTTCTTTCCCATTCAGTTTGGAGTTCAGGAGATTGTCTTGACCAGGACCACACCCCTAAATGCATTGAAGCAACTGCCATGTGATTGGTTGATTAGATAATTGCATTAATGAGAAATTGAACAGGTGTTCCTAATAATCCTTTAGGTGAGTGTAGATTCCATAATGAAATGGTTATTGGATATTTGGGCATGTTCACTCTGCACAGTGCAACTCCATCAGTGACAAAATTTTAAGTAGTGAAATATTCATATGGAACAGAACAAAATAGAATAGAACAGAAATGGCTGAAGTCACAGACCTGCTGCTAGAGTACATGAGAACACTCAGCTCACACAAAGTAATTCTAACACATCTGCCCGGCATCATAACCACAGCAGCTGCTAAAATAAAGCCCAAAAATATCCATAAGGACTAGGGGAAAAACATACATAAAGTTCTGTATGTATGAAAAATACAAAGGTAAGTAATGAACATTAAGGTAAGTAAAGGTAGATGTGCTGTTGTTGCAGTCTAAAGTAGTTTTAAAAGTAACAATTTAAGCATCATTATGGAAAAATCAGTTAACGTAGTACCTTATAAGCATTATTACAAAGGAAACCGTCGCTCCTATTGCTGATTGTATGAATCTGCTGAATCTTTCAAAATAATGGTATGGCAAAGGTATACAGTACTTTTTGCCATGATATGAATTGTTACATTGACGTCACTTTGCCTATTATTTATTTGTTTGTAAAAGGCTGACATTTCTGAAAATGTGTAACAACATGAACGATTGTAACAGATTAATGAACCGTTTCATATCCCATTTGAAATGAAGGTATGAAAACCTGAAGATGAACATCAAGTAAAATGGCTCAGATTTGAGATAGCATATGTTGATCTATATAGACTTACAGAAAATAAACAAGTTTAGTAATCTCACTATGCAAACACTTTCATAGTGTAGTCTTGTTTACTTAATGCAGTTAAAAAGAAAAAAATCAAATGCCATTGTAATGTTTAGTGAACTAAATATCAATACCCCATCACATTTTATTTCAGTACATCTGGTTAATCTTTAGCTAACTGCTGCATAGCTCAAATACAAAAATAATAGATAATAAACTGAAACAAGATTTGAAGTTTCTGTATCATAAGAGTGGCGACGCTATAAAGACTGATAGAAACAAAAGGTCACTTTAGCACCATTTACCATGACAAAAAACAATGACCTGCCTACACCTCTGCTTAGCGCAAGATGATATCTAATGTCCAAATATATAATACCATTTGAAAACCTACAACCTGTTTCAATAATCTGTTGTACAAGTACAGAATAAGTTTATATGAGCAGATTTTGCCAGGTTTCAGTACTTCATCATGTGACTTTCTACAGCACATTTGCAAGTATAGATTTTGTTATATGATACATATAACTTGCACAGATGTTTGTCTACTAGTAATGACTATATTTCAAATTTAATTGGTAATAGTTAATAATTTAGGGTAGCCATGATCTTTTATATGTTGCAAAACATCAATCAGTGTCTTCTGAAACACTCTAGACAGTCAAACATTAGCATTATTAATGGAACAGTAGCACTGAGATCTAAAAGATGGCATTGTGCTATGAGACTGTGCTATAACCACAAACATGACTGCGCCAGCAGAGATCATTCAGCTCATCATTTCATTCATTGTAAAATTACGATTCTTCAAATACACCACATTACAGTTTTGAAAAGTATTCCTCTAAACCAATGTAATTTTTTTTTTCTGTATCAGATGTAGAAAATGACAAAAGAACAATATCCTCCTAATTATGAATGCACACACCTTCAAAACAAAATGACACTCTTAACTGAATTATACCATGTAGTGTTGAAATGCACTTTATAAACGTCCATAAAGGACATCATAAACTGCAGGTGGGGAAAACATTAATTTAGTTGATAGTATGCTTGGTAACAGAAAATGAATAGCAGTCACCTTTACCCTGGGTACATTGGCTGGTACTCAGCACAGTCTGCAGTTGCTGTTCAAGGCACTCTTGCAGGCTTGTTCACCTGAAATGTACAGTCCGTTAAAGTTCTCTCTTGTTCCTCAGTGCAGTTCGTGGTCGTTACTTTTCTAGCATACAATAATGTTTTTGACCAGTGCATTGTGAAATTAGTGATCGCTGCAGGACGCGGTGAAAAATTCACAGTGATGTCATGATCGTGATCATCTCTTCAGGCTCCATTGTTTTCACCCAGCTGTGATATTATTCAACCCAAGCCACTGATTAACCTAAACCTCAACTTCATTCACTTGTCAAGTTTATGCACATATGCAGATAGAGCTTATATTTACAGAAGTATAAACAGTGTCTATACACAGCTACACAAATTTAAGAGCATATTACCTTTTAGCATTTACATGTGTACAGCTCAAGGTGTTAAGGAAGTTGATTCTGCACAAGCACAAGCAAACTAAACAGATTTTGATGAAAATATACGTTCTGTACATATGCCTATGCTAAAATTCAATGCTACATAGGCTATATGAATATGTACAATAATACTCAATGTACATAACTTATTTGTAACATATGCCTACATTTTTGGCCTGAATATTTACATGTTCATGTGGGATTACTACATGTGCATTGTAAACGACTACATGCTAGAAACTGCAACAGATAGAATTGCACACTGAAAGGCCTAACCTCCACTCTAAAGAACCTAACGTATTTTCGGTGACAGAGTAAGAAGTATAAGTACAGTGATGGTAAAGCTACATGGTCCTATTTCTAGAACTAGGAACCTCGCTGGGAGAAGAAGGTGCTGTCCAAGAAGGAGACTGCACAGCAGGGAAAGCAAAGACTTCTTGGTTAAGATTGGCAGTCATTGTTGGCCAGTGGTCCATGTCTAAGTGTTGGGCATTCAGCATTTGGAGTACTTGTGTAGTGTCAGTTGCCATCACAGGGGCATGGAAATCAATCTGCGGCCATGAAAGAGGCAGTTGGGGAGCATTCAATCTTTCTGTTGAAACCGGAGCCTAAAGAAAAGACATCACAGAATATATTTCTTGGTTAGCACCAACCTTTTTTACTGAAGGAAGCATAAATTCATCATCACAATTTATAGGGGGGGGGGGGGTCTAATGCTATTTCATGCAGAGTTTTTTACACTGTTAAAAGAGTTGGATTCTCATACTAAACATGGAGAAAGTTTCAAAAAATGAGTTGGACATATGACGGAGTATTTCTGTGCCAAAAATACTTTCGGTTTCTCACAAGTTTCAGAAAGTTTTTGTCGAGTATGGCCCTGTATGAAGTCATAAAGGGCGGAAAATCCTTGTATGTACACTTCTCCCGGAAAAGCGCACACACACACCAACGAGATCAGGAGAGAGCAAGCCCATCATTTGGGTAACGCAAGTGGAGAAGGATTTTTTAATAGTGTCACCAAAGAAGTGTGTTTTTGGTTGTGAGGGAAAGATAACCTTGTTCAGCTTCCCAAATAACCCAGCGTTAAGGGAACAGTGGATGCAGTTTGTTTTTTGTGTTCCTGCCATTTTCGGTGACGAATGTTTTATAAGCATGGTCCGTTGGATTTGCAGATCGTGAGTGAAACTGCATCAAATGTGTGTTTTGTTGGCAATCGGCACGTAAGTGCATACAATGTAAACAACACGAACGCAGTGGCGTAACTTTGTTTTAAAAAGTGGCCGAGTGGGGGAAGTCATGAGAAGTACCTTTTAACGTGTTTAACATGATAGTTTCATCCTTAACGTTACATCTCTTAACTATAGCATAATACAATATTGTCAGTCCCGAGATTCTTCACATAGATTTGCGGTCCAGTGGTAAAGCGTTTGTCCGGCGAGCGTGTCTGAGGTTTGTTTCTGGGTTTCAAATCCACCATCATATATTTTTTTTCTCATTAAAACCAAAGGTGTTCATCGTGATTCTGTATCAAGAGCAGGGACACATTTGTGTACATTTTATTTTGTGATTTAACCGGAACGAATAGAGTCTATGATGCGATGACGTTTTGCACGTGACTCTTTAGCTCCACGCACGCCACGCCTCCCAGAGCTCGGCTTTTTTCGGAAAGAGTCGGTACGTATCTGTCTTTTATAAATCTAATAAAACAAAATACTTTTTTGCGATGTTACTCTATAGGTACTCAAGATTAACATGAGACTGGCTGAATCTGTGTGTGTCACCCCCCTTTAAAGGAATAGTGAAACTTTGGTCATCATTCATCAATTTACTCATCCTCTTGTCATTGCAAACCTGTATGAATCCATTATTTTGGAATTTTATGGCATCACAAGGGTGAGTAAATAATGTCAGAACATACCCTTTAATATTTGGTAAGGGAGTATTTTTAATAAGGTCACCTCTATAGCGCTCCAGATCCTGGATCGGGTCAGTTGCTGTGGTCTTAGACTGAGGGACTGCGAGCGTGAAGGAGCCCTTACCCCTTCTGCCCAGTTATCCACGAGTCTCTGAAGCTGCTGTGTGAATGCATCATCTGTCTTGTTGTTGCTGTTATTAGACTGTGCTTGGGCGAGACCAATTGGCTGGTGAGGTGGAGGAGTTGATCTAGGGGGCATTGGGGACTGATTAGAGGCAGCTGAAGCCGCCCCAGATCCTATGAAACAAGTTGGTTTGAGATGTATAAATAGCACAAATACAATCCACTGAAATATAATCCATAGCTTCCTTGATTATATTAAATTGTTCCAAACCCGCAAGAATTTCGTTCATCTTTGAAAAAACAAATTAAGATATATTTTAATAAAATATTATCCAGTTTTGTCTCTCCATTGACAGCCTATGCAACTACCATTTTGACGCTTCAAAAAGTTCATAAAGAGGTCATAAAACGAATCCATATGGTTTGAGCTGTTTCATAAAAATTTTCTGAAGAGAATTGATCACTTTATATGATGAACAGGTTAAATTTAGACTTTTATTCACATATAAACATTGATCAGCGAACAAAAACAGAAGCTCAACCGATCATGCTTGACGCGTGAGAATGAACCTCATTGGTTCTTGAGGAAGCTCAAACGTGCTGCGTAACACAAGAATGAACCTCATTGGTTCTTGCTGAAGCTCAAACGTGCTGCGTAACACGAGAATGAACCTCATTGGTTCTTGCAGAAGCTCAAATGTGCTGCATAACACGAGAATGAACCTCATTGGTTCTTGCTGAAGCTCAAACGTGCTGCGTAACACGTACGATCTCTTTATGAAGTGGTAGCTGCGTAGCTGTCAATGGAGGGACAGAAATTGCTCAGATGTTATTCAAAATATCTTGCATATGACATGAACATTTTTACATGCCGTTACATGCCAGTCACAGTTTTTATTATATTTATCACTGTGGTATTATTGTAATTTCAGGGATGAAAATAATACAGACTGAAATGCGGGACAAAGCTCCCAATTTTAGGACTGTCCCGTTGGACTGTCCAGTTGGAGTAACAGTGTCAAGGTTTCATTTTTTTTTATATTTAATATTAGTTATAAAACTGTATATTTTTTTACGGGATTTAAATTTGTATTTTAAAAGTCTAAAGTGTTGAAATTAAGAAAAGACAATACTTACTGCTGCCACGTTCTTTACCCAGACACAAGCGTTTAAGTGTTGACCCTACAAAAAGAAAAGTTAAAATTAGTTTTCTGTAGAAAATCACTGCACATAAAGAGGTGGAACATGTCATTTATCATTTAAAAGTCAGAACTGCAATTAAAGGGAAAACTATTAAAAGTTAAAGTAACACTGAAAATAGAAAATAATTGACATTGTGAAGATGGTTTAAAGTCACAGCGTTGGTTTTAGGCATGCAAAAGTGAAATTAAAGTGAGATTAATACTTTCAAGCTGTGCAACTAGTGAAAGTATCTAAAAGCATACCATCGTTGGCATTAAAAAAACAGACAATTGAATAAAACATAATTTTGTAGGGATAAACAAAGGATGGAAACACAGGATGATCAAATATGAAGCATGAATACTGATAAATAATTGATAGAAGAGAAGAACAGTGTGGGAGAAAGATAGCAGGGGCTCCCAAGATATGACATGAAAATGGTGGAAAGGAGAGAGATACAAACAGATGGACAGAGAAACAGGCCCACTGAGGAATCTAGCGCGTGGTTTACTGCTGGATTTATAGGTGACCTGTGCAGACGCCTGGGGAGAAGGAGGCCAGCCTGCGGACAGAAGTACAGAGGTGAGAGAAAGAGTAAGAAAAAAATACATTATTTTAATGGATTCATAAATCTGGCTGTAATTCAACTTATTAATATCAAAGCATCCATGTAAAAGCTCCATTGAATTTGGTTGACTTCAATTAAGGCTAATATATATTAGTGCTGGGCAAACGATTAATCGCATCCAAAATAAAAGTTTGTGTTTACATAATATATGTGTGTGTACTGTGTATAATTATTATGTATATATAAATACACACACATGTATATATTTAAGAAAAATATGTTATATTTGTATAAAAAAATTATATATATATATATATATATATATATTTATTTATTATGTAAACAAACTTTTATTTTGGATGCAATTAATCATGATTAATTTTCCCCCAGCACTAAAATATATATAGAGTATATACATGCAAATATTTCTTAAATATATACATGATATATACATGAATGAGTGTGTATTAATATATAAATAATTATACACAGTACACACACATATTATGTAAACACAAACTTTTATTTTGAATGCGATTAATTGCGATTAATCATTTAATTGCGATCAATCATTTGCCCAGCACTAATATATATATATAAACCAATTAAAGAAATGGGATTTCATAGAAAACATATGCATGTCTAAAATGTCATAATGTTATCAATTTAATGCCAATTTCACCTCATGTTTTTCTTTCTATGCAGGTGGATGATCAATTTTTATTGACTGGATAATCTTCTGAATTCAATCATTTAAGGTTTGCTACAAAGCCAGACTAGTCTACTGACGGTAGGACTTCTTTCTCAAAGTGCATGCTGGGAAATCAGAGTTAAAGTCACCTTGGCCAGGCTGGCTGCGTGGCCCAGGTCCTTCTCCCTGTAGACCAGCGTAAATGTTGTCGGAGGAGAGAGATCCTTTGAGAGAGCAGGGCTGTTGGGTTTGAACCGGCTCAGACACAGAAGAAGGCAGAGTCCCAGTCCCAGAATTAGGCCTGCCATCTGACAAGTTGGAAGCCCTAGCAGGAGATCCATTCAAGCTGAGGGCAGCTTCAGCTGAAAGAGAAAATTACATGTCATAATGCTCTTGGGTAGACTCCAAATGTTAAGGTACTTTATTAATGTCTTTATTATGTATGGAGATCTTTTAACACTCCAACTAACCTGATTTTGTTAAATCACTAGGTTTGCTGGAGTCACTAGTTTTAGAGGCAACATTTCTCAGCTGTTGTACTAGAGGACTGAGCAGTTTGCCAGCTTTTAGTTTGTGCCTGCTGGTCCTGCGCTTGCGTCCAGCAGGAGGTGCTGTGGGCGGGATGTAAAGACCTGGAGGGGGTGGTTTCCCTAATCTCATATAGAGAAGCTCAACCTCTTCTCTGTGGTGGGCCTCCAATTCGGTTATCTCCTTCATGTGCCTATACAAAGATGAAACAAGCAATGGTGAGTAAGAATTTAAATTTTTGCTCTGATTACTCTTTGTTGATTTTAATTTTCTTCTCTCTATCAAAAATACACAGACACTTGATAAACTCACTTTTCTCTTAATCTTTGAAGCTCCTTCTTTATATCGGAGTCCTCCATCTCGGAGTCATTGTCACTGCTGACATAGGATCCAGACACCCCTCCCTTTCTGCTTGGCGAATCAGAGCTTTGCACACTACTGCTGCGGCCGGAGCGCCTTAGAAAAGCCACTGCCCTTTTCATGAGGTCACTTCCTCTCCTTTCAGACCTCCCATGGCGGGATGGGGTTGTAGGTGCCATTTTGGCAGGGCTGCTCTCTGCCCCAGAGTCAGAAGACATGAAGCGGGGGTGAACAGTGACATCCGCTGAGACTGAGGTCTGTGCCCTTGGCAGAGACCCTCTTTTGGTCAGGGGAGGTGGGGCATCCAAATAAAAGTCAGGTGGGGCAGAATATCTGCTGCTGAGCTTTCTGCGCGTGACTTCATCTTCTGTGCTGACCACTGAGAACCTGCCGACAGTGGTGGCTAAAACAGTCGGCTCTTCGTGCATGGCACATTCTCCCAAAAAGCCACCAGGGTGTGCTGGAGATGCTGTGCTGCTGAGGCTGCGCTGCTTTCGACCTTGACCTGACAGGATGTCAGTGGAGCTAGGCATCATCTAATCCAGAGTAATCAAACAAATTTAGAAGACAAAATACTGATATGACAAATTATTTAATATATTACAACCATTATCTCATTAAAAAAAATATATTTTGGGGGAAAAATTTACTTGAAGTGGCCATCTAGATTATTAAACTGGAAATGAACAATCTTTAAACCTGTATTTTCCTGCAGAAATCAGTTGTGCATGATGTACCTTATATCGACTTCTAGATCCAGAGCAAGAGGTAGAGTGTGGCATCACATGTCTCCTTGACACAGTAACTGTGGATAAAGATGGCTTTAATCAAGGATTTCTTATTGTCTGTAAATGATAAATGTTTCTTGAAGAACGTTTCTCTTGAGAAAAAATAAGATAAAAAAGAAATATCATCTAACCTCCAACCGCAGAGTCACTGAGAGCACTTAAACTGTCCACACGCTCTGGAATCTGTGGCTAAAAGGCAAAAAGCAAATGTTTTTAGGTGGTGATTCATGAAACACAATCCTAAGTTCCAAATACCCTCAAATAAAAAAGTAAGACATGCTTTGCTGAAAATTATTGAATTGGTGATAGCCATAGGTAAGATCATATAAAAATGTAAATACTTACCCATGCCCCATACCTAATAACCAGATTTTTATTTTTAAATCCTGGGACTGTCTATTAAAAAAACCATAAGAATGGCAGATGGAGCTTAAACTTACCAACTGCTCTCCTGCTCTGAATCGTCCCTCTCCCATAAGACTAGGTGTGCTGGTTCCTGACCCTCCCAACGCACACTCTGGTCCTGGTGGGGATTGGATATACTCTGTGCCAGATCCTGGAGTTTCAGCAGCACTTCCCGATGGGTACATGGGAGCGTACTCTTGATACAGTAAATTCCTCAGTTTCTCATCCAGTGTCTTGATAGTGCTATCTACAAACCCTCCTCTGCCACGCCCCTCTCCATCTGATTCACTAGGAACAAAGTGGTGCTGTGAAGGGGCAGGGCTTTGGGGCAGGGAAGGTGCCTTAGTTCCACTCACAGTGGACACAGGCTGCTGCAACACCACAGGCTGCTGGGCACGTTCTACTCGACTGGATGTAATGGAGTGGAGTTGTTCGCGAGCAGACGTAGTGTCTTGTGAAGGTGGTGGCATCACAGAGGATGACCTCTGAGCCCCACTGCTCACTTCTAGGGACAGCGGCATGACCAAGGGACAGCAGGGCACATCCTCCACCATGGAGACAGCACATGCAATTTCAGCCATCTGCTGAGCAGTGTGCATGGGGGAGACAGAGCCTAATCTGCCACTCTGGGTCTCATCCACAAAAAGAGAACTTTGAGGATCCATGCATGGCTGGGATTGCTGCACATTGACCTGGGCGGAGCCTAAATTTGGCCCTTCCTCTGAATGGGAAGCCGACTGAGTTGGCATTACAGCGGCTTGCGGAGCAGGGGGGGCTTGGGAAAGAGCAGCCAGAGCAAGAGGATCAGTAGTGGTCAAAGAGAGGGGGCTCCAAACCCCATAGGGATCACTTCCTCCTGATGGAGGTGCCGTGGCACAGGCTTCTGAATCTGTGGAATGAAAGACAATAAACAAAACAGAAAATGTAACAAAACAAATCTATTTTACTCTTTCTGATAGGAGTAGGGCTGTGACGATACAATCATGATTCTCACAAATCACAATATTGCAGACTTTTTAAAGGGGTCATGAACTGGCTTCTTTTTTTATACTGTTGTCTGAGGTCAACTCATGACGTTTGCATGGTTTTTACATTCAAAAACATCATAGTGAATAAGTAATAGGCTATTTTCTACACTGGAACGCTCTGTTTTTATGGGCGTGCCGCATTGAAGACTTGGAAGTAAATGCCCACTGCTATGATTGGATAACAGCTCCCTGTGGGTCTGAGCTGGGTCTCTCTTGCTCAATTCCATTCTGATTATGATATTGTGATGCATCAAAATTACTGAACTAATTAATCTTTTCATGAGGTAGTTGCAATACCCAACCCTATTTCTAAGGCAGCTCATTCCTTCTTCCAATATTTCCGTATCTGTATCAGTTACACTAAGTTATGTCATAGCCTGATATTACCCATGGATGCTGAAGCAGATCCTGTGCTGGGTTCAGGGGGATGGGTTGAAGCACTCTCACCAGGCTGAGCAGTGGCTGTCCCATCAGTTATTGTTGTTGTGGATGGTGATTGTGTAGATGGACCTCCATCTGAGGATGCGTCATGACTGGCAGCAGGAGCCTCTTCAACAGGGCAGATGATGAACCACCTCTTACCCGTGTGCAGAACTGAACAAAGGAAAAGAACATTCATACTTAAACATTTGGCGAGCATGATTTTAAAATTCGCCAATTATAGGAGGAAGAAAGTTTACCATTTTGCTGGTACACTGGCTGGGGAGCTCCAGTTTGCTGCCCTTTTATTCCCTGGAGAGTAATAGAAGGAGACTCTAAGTATAATTCAATTTAGTGATATTAGTGAATTAAATTCCATATTTAAGATGTTAACATTTTTAAATGACTCCCTGTATTACCTCTCCCCCTTCTTCACCAGGAGTTTGTCCTTGCAAATGATTTTTCCCAAGATCTGATGTCTTCTCTCCATCCATGTCCTCATTTAGTATGTCTTCTGCCTTGTCGACAATGTCTTTAAGTTGATCTATAAAAATCTCCTTTTCTATTGGTAGAATAAAGCCATTTTCCACCTGGTATACAAATAAAAGAAATAAAATCTGCAAGGTTGCACTGAAAATAAATTGTATGTGAACAGGTAATAGGATCAAATAAAACAGCTTTGCGTGCATGACAATCTGATGTTAGACTATACAAATTTACATTTTAAGCTGAATTTTAAATCTTAAGCACCACAATATTGTGTCGTAATACTCTGAATTTCCATGCATTGATCTCACCATATAAGTGGCTATTTCTTCAGGTGCATCTCCATCTAGGTCAAATTTGAAAGTCACCATTTTATGATTGTGTGTCTCCAGCTGGCATTCCACCATCTTGTCACCTGTATTACTAACCTGAATGTATAAGGATGTTTTAGGGGCATTTGCAAAAAAAACAATTATATATATTTTTTAAAAAGACATTTAATCCTTACATTTAGCATGCTTAGCTTTGGCTTGTTAACTTTTTCCTGGCGTGAGCGCGTTCGGGCAGATTTGCGATGGTGCTTTCTGGGTTTGCCATCACCCTTTCCTCCACCAATGGGTCCTTCATAACTGTCACATATTTCTTTACCTGATCCATCTTGGTTTAGGCTAGACAAACAAGACAGAATAACCTGAAGTTAAAAAAAAGCATGCTAGGAGACTGTTTTGATGCATTGTATTGTATCAGCCACTTTAAGCAGTCCAGATATACACATTGTAAATGATCTAATTAAAGAATTACATGATGGCTGACTTAAAGGGCTCATGAACTGGCTTTTTTTTTTTTATTTTATACTGTTGTCTGAGGTCAACTTATGACGTTCGCATGGTTTTTACATTCAAAAACATCATAATGAATAAGTAATAGGCTATTTTCTACCCTGGTTTTGAGCCTAGCTCTTAAAACTCTTTGTTTTTATGGGCGTGCCGCATTGAAGACTTGGAAGTAAACGCCCACGGCTATGATTGGATAACAGTTTTGCATATTATAATGAGCCTCGGCTCCCTTACACGTGAGGAATTGTTTTGAAAACTTCCAATGTGGAAAAATGGCAACCGGAATGATTCGCCTACATGGCCCATACATGTTCGAATCTGATCACAAAGCGCAGGACAATGAACCAACAACACCTCAAATACAAAGGATACTCCAGCCTGTGACAGCGTGGACGTTATGTTTAGTTAGACACGTACATAATCAGTAGATATCAAACATAACAATGCAATACTATCACATATAAAAAGCATTTTTTACTCACATAATTGTGTTGCATCATTCCTGTCAGATCCAGAAGCCACAGCATTTTTTTTAATCTCATCCTGTCTGCAAATCCAGTCTCTTGTTTACAAATGAATCCGGTGAAATGAAGCAAACCCACATGAGCTGGATCTTCATTAAAATAAAGTTCAACCATGCATTTTGGAATCCGAAGGTAGCTTATGGCATGTTTGAAACATGCCATAAGCTTTATTGCTTAGAAGTTCGATCCAGTTTAGCTCCACGTAGACCTATGTTATTTATCTAACATGCCAGGCACAAATCGGTGGGCGGGGCTACAGAATTAGGCGTTCGTCTTCTTTGGTTAAGGCGGTGTTTCACTGAACTCTGATGTCACAGGTAAGCAAATTCGCAGATCTTGCAAGCCAGCTGTCAATAAAAGCTTTTCTTTGACTAACAAGGAAGTTTTCAGCTCTCAAACTTCAGGATATTCTTATATTAAGATGACCTTTTATATATATCAAAAGCTCAAGGGAAAGTTGATTTCTCAATTCATGACCCCTTTAATTTAGGCATGCAATTCTCATATGTTTTTTCAGAGAAAAACAACTTATTCCTACCTGTCACATACAAAACTGTGAAGTGGAATTGATACAGGTGCCTGTAAGGAAACAATTATTTCAATGATCTACAGTATGTGGGACTTTGTCTGATGAATACATATTATAGATAAATGATGTTGCTTATGCTTACTGTTACCTCAGTATTAGGTTGAAATGGGCTGGGCTCTAGCGCAGGAGGAATTGGCATTGAAGCAGTGTCTGCTATTTGCTGAGTTGTACTGGGCATGCCAGTAGTCTCAGGAACAGCATATCCTGTCTGTATGCCAGAAGGCTGCAGAGGAGGCTCCATGGTTTCAGGTAAGGCTTGCACTGTGGTAAAATGTGTCTCTGACTGCCTGTCCTGTGGCGGAGACTGGATCTGCGACAGAATGGTGTGAGATGGGGCCAGGATATGCAATTCCTCATGGCGAGGGTACTCCTGTTGAAAACATTTTAGACCTCAATTGTAAGGCTCACTGAATAACATTAATTATCCTGCATTATTGCTATGACAAGGTAACAATTCTGATTAATGTACTGCCATTCTGCTGTCCCTCTCAAAGTAATTACTGAGCTTCAACACTTATGTGATCATAGAAATTATTATGATTCGCATTCCCAATGCATAAGTCAATCCTTGCACAAAGCAGGAAAGAAACCACAGCATTTACCTCTGTAAAAAGTTCAGGAATAGATGGGTCTTGCTGAGGGTAGGGAAGGGAGGGTTGTGTTGGCTGGGGTTGAGGTTGCAAAATGGCACCTTCTAGTGGTGGAACTGGGGAGTATATCTGCTGCAGATGTTGCTCGGGAGGAAGCATGGGTGGGGACAGGGCCATAGCCAGAAGAGGTATAGGGGTAGGAACATTCAGAGGGGTGGAGACAGGTGTGCCTGCTCCTAGTATGCAGGGTACATTCTGCATGGATAGTATAGGAGGAGGAGCACTGATAGGGCTTGGTGGGTAGTAGGGAGAGGATACAGGATGAGCATTTGTGGGGTAGGAAGAAGAGTAAGAGACTGAGGAAAAAGGTATTGGCTCTGTCCCTGCAGATGTGCCCCCTTCTGGCAAAAGAGGATATGCCGAAGGAAACTAAAGAATAAAGAGCAAGATAAAAACGTAAACAGCCAGAGGTAAACTATAAAGCTACACATGTGCATGTAGAATTAAGAAAATCCCTTGACTTCTACCATCTAGAGTTAAACAAATTTCACCCTTGCTAAAGAATGTACTTGTTGCGCTGTTCCGAGTAAAGGTGTTGCACACATAAGCCTAGTGTTAGGTTTCATAAACTGACCTGTGTGGCGATTTGTAGAGGCTGGAGAAGGGGTGTCTGAACATTTAGCTGTGGTTGTGGAGGAAGGGTAGCGGTGCTGAGCATTGACGATGCTGTCTGTAATATATGCTGTGGAATGAACTGAGCATCTGAAGATGCTTGCACTAGGGGCTGAAGAGATGATAAAGTCTGGGAAAGACAAAGAGAGAAAAAAGAAATAAAGAATTATATTAAATGCTATATGAGAATTGAACGCCTAAACGAATTCAGCCATCATGTAATTCTTTAATTATATAATTTACAATGGGTGTATCTGGCCTGCTTATAGTGGCAGATACAACACAATGCATTAAAAAGTAGCAATCACCTCAGATTGTCTCCAAGCATAATCAGTCAAATTAATTTCGAGGAACAATTACTCAACAGTTCCCACAGATTACGCTTGCAAATATCTTTATCTCCAACTAAATATGTGGTGGTAAAACTGTATTTATTAATTGTTTAGTAGACTTTTAATAATCCACTACATTTTTCTGCCATGACTGAAACTGAAATCCAAACTTTTCCACAACATTTAAAACAGACTGTGAGGATGTTTATACAGATGTGTCTACCTGAGGCGGGAAAGCTTCAGGATGGAAATAAAGATGAAACTGAGAGAAATACAAACACAAGGAAGAACAAAATTCTAAATTAACCTAGTAAACTATCACTTTGCTAGCACACATTCATGCATCCATCCTCACTTAAGGGAAGACGAACCTATAGCAGAACCTATAGCCTTACCTCCTGTGCTAGTGGTACACTTTTCTGGTTTTGCTGTGCTACGAAGGCAGAGGCAGGAATGCTCTGTGGACGAGCATGTGGTACAGGAGTAGCTGGAGCAGAGACGGTCTTGGAAGGACCCAATTGTGTGGAAGGCTGAAAAATACATGCACAAAAACAAATATTAATAAAGGAACATTTGCATGAACAGTATTTAACAGCCAATGGCAGTTCTTCAAGATATTTGCAGGACAGTAACTCCAGCAGCATATGGTTTGATGTGACAGGTAAATTATCAGCTACTGACAGGGAACAAAAGGGGAAAATGTGTGACATCAACTCTACACAGGGGATGTTGCTTTAAAAGAGACCATGCACAGAGTGAAAGGGATAATTTGCAGTGTTGCAATAGCAGTCATTTATTGTACAGTCAGCTTGCTGTGCCATCCTCTAACAGTCTTTCAAGAGCCTGTGCCCTTCAAAAGGACATAATAGTCCCTTAAAGATGGTCCCATTTCTTATTCTTCAAGCTATAAATAGCAGTGATTAGAGAAAATGTATTCAGTTTATTTTCAAATAAACGAAAATTGCATAAGCATAAAACTATGCGGGACTGGCGTTTATGAGAAATACAACCTATTCTGGAAGCAAGGTGAAGAAGCTTGGAAAGCATGAGTGAGGCAAAAGCGATTATCTTGTTCTAGATTTCTCTGCCGGGATCATAACTAGTACATTTTATTTTTCACCTACCACAAGACCTGGTCCAACTTCATTGTCTTGCACAGAAAAAGACCCTTGTTCCAGATGTGATAGGGGTACACACAAAGAGCTTACACTTTGTAATTGAGGTACACGGAACCTGTTAACATAAGCATCACTGTGGCCATCTCCAGGCTGTGCCCTGTCACTCAAGACAGGGGAACTGGTACGCCGATTGATGATATGATGTAGACAGCGATCGAGGTGAGACAAATCTGAGCTGTCTCCCAAACTATGAGAATGTGACCCAATCAAGGAGATAGGGGAAACTGGAGATGATAACTTGAGTGGGGAAGTTAAATTAACTGGTGAAGATATGGACATATGTTTGGGAGACATGTGAACTGGTGAGGGTATAGATATATAGACAGGGGAAAAGGCAATGGTATGGTTTAGTGGTGACATGTTGTTAGGCAGAGTTGTCACAGGAATCTGTGCTGGAGAATGGCCTTTATGGACTGGAGAGGGTGGGATGACTTGAACTGCTATTGAACTTGATGTGTTCTCAAGAGCAGAAATTTGCTTTGCAGGAAGTGTTGATATAAATGGAGACTGTGGGGTCATATAGATTGGTGAGCTGGAGTCTGAATGAGCCAGATCAGGTGAGAATGATGGTTTTAATGAGGAAACAGATGGCATATTTTGGTGGATACGGGAGGAAGCAGGTGAAGAGGCATGCCCGAGAGACCCTCGACCCCCTGACCTTCCAGCCAGCAAGAGTGCCATACAAGCCTGGCAGTAATGTGGGTGGACATCAGAGTTCCTCCGACTGAATGACATTGTCTGGCACTGAGAATTAATTTTTACCTGCTGTGAACTATATTCAGAGGCTCCAGTGTTTTTAGAAACATTAATTGGTGTCTGATCATCATTTGTGGATGATGAAGACCCTGTAAAATCACTTGTAGACAGTGACTGATTCATTTCATCACTAGAACTTTCTTCAGGTTTGGGACAGCTAGAAGTCTGATGATGCAGCCACTCTAACAAATCCTGTAGGTCAGTTCTCTGTAATGTGTCAAGGTATGAAGTGCTGCTACGCCTGGTCCCCGCCAAATTATCAGAGAATAGCAAAGATTTTTGGAAGTCACCAGGAATACTGCCATGTCGCTGCTCATTCAGTCACAGTTTGAGAAAAAGACACATTTTTTAAATTCAGACAGTCATAAAAAACATAGTGCTGCTAAGGGAAGAAAGGAATGGGAATTAAGATGGTGGTCTTGGAGTTTTCCTACAATGTAAAGCTCAACTGCAATGATGAGTTGAATTTAAGTATAAACTTACAGTTGATGGCTGGTAAGAGCTCGGATGCAGGTGTACTGAAGACTGCTGAAAAGCCCCTTGATGTAGCTGATGAGCTGACTGCTGATATTGCTGGTGCAGCTGAATGGTGGGTTGTTGCTGGGGTGCTTGAGGCACCAAACCATGGGCTTGTGCTTGTGTAACCTGGTGCAAGGGACCACTAGGCTGTTGTTGGGCTCCCTGGGTTTGCTTAGGACTAGGTTGTTGCTGGGCACCGTGGAGAAACTGGCCTATGGTTTGTTGTGGGATACCTTGATGCTTTTGTAGAGCAGGTTGTTGTTGAGTCCCCAGAGGCGGGTGTGCAGTAGATGGCTGCTGGGTACCCTGTGGCAACTGAGCAAGAAGCTGTGCTGGAGGGCTTAAGACCCTTTGGGCAGTGGAAAGGGACTGCTGAGAGGTGCTGTCTGAAGCACCTGTTATCATTGTTGAGCCTGCACTGCTGTCTGCAAACAACACAAAGTGCATACACAAGTTATTGAAGCAAGTAAAATTTTGGAATACCTGCATTATGTAATTTTTACAAAAGAAATGATTAAACTAAATAACTAACATAATATAATATAATCAAGTGAAATACTATATATTACATCTTATTGGTTCTGTGGATATTGCTATTAGACCCATTTACATAATGACTAATTTAAAGTCATTGAAAAAATAAACTTTTATCATCTTTTGTGTGGATATCGCAACATCTTACGTGTCGCTGTAGTCGCACTAGTCGGGGCACTGCAGACCAGGCTGACTGTTTCAGTCTGTAGTTCCTCTGTTTCGGGTGGAAGACTGGGTGGTGCACCCAATGGTGGCCCTGTGGAGGGCACCTGAAGGAGATTCGGTGTCTCAGTCTTGGTGCTGCTCTCTTCTGTTTTTCCATTACAGCCTGAGACAATCCGCTGCCGTCTCCACTTTATTAGAGACACACGGTCACGGATAGACTTACCCACAATCTTTACATCACTCTCTAAAAAGAAGCCAGAATCCACCTGCCAGAACAGATCATTGAACAATTCTGAAGTAATTAATTTTACTTTTTGAACATTTTGAATAAGTGTTCCAAAATACAAGTATGTTGTGCATGTCTATGTATGCGCCTAAAAGTTTTGCATTTCTAAAAATCAAATTTGTTTACCATTTCCTGGGCAACTGTTTCTGGGACTTCTGTCTCCAGGTCAAAGGTGAACTCGATAGCACCACTGTCTTTATACTTTCCCTTAAGTTTTTTCTGGTCTTCAACCCAAAGCCTCAGAGCAATGGAAGACTTCTTGCCGTCATCCTCTTCAGCCAGCTCTACTCTTACACCTGTGTCCTCCGCAAAGAATGCATGGTTTAGTAAGTCCTTTATGGAGTACCTTTTAGGAGAGAAAGATGTGATTTGTTTGGTAAAGAGCTGAAAAACAACAAGTTTTACATCTATGGGACTATAAACAATGCTACGATGTTGCTGTAGCAAATGATATGAGCTATTTAACTGATTGACGATCCATGCAGGGGAGAATAGATGTCATTAGCAGGGTTCAAATTACTGCAAAGGCAAATTACTGTAAAACGTATCAGTTAAATAAAGTCGCAGCTATCCAAGAAAAGGTTGTCTGATCATACAACAAGTACCACATCTGACAGGAGCAGAGGCCTTTTGACCTTTATGGTTATGTGACAGGAGACTGTTCAGCTGATGGACTCACCTTTCCTCCCAGTGATGGCAGATACACTCTCCAATGATTTCTTTTATTTCAGGCACGGCCACCTTACTGAAACTGGCTGGTTTCACACCCTGTACAGTAAATGAATAAGGAACACAACAGACACGCGCGCACACGCACACACACACACACACACACACACACGTTGTTTGATTGGAAACTCTTAAGAGAGTAAAAGGAAATTTTCCTTTATACCTGACTGCAATTACAGAACATGACATTATAGATTTACCACTGAATTATCTAGATAAATTGCATGTAAAACCAGTTGTACATACATTATGCCATTGAACTGAATGGGAAAATTCATGAATGCATTTATGAACATTTTCCTGAATAAGGCCCTCTATGTTAGACCTGATACAGCATCCTGAAAATAAAAATTTTGGTTCAGTGAGAAGCAGTTTGCTCCAACTTACGCTAGTGACTTTGCGATAGATTTGTGCTGCATTTTGGCACTCTGAGTATGGATACTCAGATGTGGCCATTTCTAGCATACACATCCCAAATGCATACACATCTACAGCTTCATCATAGTGCTCCTCATACATCTCAGGGGCCATAAACTCTGGAGTGCCTAAAAGAGGAAGAAACAAAGGAGAAAAATCAATAACTAAATGGATAATGTAGTCTTTAAAATTCCACATAACAAGCTACAATCTAGATCATCTAATCTTGCTGTTTAAATGTTGTATTCAATATAGCCTATAATCCTGACTGTTACCTATTACACTTTTGGCAAAGGAAGCTCTCTTTAGTGTGGCCAGGCCAAGATCTCCAATCTTGACTGAGCCTGTAGGACCAGTGATGAAGATATTGTCACACTTCAGGTCCCGATGGATAATGGGAGGGGTCCTCGTATGGAGGAAGTGAAGACCTTTTAGGATCTGTCTGCACCAACTTCGTAAGACTTTTGGTTTCATCACCTTGAATCGCTTCAGATACCTACATATTAACAGAAACAAGGTTAGAGATCATTGTCTTCACCTATCTCAAAATCTGCAAAATTTTCAGGAGCATGTCATACTGGGCTTGAGCAAAGGAATGCAAGTTGTCATAAGGGCAGATCTACTGTACATTTCTTGATGTCCCATAGCAAGCAACTCAAACCTTAACCAAGATTTCAATACTAGACTATAATGTACACCAACTAAGTTACTTCCCCAGGAGTGATAGCATCAGTTGTTGCATGTCTTTGTGACTCACGTTTTCAGTGTTCCAGATGTCATCAGTTCGGTGACTAAAACAATGCACTTCTTCCCCTTAAGAGGAGATTCCCAAAAGTCATAGAAGCGCACAATGTTTGGATGCTGAAGACCTTTTAGCATCTCTGCCTCCTCTTTAAACCTCTGCCGTTCCACTTTGGACAGCTTACGATCCTGGAATGGCAAGGTGCAGGCATTGGTGTTTGAGGTTCCAGGCATATGGCAGGAGAAAAGTGAGAGATGGATTGATAAACAAACATAATGGTAACTCAATTATCCTCCTTTCAGTGAAGAGAGCTATATATGAAACAGCTCTTGACCAGTGGAAGACATGCGTTCTGAAGACATTTAGGTCCATCTTTATTGATTTAAAGCGCACATTCCCTGTAATAGCGTTCTAACTTAAGTATAGACGATATATCTGTTTTATTGTATTTTTGAATTTGTATGGTTGTGGGGGTGGGGACAATATCTCTCAACATGATATGACTAAGAAAGTCAAGAAGAAGATCAAAGGCAGACGAGATAAAAAAAAATAAACAACTACACTACAGTTATTAAAGCATATTGATGCAACATGAAAGGCAAAATATGCATGCTCCTCACTGTGAGAGATGTGTGATTAACATATTGTAGCCCTTTGATATGGAGTACAATGCAGAAAATATAATTTACACAAACAGCATAATTCAAAAACTCACCCTAACATTTTATATTGGGATTTGTCTCTTTATTCAGTGTACAAATGTATAGTTGGGCTTAAACTAGTGTGTACAGCATTGTGCTAGGCTTGAAAATGCTACAGTTACAGAGCCATTGGTGGTTCACGTTCTGGTGTGTATCTATGGTCAAGAAGCTGACCAAATCAATACCTTTGCATCTGCCCTCATCCTGCTTCTAAATTTGCTAAATGCTGACAGGGAGTATCTGTAACATCTCTCTCCCTCGCAATCAGCCAATGTGCAACCCCATAAAACCTCTTGAGACTAACCCCCACACTGCACCATCTAACGCCTCACATGAACTCAGGGACACACAGAGAGTCATATATTTCATTCGACCTCCCCCTATTCTTAATTTCAGTACAAGCATTCAGACCAAACATGTTACCAGATTCCTAGGTTGTTTCTATTAAAGCTACTTACAAATAAGAAAAAGCAGAAGCAATTTATACGCAATGCTGTGATACAGAATTTTATAGTTAAATAGGTTAACAGGTTGTAATATTATCACAAACTTTCTTTACATTTCTAATATAATTTAAACGCACAAATGAAACACTGTGACATTGATGATTTTCAGAGGTGTGCTACATCATCTCTCACAAAAGGAAATTAGCCTTTTGCTTTTATGCATGGCCAGGGTGTGGCACTAAGATCTTTTCTTGGATCTGTGTTGGATGAAGACTCCATCACACAGATTAGAGTTTTGTTCATACATACTGTCAGCTCCTGATGCTTCCCTCTCAGACAAATGAGGGATAAATCAGGTTGGGCGTTCAGCTGTACATAAAATGGTCCATTAGGAATATCTTTATATTGTCTTGAGAACGCTACTACCAAATGTGAGGGAAGCCATGTTCTTTAGTACACAGACATCTTCACCTCATCTGACCTGTTCCTCTGTCTCTTCCTTGCTCGCTCTCCTCCCTTCTCGCAGATTCGGGAGCCTCAGCAATTTTTGGCTTGCTAAGACTGCTATACACAGCAGACTAACAATGTGCTTACCAAAATTCCATCCATGTGATTTTAAGATTCATAAAGCAGGATGAATATTAAACAAAACTGACAGCATGCCCCAAACAATGGCTGTAGTGCATACAGTAACACTGTCAGATCGAATAAAATAAAAAAAGGCAGCAAGTCATTTGTTCAGAGTTAAAAAGCAAAAATCCTACAAATATTAATCTATAGTCTGAAAGGGAGTCCCCTCTCTTATAATACTGTTCACCACCCACACATAGAAACCAAATAACCAGACCATCCTCATGTACAACATCAGAACTCCAGAGATCATAACTGCCTAGTCATCCTTCCATGGACAGTTATTTTATAAAGGCCAAATGTGCATTATATATGAAAGAAATTATTTTTGTCTGTTTTATGTCTTGTTTATGGTTTAAACATGAAAAAAATGTGTGTGTGTGTGTGTGTATATATATAAGAGAGAGAGAGAGAGTACTACGAGAAACTGTATGATAACACTGCACTGTTGCATCATTTCAGCAGTTAAGTGCACATGACCAGATCTTGTCACATGACCCCTATGCAGAGGGGACTGATCCTCCAGGGATGTGCACTGCTCCTCTCCAGAGTTTGTTTCTGTCCACCCCCTTCAGCATTTCTACTGTAAATGTCTAGTGGGATATTTTAGTGAGCTCTGATATATATTAAATGTTTTAGCACAGGCTATAAGCAGCACAAAGCTTGTTTGCAGGAGGTATTACGGCGCAATCAACATAATACTCAACATAATCAGGGCTCTCTAAATATTTCCTAAAAATTTTAACTTAGTATTCTCAGTTGAACTCAGCTGAACCTCAAATGATTCTAGACAACACAGAAACACTATTAAACATAGGAAACCTGATATAGAATTGGTCATGGTGATTCAATCTCTCCATTTTACGATCAATAGTGCTGATAAAAGGAAGAAGCCATATCAGATGACCCGGAAAGCATTTTGAATGGAAACAGGATCAATCAGAAATATATAGTCTTTGTTGTTATTAACAAACTATCCTACAAATATAGAACATGGCCATATCATTACGCCCAACAAATTAAGTGGATCTGTTGGTTATCTGAAACTCTTTTATTTAAAATTATATTAAATACAACATAGACAAATCTGGGAAGACCAACCAAATGCAAACATTGCAAGAATTGAAATGTATCTGTTGTAATTGCTTTTTTCTTACCTGAAGTTCACACCAGGCCACCTCCACCCATGTCTCAGTGTCCAGGCCCTTATAGACTGTTTTGAAGGACCCTCTGCCAAGCTCAATATCAAACTTAAGGAAGCGTCCACCCGGAGAGGTGGATACTGCCTTCATTCCGGCCTCTTCCTCATTCTCGTCACTCCCAGCTTTCTCCACGGAACTTTCAGATGGTTCAGCATCATGTTTTTCCTCAACCTCACTTGTCTCTGGCTCTTTGCTGATGTTCTCTTTTACACCGTCTCCCTGTCCCACCAGAATCTCCGCATTAAAACTCCTCTGGACCACAATATGTGCACTTTTCACGGGACTGCTGCTGGTGTCACACTCTAAAACCTCGAGTTCTTGATCCTCTGACTCAGAAAACCACAAACTTCTGCGTATAAATCTCTGCCGGACCAGACCTCGGTAATCTAATAGGGGGTATGCGGTTGGATCGCTGGCCCCTCTTTGTGCTGCAGCTGTGGGGTCCATATGAGTGGGATGTTCGTGACCATTTTCATAAATTACAGTCTTTTTTGAGGGGACAGAAGTAACTGTGGTGCCCACAGCCTGCGGCTCAGAGTTGGATCCAGTCTGGTTTTCCATGACCAGTGAATCGCTGAACACTCATCTGTGACATTCAGCCGTTTGTGTGGTCCTCCTTGAATGAATGTACCTGCAATATGGCAAGTAGTTTATTCCTTTAACTAAAATCTATTTTGCATTCCTAGCATGTCCCTACTAGTAAATAATTCAATAATGACTAGCAACTGATGCAGGTATGATGTCAGAACCCGGAAGACTAATTCGCCGCTGGTTCCTTTGAGATTTTCCTATGGGGTTTTTCGATTTATGTGTAAAATAAAGCCTGTGGTAAACATAACTTGACTATACTTTGCCGTTTTGTTCTACAATTAAATTTACACACACCCCTAGTGAAAACACGAATTTTGAAACTGTTCATTTTTGAAAACGTATCTTTTTAATAAGTAACTAGATAAGACAGATTGGTGTGTGAGTGTGTTGCTTTCAGTGTACGTTGTAGAACAAAACGTCAAAAGTATCATGAAGTTATGGCTTAATTTTACGCATAAATTGAAAAACCCCATTATAAAACCCCATAGGAAAATCTCGAAGGAACCAGCAGTGAATTCTGACGTCATACCTGCACCACTCTATTTCACTACTAACTATTCATTAGAAACTACCACTTATCCCAGAAATCAGAAGTATATATTTAGTTTGCACTTTTTCATTACATACAAGCACTTATTCCGGTTGCACTTTATTTTACAATACGTGCACATACAGTGTACTTACCTAAGAAAGTACTGGGTAATATAAGGTAACTACATGGGTTAAGGTTAGGTTTAGGGGTAGGTTCAGGGTTAGTACCTAGTTATTACCCAGTTATTGTAATTCTATAATAAGTAAATAGTATGCACACGGGGAACATGGCTGTAAAATAAATTGCTACCCTTATTCCTTTTCTAACTACAGGAACACTATCACAATAATTACTAGTATCTATTCCATATTTTCTAATATATAATTATTACATACTAGTACATATTTACATAACAAAAATATCAATAAAAAATCAGTTATTACAAGTAAAATTTCCAATCTCACCATATACAGTCAGAATGGCAACTTTATAGTTATTTTATATTAAAACTCTTAAAAGTAAGATTTGAAATGGTACTAGTAACAACTAAAATACTGGTCACAAGTAACCAGTAAGTTATGGGATAGCGACTGGCAGCAAAGACTAGCACTAGATAAGCACTAGTGACTAATAGATATGAATCACTACTGGAATTAATGAATAGTTACTAATAAGTGAATAATAGTTAGTACTTTTATATACTATTTTCTATTGGATTACTTACTAGTAATGAACAAAATAAGTACTAGAAACATAGAATAGATACTAGTTAGTTTTAAAGGAATAAATGTTAAAACGGTTTGCCATACCTGCAATGCCAGTCTGTACTGACGCAGTTCGGCATCATTTGAGGACCGACTGTCAGACTCCTCGTTTACATATAATAGCTAATATTAATTATAATCAAATATTTATGCAATTAGTTAAAGTAGCAAAACAAAAAATATAGTTACTACTAATGGCATTAACGTATATTTCAAGTACGAGGCAAGCATAAGAAATTCATGCCACAAACATACTTTAAAGGTGCAAAACAATTTGAAAAGAATTGTATGCACTGTGAAACTAATATCAGTATCTAACTCACCATGCTGGGTAGCTGACAGAGGTTGTCACGTTGTTTAATCCGTCGCAAAACTATAAAGTGCGTAGCTGTCCCTTGAAATAAGATTTGAATGATCTCAGACATCTACTTTCACCAAGCAGCCACATAGCCGCTTCAAATCAGAGTACCCTTGGTTCTTATAAATGTCAGCGTCTGTAAGGGACATGAAATCCACAGCTTGATGAGATTATTTGCTCACTGCGGCAATGCTCTCCTCATCTCGGATAATACGGCACCGACACCTCCCTAAAGATTCCTCCCTCGTTATGTTATAGCATTCATACTGTAGTTAGCTTCTGTTACAGTGCTGCTGACTGATGCGCTGTTACGGACATCCTGCAGCGCCTAGCAACACTCTGCGTGTCCAATAAAAGCGTCTGTTTTTAGGCGGCACCCTTATCCTCCTCTACACGGGTCGTCATGGACCACACGGAACGCTGGGTCCTCCCAAACCTACGTGACGTGGCCATGAGCTCGACTGAAGGACGGTACAGGGCACGTCACTGTCCTGCAGACACAAAACTAATCGTCAGATTATAATGAACTAGTATGCTCGTATAACTACATTTAAAGTAGTTTATAGCAACTTCGCATACACCATCCCTTTACTGTGCTCATTATCTCCTATTCTCGCCACGTGACTTGATTAAGACTGCTGAATATTTCATGTCAATGAATGATGTATGACGATGCTTTTTATATTCTCTCACCCCTCCCCTCGTCCTTTTCCTCTCTTGCTGAAAGAGAATGTTCCACCTACTGGATAAAGCTGAGTTTATTCCATCTGCAATAACATTTACAGTAGCTACTGCATTCATATAGGTAGGCCTAGTGGAGACGCACTTAAAGGTGCTGTATGTAAGTTTTTGACTGCAGGCTACTAAAGCATAAAAATAACATAATATGTTTGCAGATATTTAGGAATATCATATACTCAATTCTCTGAAAAACTTTGAAATGTGCATTCCGTGTCGGACAAACAAACAAACTGCATGGGTCAGAGATTGCAGATTCTACCAGACCTAAAAGGCCTCAGCATCCATCTAACAATCTCTAAGAACGAGATTGCATATTAAAATGCGATATCAACTCATCAGGAATCAAGTCTCCTCGCCGTCCATTTTTAATTGCGCTTGTTCCTGTTGTGTGTCCCCAATCTGGCAACCCGCGTGAGTTCGAGGAGGAGGGGGCAGGGCAAACAAAACTTTGAATTTGGACTGCAGTACCCATTTCAACCACTAGCTGCCATTCTTACATACTGCACTTTTAATAATACTGGGTTAAAAATAACCCAACGTGTAACCCACTATGGGGTGGTATAACACCTTCCCAACTGTGGGTTATTTTAACCCAATGCATTGGGTTAAAAGTAACCCAAGAGTTGAGTTTACTATTTATTTGTATATATAACATTATATTACTAAATAAAATACACTTTGTTTTGTAAATACAGATTGTTTTATTTGTTAATGTTTCTTAAATTACAAACTAAATGTTGGGGAATCTAGCATTTAATGTAAATATACATTGTGAACATAAATTCAAAATACACAAATATACATACAACATAATAAATTCAAACCCCTATGCAAATGTGTACAAACAGTAAAACCTATATTTAAAACCTACACAAAAATGTACATAGAGTACACATAGCCTACATAAAATGTATACATACAGAACACAAAAATTCAAAATGAACACTAAATTTAAAACTACACATATTAAATTCAAAACCTACTCCGATCAGGCATAACATTATGACAGGTGAAGTGAATAACACTGATTATCTCTTCACCACGGCACCTGTTAGTGGGTGGGATATTTTAGGCAGCAAGTGAACATTTTATCCTCAAAGTTGATGTGTTAGAAGCAGGAAAAATGGGCAAGCGTAAGGATTTGAGCGAGTTTGACAAGGGCCAAATTGTGATGGCTAGACGACTGGGTCAGAGCATCTCCAAAACTGCAGCTCTTGTGGGGTGTTCCTGGTCTGCAGTGATCAGTATCTATCAAAAGTGGTCCAAGGAAGAAAAAGTGGTGAACCGGCGCCAAGGCTCATTGATGCACGTGGGGAGCGAAGGCTGGCCTGTGTGGTCCGATCAAACAGATGTACGACGGTTTCCGATAAGCGGGTGAAGGTTTCTGCACGTTCTGTCTTTTCAGCGTGGCAAAGTAATTTAATTCCAATTTACTTTTATCTGACTCCATTTTATCATGACCTCGAATTTAGGCTAGAATGACGATTGGTTATTTGGTCATTTGTTTAATAGTTTAATTACATATTTGATTATTCTGTTTAACTCTTTATTGGTTTATCCGGATCCCAATAACACTTCGAGTCTCGCACCGGCCGGGTTTACATTCTCTTTATCACAAACTTCACAGTCTTGGTCATTAGGCAGAGGCGATTGACTGATATTCTAGACGGCCGTGCTCCACGTTGCTCATTCTAGATTATTTAGTCCCCATAGATCTGAACTCACTTAATTAATGCAAGACTATATTCATCCAGAGGCCATGACCATTACCATAGAACCAAGCTGACCAATTTAACTTCCTCTAATGGTAACTTTACATAATCATGCCGTGGTTTCCCACATACACGTAATTAGAATAATATTACAATAATCAATAAAGATGCATTTCTGACATCTGAAAATTACATAACGCTGGGTGTCTGAAAGAACTTTCCTGCAACATTTCTTTAAATAATACTCAGACCTAGACAGAAACTCCTTCAAATGTAAACATGAGTTCACAATGGGAATTTGCATTAATCAAGTCTCCAGACCTTGAGGACTATGCATGAAAGACCAATTGGCAGAGGACACACCCACCACCATAAGCAAAATATCTTAACTCCTTAAAACCTTTATTACCTTTTGGTTTACTTCTGTGAGAATGAGACCTTTGTACCAGTCGCACATTTCAAATGATACTGAACATGTATAATACTGCATTGATGTGTTGTTGTAAACATACCTTAAGTAATAAAACTACAAATAGCCTACATATGTTGACTACTGGAATGATGATAATCAAAGTTCTTAATGAGGCAGCAATATGTTGAAGAAACTCCCTAGGATATATTAAAGTTTGTATGCTACAAAAACTCCCAAATGGGAGCAGATGTCTTTAAATAGTTATGTCATAGATGTAAATCCTTTTTGAAACATCCATTGCTTGAAATAACGTCTACTGCCTCCACACAGAATATGATAAAAACTTCTCTGTCCCCAAGCATCAAGTCACATGGATCCTGGAGGTTGGTCGGCCAAAGGGTGAGTTGCAACAACATAATTTAACCAGTAAGAAATTAGTTACAGAAGTGAATTAAACATCCTCAACATCTTCATGGTTTGATTGTAAAAGTTTATTTAAGATGGAACAACATTAGCGAAACAACTCACTCCAGCGCTGGGGTAGGTTGTAATAACATCACTTTTTGTGCTTGACATAAAAGGCAAACGTTGATATATATTAATAAATTAAGACTGAAAATGTGTTAAAACACTTTGTGGTTTCTATTCAGACAAAATCACTTAGTGCTCTGCTCATTAATGGAAAGTGCATGGAGAATTATTATACAGTAAAAGAATAATCTTTATCGTTTAGAGATTTTAAAGGACAAACATGCAGTTAGGGTCAGAATCTCTTATCATTGCCATAGGTATTTATAGAAACTGCACTTCTTCTGTAATAGGCTACTGCAATTAATTAGTCTGTCATGAGTCTGTACTTTAAGAACTTGACACATTGAACTGTTGTCACTGTTCTCTCTTAAACTACAATTAAATTATTCTGCTCTGTCCATAGTAGGCACTTTCCAAGAATAACCTACCGAATAGGACCTGAAAAAAAGAAAAAACTGTAAAATGGAGGTGCTTTACAATAAACTGACAATAATATTTTAAGTAAAAATACATTACATCTACTTTAAATATCTGCAAAAGCACTTGTACAGTGCTACAGAACACTTTAGTTACACCATGGCTAAAAATAACAACAACAATAATATAGCTAATATCATTATTTGTAATAATAATAATAATATTAAAGCCACAATATGTAATTTTTCGCCACTATAGATGTTGCTTATTCAAAACAATGATGACGCCTTGATTTCATGGAGCTTTTATTATGCCGCAGAAGAGCGCTTCCGTTTATCATATTAGATATATTTGAGTGTGTTGAAAGTTATGTTATAATGCTACTCGCTCGGTGGCTACTACACTGCAGTAAGTTAGATCGATATCAGGCATGGTAAAACATGGTACTCGTGGTAAATCAAGAAAACCACGATCCATGTCCTGGTTAAAATTGCTTATTTATCTAGATTTAAACATTCTTGGAAACATTTGGGATATTTTAAACATGTTGTGTCTTTAAATTGTACATTTTGAGCAAACTAGTCAATACACGTGAATTATGGATGTGTTTCAACCACCACTAGATGGCAGCACAAACACAGATGTCCGGTTACATTAACATTCAAAAGTCTGATCTTTTTTCCCTTGCTTTTGCATATTGGCACAGAATCAACGATCTGAAGGTCAATACCCTTAGGCGCACAAGTCATGTCCGACCGACACATCTTTAAATGGAATAGGACTCCACCACTTAAAAATGTTGCAAAACGTTGGGAGTGAGCACACCGGCCTATTATACTAATACTAATAATTTCTACACCGATAAGAGCACGAACTTTGGTATTAGTGTGGCGGTAGGCAGCTAACTTTGTTGACAAAGTATCGAGCCTGCACTGTAGTGATTTGAAGACTCGTTTCCGAGAATCGGTTCTTTCGAACAATTCATTTAGAACAACCGTTTGCCATTCTTTTACATAAAGTAACATTTTACATTTTATGTACTATAAACATTTCTGGCACATATTACTGTTTATTACGTTACGTATTTCTATTAATAATTGCGTTTGTGTTGTAACATCAGCCTACATTTGTTGCAGCAATGATCCTGCGTGTACAAACAAGAACATTTAGACACTAGCAAATATCATTTGCATGTACATTAAACGCTGTTAAACTACATTTACGATTTGTACGTAAAATGCTCTTCGCATTAAATGAATCAAAAGATCCGACTCAAATGAATGAATCGAACATCTCTGCTGCAGTGATTGGCAGTCGTTTGTCCAGCCCCCTTTTCCTTTCATCGTCAATGAGATCATAATGCACCACAAACAAACTGAAACCCAGCTATTCACGAACTGCTAGATACAATCAAAGGAAGAATTATGGCTTCAGAAGAGATGGAGTTGAATGGAGATGCCAGCAGAGGTGATACGGGAGAGGTGAGCGATTTTGAACAGATCGATCACAAACGCATCGGCCAATGGGATGTTAGTATGAAAGTTTAACCTATTATAGCCTACTGGTGTCTGTGGAATCCAATCGGGTTAGACTAATATACATTGACCGAATAACACTCATATGTCGAAGAGCTTGGTTTGGGGAGTCTTGTTTTTGTTTTTTGTATATCACTATAGGAATGAGGCTGCTCGTGTGTATAATCGTCCATACTGTAATGCAATGAATGCACTTGTATGGATGAGTCTAACTAGATGGATGTTGTGGGGGTATCTTATATAATTACAGATCTTGAGCAGATCGAAGTTGCTTACTGTCTTTTTGGTTACAGTAACAGATGGTTGTAAGTGGCAACGACAACGAGTATTCGCTGGTCAACACGAAAGCTTACGCGGGACAAAAGCGGTTTAAAGTTTAGAAACAAACCTCTTATTCATTACTCTGGTGTTCCGCTCCATTCCGTCCAGACTGATGATGAGAGCACCGGGCCGTGTAACCCTCAACAATAGACTCTGAAAGACACTAATAAACTAATAATATAGCCTAAATATTAACAAAATAACGTAACATGCAACGTAAGTCACTTCAGTGTTGTAATTAACTTTAACTTTTCAACTAATACCTCACTAACTAGCTAAAAAACACGATGGTTTACGAATGGAATTCCGAGAGCGAACATTTCTCACAATATTTAATACATGTATTATCCTAAATTATACACACATATATATATATATAAGGTAAGGTCAATTACAGTTAACAAATTAATTATTATATAGTAGTTCCTATTGCTACTAATAAAGTTAGTGGGTATATTTTAGGGTCAAAAAAAAAAAAAAAATATATATATATATATATATATATATATATATATATTAATAAGGGAAAGTGTATTTTAAGTGCTGTGACAGGTCACCATTTCTCATTAGAAGTTTTTTCTAATGTTACAATTAATGAATGCTTTTCACCAATTTAAACTTTGAATTTTAATGTGTTGATCTTACACTTAATGTATGCATTGAAAAAAAGGTAACACTTTGGATTAGGGTCCAATTCTCACTAATAACTAGCTGCTTACTAGCATGCATATTACTAGGATGTTGGCTGTTTATTAGTATATAGAGCACAAATTAATGCCTTATTCTGCATGACCATATTTTACATCCCTTAATCCTACCCAATACCTAAACTTAACAACTACATTACTAACTATTAATAAGCAGTAATTAGGAGTTTATTGAGGCAAAAGTCGTAGTTAATAGTAAGAACTGGACCCTAATCTAAAGTGCAACCGAGAAGAAAAATAAAACACAAATCTGAGAAAGGTGAGGTGGAGTGGTTAGAAAGACTAGACCAACATCTTAATACCCGTGGGTTTTTTTTTTCATCCAACAAACATCCTGAGACACAAAATCAAACATATCATCATTCCTGTGGGCAACACCAATGTTTAAGACATTGTGTGTTTAGGCAGACTGAAAGGGCAATGATTTCTATGTGGCTAATTTTAATGCCAAGTGGAAAAGACGCCTCCACCTCCTTTGGTATAATGTAATATTTGAGTAATATTATGGTCAACTAGACCACTGATTCTTATTCTAGTGCCACAGCCAGGTCCATAAATAGTCACCTCACAAAGAAAAAAAGACAAGAAAATACATTTAACACATGAAGGTATGAGCACATTTAACAGTTAAAAACATAATTCTGAAGTGTGAATGTACTGTAGTTCTAGTTTTTTTTATCGTATTCGTATTACAGTTACATATCACTTTGCCCAAATGGTTTCTGAACTAGTAACGGCAGCTGTGCTGTTTTAAGCAAGATACTGCATCTGTGACAGTGAAGTGGTTCTAAATACAGTCTGAAAGACAAAATAAACACATACAGAAAAGTACATGTGGTAACTGCAGTAATTTACTTTGGACTGCTACCTTAATTAAAATATATGCACACTGGTTTTTAACACCTCAGCTGTACATTCAATTTCAATAATAGTTACAGAATGAATATATTATATCATTAGGAAGGTATGAACAGGGTTTTGAAAAGTGCTGAGCAGCCTATGTAAGTCATTATAATCTGCCAGGGTTGCCATGTCTTTATGTTTATGATAGCTTTATTTATATGTATGCAATTGTTTAATTTAAGTGTAGCCTGTAGAACTTTTCTGGCATCTTCAGCAGCTTACATAACATTTTGGTTTTTAATAAAGCTGCAGGATCCATAGCAGGACAGAGAAAGAGGAAGAGACCCCAGGCTGTTACATTTAGATAACTGGTTCAGTTCTTCAGGAAGGGTGTTATATGTGTGTCAGCAGGGCTTGACATTAACACCCGCCAACCGCGGGTGGATTTCAGCAGTGGCGTGACGCAGTCACTACACACTTCAATTGTAGTCTTAAAAAGGCATCTGAAATAATAAACTAAGTCCAATGTAGTGTTGTCAAAAAAATAGATTTTTCGATACTGAAATACCTGAAACGCTTCCAAATTTCATTTTCCGCAGAATAGATACACGATACCAGCTGCACTTTCTCTCTCTCTCTCATGTCTCCGACAGTGAGTTGGCACACAAACCCGCCTCCCCTCACTCACTTGTTTCTTTTGCTCCGGATGAATATTGTTGGTGTTACAGGGCTTGAATTTCGGCGTGGGATTGTGCGTATTGCGCATAATTTTACTCATTACTGCAGATTTTGTGCTCACACCTGAAGTGTGCGCACATAAAGCCGCCTCTCAGTAAAAAAAAATTCGCATAATTGCGCTTAAACAGTCAAATACACACAAAATAATGTAAAAATGACGGTCTTGGCGAGTATTCACCAAGCGGCAACCTTCCGCGGTAGTAACACCTTAGTGACTTAAACTGCAATTCATCGACTAGCCACTAAAGACAGGCTCCAAAAGGGAGTCAAATCTGTATCTTCCCCCTGTTAAAATGCCCAACTTTACAGCAGAAAAAAATATGTTTACAGCCTGGTGCAAAAAAAGTGGTTTTGGTCTATACAGCTAGGCACCTCAGCTCCACCCACGTCCCGCCTCTTTGCCCATTTTCCATTATCTGGGAGTGACATGCTGCCAAGACGACGGCCGGCTCTGCTCACTTTAGGCTTCAAAAGTGCTCTTCAGAAACCTACAGGTGACGTCACGGACACTACGTCCATATTTTTTTACAGTCTATGGTATTCACGTAAACACAGTCAGTTGTGTTTTAAAGGGCACCTGTTATGAAAAATTCACTTTTACATGGTGTTTGAACATAAATATGTGTTGGCAGTGTGTGTACACAACCACCCTATAATGGTAAAAAATCCACCCAACTAATCCAAAACAAGCCGTTTGCAGATTCTGGGCAATGTCACATTTTACAGGCCCCGCCCACGAGTGTTGATGGACACTGCCGTATTAGCATAGACCCCACCCTTAGAGAGCAGCACTAGGTACTGTATATTACACTGCTTTCACTTTAGTAACGTTACACAGATCTAATATACACACAGGATTTCTGTACTTGCTGCATACTGTACGTGCACAGACATAACCAACTGTTTTTATGTGAACTTTGTGTGTTTCTGACATAACCTTGTGTGCATTTGACAGTTTAATTGCAATAACACATGAAAGAGAACTAGTCTACTAGTTTAATACTCATGGACACATGACATCCAGCTCTGTGCGCATGCATCGGGTGTGTGTGCTCAAGTTGAGAGCATAGACTGTAAGGTTGAGAGTGATATGGCTTTAAAACGCATGCAGATGATAATATTTCATGGTGAAGAACTGCAATGTCACGTGGGCGTGTCTGTGATAGAGATGATAATCAAAACCAAACTGATGTATCATGTTTCAGTTTTAATTCGCGTGTTCACAAGCTGCGAAGGCTCCGCCCTCTGGGGTGGGTAGCAGTAGCTCATTTGTATTTAAAGGAGACAGCAAATTTTTCTTAAACCCAAAAACTGCCATTTTTAAAATGGTATATTAAATGATCTGTAAGGGAAACTTAACAGACACTCTGGGGACACATGAGACTTATATTACATCTTGTAAAAAGGGGAATAATAGGTGCCCTTTAAGTGAACTTAACCAGTTGAGAAAGAAAACATGTGTAACAGTATAATGGATCCCTGTGTTAAGTCTTAAAGTGACAGCAGCGTAATATACCTGCTGCCAAATTATTATTTTTGATATGAGATAATATCAAAAATATTTAAATGGCAGATTTTCCCTATGGTATCGATGTCAAAATTGTGGCCAGTGAAAATGCTTATTGGCTAATAACTTCGGAAAACCACTAGCCACAGTGGCTGGTGAGAAAAAAAAGTTAATGTCAAGCCCTGTGTGTTAGCATCTGAGTGTTTAGTTTTCTTTGCGCTCCCAGCATAGGCACAAGAGTCCTTCTGTTGGGCAGCTGGACTGAACCATACCCAAAGTCAACACCTGTTTGCCACTCCACCTAAGAGCCTGGAGAACATTTGGGTATGCAGTCAGTCTTAACCAATGATGAGACATTTTCGGCCATCTCATAAACTTAGTAGTCTGGGGGAGTTCATATATTTTTGTTAACACTGAAGACGCAAGTCTGCTGACCAGCTGGTGAGTGTCAAGTAGCACAAGGCAGACGTAATAACGTGACACCAAAAGCACATAAGAACCTCTCCTTCACCATAATAGAGAAGAATAATGCTTTTGTGTTCACAGCGCCGTATTAGCGAGAGGCATACAGAGCTCTTCCTCTTAGTGTTCTAAGAAAGCTAAATCTCATGGATCACATGACCAGCTGTGTATTATCTTGTTTTAAAAAGAAAGCCTAATTTCGGCCAAGCTTTAGCTGTCTAACAGATGGCCTCACATTTGACTCTAGAATACTTAGTAATACTAGAGTTCATGGTCGACTCAAAGACTGCAAGCTGCCCAGGTCCTGTGGCTGCAATCATTAACCCTCCACCAGCGTGATGGACATTTGGTATGAGGTGTTTGTGCTGATATGCTGTGTTTGGTTTTCTCCAAATGTGGCTCTGTGCATTATGGACAATCTCCACTTTGGTCTCATCTGTTCAAAGGACATTGTTCCAGAAGTGGTTTGTTCAGATGCAACTTTTCACAGAGAAGAAGCTTTCTCCTGGCAACCCTTCCAAACATGCCATACTTGTCCAGTCTTTTTCTAAATGTACGGTTGTTGCAGTTTTTCTGAGCATTGCACAGTCTGATCTGGGGGTAAATTTGCTGAGACGTCCACTCCTGGGAAGATTGGCAACTGTCTTGACTGTTTTCCACTTGTGAATAATCTTCGTCACTGTAGAATGATAGACTTCAAATTGTTTGGAAATGGCCCTATAAACCTTCTCAGATTGATGGACAGCAACAATTGCTTCTCTAAGATCGAAAACATACACTCACCTAAAGGATTATTAGGAACACCTGTTCAATTTCTCATTAATGCAATTATCTAATCAACCAATCACATGGCAGTTGCTTCAATGCATTTAGGGGTGTGGTCCTGGTCAAGACAATCTCCTGAACTCCAAACTGAATGTCAGAATGGGAAAGAAAGGTGATTTAAGCAATTTTGAGCGTGGCATGGTTGTTGGTGCCAGACGGGCCGGTCTGAGTATTTCACAATCTGCTCAGTTACTGGGATTTTCACGCACAACCATTTCTAGAGTTTACAAAGAATGGTGTAAAAAGGGAAAAACATCCAGTATGCGGCAGTCCTGTGGGCGAAAATGCCTTGTTGATGCTAGAGGTCAGAGGAGAATGGGCCGACTGATTCAAGCTGATAGAAGAGCAACTTTGACTGAAATAACCACTCGTTACAACCGAGGTATGCAGCAAAGCATTTGTGAAGCCACAACACGCACAACCTTGAGGCGGATGGGCTACAACAGCAGAAGACCCCACCGGGTACCACTCATCTCCACTACAAATAGGAAAAAGAGGATACAATTTGCGCGAGCTCACCAAAATTGGACAGTTGAAGACTGGAAAAATGTTGCCTGGTCTGATGAGTCTCGATTTCTGTTGAGACATTCAGATGGTAGAGTCAGAATTTGGCGTAAACAGAATGAGAACATGGATCCATCATGCCTTGTTACCACTGTGCAGGCTGGTGGTGGTGGTGTAATGGTGTGGGGGATGTTTTCTTGGCACACTTTAGGCCCCTTAGTGCCAATTGGGCATCGTTCAAATGCCACGGCCTACCTGAGCATTGTTTCTGACCATGTCCATCCCTTTATGACCACCATGTACCCATCCTCTGATGGCTACTTCCAGCAGGATAATGCACCATGTCACAAAGCTCGAATCATTTCAGATTGGTTTCTTGAACATGACAATGAGTTCACTGTACTAAAATGGCCCCCACAGTCACCAGATCTCAACCCAATAGAGCATCTTTGGGATGTGGTGGAACGGGAGCTTCGTGCCCTGGATGTGCATCCCACAAATCTCCATCAACTGCAAGATGCTATCCTATCAATATGGGCCAACATTTCTAAAGAATGCTTTCAGCACCTTGTTGAATCAATGCCACGTAGAATTAAGGCAGTTCTGAAGGTGAAAGGGGGTCAAACACAGTATTAGTATGGTGTTCCTAATAATCCTTTAGGTGAGTGTACATGGATGAATCGTTCCCAATACGATTTATAACATGCATTTATAAAATAGATTGGGTTTACTACCAACTTAAAGGAAGTTTTGAGCACTTTGTGCCTTTGAGTTGTTTCTAAGAACAGCCTTTACCGATGACAAAATAACTGTATTGCAAAGCCTCTCATGTCTTATGGCTTAATAATAGAACTTTTGCAACTCTTGTTATTTGTATCTTGTTAATGTGACCAGTTAGTCCATAGTGCTTTGAGAACATCACAGAGAGGAAGTCTAATATACCAAAAAAACAGCTTTATAGGATAAGAATTCTTAAGCTTTCATTTAAAAAATAATCAGTCATAAACAGAAAATTCCACTGGAATGAAAGCTTTAGGGAATTAATCTGACATTTGATAAGTTTCTGTGGTGCAGAGGTTTCTGTAACACTACCAGTTATTCCCAGTGTCCCATACTACACTTGTGTTTAAAACAGAAGGAAGGAAATCATGTCAGGGTCAAATAACCACTTACCCCTTCCTTTCACATACGTCAAAAACATCTCATATCCTAAAGAGAAAAAAACAAATGACTTTCAGTTCCTTCTAAACTTGAGAAATATGACCATAGATGACACATATCTCCAATCCATCTGATGAATAGATGGGGTATTGCAGGGCAGAGTCAAATTCTATGGAAATTGTAAGTTGATTTAAGCATACTGTGATCTAGCCAAGTAGGAGCATGTTACTGAATCAAAATCATGGTCTTCATACAATATTTATATGAAACAGTCATAGCCTTAACCCTTCACCTACCCCTTGAATCAGAGAAAAATATAAGCAACATAAGTTGGTGATAATGTTTATATTGATGATAATAACCCAAACCCTAAAAGATGGTTGTTGTTCCAAAAAAGATCATTTTTTGCGAACAGGGTTATCATTATTAACAACAACAAAAAAATGTTAATTGAAAAAAAAGCTGAAATAAATTATAAATATAAGATGAAAAACTTAAAGTAAATTAGACATTTTTGCATGGCAGCGAACTGAAATAAGTTGAAGTTGAAGCAAAAACATTACTATAAATAAACTGGAAAATGGAAATAAACAAAAATAAAACTGAACAAAAACTAATGAAAACTGAAATTAAAATAAATATAAAGGCCAATTAAAAATATTAGCAAATCTAAAAGAGTATATAAGTAATTCTAAAATAACACTGTTCGCAAACATATTGCAGAATATTTTCCCCATCTTCCTCTGTAAATACTGCATGATGTACTCATTACCTTGTCTCTTTATAAGTAACATCATGTGTGGGTTTTCATGGTTGTGTTCAGCGTCCTCGGCCGAACCACTGGTCAAGGAACAACCCGATTAATATGAACCATTACGCCAATAAGAAGAGTGCAGCGGAGAGCATGCTGGATATAGCGCTGCTGATGGCCAATGCATCCCAACTGAAGACCGTCG
Source organism: Rhinogobio ventralis (assembly GCA_039654625.1). Classification (NCBI taxonomy): domain Eukaryota; kingdom Metazoa; phylum Chordata; class Actinopteri; order Cypriniformes; family Gobionidae; genus Rhinogobio; species Rhinogobio ventralis. The sequence goes on from CM077213.1 coordinate 6,259,110, forward strand.
TGGAGCTGGGACCAACGTCCTCCTTCTACATCCCTCTCATCAGCCTCATCAGCATCTCCCTCATCCTGCAGATCGTCGTGGGGGTCTTGCTCATCTTCATAGGTGAGAGAAGCTCATCCAAGCAGAGAACCCAAGTTCACAGGCTTCAAATTATAGAGACGAGAATAAATTAATGTATGATTAGATATCCACCTTATTTTTAACAAAAAAGCGGTCGCAGCAAGCGTCTGGCTTCCGGTGTCATTCGCTTCCAGTTATTTTACCTGTACAAAATCAGTATGTTATGCTGCTTTATATTGCAAACTTTTAATTGTTATCATATTGTTTTAATTTCATTATCATAATCATTAACGCACTGGTTTGTAACAAGTAGTTTTACCGTTATATACACATATATATACAGTACCGTTCAAAAATTGGGACACATTACTATTTTTAATGCTTTTGAAAGAAGTCTCTTATGCTCATCAAGCCTGCATTTATTTGATCAAAAATACAGAAAAATAACAGTAATATTGTGAAATATTATTACAATGAAAAATAATGGTATTCTATTTTAATATACTTTAAAATATAATTTATTTCGGTGATGCAAAGCCGAATTTTCAGCATCATTACTCCAGTCTTCAGTCACATGATCCTTCAGAAATCATTGTAATATGCTGATTTGATACTCAGTTATTATCAATGTTGGAAACAGTTGTGCTGCTTAATATTTTTTTGGAACCTGTGATACTTTTTTCAGGATTCAATGATGAATAAAATTTAAAAAGAACAACAAAATTATTCAGTTATTCAAAATATAAATCTTTATTATTCAAATTAGAAGTCTTTACTATCATTTTTTAAAATCAATTTAACACATCCAAAACAAAACAAAAAAACACATTTGAACGCTAGTATATATTGTTTACAGAAGATTTCTATTTTCAATAGATGGTGTTCTTTTTATTTATCAAAGAATCCTGAAAAAATCACAGGTTAAAAAAAACATTTCCAACATTGATAATAAATCAGCATAGTAGAATGATTTCTGAAGAATCATGTGACTGAAGACGAGTAATGGCTGATGAAAATTCAGCGTTGCATCACAGAAACAAATTATATTTTAAAGTATCATTATTTAAAAAATTGTAATAATATTTCACAATATTCCTGTTTTTAATCAAATAAATGCAGCCTTGGTGAGCATAAGAGACTTTAGACCGGTATTGTACTGTGCCATATGTACATAAGCGTTGAATCTCTAAAAAAGGACAAAAAGAAACATGAAAACATCATAAACATACTCAGTACAATTTTGAGATCACTTGATAACTTTGTGTGAGGAAAAGATTGTCATTATTCAGTGAAAATCTTGCTTGACAGCAGTGGTTACAGTTCATTATATTAAATCGAATGTATTAAATCGCAATTTGTGTTCTATGCCTGAGAAAGAAAAGCTATGCAGGTTCGGGGTGAACGATTTCTTTCAAATTTGGCAATTTGATCAAATAGTAATGTCTTAAAGGAGATTACAGTCAAGTTTCATTAAATACATAGCATTTCATGCATACAGAAAATTCCCTTAATGTGCAAAGTATAGATACAGTACTGCATAATAAAATAATAGAATAAAACAGATAAAATAGTACTAGTAGTATAAAAGTAGCAGAAAGGGTGTAATGCATATTGTATTTCATGATGCTTGCATCAGGCGGTAAAAGTCAGTCCTGCAAAATGTTGGTGTTTCCCATCAGGAATGCTTTTGCTTTTACTTTTATTTTATATTTCATAATCAGTATCAGTTGGAGAAATTTGAGAAATATTCCTTCCTCTCTTTTCAACTTTAAACAGCACTCAGCCTCCTCTTTTTAGCACTCATTAACTGTCTGGTATTTCCTCAAACACAACTCTGTGCTTTCCACTGGAATCCATTGTTGGACAATCATCCAGTAATTGGGGGAAAACAGGCTTCATTTTTAATACTGAAGGTTTGACACTAATCATGAAAGTTCTTTGAACTTGAGCAGTGAGTAAAGTGATGTTGGAGATTTTGACACCAAATAATGATCATTTTGCCCTTTCATTTTAATTTAAGAAGCTGTTAAATCAGTTTAATAACCTTTTCTTTTATGTCAATGTTCTGAATTGCATAATGAGCTGCTGTTATTGCTTTTGTTCTACAGTGAAGTGGAATCTGAATGACTCGAGTAAACACTTCATACTGAATCTTCTGGAGAACATTGTCACAGCTCTCGTGTTCATCATCGTAGTGGTAAACGTTTTCATCACAGCATTTGGCGTCCAAAGACCAGAGGAAAAAAAATTATAACGGGCAATGCTGGTCAGGGTTTGGTATATATAGCTGGGCCTTTATCATCGAAAATTAAATGTCATGACATACCCAAATGTGCCTCTATGTAAATATGCCTTATGTTTTACATGCAGAAAGTTCCAGAAAAGAGGCTATAACAGCTTAATGAAATTCTGATGAACACAAATTTAATTTGAAAAATTGCAATTACATATAATTCTTTAATTATATAATGCACATTAATGATGAAATTGGAACAAACATTACTTTCTGACTTAAATAGTACCAAAGAACAGCCAAACAATGATTCACGTGAAATGAACAGTAACACCTCACCTCACCTCACGTGACCTTCATACTGCCTACCTGAGTCTCCAATCACTGTAATAGCGGCCTATAGGGAGGAAATGTATAGATTCACTTTTGTGGTTTAACACATTGCAACTCTCCTGCGCAGCACGTTTGTGTTTGTTTTTACTTAAAGGTCATATTTAGAGGCCTTTCTGCATGAATAAGACAAATGAAAGATAAATTGCTTACAAGGTACTTGCCGTTCAAGCTGATTTGTAATCTATGGATGTAGTTTTCTCATAAAACTCAGTACCTTCAATGCACATGAATATAAATTATCATAAATATAGCACATTTTCTTTTATTAGTCAACCAAAAACATCATAAATGTAGCTTTGTTTGTTGTTGAATTTGTAGCTTATTGCATGTTTGCATTGACTATATAAGAGCGCCCTCTATTGACTAGGATCTACAATGCCTTTTTCTTTCAAATATTTTTTGTTTTCATATTTGTTGTTATTATTCGCGATCGTGTTTAGATATTTCTTAATTTTTTGTACATTTTAAATGGATATAGTTTGTATACTTGACCAAATGTGTTTTTTTTTATTTTTAGATAATAGCATTGTCATAAAAGAAAACCAAATCATTAAAAATAAGTGCATTTAGGCATTATTTCAGTGCAGAGAGCAATTGTAGACCTACTTACTGTTGTTTATTTTCATATTGCACACTGGCCTTCTTAAATGCTGATGCTGCTGTATTAAAGGGCAACACATTCATTGTAGCATCAATAAAAAAGATTTTTTAGCAATAATTTTTTGAAACTCGTTCACAGGTTTGTTTTGGTCTATCAAGATGTCTTATATGCCTGATGAAGGTCATGGGACCAAAATGTTGTTAATAAAGCTATTTTGATAAGTGCAAGTAATGATAGTGTATGGGACCTTTTAATTGTTTCCCTATTTTTTCCCTATGTACCTACACTATATTGCCAAATGTATTGGGACATCCTTCCACTTCCAAATTTCCATAAACACACTCCTAAACCTTGCGGAAAGCCTTCCCAGAAGAGTTGAAGCTGTTATAGCTGCAAAGGGTGGGCCAACTCCATATTAAACCCTACGGATTAAGAATGGGATGTCATTAAAGTTCATGTGCAAGTAAAAACAGGCATCCCAAAACTTTTGGCAATATAGCGTATCTATCACCTGCAGGTGTGCGAGAGTAATTATTGATTGATGGTATATCAAGACATGAAAATCAAAATCTACAAATACATTAGTAATACTTCCAAAGCATCATCTCATTTAGTCTAATAAAAGTTTTATTAAACCCTGACCAAAAATACAGTCTCTCAGTTAACAATTGTAAATGTTTCTAGGCTGAAAATATCAAGTTTCAAATAAGATTTACAAAACAGTTGTCTTACAATTGCACTGCAAAAACCCACAAGAAGGCCATTGACAATATCAATTATTAGTACACAAACCAGTGCAAACATGCGGCCAGTATAAAAGTAAGCTATATAAACATACTCAAATAAAATATATGTTTAAACCTTAGCCCCAAAATAGTAACACACTCCCAATACTCAGAGGATCAGATTTAACTGTAGTCTGGCATGTCAAAATATTCTGACACATTGTTCTATGATTTGTCATGTTTATCCAGTTTTGTATAGTGAACCCTTTGTGTCCACATTTTACTAATATAATTTTAGACAGTGTGATAATTAAACGGTATTGACTATAACTTAAAACTAAATGAGTTTGAGGTGTTTTTAATGTCAAATGCACAAAACAAAACAAGGGTTGCAACATTTACAGCAGCTCTGCATGTTAACTTCAACGGAATACTTAAGTGTAAGAGATTTTGTTTAATAGTAATGAGTTCCTGCTCTTGTTATTGCATGTAAATGGCTATTTCAAATGCATAACTGTATGTTATGTAGTTATATAAATCACTATATTGTTATATTTAAAATCATAACAAGAGATTCCAGATTTAGGCATGAAACCTTAAAATTAAATCTTTGGAATTTTGCCTCTGTATATACATAGTATGTACATATTTTCTTTAACTTGAATTAAAATATAAAAATTTAATATAATATTTGATATGTTTGACATGGATATTTGAGTGTTTCAAAATCGACTGCAGTGTTCTTTTTTATATAAGGCAGCAAAAATCCATTATTTTCCATCTTCTGTGTACCAGATGAGAACGTCTTGCACTTTTCTACCAAGACCCATCGCAGCCAGACCCAGAGCGCTGCTGGAGCCTGACACCTGCTTGGACTCTGCAGATAAAAACAGAGCGCTTTCAGTCTAGGGAATGATTTTTCGATGTGGGTATAAAGATATAAACAAGTTTGTGCACTTACCACCATAGTAATACAGCAGTGCTGCTCCTACAGCCAGACTGAAGCAACTGAGGAAGAAAAACGGACCTGTGCAATGACAAAAAAACATGATTGAACATCATTTTATGTAAATTGTGTGTCTTTACTAGTGTGTGGTCACAGAAAAGGCTCACTTACTGTGGTCGTTCAATACATGTCTGTGTGTGGGAATCGGGATTGGGCTGACTGGATCACCAGACTCTACAAAAAAGGAATAAAACCTGGTGGTCAAACCAAAAATGCGAACAAATCAAGTTTAACCCTCTAGGCTACGTTCACACTGTCAGTGTTTCCGATTGGAATCTGATCTAAAATAATTGACGTCCACATTGTGTATCGCAACTGTTAAGATCTGATTTGAGTGTCCATGCCGCTCTTTCGTTTTTTGAAATATCTGCATTAGTTTCTATGGCAATGCTGTTGCGTTGGTAGGTATACGCTAACAACCGCAACATAGAGTAGTTTGCAATACAGATGTTGTCTCATTTACAACATGACAATGTGTAGCCGACCACTGCATCTTATGTGGCAGTGTCAGAAATGTAGGAGGCTGGTTTATTCTGTGCTGTCATGTCTCTGTTATATTGTCATTTTCTGCTCGTCCTGCACTTTGCAACAACACAACCTTGTTCCTGCAGTGTCTTTCAGCATGTTTCCTATAACAACGTCTGATGTTTACATTTGACGTGGCATGAGAAAGTCACATAAACCACGCGAAATCCGATCAGAGCTGTCAGACTGAAACGGATTTCCAGAAATGAGATTTGAATAAAATTTCAAACCATATATATGAATGTAGGATTTGTAAAAATCCCATTTCATGTGATTTTTTGCAGTTCACACTTGCTAAATCTGATCGGATTTTAACCGGATATGCACAAAAAAACAGATTTGGACTGACAGTCTGAACACAGCCCTAGTGCTCTTCGTTCACTTTTGACCCGGAAAATTATATGTTTTGATTTTTTTACTTCATCGGAATGGTATGGCACTTGGTGACTTTCTTTGTGAAAACACACAAAAAAAATGATCACCAAAGAAATAATGGAAAATCTATGAATATATGAAAATATAGAGAATTTTTCTGGGGGTGCAATCTACAAATCAGCCACGATGCTGAAAAAAGCACACAGCAATAAAGGGGTTAATTGAAAAATAATTACATATAGATTAACTGTATTGTATTATAAAAATTATAGAAACAAATGGATCATAATTATGGTTGCAAAGCGGCTGAAATTTCCAAAAAATCCTGGAAAGTTTCTGGAAACTTTGCAACCCTAAAATTGTTGCATAAATGTTACATAAATATTAGTTGGTGCCATAAAATTCCCTCAAAATACAAAATAAAAAATATTATTTAACAAAAATATATTTCATTAATTTTACTGAAAAAAAGTTCCATTTGAAGTGCTTGGACACTTTTGACCGATAGGAGTGTGGCCCCTAAATGAGGAGCAGCAGAGGCTTAATAACAGGCTTAAATACATTTCTGCAACCACTGCAAATAAGAAATTATATGCATGGCTAAACTAAATGAATATCCTCAAAAGAATGACGTGGTTATGAGTGGAAAATTATGATTCTGCCAACCTCTGAGTCGGAGGCGGGTGGGTAAGCTAAAGTAAACGTCTTCCACGTGGAGGTGAAGTGCACGGTAAAACTCTCGGCATGCCTCTTCTCCTTTCTCCTGTAGATGAGACAGCAGCTCTGCCAGCCTGACACAGGTGGGAACATCCAAATCCCTGAACTAATGTTTGGGAAAATAAGTTACATTACAGATCTTACTTAAAAGACAGTTGGACAGTTTATCTGTATTACTGAAGGTGGAGCCCTTACTTTGGAGGCCTCCTTGTCAGTCAGGATCTGTGGGTAGATTCTGTTCAGCTGCAGGATGAGTTTATCCACCAGTTCTGTATCTAGACGTCGGTCCGATTTCAGGAACCGGCTGTCTATTCGCAGCTGTTCATGGAAGCTCTCTGTCATTTACAAAGAATAAAGACATGCAGGTTTAGAACAACATGAGTGTTAGTAATTGACAAAATTTCATTTTGTGGATGAACTAATCCTTTAAAGCAGTGGTTTTCAAACCGGTCCTGGTCTGGAGCACCCCCAGCACTGCATTTTGCGTGTCTCTCTAATCTGACACACCCATTTCAGGTCTTGCTGTCTCTACTAATGAGCTGATGAGTTGAATCAGGTGTGTAGTATGAGGGAGACACACAAAATGTGCTCCAGGACCGGTTTGAAAACCACTGCTTTAAAGGTCCACTGAAGTGCCTTGAAACTCACAGAATTAGTCAATGTGTTGATGCAATTTCCACTGAAACAGGAAGACAGGATGGGACATATCAAACAGCTCTTCTCCTCTTTTAAAATAGCCAATAGCGTTTCATATATATTACAGCTCTGCCACAGCCATTGAGCTTGGTAAAGCCACAGTTTTCTCCTAATCTCCATATAGCATTCAATGAATTCAAATGGGTCCAATACTTTTTGTGGTCTGCGCCGTTTCGTGCATATGATCCGCTCTGTGCTATCGTGTCTCTGGACCGGAGCAGTCTGTGCACACATGACATTAACATGAAACCAGACTTCATTAACCCCAATGAAAAACATATTTACACTGTCTGAATCGTTCCCTATCCCCTGGCCTATATAGTGCACTGTGCCATTCACCATGTAGAAAATAGTAAATGTGTGAACAAGTGACAAATTCTATCTGCAGTTTCAGCATCTATTTATAATGTAGGGGGCGGGACGCTTTAGATTCTAGAGAGCATTTGATTGGACAGAAATTCTGACGAGAAGCAGAAGCGCAGTGATGTCATCAAAATCATTGATCCATATTGCCAGAATTGAGAAACTAAGTTTTGAATGTTTAAATCTACTAAATGTGAATTGTGTCATTGTTTTGGAGCACACAAGCTTAAAGACTAAAGCTAACATTCATACTAAAAGCCAAAAAACGTCCAAATTTTGATTTTACATTAATGCAGAGCACATTTCGCCCAGAAGGTGTCGCCACTTCATAAAAAAATATTACATTGAAGTCACGGGGAATGCAAGGCTGTCAAGCATACTTTTAAGGTGCATTTAGCGTTATTTTGTACGCCTTTTAGCAAAAACAAGCGCCTTATGAGTTCAGAAGTGCATGATCAATAGATACAGAGCTTCTGAAATGCAACATATTAAGCAGAAAAGACGCCGTAATCGAGCAACGACAACTGTCGAAACAAAACTAGTCGAAGCAGCTCAAGTTTGTGAGCAGTGTGTATAGGGATCCTTTAAAGCACACTTTATAAAGTAAAACGGCTATTTAGAGTTCATATTTATACTTCACATCAAACAAAACAGCAGTAACAAAGTTTGACTGACCTCCCATTCTGAAGTGCCCTCTGTTGTCTTTTGTTTGGAAACGCCCATGGCGTTGGAGGGGCGGAGACCATGCTGAAAATTACCGGAAGTTCCGATCAAAATGGGGAAAATGTTATATAATGTAAAGTATAGATGCGAATCCCTTGGTATCATAGATGAAACGCGTACAACGGAATATTAGTAGTTGACTGGCAAGCAGTGAGCGCTTAATATGAAACGATTTTGATATTAATAAACACAATTTAAAACGTATGACGCATATAATTTATAACAAACGGATAAATAATATATATGTATACATAGCTCATACATACATATAACTGTTACATGTATAAACACATTCAGTTACACACAAATGCAATATTTTACATTAGTTTATTTTTTTGCTCGTTTTTTGTCAAATGAGAAATGTTAAGACAGACATGGGCCTATAATGTGTTCCTCATGATAAACTACAGGGAAGCTCAAATGTTTAGAAAAATAGCACAACATTGAAATCAGTACTGTTAAAAACAAACAGGTGATAGCTTGCACTGTACCTGTAAGATTTCAAGTAGAAATGCAAAGAGAGGCATCGCATGTGCCAGTTAAAATGCATATAACCCTAGTCATTAATACTGAACGATACGTTATGAATAAATATGAACAAACATGTGAGGTCATTCCATACAAATGTGTAAAAATAAACTCAAAATGTCACCAATGGCTGATGAAGCGGTTTTCAGCAAATAGAAAACTATTGCATACACTCCAGAAACAGCACAAAATTGCACTTAATTTGTGGTCAAAAGAAAAAAGAAAGATAAAAAGGTCATTTAAAACTTATAATGTCTTAAATTTGAAATGCAACAATGTTCTGAGGCAAAGTTTTCTGCTTGCTGAAATACAAACAAAATATTATCACGGTTACACATAGGAAAATAATGACTAACAATGTCAAGACAGCCATCATGACCGCCATCAGAAATCATTTCTTCCTCAAAGGAATGTATGATTTTTACACACCTAATCTTTACTACCATTTAAAATCTCCTAAACAAGCAATCTGAGTTGACTTTCAAAAGGAGTGTTTAATTACTGTCCTGTAGCGAGGCTGACAGAAAAACTGAAGACTATGGCTCTTAGAATTATTCATGAAAACAAAAAACCATAAAAAAAAAGGCACAGGAGGTCTTAGGAGAGGGTTATATAAAACAGATCATTAATGTCTAAAAACAAATATGTATTGCATTGTAAAATACAAAATGCTGACTTAATGCAGTATTTGGCAAAAATTGTAGAAAGTATTCCAATTTGGAATCTTTTTTTTTAATTTTTTTTATATATATAAATGAATTGACCATTTCCGTGACCCAATATGAAAATTGACTCCAAACTTTTCAGGAGCAAGTCAATTCATTGTTCTTTTAGTGGAGTTATACTAAATGACTAGCAAGATAATGTTCAGTTAGAATGTTTGACTATTGAACAGAACAAGAAACATATATAGGCCTATTTAGCATAATTGTCCTCCCTGGAATATGCTTAGAACCTGGCAGTTAAGCATTTCAAATACTATAAACAAACAAATAGTTCTTATATTATTTTTTTTTCAGTTAAATACGTAAAATTTGCAAGAACAAAACAAAAAAATGTGCTAAGTATACTGAAATGTGCATCTCTTACATAATAACTAATGCACTAAAAGTGCACAGTTACATTAAAAATAAACAAAGCAGAGAAAAAAAATACCACAGTAACAGTCAGAATAATGATTACATAGACCGGTCAGCTTTACATGTGAGCCTGTGTTTCCTTGCAGCCACATCCAGGGACAAATGTCTTGCTTCCAAAATTGAACCAGGCATGTGTATTCTGGACGTATAGTGTAGAGTGAAGGAAGAGGGAAATAGCCATTTGCAGCCAGAGCTAATAAAATTACTGCAAAATTGAGAAACAAAACAATCATCAGAATGATCATGTCATGAATGATCCAAATGTAACTTAAAAGGTTAGTTCACCCAAAAATGACAATTCTGCCATTAATTACTCACCCTCATGTCGTTCCAAACCCATAAGATTTCCGTTCACCTTCGGAACACAAATGGAAGATCTTTTTGAGGAAATCTGAGAGATGAACGAATGTCTTGCGTGTTTGGAACGACATTAATGTAAGTACTTAATGACAAAAAAATAATATATTTTTGGGTGAACTAACTCTTTAAATAATTAATATATCCTAGTAAGTCAAGTTCATATGGACGTAGACAAAGTGAGTGTTACCGTCAACGATGAGACCAGTTATACCCATTAGTACACAGCAAAACAGAAGACTCACTCTTCCTGATGCAATGGGCAGCAGGAAACAGAGGACTCACATGCAACAGACAACATGCAAACTAATACAAAGGATTGAGACTGAGAGCAGATCATGCATGCTACAGTGGTTCAGAGTCACCACTGTGAAAACAACATGGACAATGTATGTTATGCTGGCTGAATGGCTAGATGAAATAGTATGAATAAAATTAACAAAGACATGAAACAACAGTAAGGGATAGTTCACCCAAAAATGAAAATTAGCCCATGATTTACTCACCCCTCAAGTCATCCTAGGTGTATATGACATTCTTCTTTCAGATGAATACAATCAGAGTTATATTAAAAAATGTCCTGGCTCTTCCAAGCTTTATAATGGCAGTGAATGGCTGTTTCTGTTTTGAAGTTCATAAACGTGCATCTATCCATTATAAAAGTTCTCCACACGGCTCCAAGGGGGTTAATAAAGGCCTTCTGAAGCGAAGTGATGCGCTTGTCTAAGAAAAATATCCATATTTAAAACTTTATGAACTGTAATCTCCAACTTCCGCTAACTGTTGTACACATGTTCACGAGAGACTGGCGTTCCAGCATATGACGAGAATATGCTAGTTCTAACGAGAACCAAGTTTTGTTTTGCTCTATCCTCTGTGCTTCCGCATGCGTCACCAGAACTTACGCTACGCCTGCGTCCTACATCATACGCTGGAACACCAGTCTCTCCTGAACGCGCGTACAGCATTTATGATGGATAGATGCACTTTTATGGACTTCAAAACAGAAACAGCCATTCACTGCCATGATAAATCTTGGAAGAGCCAGGAAATTTGTTAATATAACTCAGATTGTATTCATCTGAAAGAAGAATGTCATATACACCTAAAATGATATGAGGGTGAGTAAATCATGGGCTAATTTTCATTTTTGGGTGAACTATCCCTTTAATGCCCTTTTCTGTGCACGCAAACACGGACATCCTCTTTAAGAAATCTTTTCACAAATCTATACATCATATTTAACAAAAGACCTTTCATTTTTGTAATATTTTTAGCAAAAAAAAATCTGCAGCATCAATTATGTCCTTTAGGGTTGCAACCTGGATTGCAAAGCTCCCAGCAGGCTCAGTAAAGTGCGTCTCTGTTGGGATTATACAGATTTATTCCCACTGACACAGAGATTAACAGACTAGCTTTGTGAAACTGGGTTTAACTCAATGACATTCAGTATTCTCAGTGCTGGTTGTGTTCGAGTAGAAACACTGGGGTCCGAAGTTCAGACAGAAACGCCAAATTTAGATATGGACGTAGATTGTCTTCAATTGTTTCCTCCATTCTTGTTCATAGAGATCTACGTTCCTGTAGTTTAGTTCCAACATAATATATCAGCTTGTACAAAGACACTGGAAATGGAACTAATGCATTGCATTGTACATTACAATGTGCTCTGGTCATACACGTCATACTTTGCCAAATATAGTAGGTACATACCAGCACTCATCGATACTAAAAGTTGCAAAAAAGGCTAAATTCAGTACCTAAATATTAGTGTTCAACTATTATGACATTTTTGGAAAACTCGAACAATAATATTTTTTTTTCAGTGAACTGGCAAGCCTTGTAGTGATCGTGATAACCCTAGTAGGTAGGATGGCATTACCAACACATCTATTCTCTCCAGATCGATCTACAGAACATAAGTCAACACATCAGGGCTGTTAGTACAAACGTGTTAGTGTTGTTTTGTCCCAAGCACACATACAGTAAAAGGAATGTTAGTATGAGGATGCTGATGAGTGACAGTTACACACAGATGTTAATCGGATCCAGTGTCACACAGAATTTTATACTTCTCACTGCAGAAAACCGCAGGACTTCCAATGAGGCCGTGTGGTTGTGGTCGGTTCTTACAGGGAAGTCTAGGACTTACATGGGGGCTTGAAAAAGACAAGGGTCCTCTGCCACGCCCAGATGGAGCCTTCCCACGGCCGCCTGGCCCAGCACCGGATCCTCTTCGGGATTGCTCGTGGTCAAACTCCAGATCTTCCAGTCGCTGAGTAAGGGCCAGTTTTTGCTGGATGGCCATACGCAGGAGGGAGTTCAGAGTCTTCTTCTCATCTTCTGCTGCAGCCAGCTGCCTCTGCATGTCATCCAATTGTGTTACATACTCATCACACCTAAAGAAGAAAAAGTGAATGAGGGATAGAGCAAGAGAGATGAAATAAACCAGATTTAGTTCTTGAATAAAGGCCCCGTTTACACCTGGTATTAAGATGCGTTTTGATCAAGTGGATGACGCTAAATACAAATGGGTCTAAAATGTTTTGGGCTCGGCCACTTTCGACCACTTCCAGAGGTAGTAGAAAACGCAGCCACAAAAGACCGCCTACTGACCTAACGTGTAAATATTATGGGAAGCGCGCTAGCCAGACGGGATTTAAACTTTGTCGGCTGGAGACCCAATTTGGTTTGAAGATGAAAAACGTACCAAGTGCAATGTTCTCTCGCCATTCCTGATTTCTAACACACACTTACAGCGTTCGCCGTGGTGTTACGGCTATCAGAGCAGAAATGAAAGCTGCTGCTCTCTGTGTTTTTCCGTCATCTCCGGACACGTTCATATGTAAATTGCTTTATTTTGTCCATTAGATCGAAAGATCTGAAAAAACCCATACATTTCCCCGCCTATAGACCCTCCCCTTGAAGAAATCAGGACAGAAGTGGACAAAAGAGATGGATTAAAACACCAGGTGTAAACAGGTATGCGTCTCCCTCGTCTACTTGTGATCTGAACAACCAAAACACATCTTAATTCCAGGTATAAAAGTAACCTTACTGTTTTCTGGACAGTAGCAGGGATAATGGTGGAGTTACTTGGTTAGGGCGAGCCAGACAGTGAAGGCTGGAAGAGAAACAACTTGTATTGTTGTACTACCTGGTGGCGAACATTGCCCTGAGAGAGGAGAAAGTGGCAGCATCTTCTTTAAGAGCCTTCAGCTCGTTCCTCAACTTCATCATTGTTTCTGTGACCATGGCCTTTTCAGTCTCATATTTGCTCTTCAAGTTTGCCAGGGCAACCTCAGCTGTCTAAAGAGGGACAGAACCACACCACAGTTCAGAGCTTTCAATATACTAAGATCATCTCAGACAATCCATTTGAATGATCAACAACAAGCTCAATATTCTGGCATCATACACATTCATGCCAAGCTAATATTTTTATTCTTACATGTTTGTTGGCCTTGAGCACAGTCCTCAGCGTGGCAATCTGTTCTCGCTTAGTGCTCAGCAGGGACTTGAGCTTCAAAATCTCCTCCATGCAAGCAGCTTGGTCTTTATCTGCCACTGCGGCCAACTCTAGAGAAGCAACTCTTTGCCTGGATAGTTCTGTGGTACGGTCCACCGCCTTCTGCAAGTGGCAGATCTGATCCCGAATTATTGCTACCAGGTTGTAGATGTCCATTGGTTCAGGACGTTCTGTCGTCCCAGAAGTTGAGCTTTCAACAGTGGTGGAGTTGGACCTGGGTGCCTGGGCTGTGCTGTCACTGGTTTGAGTCAATGTAGACTGCCGATCTTTAACTTCAGTCTTGTTTCCTTTACCCTCTTTGTAGAAATCAAGCATGACACGATTCGGGGTTTCATTGTTGCACATGCAGACATGGTGGTAGAGGTTTGCAAGCTCTTCACTAAAGGCAACAAGTTCATCCTGGGCAACGCTGAGACTGCCCTCTGTCTCACCCGCGACTGCACTCACTTCCTTTAGCTCCTTTTCCAAACGAGTGACTTGATCACGGTCTGCACGGCTGCTGCTCTCCAAATGAGACACCTGAACACTGAGGTCACGCACCTGTCCCTCCAGTCGTGCCCGTACCTCCTCATGCTCAGCCTTCATCTAGAATCATACATAAATGTTACCACACAATGTATCATCAACCCATTAATGAAACATAAATAATATTGAACAAAACTCAACTTTTCTCAGTCCCACTCACCTCATCATGCTTCGACTTTAGTCCCTTAAGTTCCTCCCTCAGTTCACCTGCCTCTGCTATGGCTACCTCATACTTGCAGCGAAGTATCTCTGGCCCATTGATATCCAGCTCATAATAGTCCACATCATTGTCCTCTCGACTGTCCCGCTCTCGCTCACTGTCCAGTGCCGACTGACGCTCCTTTCCTGCCTGCAGTCTTCTTATTGCGCCCAAATCATCGCTAAGTCTTGTCATGGCTTCCTGCTGTTCGGCTAATGCTCCTCGAGCATGCTCTAACTGCTTCTGAGAGTCCTGTAAAGTGGTGAGAAGAGCTACCTTCTCTCGCTCCACCTGCAAGGTGAAATAGAGGGGGAAATGCTTTTCAGCAGTTTGAAACAAGGTGACTCTTTCAATGACCAAACGGTTGAAAGTTAAATCAAAGAATTGCATTTGCAGCAGTATACACAAAGATGTCTATACCTGTAAGAGCTGTTGCTTGAGTTTCTGGATCTCAGAGATGTTCAGCTCGGTCAACAAGTCATCCACCAGACTTGGTGCAGGACAGAAGTTTTCGCCTCTCTTGGGTGAAGACAATCTGTTATCTTCATCGTTACCCTCACTGACTTTAGCAAATCCATTTTCTAATGTCAGAATGGCATCGTCATTATTAGGTTCATCTGCACTCAGTTTAAGCCCGTCCAATGAGCTGGCAAGGAGGGAGTCTCCCAGGGTCATGTGATGTGTCAATTCTTTTCGAAGCGCTGCTTTCTGCTCCCGCTCGGTCTTTACGGTTTCTAGAGCCTCCGTTAGCTGACGCTCGGCTATTTCGCGTAACCGAACAGCGTCCTCTAGCTGGCTGTTTAGGTACTGTACTTCCTCTTCCAAACGCCGATTCTCATGCTTGAATCCCTCAAACTCCACCTTTGGAAGAGGTCAGAGATATACAAAATTGTAACAAACTAAAAACAGCAAAGACTTGTACACATGCAACTATGTGGAAGTAGTAGTCATTGTTCAGCAGACACTCCACAGTGCTTCAACAGTGATGGTGCATGTTTTGCCCTGTGTGGGACTGGAACCATCAACCTTCCGATTATTAATCGTAAGCTTTGGCTACTCTTCCACACCACACCCAAATGTGATCAATGCTCAATACTGCTAACCTGACCCTGTTTAAGGGTGGAGACTTGTTTCTGCAGGCTGATGTTCTCCTCCTCCAGTTCAGTGTAGTCTTGCAGCAGACGAGACTCTCGGATCTTGTACTCTCGAATGTCGTCACGCAGACGACTGCGCTGCAGCTCCACAATCTCATTATTCTTAAGAATGGAACAAATGTTAATGGAAAATCAATGAATCTATTTGCACATATAAAGCATAACTGGGGGCACAAATCACTGGGTTTGTTTTATGTGATGACAGATAGAAGATTGCATAGTTTAATATTAGTCTATTTAACCATGCAACTTTTGCTGTTCAGTATGTCATCATGTGAACAACATTTATAAATCTTTAAGTTGCAAATACTTAAACTCTACTGCACAAACCTCTCTCAGCTCGAGGTTGAGGGTGGCCAGACGTTCGTTCTCTGTCTGGGTGCTGGTGAGAGTGTTTTTTGTTTGTCGTAGGTCAGTCTGCAGGTCCTGCACTCTCTGCTCATAGTACGCCTCTTTAGATGCCGACTCCAGGATGAGGGACTCCTCCCTGCTTTCCCCGTCTGCAGCCACCTTTTTATGGGTGGAGTGAACCTGGCCATATGCCTGTGTGAACATGATCAAGAAGAGATCGGAGTTAGAATTATACCGTCTATCACGGTCTAGCGCTATGCTACAAACAAATTACTTGTTTTGTAGGGTGAAGGCTGGGATGAGGGGAAGGAGACTTGAAATGAATGGTTCATATTAATCTTAACTGTACTAAAGAAACGCTATGGAATATATGGGGCAGAAGTTAAATGGCTAAATGTAATCAAAATAAAATTTTTGACTGTTGATAGAAGTCAATAAGATTTATGTGTAGTTTATATTGGTTTACAGCCATCTTCATTATTTATCAGCCGAAATTCTTTAACACACATCTACAAATAAGAGTGTGGTTCTCTCAGCTCTGCTTAACACACGTTACCATTTTTAAATCCGTTCAGCAGCTTTGACCCAAATCTCAGGGAAGCCAAATCTCAGGATTCCCACAGACAGTTTAGTTTGATGATTGTCTGTCATTTTGTAAGACTCAAAGATGCATTTCCTGTAAAGTGATGATGTAACTGGCTAGAGACAAAACTAGTTGTATTCTATCCAAGAGCTCTTTTTATCAAACACTCCATCTCTTTTTCTCCCTCCTAAATTTGTGTGCCAGTCTGAATGATGTCATTGGCATGCTACAGCCTGACTGAGTTGCCACACACACACGCAACCATGGCAGCACAAGCCATAAATGTTAACAGCTCCATTAGTGCTGGTGGACTGGACTTTTAGAAAAGAAACCCAAACTTTTCACACCCTCAATGGTTTAATTTATCCACTACCAATGTTACAACATGCATCGCAGGACAATTCTGTCAATGGATGAAAGTCGTGAACATCGCCACCATGATGTCATTTCCAACACCTCAAATTTTATTTTAATACTAAATTAATGGAATAAAATGGGCAACTCTTTTGTCTCGTCAAGTCTAGATTCATAGCTAGCATTTTATGCATCATAAATACACACAATTAAAGTTTGTTCAGTAGTATTTTCCTCATTTTACATTGTTTAATACCAAGCATTATTAGGAGCAAAAGTTGCTTTGGAAATGATGCCACAACTGTCGGGTAATTGTGATTTCTTTTCTTTTTTTTTTTTTTTTTACATAATATACATTGGCTTATAATTTATGATCTGAATGTGTGACAAGAGTAAAACAATAACATTTAAACATGAAAGGCATTTGAGTGAAATAAAGTAGTAAAAATAAATCAAGGCACAGAAAAAAGCTGACGCCAGTTTCAATTCAAATGGGAAATAAAAGTGCCTGTAAATTGAAGGAACACTGGCCCATAATAATATCCGAATGTGTGTGAAAGAAAGAGACGTGGAAATGGTGTCAGCAGTAAGTCCTCCTCCTGCCACAGCAGCTGCTGCTGCTAAGATCTGGCAACCCTCCACCTGTTACTCTGGGTTGCCAAGACATTTCTTTAGAAGTTTATTCCGATTCCAGAACAGAGATTCTGCGGATAAAGGCCATGCTAACATATTACAGACCTTCACTGTTTGTTTCTCTCTATTCCCAAACTATTAATTTGCAAAGACCTATTTTTGTGATATTATCCTTTTTTAAACAAAGGCGTCAAAAGATTTCTGTATAGCATAAATTCCTAGTATATCTGAGAATCTACTTAAAATTCTCAGTATTGCTCTGCTTAAACCCAACAAGAGATGCATTTAGAGTGTACTCTATATAACCAGTACCAGGAAAAGGTCTTGTTAAATTTATCCATGCCAGTGCTGTAGTAAAATAAGGCTGCCGTTGAGACTTCAGCAGCAAGATCAAGCTTTGATGTTAGGCTGCAAGACTTCTCACCTGCGCAGACTTACAGTGAGCAAATCCTCAACACAGCTGTTCAGTTTGTAGTTCTACAACCTAGAAGAGGATTAGCATTTGAGCACCTACTTTTCATCATTGTTTTTCGATTCTAATAGGTACTTAACAGATCAGTTTTCAGTTTATGAGTAATAAAAGATCTGTACTTCAAGAGAATAGAGAGATAAATAAAAATGACAGGTGAAGTGAATGACACTGATTATCTCTTCATCACGGCACCTGTTAGTGGGTGGGATATATAAGGGCAGCAAGAACATTTTGTCCTTAAAGTTGATGTGTTAGAAGCTGGAAAAATGGGCAAGCATAAGGATTTGAGCGAGTTTGATAATTGTGATGGCTAGACGACTGGGTCAGACCATCTCCAAAACTGCAGCTCTTGTGGGGTGTTCCCGGTCTGCAGTGGTCAGTATCTATCAAAAGTGGTCCAAGGAAGGAACAGTGGTGAACCGGCGACAGGATCATGGGTGGTCAAGGCTCATTGATGCACCTCACAACTTACAGGACTTAAATGTAAATATCTGCTGCTAACATCTTGGTGCCAGATACCACAGCACACCTTCAGGGGTCTAGTGGAGTCCATGCCTCGACGGGTCAGGGCTGTTTTGGCAGCAAAAAGGGGACCAACACAATATTAGGTCATAATGTTATGCCTGATCGGTGTATACTGTACAACAAAACAAGAAGTAGACTTTAAGTAATGTTAACCACAGATCTTATTTTATTCATAAATAGAAACTGGTATTCTAAAAGCCCATTTTAAATTCCATTGGGAATCCATGGTGAATTATCCTTCTTCGTTGGACTACAAATTGATGTCATGACTGATCTTCTCTAACAATAATAACGCTTGCCAACAACAGCTGATTCAGAATCCAGACAAGCTTTGCTCTTTCTGAGAAAACTCATTTTTGCCCCAAAAAAAGCCTTATTTTCCCCTTAGAGTAGTTTGACAGAAGCTTGATTTGCAGAGTATTGAGCGATTTCAGTTGACTTTGATCTGACTCTTCTCTAGTAATTACTCAGATTTCAGTCTTATCAGCATTGATATCACATGAAAATAGTTTAACATTGACAATCTAAAAATAAAGTCTATTTAAGGTTTACATATCTTGTTTTAAATGGCAAATGCATTAAATATGACAGATGAACAATCCATTAGTGCCTGGGCAGATTAAAAATATCTCCTACTTCCTAAAAGTTTACATGAGCAAGTCTTCTTTTTTTTTAAATGTTTCTCACAAGTTACAGAAAAGAGGAAATTATGGGGAGACGAAAGGAACTAGCTTCACGTAGCCAAATAGAAGCATCTGATGCAAAAGTTAGTTTGGTTTTTATGTGCCATTTAGTGAATATAAGTGTGAATATAAGTCATCTGAAATGTGCTGCGACTTAAATAACGCAATAATGTCAAGCACGCAAAACGTGAAAAGCTGAATTGAGAGAGGTACGTGAGCCCAAGTTTATTTGTATAGCACAAACACTCGGCAGTGTCCATCTACAACCAGCTGTACAGAAAATACTTACAAAACAGCAGAAATGTATACTTTGTAATTAGAATTTTTGTTCTTATGTTTTTAATAACTTGGCAAATGCAGAGACTAGGAAGTGTTACAAGCTGGATTCGAACCTCTGTCATACTCCTTAACACTACAGCTCCATGTGTTGCTGTAAATACACTCACTAGCCCTTATCACCCGGTAGAAATGTGCATTTATACTAGATTCTAGAACTCCACATCATTAAATCAGACAAAACTGCAAATCTTGATCAAAAGGAACATTCCATTTAGAAAACTGCTGTTTTTCCATCGCTAGGCTTAAGAAACCTCGAATATTTACTATTCTGCTGCTTTAAATAGTCACAAACCCTATAAACCACAGCAGCCTGTAGATAAGCTGTATCAACTCTATGGTGAGAGTCCCGTCCCCGCACAGCTGTGGACCCACCACACTGATGGAGACTCTATTCTGATCCCCCCTTGTTGACTGAACGAGACTAAAATGTTACTCTTCTTTCACACTTTAAACCCTTTCTGATGGACTGCACAGCTGACAAAGTATTTCATCCTGGTTAGGACACAGAAATCTGAGCAGTTGTGCAAATACTATTGCCACTGTTTATTTGACTGTGGTGGGCTTAGACCGAACAAGCCTAGAAAATGCCCACCAAAATCAACAGTACACTTTCTTTTTACTTTCAGAAATAGAGATGAGTAGCCGGGAACTCACTACGCCTTCAAATTAGGAAAAAATTCCAAATAGTGAAACACTTAGAAATACAGGTGCTGGTCATATAATTAGAATATCATCGAAAAGTTGATTTATTTCACTAATTCCATTCAAAAAGTGAAACTTGTATATTATATTCATTCATTACACAGACTGATATATTTCAAATGTTTATTTCTTTTAATTTTGATGATTATAACTGACAACTAAGGAAAATCCCAAATTCAGTATCTCAGAAAATTTGAATATTGTGAAAATGTTTAATATTGAAGACACCTGGTGCCACACTCTAATCAGCTAAGTAACTCAAAACACCTGCAAAGGCCTTTAAATGGTCTCTCAGTCTAGTTCTGTAGGCTACACAATCATGGGGAAGACTGCTGACTTGACAGTTGTCCAAAAGACGACCATTGACACCTTGCATAAGGAGGGCAAGACACAAAAGGTCATTGCAAAAGAGGCTGGCTGTTCACAGAGCTCTGTGTCCAAGCACATTAATAGAGAGGTGAAGGGAAGGAAAAGATGTGGTAGAAAAAAGTGTACAAGCAATAGGGATAACCGCACCCTGGAGAGGATTGTGAAACAAAACCCATTCAAAAATGTGGGGTAGATTCACAAAGAGTGGACTGCAGCTGGAGTCAGTGCTTCAAGAACCACTACACACAGACGTATGCAAGACATGGGTTTCAGCTGTCGCATTCCTTGTGTCAAGCCACTCTTGAACAACAGACAGTGTCAGAAGCTTCTCGCCTGGGCTAAAGACAAAAAGGACTGGACTGCTGCTGAGTGGTCCAAAGTTTTGTTCTCTGATGAAAGTAAATTTTGCATTTCCTTTGGAAATCAGGGTCCCAGAGTCTGGAGGAAGAGAGGAGAGGCACACAATCCACGTTGCTTGAGGTCCAAGTAAAGTTTCCACAGTCAGTGATGGTTTGGGTTGCCATGTCATCTGCTGGTGTTGGTCCACTGTGTTTTCTGAGGTCCAAGGTCAACGCAGCCGTATACCAGGAAGTTATAGAGCACTTCATGCTTCCTGCTGCTGACCAACTTTATGGAGATGCAGATTTCATTTTCCAACAGGACTTGGCACCTGCACACAGTGCCAAAGCAACCAGTACCTGGTTTAAGGACCATGGTATCCCTGTTCTTAATTGGCCAGCAAACTCCCCTGACCTTAACCCCATAGAAAATCTATGGGGTATTGTGAAGAGGAAGATGCGATACGCCAGACCCAACAATGCAGAAGAGCTGAAGGCCACTATCAGAGCAACCTGGGCTCTCATAACACCTGAGCAGTGCCACAGACGTATCGACTCCATGCCACGCCGCATTGCTGCAGTAATTCAGGCAAAAGGAGCCCCAACTAAGTATTGAGTGCTGTACATGCTCATACTTTTCATATTCATACTTTTCAGTTGGCCAAGATTTCTAAAAATCCTTTCTTTGTACTGGTCTTAAGTAATATTCTAATTTTCTGAGATACTGAATTCGGGATTTTCCTTAGTTGTCAGTTATAATCATCAAAATTAAAAGAAATAAACATTTGAAATATATCAGTCTGTGTGTAATAAATGAATATAATATACAAGTTTCACTTTTTGAATGAAATTAGTGAAATAAATCAACTTTTTGATGATATTCTAATTATATGACCAGCACCTGTAGAGATGAACAATATATTGGCGATGTTATAGGTATTCGTTTCGGTGATTATTATATTCAGGCCCCGATATACTACGACATTGAAGAACAAACTGGTGTGATGTCATTTCGAACAAAATCAGGCCAAAACTATTCATTTTGGGAGTTCGAAACAGCTTACTAATGCGAACTTTCTGGAAAAGTTTACTCTGGCTGGTAAACACCTTTGAAACACCATTGGTCCTTGGCTATTACATAATAGGTAGGTTTGTTCTGAGGCTCCGCCGCCTTTGGCGTGGAAATCTTCTTCGGTTAATTTCTTCTGTTCAGTCCCTCGAGGTCGGACGCAAGTAAAAGATCTGCTTTACAGTAGAAAATTAAGTTGTAATTCTAATTGAAAAGTTTTTTCATGTTTAATACTGTAAAGCTGCTTGCTTTTAAGGAATCTTCTGTTTAAAGGAGTGCCAAATTGCAGAGCTTGTGCAAACATCCACATCACTATAATCAGATGCTTTCTTAACCATTGTTTTCTCACCGCTGTCATTTTTGTCGCTTTTTCGAACTTCTTTTTACGCCAAAGTGAAGAACAAAAAAGACCTTTCGCATTAAATTGAACATAAGTGACAGTAAATGCATTTATGTTAAAAAAGATTAATATTTTAAATAAATGTTGTTCTTTTGAACTTTATATTCATCAAAGTATCCTGACAAATTTCCACAAAAATATTATTAAAATGTCTGTCAACATTGATAATAATAAGAAATGTTTCTTGAGCAGCAAATCAGCATTAGAACGATTTCTGCAGGATCATGTTACACTGAAGACTGGAATAATGATGCTGAAAATTCAACTTTGCAACACAGGAATAAATTACATTTTAAAATATATTCAAATAGAAAACAGTTATTTTAAATATACTAGACTGAAGCTATTTCTTAACAAAAAAGCAGGCAAAAAAAAGTTTTTATTGGCCAAAATATCTAAATCTCTGCTTCCCTGCTAGCTGTGTCTTTGTTCATACTGACTTAACCTAGAAACAGATCTTATTGTAATCTTGCATTATGTGCTAATCATAATAAGATGCTAATCTTGGCAAGAATTTGTCTTGCTGTGCTTAGTGAGTGTTTTGAGAAAGAGTTAATGTACGTGTGTGTGTGTTGGAGTTCAGACAGGTGAGAGCGCAGATCTGATATAGTTGAATGGGATTAACTCGTCTCCTCTTTTCACCTCACCCTCCGTCTGATCCAGCGTGTCTGAGCCTTGATCGCTACACCTATCTTTGGCTACATTCACACAGCAGCAGAATACAGTTGTCAGTCCTGTGTTTTATTCCTTAATATGGTTACATTCACACACGGTTCAGTTATTTCAGTGACAACCGCAGTCTATAACCGAACTTGCACCCAGGACTCGACAGTGCGAGCATTTCACTCACATTTGCGACTAAAAATAGATGTGTGCAAACTGTACATTGTATTTTGGAGCACGTGTTCGAATAAAAAAATCCTTGCGGATTAGATTTTTTAAATGCAAGATCAAAAAAAAATCTTCAATACCCTAAATGGTATAACAAACATCTTAATGATAATTTTAAGGCATCTTATATTTTGGGGATGGAAAAACATAAATCATAAAAACATAAATACTGCCTAATGTGATTATTAAACTTAAAAAGGCTATGATTTCATTAAAGCGGTCATGAACTGGCTATTTTTTTTTTTTTTATACTGTTGTCTGAGGTCAACTTATGACGTTTGCGTGGTTTTTGCATTCAAAATAATGAATAAGTAATAGGCTATTTTCTGCCCTGGTTTTGAGGCTCTCTCATGGAACGCTCTGTTTTTATGGGCGTGCCGCACTGAAGACTTGGAAATAAACGCCCACTGCTATGATTGGATAAGCTTTGCATATTATAATGAGTTTCGGCTCCCCCGTGAGTACACGTGAGGAATTGTTTTGAAAGCGTGTGGGAAAACGGCAACCGGAATGATTCGACCACAGGGCTCGCAAAACGTCTTTATCAAACAAACACAATGATTTATCTCTCATCCACCCGCAATTGATTGGAATGTTATTGTTTATTATTTGGCCCGCCCGATCGGTGGATATAACCGTGAACCGTGCATCACTAACACACACACGCACGCACGCACAAGCCTCACTGCAGTCAGACAAATCAACATGATCAAAACTTCCGCGATTGTATTTTTCCTTCAAATATCAAGTCAAGAGAGTGAACAACGCACATCAAGAAAGGAATGTTATTTCACTATTTAAGATAGCCCGCCGGCAGGCCGGTGATACGTTTTGGTAGCCCGTCTGATAAAACACATAGCCCCAGGGCGTTGGGCTTTGCGAGCCCTGGCCCATACATGTACGAGTCTGATCCCGAATTGCAGCACAATGAACCAACAACACCTCAAATAAGGGATTCTCCAGCCTGTGACAGTGTGCTAAGGTATGTTCTGTTAGACACGTACACATTATCAATAGATATCAAACGATCTGTAACAATGCAATACTATCACATATAAAAAACATTTTTTACTCACATAAGTGTGTTGCTTCATTCATTCATGTAATCTCATCCTGTCTGCAAATCCAGGCTCTTGTTTACAAACGAATCCATGGTGAAATGAAGGAACAAACGCGCAATGTCTTCCCCACGTGAGCTGGATCTTCATTAAAAATAAAGTTCATCCATGCATTCATAATATTGGAATCCGAATGAAGCTTATGCAGCATGTTTATTGCTTGGAAGTTCGATCCGGTTTAGCTCCACGTAGGCCTATGTTATTTATCTATAACATGGCATGCACAAATCGATGGGCGGGGCTACAGAATGAGGCGTTCTTCTTCTTCTGTTGAGGCAGTGTTTCACAACACTCTGACATCACAGCTTGCCACATTCTGAGATCAAGCGTTTGCTGGGCCTGGTGTCAATAAAAGCTTTTCTTTGACTAACAAGGAAGTTTTTAAGCTCCGAAACTTACAGGATATTCTTATATCACTATGAACTTTTATATATCAAAGGCTGAATAAAAAAAGTAGATTTCTCAATTCATTTAAATAAATGTAAGCACTTCATGTGTGAAAGCCTGAAAGTGGCGCTGTTGTGTGTTCTACAGAGCAACAGCACTTCAGTCTGCTTGAGATTTATGCCAAGCGAATGCTTATGAACTAATGCTGATCAATTATGACAATGTTTACTTTACAGTGTTTATATTGTAATTTATATTGTAAGAATGCAGATTTTATCTCCCTCATCTGAATTTCAATGAACATCCTGCAATAATAAAGCATACACATTTCAAAATAAGAGTCCTGGTGTATTTCGGGCTCGTTTATAAATAAAAGTATGTCCAATTTACACCCCGGTTATTATTTGGTTACACAAACTGTATTAAATTTAATTTCAATTTAAAGTAAACTATTGTAGCTTCTGTCTGGGATGCCCCATCACAGTAAGAAAAGACTAAGAACATTATTTGATTAAATATATAGATTTTACTAGCATTAGTGTTATTATAGTTAACAAAAACTAAAACCATAAAAACATTTCTCATTACTTGAAATAAAAAATAATAATATAAAAAAAACTTTAACTTTTCTTATTTTTATTTAGTTGAAATTAACCTGATGTACCAAACTAAAACTGAAATAAATATTCATTAAAAACTATACACACATTTTTAAAAACAACAAAATTACTTTCAACTAAAATTAAAATGAAAGAACAACACAGGTGCTCTTTGGGAAAAAAGTAAGTGTCAAACCCTGGCACCTGTACATTTTCAGAACTTAAAACTGCATTCTTGGAAAACCAGTGCTGTTTTAACAGAACCGGACCGGACAACTAGTTGTCTGTCACGTCATACAGTGCTGCTAGATAGTCGCAACTAGAGGCGAGACAACTAGTTGTGCGGCACACTTGATTGGACCACATGAGCGTTTACACTATGAAAGCAATGTGGTCGAATGCATTTTCGACTACCTCTGGAAGTGGTCGGAAGTGGACAAGCTCAAAACATTTTAGACCCCCTCTACACCTGTATTTAGTGTCGTCCACTTGTCATCCGATTGACCAAAACGCATCTTAATACCAGTGTAAACAGGACCATAGTTTAACATCAGCATTGCACTGGTCTGAGATCACTCAGCATTTAATACAAAATAGAAAAAGCATTTAAAATAAACTTTACTACATATACAAGAGAATTCAGATTACTTGAGAGACATGGGATATTTGTACCACCATTCATAAAATGAATAAGTGAAGGTAAAAATAAATACATTTAAATAAATAAATAAAGACTACTAACAGGATATACTTGTATGTAAATGTTAACCTAAAATAAAAAAATAAAAAAATGTAATACATTTCAAATAAATAAACAGTGACTAATAATTGGACCTGCTTAATAAAATGTAAATGTTAACCTAAAACCTTCATGTTGAACAAAGGTTGTTCAACCATATGTACTGTAAAATTACTGACAATGTATAATTTGCATTGCTTTTGTTAATAAAATGACTCATGCAAGATAATCTGCCAACTAATCTGATTTCATGCACTGACCTACTGAAGTATTTTAGTAGCTTGGAATGATACACGAAAGCATTTATGAATAAAAAGAGTTTAATAGCTTCCAGATGAAGCCCCTCGGTGACACCCCTAGTGTGAGTTCTGTCTAGGCGGCGGACATGAGTCAAGCCTAAGGGGCTTTTTTTAGCCTGATTTCTTCCCAGATCTTCTTACTACATGATGAGGACTGAGTCCTTTACTTAGAGCTGTGCAGAAAAGATTACAGAAGAAGGAAGTATACACAGAACCGAGACGAGCTCTAAATAAACTATAATTCTAACAATCAGGATTAATGTCTGAGTTTTGCTGCATGTTTGTGTTGTTGACAGGAAGTTGTAGGGGAAAAGGAGAGAGAGAGAGAGAGAGAGAGAGAGAGAGAGGGGAGACAGAGAGAGTTGTGCATTCAAAAATTGAACTGAAAATAAAGAAATTAAGTCTATTCGGGTCTAAAACAATTCATATACAAACTACATCCCAATCTAGATTTCGGTCACTTCAAATAAAACTGACTTCTCGTCTCACATCAACATCTCACTTCTCATTGTTTCATTATCGGTCTCTGATCAACATCACATGACTAATCTATTTACACTAGTTCATTTACTAGAATGCTGAATGTACAATGTATAAAATAAATTAAAGGATTTAGTGATTTTACAAATATTCATGAGCCTAATAGCCGGCTTATTCATAGATAACAGGCAGGATATCCTGTGGGTTTTTTTTAGGTTACTGTGATGAAAATAAACAAGGATTGCTTCGAATCTAAAATAAATGTCATTTTATTGAACGTATAGCCTTTGTGCATAGCGATATGTATTATTATGTATGATGTGGATATGTTTATATAAATCACTTGTGGTGGCATTGACATTTCTGATTTCTTGAGGTCTACCAATAAGTTTATTATCATTATTATCAAATGATGCCAATAATACAAGCTATCAGGCTGATATACACTCACCTAAAGGATTATTAGGAACACCATACTAATACTGTGTTTGACCCCCTTTCGCCTTCAGAACTGCCTTAATTCTACGTGGCATTGATTCAACAAGGTGCTGAAAGCATTCTTGAGAAATGTTGGCCCATATTGACAGGATAGCATCTTGCATTTGATGGAGATTTGTGGGATGCACATCCAGGGCACGAAGCTCCCGTTCCACCACATCCCAAAGATGCTCTATTGGGTTGAGATCTGGTGACTGTAGGGGCCATTTTAGTACAGTGAACTCATTGTCATGTTCAAGAAACCAATTTGAAATGATTCGAGCTTTGTGACATGGTGCATTATCCTGCTGGAAGTAGCCATCAGAGGATGGGTACATGGTGGTCATAAAGGGATGGACATGGTCAGAAACAATGCTCAGGTAGGCCGTGGCATTTAAACGATGCCCAATTGGCACTAAGGGGCCTAAAGTGTGCCAAGAAAACATCCCCCACACCATTACACCACCACCACCAGCCTGCACAGTGGTAACAAGGCATGATGGATCCATGTTCTCATTCTGTTTACGCCAAATTCTGACTCTACCATCTGAATGTCTCAACAGAAATCGAGACTCATCAGACCAGGAAACATTCTTCCAGTCTTAAACTGTCCAATTTTGGTGAGCTTGTGCAAATTGTAGCCTCTTTTTCCTATTTGTAGTGTTCTGAAGGCGAAAGGGGGTCAAACACAGTATTAGTATGGTGTTCCTAATAATCCTTTAGGTGAGTGTAATGCTCTGAAGTTATATAAATGAGATTGACTGCTAGTATTTTTTACTGACAGTACCAATGTTGATTTTTTTTTTTAAATCTCTAATAAAGATATGCAAAGAAAATATGTTTCCTTTCCGACACAATAATAAACAGCCTAATCACTGACTAGTCTACAACAACAACATACACATTATATACATTAAGAAAACTAACCATCTAGTCACTCAATTCATACACCACATTACAGTTTAAACTGAATGCCTATTTTATATCTCTATTACAGCAATTAACATTTGACCGCTGATGTAACTTGTATAATCTATTCTATAGCCTATATCAATTCAAAACATAAATTTTGACCTACAATATTTTTATGTCATTTGTACAATAGACTTCAATTAAAGGGACAGGCTCGAATTTCTCTCAAAATTGCATGATTAAATTCAGATTTAAGATAGAGACAACTGCCCATAAATAATGAAAATAACACTTATTTTACATAATATATACACAAAAGTCATTAAATAATGCCTGCAAGGCTGTTATATCGATCATCTTTTTATAGCGATATTTATCCGTATTTCTTATCGCCCTATTATTTTTGGCACTTCTCATATTTTGTGAAGTACACCGTTAAGAACAATGAATGGACATAAATGAGTGGACAATATAACAATGGGTGGAGACACACAGACCGATACACTTTCCTTTTGTGCGCCGCTGCGCAACAAACCGTTACTTTAAAAAAATAATAATAATTAAGTTGCAACATTTTAATCGGTTATTGTACAAATTGGTTTCACCTCTCTGAGCTGATCCAGCTCTTGTCTGACGGTCTCATATTCGCTCTCCAGATCTTCAAAGCGTTGTTTCAGCTGCTGGTTTTCCTCCAGCACCACGAGCCCGTACTCCGCCGCCTGGATCTTCTCCCGGCTCGTCTCGCCCAGTTCCCGCGTCAGGCGCTCGATCTCCGCGCGGAGCCAGTTGGGCCCGGCCTCCGTGACCAGCTGCGCCTCGGGACACCCGTCCTCATCCCCGGACATGTTTGCCTTCACCCGGCACAGTCTAATACAGGCGATAACGGACCGAGCCCGTTAATTCCTCATTCTCAACCATGAAGTTGATCCCCAATCTGAAGTGCATGAAGTTTATTAGATCCACTGTTCTTCAAATAAAGTTTAAAAAACAATCGTATAAACTTATTCCCCATGTTTCAATGTATAACTGATGTCATTCCTGAGATTAGGAGGGGGACTCGGTTTGCTGTGAGATCATCCAGCAGGAATACGATTGTGTAGGAAAGTGATTTTGTCACTCCAGTCCTATGGGTAATGTAGTTCCATTTACCCATGCACGAGCCGTCTTAGAGCTGCTTCTTGACTACAACACCCACAATGCTTTGTGTTCTGTACACGAAGGCAACACAGGGACGCGCAGATGGTTCACTGACTGAATGCCAAACTCAACCCAAAATGTTGCTCAATGCTTCCATCTGCTGATGGGAATATTTTAGGTTGTGTGTAGCAGATGCAAAGTCTAGTATTTCCGCCACGGAATAAACCATTTAAAAGATCATTTCGACTTTTTTTACTCACAATTGCGAGATATAAACTCCTGACTTTTTTATGTCTCGCAATTCTGACTTTTTTCCCTCAGAATTGTGAGATATAAACTTGCAATTGCGACTTATAAAGTCCAATTCTGAGGAAAAAAGACTGACTTTTTTCTCAGAATTATGAGTTTATATCACGCAATTGACCTATAGACCTATATTGACCTATATATATTAGGCCTATAGGCCTAACTCGCAATTGTGAGTTCATATCACGAAATTATGACTTTATAACTGGGAATTGTGAGTTTATATCACGCAATTCTGGATTTCTGGGAAATGTGAGTTTATATCACTAATTAGAGATAAAAAAAAAGTTTAAAAAAAGTCGCAATTATCTTTTTTATTATTTTTATTCTGTGGCAGAAACAAGCTTCCATTAAAGTCCCGCAGCACAGGGAGTTTATAGCCTACTAAGTTTTTACCAGGAACCTCTTTCCTTAAATATAAAGACAGATAGCCTATTTATACCGAACTATTTGTACTTTGGGTGAAAAAGTAATTAAAATTGAAAAATAAATTTAAAAAAAATTAATAAGCATGAACAAAACACATTGTTTCTAAAATTAAATAAAATACTTTTATATTATATAGGCCTATCCAAACGAATTAGAAAATGATCTAGAAAATATTTATTTTGTATTGTTAATTGTTGACAGTTTTTCTTTAATTATGTTAAAAAATAATGTTTAATTAATTTATGTTTAAATATTTTTTTAAAAATTCATCTTAATCTTTATTCTTTCCCCAAGGTTTGAATCCCCCTGCTCAACCTCTGAAGTGTAGGCTACTGTAATTGTCTGTCATTGTGTTGTTAGATTATGCTGCATGTATTCAGCTTTTCTTGTGCTTTGCATGTGATTTATAGAACAGAAAGCATTATGACAAAAGGAAATACAAACCTCAAAACTGGTTTTGCCCATCAATCTGAAAGTGAAAATACTTAATATTCATGCCATAAAATCACACTTGAAACAAAGAGTCAAAGCAGAATTCATGTTTAACGAGTCTGAGGTGAACTATCATCCCAATGGTAAGCTTCTGTTTTGTTCTTTCTTATACTATATAGGCCTATAAGAAAGAATAATTCAATAGACTCAGTTAAGATTGTACAATTCTGTCTTTAGGGTGCTTTGGATGTTTACAACCACTGTAAGTTTGCTATCAGAACTATTTTAAATCAAAATTTTAAGTTTTATAATTATTTATTATTGATATTGACATTCCCCACAGATAAATATTACCATTTTTTCTCTATCTGCTTTGGTCTGGGCTGTGGACTATTACTGTACAGGCCATTCTACTGTAAGAAGTATTTTCTGTTTGTTCCAGTATGCATATATGAACAGCACTATGTGTCAACCTGTTTTATAGCTAGTGTGCACTAGTTCTTCAGACTTCGGTTAAGTGGTTTACTCAAACTATAATTTGCAATCTTTTTTTCCAGAATTAAAGGCCCATTCACACCATGAACGATATATAAGATAACCATATTTATTAACAAATAACTTATATAACCGAATCCCGCTATATAATAATAACCATAACGATATTAGCGTCCACACCAACGAACGATAGCGCTGTTTAGTCTAAGCGCGCGCTGCAGTTCTGTCATCTGCCCCTTTAAATGCTCGAGCTCTTTAAAGCGAAAAGGATTCTGATTGGCTGTCACTGTTTTTATCATTCATCAGCTGGGAAATGTAGTTCTGAAAGTGATTCCAACGATATCGTTTCTCTGTGCTGTTTTTTTATGTTTAGAAAGGTTTTTAGAACTATATCTTTTACATCTTTTAATGGCAGAAATAGTAGTATATCGTCCTTGGTGTGAACGGCCCTTAAATGTAAATTTCTTTTATCCACAAAGTCTTACACATGAGGAAAACACACTTTCAAAAGGTTTGTTTGAACTGTTTTTAATGACAAAAAAAGGGTTTGAAATGTTTTTTAAGTGCCTCAATATAACTGATCAATCAACATGTAGGCCTATCATTGAGTCAATAATTTATCAAAATGTTAATCTTTTCTAGCCATTGTGGTGCCGTCAGTTCTTGGTGTGTTCTTCACAGGAGTGTTTGAATGTGTGGGTGCAACCATTGGTAAGATGTGTTATTAAAACTTATTAATAAGATGTCAAATGTATCTAATGTAAATAAATAAATGCACAACATGGATTAAAAGGCCATTAAATTAAATTTTATTGATTGAACTTTTTTTTTACAGGTTTGCCAAAACATACCAAAAGATGTAAGGGTCCACCTTACCACTGGAAAGGTAACTTTATTGTCTTCAGACAAAGTCAGGCCATTTGATAAATATAAAAACTGTATTCTTTTCTACAGATGTCATCTGGGGTTATTGTATGGCTCTCTTTGTGACCATTCTCCATCTCAGGTCTTATCATGGTATGTTAACCGCACATCTTCCTAACAGAGACATCACAAGGTTTCTTTGTAGTGCCCTGATCCCACACTGCACCTCTTCCTTTCAGCTCAGTTTCAAAAGCACATCTTCTAGATGGTGCTCCTTATACAAATGGTAATGTATATAATGCAATAATCTAAGTTCTTAATTTTTTTTTTCAGTTTATACTCTGTCTTGTGGCTCGGGCCTCGCTGTGTTTGCCATAAGAGGAGCAATACGCAAATATAATGCTCTATGGTGAGAACTTATGATTATGATTATGTATTGGACCTTTCATATGAATTATACAGGGATTCATCATGTGTGGCATTGGAGTAGCTTTTTTCCTGAGTTCACCCTAGAAAGATTTGATTTGTTCCTGGTTTTTAAACAGGAAGAGATGGCTTTACTATGACTGAAATTAAATTAGTGTTCACTAAAGGTAAGAAAGGAAAATCAAAACTTTATTTTTTATTTAATTTAATCTTATTATTAGTAGTACATGTGTTTTTATACCTGGAATATGATCATTGTCAATGTCTGTTGCAGGTGTCGATTTGTGCATTCATCCATTTCATTTCATTTCAATTCAAAGTAAATTTGAAATAATGTTGTACTAACTACAATATCTGCCTCTAAAACAATGGGTTAATATTGTTTTATTATTTATGTTACCTTGTACATTTTGCTTCGTGTTTGTTTTTAAAGGTACAATATGCAACTTTTGTCCCTAAAAAGAACATTGTTTTGTTTGTGTTTCGACTCAGTCACTGTGCGGATGAATATGACCCTTCACAATATTCTTTACAATGAACCCTGTTAATCTCTGTGTCGCTTTTACAACATTTTAAATATCTCAGTTCTCATTCTCTCCGAAAAGGCAAGCCGATGTTGATTCTTGTCTTATTATAAGCTCTGTCCCTTTGTTTTTGCCAGCAGACTCTCCTCTGTTCTGCCTTTTTTTTTTTAAACGAGTGATTTTGAGATTTAGCGTGCTCCATGTCAACCTTTCTCACTCTTTGCGACAACTAACCTACCACTCCCACACCATAAACGCATCAAAGTAGCCGGAGCAACTTTTCTCTATTTATGGATATGGCGAGATGTGATTTCCTGGTCTAAAATATAAAAACACTTATAATAGGCTTACCATAGTGAATCAGGGTAAGAC
Source organism: Rhinogobio ventralis (assembly GCA_039654625.1). NCBI lineage: Eukaryota > Metazoa > Chordata > Actinopteri > Cypriniformes > Gobionidae > Rhinogobio > Rhinogobio ventralis. The sequence continues at coordinate 6,292,663 of CM077213.1, forward strand.
AAAACATGTTTTAGAAGAAGAATTGATTATGTATTGATTAATTTTGAACAAAAAAGTTACATATTGTACTTTTTAAGCAGTTTGCTAGTCCTACTGGTAGTTGGTGGAACCGCAGCATTTTTTGCACTTTTTTTTCTCCTGAAAACCTATTAAATATAGCCTATATTACATTCTACATAAATGATGTGCAGGATGCCTTTTTTACTTTATATAAATGTATAGTTTATTGTTTTTTTAATAACTATTAAATATACTATAATAAGCCTACATTCTACATAAATGTTGTGGAAGATGCCTTTTTTACATAATATAAAAGTATAGTTTTTATGGCAAACTATGCATTCTTCTCATTTGTTTGAATATACAGCAGGTTTCCATTGACACAACTTACCCCAACGAGTGTGACAACATGCCCCAAGTGGCTTATGTGTTCTTAAAGACCCCCTGTGGTGAAAGTCAAGTTTTTAATGTTGTTTGAGTCTTTAAGATAAACCATGTGCAAATTCATAAATCAACACCATTGCTGAGTATTTTCTCTTTAAAGCTGTATTGAACTAAAGACAGTCTGGTGTTTCTGACGTCACAAACTACCTTGTAACCAATCACGTCACAAGGGGGGCGGGCTTTAGCATATAATTAACAGCAAACTAGTAGGGGAGTGTCAAAAGAAGCCAGGTTATCCCGGTATATTTTTCTGTTGATATGAAAAATCGTGTACATTTAGCAATATACCGGGTGAATTATGTATATTATGTATATTACGATTTTATGATGAACTGTATGCCTTTCTCCACTGAAGTTCTATGTTGTTTAAAGCGTTTCTAAGGATGCTGATTTTCAGAAGGCAGACTGGGATGGCAAATGGGAACATGGTTTGTGTAACATTAGCAACACATTATTAGCTGTTTGATAACGTAGTCAAGCAAAAGACTAATCCTATTAATTACCGTTATGTGTCTGACATTAGAGAGCGATACATAAAATGCATTACCATTCTGATAAATCGACTTGTAGACGAGCCTTTATAATTCACTCTTCTGAATCAGTTTCTGGTTCAAACATATATGGCTGGATTAAACCAGTATTTCCCCTTGCCATTGTGCAGTATTTACTATAGTAAAGTTGACAGTGGATCAGGTATTCTGAGCTTGTGAGTGGAGGCGGGGCTAATTTACATATTCATGCATCTGCATATACTAAACGAAACAATGGTGTTGTTACATTCAAGCTATTTTAAGGCATGAAGAAAACGTTTAAATATGTCATTTTGGTGATCAAAGATGAGTTTTAAGGGATATAATTATTGACTACAGGGGGACTTTAAATGACCTGTGCTGTGGAAATGCTCAAAACTGACTTTCAAAAATAAACTGTGATAACTAGCCCTGATGTTTTTCCTATAAGTGTGAATAAAAGAGGCGACACATTTATGAACTCTCAAACTCAAATGTAGAGGGTTTTAATCAATGACTTGTTGAGATACATAGAAAAATAACAAGAGGAAGTGTTTGTTGTAGGTTCAAAGTTCAGATACAACAGCACGTTCCAGTGATGCTGATGGTTCCATCCATCTATCATCTTCTCAAGTTCTCACAAAATGCTACTCCATCTTTGGAGACCAAACTATAAACGGTTTCACAGAAGACAACCATTAACTGAACACTTTGAACTGAAGCACCCTACAGACATTCTCATTTGATTATCTTTTTCTTTTTTTCTTAAGACTACACTCTACTAATGTAACATCAAGTCATTTTTTCCACACACATATATCTGTTCCTGTGAAATCCAGCCCCGCCCCGCTGTCATAGCTACACCATAACAATATAAAAAGTATTAAAATATGCAAACAGTTTTATTGTTGGGTCTTATCAAAGGACAGTTAAAAACACAAGTGTCATATTGTACAGCATATTGACGTTTTCTGAGGTGATGGTGTAAAACTTTAAACTTTGAGTTTCAACTCATATCATAATCCATTTAATTCCAGAGGGACAAAATCAAATCCCCTACAACATTTTTTCCTCATTTAAAAACCTGTTTTGCTTGAAATACATCACATTATGTGAGTAAAAATTGTTGCAATGTTAATTTTATACTGTCAACGACTGTTAGTACAAGAGAAGAGCAAAAAATAACTCCTGTATGTGTATTTGTATGCAAACTAGCGTTAAAAAGTTTGAGGTTGGTACGATTTTTAAATGTTGAATGTTTGAAATAAGTCTCTTATGCACACCAAGGCTGCATTCATTTGATCAAAAATACAGTAAAAACAGTAATATTATTACTTTTTTATTTTATTACATTTTAAAATATAATTTATTCCTATGATTAAAAATTAATTTTCAGCATCATTACTCCAGTCTTCAGTGTCACATGATCTTTCAGGAACCATTCTAATATTTTCTGTGAATATGTTCTGTAACACTGTAAATGTATTTACTGTCACTTTTGATCAATTTAATGTATGAATAAAAGCATTAATTTCCTTTTAAAAATCGTACCCCAAACTTTTAAACAGTAGTGTATTTGTAAAGAAAACCAAAAAATTAAATGTGAACATTACTTCAAAATGTACACCACGCATCTCACATTACTATTATACTCACATTAGGGTCATTAACAGTGAACGAGGTGGAGGGAGGGGCCACAATCTGAAGAGGAGGAGTCATGTGACACAGTGGAGCTGGTTATTCGATTCATTTGGATGGAGTGGGCGGGGCAAAGCGAACAGGTTCACTTGGCGTTGGCCGAGCTGCTGAGCATCTTCCTGACCATCTGTACGATGGAGTCGCGGTCAATGCCGTAGATTTTCAGCAGGTCGGACATTTTGCCGCTGCGGGGAACGTGAGCGACAGCCAGACGCTGGAAAGTGAAACCAGGCTCATTCACGATAGCGGAGCACACCGCATCCCCCAGGCCACCTGTGCAATTACAGCATGTAAAGATGATGACGGGTCTGTAAGCGATTTTTAAGGAATACCACACAAAATGACCCTACTTTCTGACAGATGTCACTGAAATAGGTGTCTTGGGAAATCATGTCTTGTCTTTGTGATGTCAAGTTTGGTCACACTTTAGTTTAGGGCCCAATTCTCAATATTAACTGACTTTTGCCTCAATAAACTCCTATTACTGCTTATTAATAGTTAGTAAGGTAGTTGTTTAGTTCAGGTATTGGATAGGATTAGGGATGTAGAATATGGTCATGCAGAATAAGGCATTAATATGTGCTTTATAAGTAGGCTACTAATAAACAGCCAATATCCTACTAATACGCATGTTAATAAGCAACTAGTTTATAGTGAGAATTGGACCCTAAACTAAAGTGTTACCGCAAGTTTGATACAAGTTCTTGTTGTATCATAAAAAATAAACATGTCCTCATCTCATATATACCTCATACATCATCCTAATATGCTAATTTGGTGCTCAAGAAACGTATTATCAATGTTGAAAATATTTTTGTGGAAATCATGATTTTCTTCAGGATTCTTTGAATAGAAAGTTCAAAAGAACAGCATTTATTTGAAACACAATCATAAATGTCTTTTCTGTCACTTTCGATCAATTTAAGTATCCCTGCTGAATTAAAGTATTAATTTTTTAAAAAGAACCGAAGGTGGTTTTCTGGTCTTATCTGGTTTAGGCTGGTCTCTCAAGCTGGTTTAACTGGCTGCCAGCTTACAATTACCCAAAACCAGCAAAATAGACCAGCTTAAAGGGATAGTTCACCCAAAAATGAAAATTACTCTATGATTTACTCACCCTCAAGTTATCCTAGGTTATCCAAGCATTATAATGGTAGTGAATGGCTGCCCAAAATTTGGAGCCCAAGAAAGTGCATCCATCCATTATAAAAGTAATCCACATGGCTCCGGGGGATTAATAAAGGCCTTCTGAAGTGAAGCGATGGGTTTGTGTAAGAAAAATATCCATATTTAAAACTTTATAAAGTAAAATATCCGCCTTCCGTATTCAACTTACGATCAAAGCGTAACTGGCGCGATGATGACATCAGACGTAGCATAAGCGTTTTGAACTTTTTTGGGCTTCAAATTTTGGGCTGCCATTCACTGCCATTATAATGCTTGGATTAGCCAGTTTTATTCTGATTGTATTCTATTCGTTTGAAAGAAGAATGTCATATACACCTAGGATGGCTTGAGGTTGAGTAAATTATGGGATTCTTTTAATTTTTGGGTGAACTATCCCTTTAAGCTCTATTTATCAGCAAGGAAGCACATTAGAATTGATCTCTCATTTTTAAATTAGCATTTACCTTTGCATAAAGGTCGCAGTTTGACCTTCTGCACCATGTTTTGCTTTTAAAATTCAGATGTTATGTTCAAATGTCAGACATCATGCCTTAATAGACTATCCAAATCTCTTCATCCCTGCATGTCCCCGCTTTCAACCTTGCTGCAATCACATGTTCTCTCTGTCCATCTCTATCCTATTTCTCTCCCGCTGGGCAGAGGGGATGTTTGCTTTCAGAATGATTTTGGATGTTAAACTCTCTCTCTCTCTCTCTCCAGCCTCACTCCTCCTCTGGCACGCAGGCAGTAATGCCAGGTCCAGGGCCAACTGTGTTATCTAGGTCACAACAAGCCCTGCAGGCGTACGTTTGCTTAAGGAGACCTGACAGCCCTCCGCTTCTCTGAGTCTTTTTTCCCCTGAATGAACAGAATAAGACACGGCCAAAAAAAAAAAATCAACCGATTATGACAACACAATGCCTCTCGCTCAATGATCCAATGACAATTGGCCAACACATCATGTTTCTTCCAGCCAGCCAATTGCACTCTGCCACAACCTCGCTCAAGGCCTCATAGACCAATACAAGCCTCCTCGGCTGGACGTGCTGTCCATGCCACTTGGATGTGTAGCCATGCTGGAATGTGTGCTTGAGACAAGGGATAATGTGCTCTGCTTAAACCCACCTTCATAATAGTGATCCTCAACTGTGATGACACGACCTCTGGTGACACGCACGTGGTCGATGATGGTTTTGACATCCAGGGGTTTGATTGTAAACGGATCAATCACTCTGATGTAAATTTTCTCTGGAGAATGACACACACATAGCATTAGGTGAAGAGTCTATATTAAAGTCCCCATGTAGTCAATCATTTTATTCCTTAAAATTCATCTTTGATCACCAAAATGACATATTTAAATGTTTTTTTCCTGTGAAAATGTATTCATGCCTTAAAATAGCTTGAATGTAACTACACCCTTGCCACATTTAGTATATGCAGATCCATGAATATGCAAATGAGCCCCGCCTCCACTCACTCATACAGGCTCGTCTACAAATCGATGTATCAGAATGGTAATGCATTTTATGTATCGCTCTCTACAACGTCGGACACATAACATTTATTGATATGATTATCTTTTGTCTTGACTACGTTATCAAACAGCTAATAATGTGTTGCTAATGTTACACAAACCATGTTCCCGCTCCCCATCTCAGAGTCAGACAGCAGCCTGTCAGAAAAATATACCGGGATAACCTAGCTTCTCTTGAGACTCACCTGCTTCAGAGAATAGTTAATGATATGCTAAAGCCCACCCACACGTTGACGTGATTGGTTACAAGGTAGTTTGTGACGTAAGAAACACCAGCGACTTCAAACCGCGTTTTTGAGACTGTCTTTGATTCACTGCAGTTTTAAGGAGAAAATACTCAGTAATGGTTTTACCTTTTTTGAGGTGCTCAGCTGCAGCCAGAGCTTCATGAAGAGTCATTCCAGCTCCGATCACTGTAACCTGATCTTCCTTACTCTGGCACACCACCTGGTCAGGTAGTTTATACATTTATGGAACATTATCATTATATCCTCATATTATATTATTAATGCAGCTAAACACAGTGAATCTATACAAATGTATGATTGAGTTGAGATTGATTGGAATCTAATTAACATCTCAATCAGAATATATTTATTAGTGGTAAAACGTACCAAAACAGCATATTTTAAATATAGATTGTTGATAAAAGGACAGGCTTTACCTTGGCTTGGCCAACATGGAAGTCTTCATTGCTGTTGTAAATGATTGCAGTCTCTGGACGAGTGGTCCTGATGTAGCAAACACCCTAAAGTAAGAAATAAACCAAATATAAATACTTTTTCCTACAGTTTTTGATAGGATTATAATTAAAATTGTCTCCCTTTCGATGCATGAGTTGGAATCAATCAATCAATCAATCAATCAATCAATCAATCAATTAATCAGTCTGTCTGTCCGTCTATATCTATCTATCTACCTGTCTCACTGTCTATCTGTCTGTCTATCCATCCATTCTTTTGTCTATCTGTCCGTCCGTCCATTTTTCTATCTGTCTGCCCATCCGTCCATCCATTCTTCTATCTATCTGTCCTTCTGTCCATCCATACTTTTATCTGCCTGTCCATCTATCTATCTATCTATCTATCTATCAAACTTGCAAACAAACCTGTCAAGCCAACATTCAAAGATTGTTATAGTTAAATATTACAGTTACATTAATTTCTTTAAGTTTATTTCACTCTCTTAGACTGCATTCAATTCTACCTTAAATCAAATTGAATAAAAAAATCATACATTAAATTGGAATTTAAAAAGCATTTTTAATTCAATTAATATACCAACATCCTTATCAACAGATAATGTAGTGTACATTTTCTGTCTTCCAATATTTTGTGTAAATTTTAAGTATTGTGTACCAGCATCAGTATTAAACTGATAAATCTGTATTGTTTGACCACTCATAATAGCAGATGTAACATGCTAACCTTCGTGTTGGCTGCAAGCTCCACAGCCTTTTCAGTAGACATGGCATCACTGGGGTAGAAAATGGTGGCAGTGGGGATGGCTCTAAAAATAGCCATGTCCTCCAGCCCCATGTGGGCCGGTCCGTCCTCTCCTGAAGCACACACACACACCAGCCACATACTGGCACTGTTAATTTAGACTGAACAGCATTTGTACATCAGATATGTGAGGCAGGTGCACACACATGCGACAGTCGAGCAGACAGACAGGCAGTCAGGCAGGTGTACAGACAGACGGAGTGGCATGCAGTGTACCTGTGCTAACGGAGGGGATGCCGGTTCACCCGGAGACAGCCTCCGAGATACACAGGGGAAGGGACAGAGGGAGAAGGGTTTGTGCTAAGAGTCGCACCACCTCCAGACGACCAGGAGAACAAAACACACATTAGAAAGACAACTTCAGGAAAAGGAGGGGTGAATTGCTCACAAATCTATTCAAAACATCATAGTTAAAGACACAGCTGCAGAGTGTGAAAGAGGAGAATAGAGTGCAACAGTCGAGTTCCGCAAGTAAAAACTCATTCATTTTCTTCTAAAGGAAATTGATATTTAACGATAACTTATACTTAAATTATATATATATATAATTTTGCATTACATAAAACATATTTTGTTTATATAGATATAATAAAAAATGTTAAATTAACAGTTTTATATTTCTCCATCTATTTTCAGTTGATTTTGTCATTCCCAGTGCTTCATGGGATTGTAGTTCTTTCCCTCATTAAAGCCGTTAAGTACATAGTCTTGTCTTTTTGTCACATTTTCAAATACTTCACGGCTTATAATTCTTTAACAAAGACTTTTAAAAAAATCCCTACGGGTAAAATGTATGGAAAAAATAGGCTACTTCCGGAACCAAGGCCGCTGAAAAAGTGGGCGGGTACTAATGCACTCCATGGGATGTGCTGTAAATGGGCATGGCATGAAAGGAAGAATTTTGATTGGAGAGTGAACTTGTCAGTTAGAAGGGGGGTGGTGCTTAGATTGTGGCCTGTGAAACAAAAGGAGGCACTTCTTACCGACAGACAGGCCGCAGTGGGAACCGCAGAGGTTTATGTTGCTGTCTGAGATGGCGGCCATGCGGAGCTGGTCATAGGCGCGGGTGAAGAAAGTGGCCAGGCTGCTGGCGAACACGAGGTTTCGCTCACGTGCGGCACAGCCTGTGGCAACGCTGACCTGTGAGAGATGGATAATGATATGAAAACACATTTTGATCCTGATCTCGCAACATGACGGACTGATCAGACTTATGGTTTTCATGTGGTGGATGATAGTGGGCAAAAAACTTTAGAAAGCCAAAACTTTTGGCTCTTTTAACATAAGCCAGTATAAGAGCAACTTAGAAACCACGCAGAGAATTCTAGCAAACCCCACTCACAACATCTTAGTAACTGCATAGTTACTATACATATACAAACCCAAGCACAACAAAAAATCTACTATATGCTAATGCTAGAACCACTTTATTTTGAAATTCTTTGAAAGAAATGATACACAAGAGCATATCCAAACCAAAAGGCATGACATTTGGTAAAATACAGGCAGATGCATCAGTTTAATAGCTAATACCACCTCAATATTTAGTAGGTTGTAATATACTAGAGAAGAGACACATGGAATCTGCCAAACAGGAACTCCATTTTATCCTTCATCTGAGAGGAATTACCGACATGCAGCACACACACTCGCTATCATTTCCTGTTTCCTGTCTCAAAATCCACTCCATGCGACTCATAATCTAGAATATAGTATATCAATATAACAGAGCCACAATAAGGGCTTATATATACCGGTACTGTATATATATACATATATTATTTACAGAGTATATATACACTCACCTAAAGGATTATTAGGAACACCTGTTCAATTTCTCATTAATGCAATTATCTAATCAACCAATCACATGGCAGTTGCTTCAATGCATTTAGGGGTGTGGTCCTGGTCAAGACAATCTCCTGAACTCCAAACTGAATGTCAGAATGGGAAAGAAAGGTGATTTAAGCAATTTTGAGCGTGGCATGGTTGTTGGTGCCAGACGGGCCGGTCTGAGTATTTCACAATCTGCTCAGTTACTGGGATTTTCACGCACAACCATTTCTAGAGTTTACAAAGAATGGTGTGAAAAGGGAAAAACATCCAGTATGCGGCAGTCCTGTGGGCGAAAATGCCTTGTTGATGCTAGAGGTCAGAGGAGAATGGGCCGACTGATTCAAGCTGATAGAAGAGCAACTTTGACTGAAATAACCACTCGTTACAACCGAGGTATGCAGCAAAGCATTTGTGAAGCCACAACACGCACAACCTTGAGGCGGATGGGCTACAACAGCAGAAGACCCCACCGGGTACCACTCATCTCCACTACAAATAGGAAAAAGAGGCTACAATTTGCACGAGCTCACCAAAATTGGACAGTTGAAGACTGGAAAAATGTTGCCTGGTCTGATGAGTCTCGATTTCTGTTGAGACATTCAGATGGTAGAGTCAGAATTTGGCGTAAACAGAATGAGAACATGGATCCATCATGCCTTGTTACCACTGTGCAGGCTGGTGGTGGTGGTGTAATGGTGTGGGGGATGTTTTCTTGGCACACTTTAGGCCCCTTAGTGCCAATTGGGCATCGTTTAAATGCCACGGCCTACCTGAGCATTGTTTCTGACCATGTCCATCCCTTTATGACCACCATGTACCCATCCTCTGATGGCTACTTCCAGCAGGATAATGCACCATGTCACAAAGCTCGAATCATTTCAAATTGGTTTCTTGAACATGACAATGAGTTCACTGTACTAAAATGGCCCCCACAGTCACCAGATCTCAACCCAATAGAGCATCTTTGGGATGTGGTGGAACGAGAGCTTCGTGCCTTGGATGTGCATCCCACAAATCTCCATCAACTGCAAGATGCTATCCTATCAATATGGGTCAACATTTCTAAAGAATGCTTTCAGCACCTTGTTGAATCAATGCCATGTAGAATTAAGGCAGTTCTGAAGGCGAAAGGGGGTCAAACACAGTATTAGTATGGTGTTCCTAATAATCCTTTAGGTGAGTGTATATATATATATATAATTATATAAATAATGTAAAAAATGTATGATTATTAAAAATAAAAAGTTTTGCTTGACTTTTCTTTAAAATAAATATACTTTCTTCCCTAATGCAATGGCATTTATACATTTAAAATGTGGCTTAAGTGTCCAAATACTTTATACACAAATAGTGTCCAAATCCACTATATTATACTGTAATATATCAATTCATATTTCTTTTTTGACAGACAGTAGTGCATATGACTCCCTCATTAGTATGCACGCTAGGATCAATTAATATATGTCCTCTAATTAGCATCAGTATTGCCCCTGATTGGTTAACCGTGTGGAACAGAGAATAACTGTAAACATTTAATTAAGATTCAGATTTTCATCACGTCCACTACGATCACTTCCCAGAACTAGAAATGCCAAATGAGTGACCTACATTTTCTACCACATGTACCAAGGGAAAAATGACTATGTAGAGACAAAGCAGAAATATTTTGGCTTACAGCACAGATCATAAAAGAATGTGCTTATGAGATGAAATGAAGGCGGTGCAGGTTTTCTGCATGGCTTCTCGGGGAAAGGCACTGCAGCAGGGCGTGGTGCAAAATGGAGCATAAGTGGGTCACATCTTCACTGCTGCATTATGGATACAACGCATGTATTATTCAGCAAACCAGCGACTTCTATGCTTTAAAGGGGTGTTTTACGTGGCCGAATCCCACAGCTCTACTTTATCCAGAACAATCTAGGGTGTTTAGGGATGTTTTGTTCATTAAGCTAGTCTTCCAAATGTGCAGACCTTTAATTTGGCTGTCAAGGGTGCTAAAATGTAGCAATTAAAGGGGTATTCACTGCTGGCAAAATGGGCTTTCAATCAAATTTGGCAGAAGAAAGAACCCCTGAAAAAATTTAAATAGGTGCTACCTGTCTAGAGAAAATTTGGATCTTTCAAGATATTTTAATGATAATACTTCATAGTTTCCTACCATGTTCTGCTCTGCGCTGTAGCACTCAATAAAGCGGTTGGGATGCTCATTTTTAAAGATTTCAGAGAAGGTGAAATTTTTGGTGTCGACATCCAAAGCCACCACTCGCTCGTTGTAGCGTCCCAGTTTGGCCACGGCCATCCCATATGCCTTACAGGTGGCAATCTGTTGGGAAAAAAACATGGTGAAGAGAGCTAGACCATGATATTATGCCTGCATAATTATTATGCAAGTCGATATTCTGATCATATTTTTTTCCAAGCACATTTTACCAATTCCAAACCACATGAATCTTAATAACTACTATTTTTTGTATATAATTATTTATAAGTAATTGTTAACGAAGGCTGGAAGTGAAAAATGCCTTTCATTCAGATAAAATTGCATAATTATTAAGCAGGTTTTCTTTTACAGGAAAAATGGGCCAAGAAGAGATTTAACTCGCTATGAAAAGTCAAAAATTATTAAATGCCCATGAGAAGGATGCAAAACTATAGAAATTGCAAAATTAAGGCATTACCATTGGACAAGAAATGCTCATTGGGGCAACAGGGTCACAAAAAACAGGTTGAGAAGAAAATTATTTGAATTAAGAACTGAGGTGAAAAATTAGATATGAAACCATCAGGAACCCTTTAGTCGCTTTAGAGCACAAGGTGTCATTATCTCAGAGTTTCACATGAAGACTGATTTTTTAAATGCTTTATAGACAAAAAAGTTGAGAGTGACTCTTGAGGAACCAGCACCATTTCCTCTTGTACCACTGTTTTGAAGAATTTACCTTCCAGAATCTGGCAAGTCCATCTATTACCCTGAAACGTCAGTCTTGCTCATTGTTAACAGCAGCTCACAGCATAACTCCCTTGCCACCAACGCTGTTGTCTGACTTGAACTGGTGCTGGTACCTCAAGAATCACTCTCAACCTATCTGTCCATAAATCTTTTTTTTTTTCTTTTTCAGTTTTTTTAATCAATCTATTTCATAACACTTCAGCTTGTGATTCTTATCAAGTGGGGATCATAATCCAGGTTTCCTTGCCTTAGCAAAATCTCTCGACACCTTGTACTCCTGGAGACTCCAGCTAGTTTGAAGTTCTGGAAAATGGTGGCACTGGAGACTAAAAATTAAGTGTGGAACCACCAGAAACTCTATAAAGTCTTTTGCAGTTAACATGCATCTTTTCTTCTCAACCTGTTTTTTGTGACCCTGCTGCCCCAATGAGCATTTCTTGTCCAATGGTCACGCTTTAATTTTGTAATTTCTATAGTATTGCATCCTTCTCATGAGCATTTAATAGTTTTTGACTTTTTTAGTGCGAGTTAAACTCTTTTTTGGCCCATTTTTTCTGTAAAAGAAAACCGACTTAATAATTATGAATATAATTATATATATAATAATATAATTATCTGAATATAAGGCATTTTTCATTTCCAGGCCTCGTTAACAATTATTAAATGATTATATACAAAATGAATAGTAGTTAATAAGATTGACGTGGTTTGGAATTGGTAAAATGTGCTTGGAAAAAAATATGATCATCGACTTGCATAATAATTATGCACAGACTTTATATATCATCCATCTAACCATCTGTCCATTTTTTTTTTCTTGCCTTGACCTCTCACCTTCTCTCCAGGCTTGTAGTTGGGAGCGCTGGGCATGCGGACATTGCGCAGGCTCACGGGTGGAGCATCTTCAATGGGTGAAGCCGGGTACATACGCTTGTTACTGTTGAGGATGCGGCTCTGGATGTCTCTCATGACGCCCTCTGCCATGTCCTTTGACAGCACCTTGCCATGCCATCCCATCTTATCTTCTGCCACTAAAGACAACAATTTACAAAAAAAAGTTTTATCAAAGAATACAGGGTTTGTCCTGCATTTAAAATATTTTGGCGTCCGCCAAAATGAATCTTCGTCCCCCCCAAAGATTTATATGATCATTTAATTTGACGATACCTGATGTTCTGCAGTACCGTTACCCGCTGATAGCCGGCTGTTTTAAAAGTGTAAGCACTCTGTGAAGAGTGTCAAATGTTTCTGTTTACAATGTGTTTTTGCAGCGTTGAGCAATGTAACCAATAACAGACATAGGCGTGTAAATGCAATGGCCAATCAGATGTAAATCAAAATCCGCTCAACACTGCTCAAAACACTACAGTTTTTGTACGGTGTGAGTTCTGCATGCTCGCCAATCCTTTCATTATAACCAACAGTATAAACACGACGCCAATTGATTATAACAGGAGTTTTCACAAGAGTGCAGCTTTGGTATTTAAATGCGCGACTGAATCCAATTGACAGTGATAACCATAGCAATGGACGGAACAAAACAATCTGATATTGTATGTCAAATGATCTCTGCATTAAGTCTTGGAGTTTAAATGCAAATTATACACTTGCCGCTTTTTCTATGTAATGTGTAATGTATTACTTTGTTGTTCATTTTGTTACTAACTTTTCAAATCGTTCACTCAGTGATTTTTAACATGCACATTTACAGATTTTTAAATATAAAATAGTTCTAAGAACTTTAGTCCTAACAGTGATTCTTTTTCTATTTCATGTTAATATAGCAAATGGCTTCTTTGCATTTATTTTGGATTTATTGTCAGTACTGGGCTTGCAGTTCACATGGGTAGAGTACTTTGTACTGTGTGTGTGGATGACCGTGTTCGTCCACCACCATCGAAGACCATTTTGCACCCAGAAAAAACCCTGGAATAATTATATTAGTCTTTACAGATTAGGACATTACAGGAAGAAATATACCAGGAATGCCTTTGCCCTTGATGGTCTTGGCAATGATGGCAGTGGGCTGGTGGCGTGGTTGGCTCATGGCTTTACACAGCTCTTCCACACTGTGGCCATCCACGATGATGGCATGCCACCTAAAAAAACACCAAACAACAAATTAATTGATGGATTTTTACGGTACTCACACACACACACACACACACACACACACACACACACACACACACACACACACACACACACAAATAAATGCATATATAAAAATATGGGTTGCACTTTATTTTACAGTACATGCACTTATGTGTACTTACCCAAGAAAGTACTGGGTAATATACTGGGTAATATAAGTACATATTATGTACATGTGGAACAGGACTGTAAAATAAAGTGCTAATAAGAGTATTGTTATTAACTAGAATAAAACTATTAAAATCGTTTTTAGTAATTGAAATATAGCTAAAATAACATAAATAAAATAAGATATACATATTAAATGAAAAAACACGACATGAAATGTAATGCCTAGAAATCCCCAAAAAAGTCAAATATCACCAGACCAGATCTCCGATAACTTCCTTGTTACGATGAACACAACGGATATATTCACCTCAAAGAAGAAGGTACATGCATTGTATTTCATGTCATATTTCTGTTCATCTTTATTTGTCACAACTTGTGTGCTTTTTCTGGGTAAGTAGGAGTGAACTGCGGCGCTAATAGAGTCTAATGAATGTGCAGCTGAGCACAGAAGACCAGCGGCCAAGGTCAGGATTTTCGTTAAATAATACATTACATTTCAGTTTGTTTTTCACCAAACCCTATTGTATACCCCCAGAACACATGGAATCTACAGCACATATCACATGGGATCATTCTGTGATACTTTGCATCTTTTTTTTTAAAAAAAGGTCGCTATTCACTGCCATTATATGGACGTGCGAGTGGGATATTTTCATAAAAAGTACTCCTTTTATGGCCTATAAAAGAGAGAAGGGCATATGGCATTAGAACAACACCAGGGTAAGTAAATTATGTCTTAATTTTTATTTTTAGGGCAAACTATCCCTTTAAATAATAATGAATAATAATAATATATTTTTATTTGAGATTGAAATATTCAAAATTCACCCATATAGTATGCTATTATGCTATTTTACTTTTATCCAAACCCTCCTAGAGCAACTTGAGGTCAAGTGTCTTGCCCAAGTGTATAGTGATACCTCATGGATCGTCCTTTCTGGGGTTTAAACCTACAAAGTTTTAGTTCCCAGCCCATGCCTTTAACCATCTCCATCCCACCTACCCAAAGGCTTCACAGCGTCTCTGGTACTTCTCCACATGGTGCTGCAGTGGTGCTGGATCACTCTGGCCCAGACGGTTGATGTCCAGTATGGCCATCAGATTATCCAGCTGGTAGTAGGAAGCGAAGGACATGGCCTCCCATACAGCCCCTTCCGACATTTCTCCGTCCCCCAGCAGACAGTACACATGGTAACTGCAAACAAGTCAAAAGACAATTACATTTTTTGCATTTTGTAAAGACAATGCAGTGGTGCTTCCATGTGCAAATTCGTTGTCATGACAAAAGAGTGTTGTTAGTGGTTGCCAGAGTGTTGCTGTATAGCTAAGCTGTTCGGAGTGTTTTTTAGCACATTGTTATGCGGTTGCTAGGGCGATGCGGGTGGTTGCTAAGGTGTTCTGAATGCTAGGGGATTATTTAGTCTTTTCTTGGTGTGTTTGTGTCTTTTACCAACTTGATTTGCTGTATGTATATGACAGTATTCTGGTCTCCAAGCTCTTCCTAAAACTTTTCAACCAGATACTTATATATTAAATATGTTTTTGATCTATTAAAAGGGGTTTTTGGTCGTCCAGACTCTAGACAAGACAAAACAAAATTAATATAAAGTACAATGGCAAATATTTTCTCTAAAATTGTGCAAAATACGTATTTTACTTATATTCTTTTGTTTCTTCTTTTGAGTTTTGTTTTTCTTCAGCAATTATTCATTAAATCGATCAAAAGTAACAGCAAAGACATTTATAATGTTACAAAAGATTTATATTTCAAATAAATGCTGTTCTTTTGTATTCATCAATGAAAATGTAAATGTTTCTTGAGCACCAAAGTAGCATATTAGAATGATTTCTGAAGGATCATGTGACACTGAAGACTGGAGTAATGATGCTGAAAATTCAGCTTTGATCTCAGGAATAAATTACATTTTCGAATATACACATTTCTTTTAAATTGTAATAATATTTCACAGTACTGTACTTTTTACTGTATTTTTGACCAAATAAACGCAGCCTTGGTGAGCAGAAGATGCATTAAAGAAGCATTAAATAATCTTTCTGACCCTAAACTTTTAAACGGTAGTGATCATTTGTTTATTTTATCTCTATTGTTTTGGCTTGCTTGCTGATGTGTTAAACCTCATCACCGCCGCCCTTCTTAATACCACCTGACACTTTCCTGTCACACCAGATCCACCGTCTTTCATGAATGAGAAGAGATAGGTTCAATTGATTAGAAATCAGCTGGAAATCCTGGGATTTGAGTAAAATTGCTCTTACGCAACACAGCAGGCATGATTCCTCTTTCTCTGCACAGCGACTCTCCCACAGATACAGATTATGTATTTATGGGATTTTAAAATGCATTGTGAATAGAGTTAGACCTCTATTTAAACCTTAAAATGTAGGTTTCAATTTGAGAATAATTTGTTTGTTTATGCCTTAATGGAATTCTATCCAAGATATAAAAATAACCGAGTGATGGCCGCTGGGGCTTTGATTATTAGAGCAGAAGAATCGCGAAAGCACAGCTTGACGGGAAAACTCCACACCCTTAAAATCTGCGGCACACTCCCAAACGGACATACAGACATGAGATTATAGTGAGCATTCTGAATCTTTGCACTTTATATTTAAGTTTTAAAGGGATAGTTCACCCAAAAAATAAAAATTACCACATGATTTACTCACCCTCAAGTCATCCTAGGTGTATATGACATTTTTCCTTCAGACGAATACAATCCGAGTAACATAAAAAAATGTCCTGGCTCTTCCAAGCTTTATAATGGCAGTGAATGGGAACCCAAAAAAGTGCATCCATCTATTCTAAAAAGTAATCCACACGGCTCTGGGGGGTTAATAAAGGCCTTCTGAAGTGAAGCGATGCGTTTGTGTAAGAAAAATATCCATATTTAACACGTTATAAAGTAAAATATCTAGCTTCTGGTGGAATTATGGGATAATTAAAATTTTTGGGTGAACTATCCCTTTAAAGGAAAATGAAAATGAAAATTTGATGTTTATCTGCTTTTGCGGCTTGAGCCCCTGCCCCTTTGAAAGTGAAAGTGCCCTTTTAGATCGCACCGCAGTGCCCCCGCGAATGCGGTTTCTACCGAGGGGGACCCCGCCCTGAACGCGATTTCTACCGAGGAGGACCCCCCCCCCCCTCCCCGGAACGCGATTTCTAGCGAGGGGGACCCCGCCCTGAACGCGATTTCTACCGAGGAGGACCCCCCCCTCCCCGGAACGCGATTTCTACCGAGGGGGACCACAACCCCAAATGGCGTATCTCAATCGGATACAAGCGGCAGAAGTGATCTCTCGCGCATATCTCTACGCCATATCGTGTACATTTGACCTCACTCACCGGAAGTCATCGCGCTGATGGCTGTTGGACATAGATCGCATTCGAGGTAAAAAATTATATAAATACTGTTCGGTTTCTCGCACAAACCGATCGTTTCGTGTCTTAAGACATAAATGTGTCGTCACGAGCCGCAGGGTTTAATATGGATTCGTATGTGTATGTTTTTTTTACTCTCATAGATCTTATACTCTCAACTGTTACCATTGACATGCATTATACGACTGGCAGACTGCAATGGTTGGAGTTAAAAATCTTCATTTGTGTTCTACTGAAGAAACAAAGACACTTACATCTTGGATGCCCTGGGGGTAAGCAGATAAACATCAAATTTTCATTTTTGGGTGAACTATCCCTTTAAGCATCTGAGCACTAGGGTATTTTTTAGGACCTATTATGCTTTTTTTACATTTTCAAATTTCTTTTGGTGTGTAAAGTTTCTTTTTGAGCATGAAAAGGGTCAGCAAAATTACAAAGCACAAATATACTCCAAAGGGAGTTATTCTCTATATCAGTGTTTCTGAACTCCCAGAAACGCCTCGATTGTGGTCCTGAGTTTTCTTCCAGGAACGAACACGTCACAGTATTCTTCATTTAAATAATTCCCAACCAAAGCATACACAAAAAAAAGGGCGAGGCCTGGTTAAGTTGCTTTAGTATTGTTTTGAAACTCGCGATTATGGTAAGGGGCATGGCATTTCTGAAACACGCTCAAGCTTGTCTTCAAAAAGGTTGACCAATCACAACACACTGATCCAGCCGACCAATCAGAGCACAGTGTGCTTTTCGGAAGGAGGGGCTTCATAGAGAACGGAACTAAACAGAGCATTACTGGCAGACTGGGAAGAGACGTGCTGCAATATGTGCAAAATGTCTTTTTTTGAACATTCAATGAAAAACTATTCTAGTAGACCCCAAAAACAAAATCAAGACATTGAAAAAGGGCATAATAGGCCTATAATAAAGGTATAATAAGTTAATTTTGAGTTGAATCGCAGGCTATAAAGCTGTTTGTTTTACTGTAGAGCTAATATATGCAGTTATCATTAACATGTGGGTTTATGGGTAACATTCTTACCTGGATTTGTCAAAGTATTTAGCTGTATAGGCCATTCCACAGGCTACGCCCAGCCCCTGTCCTAGAGAGCCTGTGGCCACATCCACAAACTGCTGCTTCTGTCAAACACACACACACTCACTTCAATGTTACATAAAATAACAGCTGTCATTGGTTAATGGCTCATGCGTTTGCAGCCAGTTTATTCTGAACAATCATTTAGGACCCAATAAACTACAATATTTCTCATGGTGCTCCTAAATATTTTCTGCTCTGAGAGTAGGCAACGTTCATTTCATTTTGATTGAATATGTCAAAGAAGAGCGTCTGATCTTAGATGAGTGTGTGCGTGTGTGTTACTCACGGGTGTGGGGTGTCCCTCCAGCGTGGAGTCGACCTGACACATGCTCATGAGCTC
Organism: Rhinogobio ventralis; assembly: GCA_039654625.1. Taxonomy (NCBI): domain Eukaryota; kingdom Metazoa; phylum Chordata; class Actinopteri; order Cypriniformes; family Gobionidae; genus Rhinogobio; species Rhinogobio ventralis. The sequence goes on from CM077213.1 coordinate 6,311,410, forward strand.
AGACTCTTTCAGGAAGCCGATCTCCACCCACACAGAGTAGAGCACAGGAGCCGCATGACCCTGTGGACCAAAAATAAATTAATTCATTCATTAAAATCTATGGATCAACCACAATGCCACCATTATGCAACTATCCAACAATTACTTAACCAATTAAAAGGACAGTTTAACAATTGGTAAAAAATATTTAGCATAGCCCTGTATTATATTATATTTATTATATTATAACTTTAAAAATATATATTATACTATTTTATTTTTCATTTTATCACATTATTTATATTTAATTTTATTTATATTACCACCATTATGTAATTATCAAACAATTACTAATTAATTTTTTTTTTTAATTAATATATAAATATTATAAAATAATATAATATTTATTATAAAAATATAATTTTTTGGATTTTATTATTTATTTTATTTTATGTTATATTATTTATATTTTAATTATTAATATATTATTTTTTTTATATTACCACCATTATGAAATTATCCAACAATTACTAAATTAGTTTAAAAACTAATAAACATATTTAGCATAGCCCTGTATTATTATATTATTATATATTATATTATATTATTTTTTTATTTAATATTATATTATTTATTTTTATTACATATTATATTATAGGCTTATTATATCTTGGATTTTTTTTTATGTATTTCTTATGGAACTCGTAGTACAATTAGTTATATTTATTATAGTTTTATTTTGGGTAGTCATGGCTAATAAGATCATTGTGTATATAACTATAACTGACCAGCATGTCCATCATTTTGCACACAATTCTAAAAAATGGTAGTGCCATGTTGTTTTGTACCATGCTTTGTACCTTGGCACTTACAACCATAATACCATGGTATTCGTCAATGTATCTTGGAGTATAATGTAAAATTCCATTTGTATATAGATATGTTAATAATTCAGTAGCACTATTTCAAAGTGCAATATGGTATTACCATCACTGATACTGGCACAGTACTTTTTGTAAAGAGACCTTTTCTCTTTTTTGTAAAGAGACTAATTCTCCTGACTTGCTGTCATCTTGGTTTAAACTTGAAATATTAAACCTGACACTTAAATAATACTAGTTAGTTGAGTCTCTTCTCTTGCAACCTCACCTTGGACAGGATGAAGCGGTCATTGTTGGGGTTCTTGGGGTCATCTGGCCTGTACTTCATAGTATGGAAGAAAAGCACAGACATGATCTCTGCTACACTGCAGCATGATGTTGGATGCCTGGCGAAAAAAATTGGAAAGAGATAGGTAAAGAAGAGGTAGTTTCATATTTAACTAATCATTTAGACATTGTTATGATTTACTATGTAACATTAACTTAATAGAATTATCACACACACGCACACACACACAAAAGACAAATAATTGAGCTTGTCAGGTTTGAATAAGACAATTAGTGACTTTCTATCCAAAAGGACGCCAAAGGTGATGTTTAATCCAGGATGCCGCACGGCACCACACTTGTGGCATAATCTAAAGCTTTGAGCAATCATATCACCCATTAACACCCATCTGCTTCAAGATTAGGTCAAAGACAGCACATGCTGTGAGACAGACTCGGTATCACATCAAATCTTCACCTGTCAAATTAGTGTTTTAAAATGCAATGTTATGCTCAGATATGAATAACTGCGCCATTTGGATTCATGCGGCAGTTTACATAACAGCTCAGCAGTACTATTAGAAAACATACTTTGCCTAGAGGAAAGAACATGCAATTTCACATGTGTATGAAACAATGGTTATGAAAAACAATGATCATCTTTCATGCACCCGTCTTATAAACTTGTCATACATTTAGATGTTTTTTTAATAATTACAGATTATTTATTTTCTTAAGAGTGAAAAATAAGATGCTAATGTTTTATTTATAAAGAGCATGAAATAAAGAAAATGAGCCAAACCAGCCAGCCAGATTTTTCAATGAAGCATTACATCTGATTAACAATAGAAATTACAAAAGAAGAATTCTTCATTAAATAGCAATGTGAAATATAGTTACTATTATTATTATTATTTAGTATACAAACATTGCAAAAGGTGATTACAGGTGTATTACATAAAACAACCCTTTTAATTGTCCCAAGCTGAAAAGAACTAGCTGCAATTGCATTGCTGTAAAAATTATTATTAATAATAATAACAAAATCAACCACACAGGAAGTACAGCTGCTGTTAAAAACTGGTAAAATAAAGTAAAATGGTTCAAATATGGTATTTTAGGTTCACTTTATACAGGCTGTAATGCACATATTAATACAAAAATATATATAGAAAAACCTCTCAAAAATCCAGAATCAAATTTAATTTCATCTCACCATCTGTCTACTGAGGTTTTGAGGACAAAGATTATGCCTTGCATAAGGGTGTGCACACACAACAGTCTATCTATCTATCTATCTGTCTGTCTGTCTGTCTGTCTGTCTATCTATCTGTTCAAGTAAGTCACATTTAAAAAACAGGTATTTACAGAAACTGTAGCAACTCTTACCCATTGCCCACTGCAGTGGTGGCTTTGATAGAGTTGATTCGGAGGCGGTTGGCAATGTTTCTCAGCGCCTGCACGGTCTGCTGGTCTGGTTTGTGGTAGTCTTCCATGGGTTCAGCCTAATAGCACCACAGAATGGAAGGAGAGATTGAGGTTGAGGAGAGCACTGGTTGCGTGTCTGTGAGAGACAGAAAAAGGAGGAGGAGAGGAGAGGGAGGCTGCTTTATGCCAGCGCACATACACACACTTTATAGTGTGCAACACAGGTCGAGAGGCAATGTGCATTGGCTGTGAAGGAGAAAGTGGGTGTGTGCAGAGAAGAGAGAGATTGAGAGAAACAGAGAGAGAGAGAGAGAGAGAGAGGAAAGAGGTGGAATCACTTATTATGACCTTTGGCTGCTGGATCTAAACTCATTACCAGATTAAAGATGCGCCTCAGTCATTTGAGATGATAAAGGACATGTGTGTGCATGTTGGGGTTTAATCAGCTGTAGTTTAGGGATAAAATTGTGGCCAGAATATATATATATATATAGGGATTTTTTGAAAGGGGTTAGTTAATAGTAAATACAATTAGTTTTATATACAAACAATAGATGTCTATGGTATATCCTCAATTAGGATTATTAAAATACATGCAGACTGATTTGTATGTACTTCTAGACCAAGAATTCATGCTTTTTTTATTTATTTATGATTAAAAAAAAAAAAGATCTGTGGGTAACACTTTACAATAAGGTCTCATGTTAGTTAATTCATCAGCTAAAATTATATATCAATATATTTTACAGCATTTATTAATATTTTAATATGTTAATGTTAATAAAATTCTTTGTTTATTCGTGTTAGTTCACAATATATTTTAACGAATGATAACAAATACAACTTTTGAATTTAAAAATGTATTAGTAAATGTTGAAATTGACATGATCCAAGACTAATAAATGCTGTAGTGATTGTTAGCTCATGTTAACAAATGTAGTAAACTAAAGTTAACAAATGAAACATTGTGTGTTCCTGATTTATATTATCTTTCATTCATAATCTAGTTTATGTCTGATTTTCTGTTAAAGGGGCTATAAGAAATGTCATGTATTAATCGTTTGTTTATCGCCAATGTGTGCAAAACTTAAAAACTGGGGGCAATCTAAAGCCTGTTCATTGATTTTTATCTGAAGGACTAATAATCAAAAAGATATTTATGCGCGCTCCCGAGAGCCCCCGTTCAAACGAATACCATAAATGTCCAGGATAATGCCGAAAGAGCTATTCTGTGCTGTAATATTAATGTTTCATGGTTATATGGGTTAGTTCACACATAACCAGATATAGTCTCAAATATACTTTATCATCAAACTGTACTAACAGTGTAGGCTAATTTTAATTACCTCATCTGTCGACATGATGCTGGTGAATTGCTGAGCTGGTGCAAACATATCCACATCGCTATGATCAGATGTTTTCTTAATTAACTGCTGCTTTCTCACCACTGTCATTTTTGTTGTGTTTATTTTGTTATTGAGAGGATTGTGCAGCACCATATTCATCTAAACGTCACTTTCAGCCGCGTGGACGGCGTCAGGGTGTTTGTTAACTTGCTGCAGGTATATCCAACTTCTTTTTACTTCTAGGCAAAGAAAAAAAAATAACTCTGCTGTTAGTATATTGAATTAAATCACATTAAATCACTTTATGGGTGCGTTCCTTCGCTGACAATAATCGCTCATTTTGAACGGCCTGCAACGTCATCAAAGACGGGGTCGCGCAGACTGATATTACTTTCAAATGTAAAACCATATAATAAGCATATACATTTACAAAACACACAGTATGTATCTAAAAAACATTGTCCATTAGTTTACATATGCCTGTATTAACTAAATATAAAAAAAATGACAGCGCTCAGCTGCTTCGCAACACTTTTAATTTGATTACATATTCATAAAATATAATTTGCGAACGTAACAGTTATTGCCATAACCATTCATAAATACTTTAGTTTGTATAATAACTATGAATATTCAAATTAATACGTTAACTTCTCCATCGCAGCGCTGTTTAAAAACTCTTCCAACGGCTCTGCTCCATCATTACTTCAGAGTGACCGGTGACGTGACGCGCAATGACAGTTGGGTGATTTTCACTCTCTACTTCCTGTACCCTTCGAACTGAACATGTTCGCTCCCTTTGGATTGTAATCTCACTTGAGATGGCGGAATACCCTGTGAAGTCCACTTCGCAGTCCACTTAGGGTTAATGGCAGGTATGGCAGGTGTGCAAGCGAGCACGAGCAATAATTTCTGGCTGCAGTTCACTTAACGGCCACCGTTTTCGCTAATAACAAAGGTGACTGAATTGTACTTGTAGCACCTTTAATTGATTTATTGATTTAAATAATTTATTATTACAAATGCAAACAGTAAATAATTTGATGATGAAGTTAAGTTTTATATATAGCTATGACACAATATACACTCACCTAAAGGATTATTAGGAACACCTGTTCAATTTCTCATTAATGCAATTATCTAATCAACCAATCACATGGCAGTTGCTTCAATGCATTTAGGGGTGTGGTCCTGGTCAAGACAATATCCTGAACTCCAAACTGAATGTCAGAATGGGAAAGAAAAGTGATTTAAGCAATTTTGAGCGTGGCATGGTTGTTGGTGCCAGACGGGCCGGTCTGAGTATTTCACAATCTGCTCAGTTACTGGGATTTTCACGCACAACCATTTCTAGAGTTTACAAAGAATGGTGTGAAAAGGGAAAAACATCCAGTATGCGGCAGTCCTGTGGGCGAAAATGCCTTGTTGATGCTAGAGGTCAGAGGAGAATGGGCCGACTGATTCAAGCTAATAGAAGAGCAACTTTGACTGAAATAACCACTCGTTACACCCGAGGTATGCAGCAAAGCATTTGTGAAGCCACAACACGCACAACCTTGAGGCGGATGGGCTACAACAGCAGAAGACCCCACCGGGTACCACTCATCTCCACTACAAATAGGAAAAAGAGGCTACAATTTGCACGAGCTCACCAAAATTGGACAGTTGAAGACTGGAAAAATGTTGCCTGGTCTGATGAGTCTCGATTTCTGTTGAGACATTCAGATGGTAGAGTCAGAATTTGGCGTAAACAGAATGAGAACATGGATCCATCATGCCTTGTTACCACTGTGCAGGCTGGTGGTGGTGGTGTAATGGTGTGGGGGATGTTTTCTTGGCACACTTTAGGCCCCTTAGTGCCAATTGGGCATCGTTTAAATGCCACGGCCTACCTGAGCATTGTTTCTGACCATGTCCATCCCTTTATGACCACCATGTACCCATCCTCTGATGGCTACTTCCAGCAGGATAATGCACCATGTCACAAAGCTCGAATCATTTCAAATTGGTTTCTTGAACATGACAATGAGTTCACTGTACTAAAATGGCCCCCACAGTCACCAGATCTCAACCCAATAGAGCATCTTTGGGATGTGGTGGAACGGGAGCTTCGTGCCCTGGATGTGCATCCCACAAATCTCCATCAACTGCAAGATGCTATCCTATCAATATGGGCCAACATTTCTAAAGAATGCTTTCAGCACCTTGTTGAATCAATGCCACGTAGAATTAAGGCAGTTCTGAAGGCGAAAGGGGGTCAAACACAGTATTAGTATGGTGTTCCTAATAATCCTTTAGGTGAGTGTATATGAAATAACAGAACTCAAATAAAATAGAAATAAAATATGTGCTCTCAATTAAACTTTAAACATTTTGTTTTCCAATGGTTCAATTATTTATATATCTGTTGCTGGCAGTTACACAGATTAATAATATATCATCACTGGAAATGTCTCATTACTGATGTGCAGAGGCTGGTTTATATTGGACAGATTTGATCTGTTTTCTTTGATTGGTGATAGAGAAACATGTATTTTTAATTTTTTGTAAATGTATTGTTTAATGCTGATTGTTGCTATATAATTCTATTAATGATGCTTAAAAATGAAATAAGCTGAATGTTGAAGAATTGTATTGCCATCTGGTGGAATTTGGAGAAATCACAATGGGAAAAAAAATGGGATGGGTTAGAGAGAGAGAGAGAGAGAGAGAGAGTAAATCTACTACTCTGTCTGTGTGTGATACAGCATGTCTAGTGGATGTCAAATGGCTGTTGTGGCTCTGCTCAGGGATTAGAGACCTATCTGCAGCTGTTACATGATACAATCTAGAATAATCCACTGACTCATATAAGACAAGGAGGAGAAAATGTTCATTTCTGTTGGGGAGAGTCCAGAATTAGAAATAAATTCAGAAAACTATATAAATACACAAGATACATAAAATAAACCCCTACGGGTCTGAGTCAGTTTTGGGGCCCTTTTTTCAGTTTTGGCATGCTCTGACATTAGTGCTTTTTTCAGTTGCTTATAAACATATTAATGGCAAAAATGTCATTACACTGTATTCAGCACTGGGCTACTATAATATGTGAGCAACATGTATGTACATGCTTGTATTTTTGAGAGAATAACGTTTGTGTGTGGTTTTTGAAAAAACAAAAAATTAAGTCTAAAACTAAAAATTTAACTAAGTCACTGAAACAAGGCAACAAAACGCATAGTACATATGTGTCCACAAAACTTTTGACTAATGGAGGTTGTTGCATAGAGTTTTTGTTTCAAACTGATGTGTAAAGCATTGTGCCTACTCATTCACATACAATATATTGATTTAAATTTTGTAAGACACTTTTTGAGCCACATAATGAATGAGCCTTTGAGTCAGGTGAGAGGGAACTATAAGAATGAGGACAAAACAGGACAAAAGAAATATATATTTTTTGTAGTTTATTTAAGAATATAGTTAACAATATAAAATGAGAGCCAAAGGCCTATGTGGGCCAGTATCAGGTCACTGTGATTCTCAAATCTGTGAGGATACTGATAACAGAATCAACTATTGTATTAACCTTGATATAATGTCCAATCTTAACAGAAAACGTGATTTGTAATATTGCACAGCATGTGAACGAAATTTTGTATAGGCGTATTATATTTTAAATTATATACAGTACCGGTCAAAAGACACACTACTATTTTTAATGTTTTTGAAAGCAGTCTCATGCTCATCAAGCCTGCATTTATTCAATCAAAAATACAGAAAAAACAATAGTGGTAATAGTGTTTATATATATGTATATATAAAAAACGAATTTATGATGCGTCTATGTTGTTCATTCACAGTAGTCTAGTGTCCATTGCCAACAAATTCCTGCTATTTGTAAATATCACCACTAGAGGACGCAACTGCACCATAAAATCAACATGGACCATTGACGTCTACATATGGAACAGCTTTTCTTCAACACAACTCATATTCTTTTGAAAAATCAACCTAAATGGACAAAATCATGAGACTTTTATGTTTGAGTAAAACCCTGCAATAAAATGTTATGTTCTATTTATAAGAATATTGTTGGGTGGTTCTTGACACGTCAAGTATAGTGTGACATGCTTATTCTGTACTAATAAACTAATTAAAACTTTTTTTAAACTCTTTTATAAGTATTATTCATTCAGTTTTTATGTATAGAATATTACATAGAATATAAAATATTTTTAAAAATATTTTTATTAAAATTAATGTCACACCACATGGCTATTTTAACTGCAAATAAGTAATTTAAAAATGTATGAATTGATATACATATATTAATATACATTATAACAAAGATTCTTTATGTTTGAATCTTAAAAATAGTTATTTGTCACACTGTTATGACTATGATGATGACATTTTAGAAGCCATTCATGCAAAAGAGAAGATGATTTCCCTGTTTTGAACTTTCCCTTAAAATAGCATGTTTGGAGTAATACTAGTACAATTATAGTGGTACAATAAAAAAAGTGGTTCTGAAATTAGCTTATGATATCATGTGGTGTCTGTCTAGTGCACATATTTGGCATGAATCAACACAGCTGGCAGTGTTTGCACAATGAGCACATGACTCGGCCGCCCCTCTGCAATGTCATGCTTAGGCTGACCAGTTATGTCACATGTCAGATTCTGCCATCTGATGCCACGTGTTGGATTTTGAATGCTGTGATGTCATTTTACTGCATCCCTGTCACTCACAATTAGACAAGGACTAGAATGTCTTGAGGGAAGGTGTGGAAGAATGAAATCCAATTGTCATAGACTATTTAATCTCATTATTGTTTTATTTTATTACATTTATGTAATAATTACAATGGGGGCTGGAGTTTTCAAGTATCAAAAAGTATGGGGGAAAACTTATTAAAAAGTTAAGTTTATTAATAAAATAAAAAATTGTATAATATATTATTTTAACACCATTCATTATTGTTATCAAATAAAATACACAAATTTCTATCATAGCTAATATAGGTTTCTAAATCAAATAATATTGAGTAAATACAATCATAAAACAAAAGCAAAATGTTTCTTTTTCCAGTCCACAAAATACACAGGTATATGAAATGTTCAGCTTAAATCTCGGAGTGTGTAATATCAATTCTCAGAATGCCATTTTGATGTCATTATGCTAGTCTCCGCCCACTCCGCTGTCCCTTTTCCCCCCTTCCATTCTCTCTCGCTCTATCTCTGAGTAAGCAGTATCTCCTCTGGGCTTTCCATCCCAGTCAGAAGCACTTGTCATCAAACTGCTCCAAAATGTGTGACCCAATCCTAGCCTGAGAACCCATGCCCATGTGACACATGTCAGCCAATCAGGTAGGCCCGTGGTTCCTCACCTCCTGAAGGGAATGTACATTCAGGGTGCATGACTGTTTCTATTTTTACTTTGTTTGGCAGCAAACGGTGCAGACTACAACAACAGTTAAAATCATAACTTAACATAGCGCCACACAATGCGCTCTGGGAGACCTAGGTGTTAGCTGCACTGAATCCATGCCAGTAAAGTCCTTGGGATATATTAAATAACACCACCCTGCTGAAATAGATGCTAATATTCACATTCTCCAACACATACAAATGTGACTGTATATAGAGTGCATACAGACTGAAAGCAAGTATACAGTCTTGTATGAATATTTTTACGTGATTAGACACACATTGGAAAATCTCACAAAAATGTAATGAATTATATATAAAAAACAGTCTTTCTCTTATTTATTAAATATAAAATATATATTATTTAATATTTATTATTTTATTGGTCCCACTTTATATTAGGTGGCCTTAACTACTATGTACCTACATCAAAAACTAAGTACAATGTACTTATTGTGTTCATACTGTATTGCAAAACACTTTTGCTGATACTGAGGTGGGATACGGGTAAAGTTAGGGACAGGTGGTGGTATGGGTAAATTAGGTGGAGTTAGGTGTAAGGGAAGTGGCAACCGTGTAATTACAAATGTAATTACAGAAATTAAGTACAATGTAAAAACATGTATGTACACAATAAGTGCATTGTATCAAATGATTAATTTAAATGTTAATACATAGTAGTAGGCCACCTAATATAAAGTGGGTCCATTTTATTTAAATCAGCATAAATTACCATGATATGGTCATACATGTGTGTGTATATATACACACACACACGCACATACACATGGTAATCTAGGCTAAAGACCTGTACTTTTATGTTTTATGTACATGTATTTACTATACTATTCTTTAAAATATGTATTATTATTAATTATTTACATCAACTTAAATGTTATATATGTAGATAGATAAATAGATAGATAGATAGCTACACTAAAAAACAGTATTTCTCTTATTTATTAAATATAAAATATATATTATTTAATATGTATTATTTTATTTAAATCAGCATAAATTAAGATCACTACAGCATAAATACACATCATGGTAATCTAGGCTAAAAAACCTGTACTTTTGTGTTTTTACTATATTTCTTTAAAATATTTATTATTATTATTATTTACATCAACTTAAATTATATATATATATATATTGCTACACTAAAAAACTGTTTTTCTCTTATTAATTAAATATAAAATACATATTTTTAATATTTATTATTTTATTTAAATAGCATAAATTACCATGATGTAAAATAAATTACATATTTTTCAGTAACTGGGAAGAAAATGTGCTTCATTTACAAGATATTAATGTCTAAAAAGTGCAAAAAAAGAAAGTAGTAGACCTTTGAAGGGTGCAGATTCTGAAATCACCTGCCGCTTCAATATACATTTTATATATATATATATATATATATATATATAAAATGTATATTGAAGCGGCAGGTGATATATATATATATCCTAATTCAATTTATAATCAAATCATTAATCAATATTTATCCTCCTATATTATTATAATGATTTTTAATGATTCTTTCCAGTTATGATATTACTAAATCAATAGAACCACTGATTTTTTGTTTCTTCATATATGTTTTCTAAAGTTTGTATTTGGTCTCTGAGTGGTGACTGAGGGTCTGTCCTAGGGATGTGTGATGTGTCGCTAAACACTTGATAGCAGAACATGTTGTCGTGTGTTTGGATTTTGGAGGTATCACATACTCCTAACCTGACGGGAGTGCAGTAACAGTGCTTACTCACTTAGCCCGGCTTCCAGAGACAAAACATGGATTTGTCTTTAATTTTATATTTTCTTTTACTGAAACACTAAATAATTATGGTGAATACTGTCTGTACCTCTTACCAACTCCAACCTTGGAGAGACTGTGTATCAGTGTATGTGCGCAGTATTCTGTGTTACATATCAGTATTGAAGGTGTACAACGGGCATCCTAGGGAGAGTGACAGGATGTTGTTCTGGACAAGCTGGCGCCTGCTCCAGACCTGGAAGGTCACTATGTGCCTAATATTGGGGTGAAAGCGTCAACAAGTGATCTATAGACACATGCAACTGATTAACTGACAATGTGTGGAAATTTACCATGACTGTCTATTTTCTCTTAGCCAATCAGAATAATTTTTCAGTCATTAATTGCACTCCTGACTCTTGGTCTTCATTCTTCACAAATGGTCTTAAACTGTTATTCCCCTAACACCTTATAAAAATATAAATGTTCCACCTTATAATTTTAGGGTGAAATGTGACCCAGACTTTTTTTTGAAAACTTTTGTAGATTCACAATCACAAGCAGCCTACGTTACAGAGATAGACTTGATTTTAATGCCAGATGCTCCTTGAGGGATAAGTCAGCTCCTTGGTGCTCACTCGATTACCCATAAGTCACTCTGTGGTTTCTACAGCGACATAGCACTTAGCCCTTAGCACCCAAGGGGGAGGGGTGGTCAGCTATCAGTTATCTACAGCTGTCAATCACTCAGAGTCAGGCCAACTAGGTGGAAGGATTGCATGCTCCAGCCTGATGGGGCGGAAACATTTAGCAGTGTGTTATTCTGTGCAAAGTAATATTTGAAGGAAAATACACAGAAATAAAAGGAAGGGATTTAACTAATGAGAAATAAAGAACACATAAATACTATAGAGAAGCAAAACAGATGCATGAAACAGAGATAGGCAGGCATAGGGAGAGAGTGAGTGAGAGAATCTGAAGGTTAGGAAGTTGTGAGGATGCTGGGGATGAAGCTAGCAACATAACTGACTTTAAAGGCTCTCCACATCTAGTCTCACTTCAACACATACACACACACACACACACACTCACGGTTTCCATGTTTTATGTGGACTTCCCATAGACGTAATGATTTTTATGCTGTGCAAACTGTATATTCTCTTAACCCTAACCCTACTCCTAAACAAATCACAGAAAACGTTCTACATTTTTAGATTTTCAAAAACACTTAATTTACTATGATTCATAAGTTCATAAGTTTTCCTCATGAACCAAAAAAAAACTGGTATCTGTATCACTATCCTTGTGAGGACATTTGGTCCCCATTAGAGAATACCAGGACCACACACACAAACACAAACACACACACTGGATTTTCATGTTTGATGGGGACAGTTCATAGACATAATGTTTTTATACTGTACAAAACTGAAAACTTGCTTTTTTTTTTTTTTACATTTTTAGAAAACATCACTTAGTATGATTTATAAGCTGTTTTCCTCATGGAGACCAAAAAAATTTCCCCACAAGGACAAGGATTTCGGATATTGCCATCTTTGTGGGGACATTGTCCCCGCAACGTATAGCGTTTAATTGAATCCTGAAAAAAAAAGTTTTAGTTTCCACAAAAATAAGATTCAGATCCAATAAAGTTGATTCAGATGATGCAACTGTCTTCAACAATGATAATAATAAGAAGTGTTTCTTAAGCAGCAAATCATCATATTAGAATGATTTCTGAAGGATCATGTGACACTGAAGACTGGAGGAATGATGCTGAAAATACAGCTTTGATCACAGGAATAAATTACATTTTCAAAATGTTTGCAATATTACTGTTTTTACTGTAGTTTTGATCAAATAAATGCAGCTTTGGTGAGTATAAGAGCATAACTTTAAAAAAATATTTTAAAATATCTTACCCCAAACTTTTGAGCTACGTCAGTCTGATGAATTAAAAAAGCAAAAGCACACCTCTCCTCAACAAACCACACAATTTTAATATCGCTGACTGTCACAAAATAAGTGTTAATTGTCTGAAGCGAAAACACAGCATGCTACTGTAGTGATAGTGGTAAAGAACCCCGTGACACAAGCATGGCTCTCACTGCTGCCAACAGATACCTCTGATGATATATGAGCTTCACTTCAGCAGTTAGAGAGGCAAACAGGGATGAAATGCAGGTGGAAAGAGAAGAAGAGAGATAGTGAGAGAAAGAGACAGAAGGACAGAAACGTAAAGGCAAAGACAAATGTTATGCTGAGTGGCCTCATTATTTGAACAGTGTTAAATTAGTGCCATTATATATATAATGGCACTAATTTAACACTGTTCAAATAATGAGTAATTATAAATAAATAAATATATAGATAGATAAATAGATAGATAGATAGATAGATAGATAGATAGATATTGATAAAGATATACAAAACGTGATTAATCACATCTAACATAAAAGTGTGTAAATATATGTGTGTGTGTGTGTACGTATATACACTCACCTAAAGGATTATTAGGAACACCTGTTCAATTTCTCATTAATGCAATTATCTAATCAACCAATCACATGGCAGTTGCTTCAATGCATTTAGGGGTGTGGTCCTGGTCAAGACAATCTCCTGAACTCCAAACTGAATGTCAGAATGGGAAAGAAAGGTGATTTTAAGCAATTTTGAGCGTGGCATGGTTGTTGGTGCCAGACGGGCCGGTCTGAGTATTTCACAATCTGCTCAGTTACTGGGATTTTCACGCACAACCATTTCTAGAGTTTACAAAGAATGGTGTGAAAAGGGAAAAACATCCAGTATGCGGCAGTCCTGTGGGGGAAAATGCCTTGTTGATGCTAGAGGTCAGAGGAGAATGGGCCGACTGATTCAAGCTGATAGAAGAGCAACTTTGACTGAAATAACCACTCGTTACACCCGAGGTATGCAGCAAAGCATTTGTGAAGCCACAACACGCACAGCCTTGAGGCGGATGGGCTACAACAGCAGAAGACCCCACCGGGTACCACTCATCTCCACTACAAATAGGAAAAAGAGGCTACAATTTGCACGAGCTCACCAAAAATTGGACAGTTGAAGACTGGAAAAATGTTGTCTGGTCTGATGAGTTTCGATTTCTGTTGAGACATTCAGATGGTAGAGTCAGAATTTGGCGTAAAACAGAATGAGAACATGGATCCATCATGCCTTGTTACCACTGTGCAGGCTGGTGGTGGTGGTGTAATGGTGTGGGGGATGTTTTCTTGGCACACTTTAGGCCCCTTAGTGCCAATTGGGCATCGTTTAAATGCCACGGCCTACCTGAGCATTGTTTCTGACCATGTCCATCCCTTTATGACCACCATGTACCCATCCTCTGATGGCTACTTCCAGCAGGATAATGCACCATGTCACAAAGCTCGAATCATTTCAAATTGGTTTCTTGAACATGACAATGAGTTCACTGTACTAAAATGGCCCCCACAGTCACCAGATCTCAACCCAATAGAGCATCTTTGGGATGTGGTGAAACGGGAGCTTCGTGCCCTGGATGTGCATCCCACAAATCTCCATCAACTGCAAGATGCTATCCTATCAATATGGGCCAACATTTCTAAAGAATGCTTTCAGCACCTTGTTGAATCAATGCCACGTAGAATTAAGGCAGTTCTGAAGGCGAAAGGGGGTCAAACACGGTATTAGTATGGTGTTCCTAATAATCCTTTAGGTGAGTGTATGTATATACAGTATATTTATTTACAAACTTTTATGTTAGATGCGATTAATCGATTTGACAGCACTTCTAATCGCATCTAACATAAAAGTTTGTTTTGTCTGATTAGATTCTGTGATGGAAATGACATTTTAAAATTAGTTGGGAATAAAATTATCTAGGCTAATTTTTTAACTATTTAAACTAAATGAATATTTTTATTCTTTTTGCATATTTTGACAAATCTATAGCTTTATAGATTGAAGACTAACCTTTGATAAAACTTTGAAAAAAAGGGGAATATGTGTATCATGTTGGAAATGATGCCAGATTTTTCTCGTAATTTGATTTAAAATCATATAGATAATTTTCACACAATAAATAAATGTTTATGATTATTTCATGCTCAATCTGTAGATTATCATAGTCTTTATATCATATCATATAGTGTAATTATCATAGATAATTAGGATTTTTATGATGGATTTTCATATTTGAAGAGTCTGAAAAAACAATAAAATCTATACTTACAACCCACTTAAAAAAAGTAATAAAAATAAACAATTTTCCAAGACAGAGTTAACGTGGCCTTAATAAAACAAATAGAAAAAATTAATCTGTTAGTCATAAAACTGTTTTTACTGTGTTCTTCACTGTACAAGTCATGTCATGTGACAGTGACAGTTGTGAATGGTGATTGGCTGAAATACCCAATATTTAATTATTAAAGTTGCTTCAGGGAGAAACCATTATATCTGTTAGACAGGTAAGCAGACACCAGCCGTAAATCTATCCCGGTCTCACAGTGAGCCCAAGGCCTGCCTGACCCTGCCACCGGTCACTTCAGAAAAACACATGGACTTTATAGAGCTTCATCATGGCTTTTATGATGCCATTTTATCAGATTCTTAAAAGCAACCGTTCCAAAGGTGAGCTAACATCAACTTTCTGTCATATTTTCTGCTCATAGTTTATGGATTGTTGACAGGCATTTGGTAAAACATAGAAGACATTTATATTCAAGGTTTCACTACAATGCAATATAAGAGTATTGTGTACAATAACGACATTTAGATCTATATGTAGTGATATACAATTTCCTATCGACAATGAATACTGAAAATTGCACCAATTTCAAGTTTGAGATCAGGAATGTAATTGAACGTTCTACTGTCTACACAAGAGCGCAGAGAATATTCCAGACATGACTGGTAATGTGAGAGATGATGGTATGAGTTTCTGAGTAGAGCAGGTGGTGAACAGGTGTTGTCTTTTCTAAAGATGCCTGATGGATCTTTTGAAATGTTGCATGAAAAGAAACATTACAGGGTTATCCTTCGAGGATGATCAAACAGATGATTATTGCCTGCAGTGCAGAAGAATATGTATTATATTACTGTTATATTCTTGTTGTTTCTGTTTGCTATAGTCTCCAGAAATAGTAGCTTCACCTCCTCTGTAATGCTGAAAATAATATACTGTATTTGTCCTCCCATGCACAGTATATAAAATGGGTTTCTTCTGATAATTCAGATTACACATTTTTCTCTTTGAAAATGATTACTCAAGGGAAGTCCTAACTCTCTGAGCTCTAATTGCATGTTCTTGAAGGCCTTCAGTTCTCCTCTGTGAGCTTTACATTTTCTCGTCCTGATTAGGTCATTTCTACACTCCGCACACACTGTATCTAAATGCAACTATGATGACTTAGAATTCATCCTTTCAGCCGGCCTTCCTTATTCAATCAGTTACAGCTGTCATTTATGCAACCACCTTGGCATATCATTTCACTGGCATGTGGGTCTGTAGTTTAAGGGTCCTATTTAATGAATTATTATGTATCAGATTTATTGCCCTATTCCTGCTTATCTAAAGGTAAGCTTATCTCTGTGTCTGCTCAAAATTCTGTGTAAAGACACAATGCAGCATAAAAGCCAGACTAAATTATGTGCCATTATGATAGCAAAATAACAATATGCCGTTAAAATGGCTGTGTAAATGCATATGCCACCTCTAAGCAGCTTTAAACACTCTGTGCAAAGACAACTTTGCCACTTCAGAAGTGCTTCTGTGCCACCTTTGCAGTGTAAATTTGCCATATATATATATATTAGGGCTGTCAAACGATTAATCGCATCCAAAATAAAAGTTTGTGTTTACATAATATATGTGTGTGTACTGTGTATAATTATTATGTATATATACATACACACACATGCATGTATATATTTAAGATATATAAAAAAATATATATGCAGTATATACTGTATATACATGTATGTGTGTGTATTCAAATATACATAATAATTATACACAGTACACACACATATATTATGTAAACACAAACTTTTATTTTGAATGCGATTAATCGTTTGACAGCCCTATATATATATATATATATATATATATATATATATATATATATATATATATGCCATGAAAAAGGTGAAGCCTAGAACAAATGATCTGCATATATCATTATCAACAAGCACCTTCCACAGAAATGCTGTTTTAATACAGTATAATTTTCCTATCATATGATCGTATTAGCTGTGTGTGTTTAGAGCAAATTGCAAAACGAAAACCCTCATATAAAAGGAAAAAAATATAGGCCTATATTCATTTCACTTTTCTTCACAACACAGTGAAAATACTTAAATAACACACTACAAAAAATATATATTTTCCTCTATCGTGCCAAACACTTGCCAGAATTTTGTTCTTTCTTACTGATTCAAGTAATCGATATCCGATTCGAGAATGAATCATTCTTTTTCGCGAATGAATCATTCTCAAGCAATTCTTGTTGAAGATTCTTCGCTTTCTTGTTTCGCTATGTGCATAATGGTAAATATCAATCATTTTGTGCTAGCTATGAGAGGGAGCAATTCACCTCTACTCCACATTAATTTGTTGTATGACAATTAGAAATTAGACTGCACAGAAATGGAAACTGAACTACAGGTAGCCCTAATACACACTAAATGTAGTCACGCAATGCTGATGTTGTTAACATTAACAATTTGAAAACAAAGTATAATTTACACGGTTTGACGTAATATGATAAGCGATCGTTAGATTTAATCATCGCGATTTATTGCAATGCTTTTTTTTCCTTAGTTGTTCAGAACAAAAGTGGATGTTAGCTACTTGTTTAGATGACATTTTCCTGTGACAATTCTTATGTTTTTCATACTTTTAAAAAGTAGAATCTGTGATTCCGAATGACAGTATCCACACCGGCGCGGTGACTGACAGAAACATTCTCCTCAAAACATTGGATTCATCCGCACTGTGCCTTGCAGAGGCACAATTCACGTAAAGTTGATAATTCCGCGAATAACTGCAATTGCAGATTTCGAACAGAGATGGCGACAAAGAGGAAAAACTATGGACTGCAGCTTTAAAATAGTCCATGTGACTCCAGTGGTTCAACCTTATGTTATGAAGCGACGAGAATACTTTTTTTTGGCACAAAACCCCCCTAAAATGGATATAAGCCAACGTAGTAAATACCGTGCAGCACTTTCTAAGCGAATGCCGGCTTACCATTGGCCGACGCTGAACACCACGACGCATGCGTGTGATACTGATGCATGAGCTGGCCAGTGTAGACTGCGTAGGAGACTGACACAGACAAGAAGAGTTTGTTGAGTTTGTTTTTTGCACAAAAAAGTATTCTCATCGCTTTATAAAATGAAGGTTGAACCGCTGGAGTCACATGGACTATTTTAAGTGGACCTTGAAAGTGGTAATTAAACCGCTGTCTATGGAGGGGTCAGAGAGCTCTCAGATTTCAGTGTTCGGAAGATGAACAAAGGTCTTACGGTTTTAGAAGGACATGAGGGTGATGAAAGAATGTTCATTTTTGGGTGAACTAATTCCTTTTTATATTTTTTCCGACCATGTATGAAGAAAACATATTTATGTTAAATAATGACTTAAGTGAACTGGTGAATCATTGAAATGATTCGTTTTAGGCATAAAATAATGAGAACAACTAACAAAATTCGGGATAGAATGAATGTATTTATTTTTAACGTAGCCTATTGTGAACAAGCTATTTTTATATAAACATTGTTGAAATAATAAATATCACCCAATAAAAAAAAACAGCATTTTACAGCAAACGAAAAAGTAGGAAAGTAGGTTAAAATCCCGCATTGGGAACAACTGAAGTGAGATGATCCATTTGAGCGAACCGATTCTTTAAAAGATTCAGAGTCCTCCTAAAGTAAGCGCGGTTCGTGCGCGCAGAGCCAGAGGGGGAGTTGAGCTCATTTCACCGTTCTCCGACGCCGCGTGACGCTTCAACACGGGCAACGCGCGCCGAACGCGAGGAAGCTCTCGCGCTCTCTTACGCGCTAAATAACGAATGCACACTGATGAATTTGAATTTACCGTGTCAGATCGGACCTGAGCGTTTTAATCGATGTCGGAGTTTTATCTCTGGATATAAGCCGAAACATCACCATCCTCCTCAGCTGAAAGGAAAGACCTCATCAAAGGTACGATATTCACGCAGCGGCCTGGCGTGTTTCTGGTTAAAATGGATCTGTTTAACAAACGATGGAGTGCAATCATTGTGCATCTGTGTCAGACCTGAAAAAATGCTGATGATGCTGATGCAGTGGATTTTGCGCTCGTTTTGGTCCCGTTAGACCTTTGATGTTGTCACTGCTTGTCATAATCAGTCGTTTTTTAAAGAAATGAACAGATATGATAAAGACGCATCACAGCTGTTGTAACTGAGCATCTTTGGCATCATCTAAAGAAAGGCTGCCATATATATATGGAATATTGCATATTTTTGGGGGGAAGAAACGCTACAGTTAATGCATTAAACCCACGAGCCTCTTTATCAATAGGCATTAAGCATGTGTATGTCATCAAATATATGCATATAAATGCATCATTGCTATGCGATGTTAGAATGACAATGTGTCATTGTCTTTCATGATAGTTTAAACGTCAACGTTTAGTATCTATGGACGCACAATTGTAAACGAAGGAACTATTTCATTACCATTATGCATCATTTATTGTCATGCATGACGTTAGAATGACAAATATATCTAATACATGAGCCAGTACAGGATACACTGCACTTGATATCCTATACGATTAGTGTTAAGATTAACACTTCTTGTATATGTAACGACAGCTGTGCATTGGCTTGAATTTGGCATATTTGGATGCGATGTCTTAGGTTTTCATGAACCGATGGGAGACAAATGCTTAAAGGGAAATGTATACAGGCGATATGACCTTTCCATGCATGTCTTCATTTCCTCTGCGGGGCCTAGTGGTTCAAGGACTCTGATGTATATGAGTGACATTTGTGGATCCCATAAGCCTGGATGTGTGATTTTTGCTTGTATTTGAATGCAGATGATGATTTTCTTTGCTGTTGTTTGCGGATAATGTATGTTTGTTGTCTGGGGATGTTGCTAGTGTGATTCTCTGCCACAATGCATCTATTTGCAGGCTGGTTTTCATTGGGTCACGCTACACGCATTGATTTTTCCACAGGCTGTAACTTTTTTGTGACATTATCCTAATAATACCTCTGTCATTTAAGAGGCATGCTTTGCCTTTTTTTTTGCTGCCCTGGTTTGCTTTAAGCTTCTGTTTTTGAGAAATTGTATGATATTTTTTTGTTTACACTGGCACATTGTATATGGTCCTCGTATCTTAGACTTTTCAGAATTCGATGATTTTTTAAATTTTAGATTTGAAGCAATAAAACATAACAATTGTGTCAGTATTTACATATTGTGACAAGTTTGATGGCAAATGCCTTTTGTCATGTATCATAAGGCAGTTTAGATATGTAGAATAAAGGTTAAAGGGATAGTTCACCCAAAAATGAAAATTCTGTCATTAATTACTCACCCTCATGTCGTTCCAAACCCGTAAGACTTTCGTTCATCTTCGGAACACAAATTAAGATCTTTTTAATGAAATCTGAGAGATTTCTGGCCCTCCATTGACAGCTACACAACTACCACTTTGACGCTTCAAAATCGCAAGAGATCGCAAAACTAATCCATATGAATTGTGCGGTTTAGTCCAAATTTTCTGAAGAGACTCGATCGCTTTATATGATTAACAGATTGAATTTAGGCTTTTATTCGCATATTAACATTGATCAGCAAACAGAAACAGAAACTCAACCACTTGCTATTGACACGCGAGAACAAACCTCATTGGTTCTTGCAGAAGCTCAAACATGCTGCGTAACATGAGAATGAACTTCATTGGTTCTTGCTGAAGCTCAAACGTGCTGCGTAACACGAGAATGAACCTCATTGGTTCTTGCTGAAGTTCAAACGTGCTGCATAACACGAGAATGAACCTCATTGGTTCTTGCTAAAGCTCAAACGTGCTGCGTAAAATGAGAATGAACCTCATTGGTTCTTGCGGAAGCTCAAACGTGCTGCATAACACGAGAATGAACCTCATTGGTTCTTGCTAAAGCTCAAACGTGCTGCGTAAAACGAGAATGAACCTCATTGGTTCTTGAGGAAGCTCAAACGTGCTGCGTAACACGAGAATGAACCTCATTGGTTCTTGCTGAAGCTCAAACGTGCTGCGTAACACGAGAATGAACCTCATTGGTTCTTGCTGAAGCTTAAACGTGCTGCGTAACACGAGAATGAACCTCATTGGTTCTTGCTGAAGCTCAAACGTGCTGCGTAAAACGAGAATGAACCTCATTGGTTCTTGCTGAAGCTCAAACGTGCTGCGTAAAACGAGAATGAACCTCATTGGTTCTTGCTGAAGCTCAAACGTGCTGCGTAAAACGAGAATGAACCTCATTGGTTCTTGCTGAAGCTCAAACGTGCTGCGTAAAACGAGAATGAACCTCATTGGTTCTTGCTGAAGCTCAAACGTGCTGCGTAAAACGAGAATGAACCTCATTGGTTCTTGCTGAAGCTCAAACGTGCTGCGTAAAACGAGAATGAACCTCATTGGTTCTTGCGGAAGCTCAAACGTGCTGCGTAACACGAGAATGAACCCCATTGGTTCTTACGGAAGCTCAAACGTGCTGCGTAACACGAGAATGAACCCCATTGGTTCTTACGGAAGCTCAAACATGCTGCGTAACACGAGAATGAACCTCATTGGTTCTTGTGGAAGCTCAAACGTGCTGTGTAACACGAGAATGAACCTCATTGGTTCTTGCGGAAGCTCAAACGTGCTGCGTAACACGAGAATGAACCCCATTGGTTCTTACGGAAGCTCAAACGTGCTGCGTAACACGAGAATGAACCCCATTGGTTCTTGCTGAAGCTCAAACGTGCTGCATAACACGAGAATGAGCCTCATTGGTTCTTACGGAAGCTCAAACGTGCTGCGTAACACGAGAATGAACCCCATTGGTTCTTGCTGAAGCTCAAACGTGCTGCGTAACACGAGAATGAACCTCATTGGTTCTTACGGAAGCTCAAACGTTCTGCGTAACACGCAAATGGGCCTCATTGGTTCTTACACGTCAAGCAAACATGCTTGAGCTTCCGTTTACCACAATTGATATGCGAGTTGATGAATGTTAATATGTGAATAAAAGCCTAAATTAAATATGTTTATAAAGCGATCATGTCGTCAGAAAATTTGGAGTGAACCACTCAATTCATATGGATTAGTTTTACGATCTCTTTATGAATGTTTTGAAGCGTCAAAGTTGTAGTTGTGTAGCTGTCTATGGTACAGAAAGCACTCAGATTTCATCATAAAGATCCAGAAGATGAACGAAAGTTGTATGGGTTTGGAACGACATGAGGGTGAATAATTAATGACAGACTTTTCATTTTTGGGTGAAATATCCCTTTAACACTTTACAGTAAGGTTCCATTTTTAAACATTATTTAACATGAACTAACAATAAAATATGAAATATGAAAAATGTTTAATCCTTAAACATTTAATAATCTTCATTAATGTTAATTTCAACATTTGCTAATACATTGATGTTATTATATATATATATATATATATATATATATATATATATATTTCAGATGTATTGCTCATTAACTAATAACGACTTAAATTTTGGTCTAAGGGTTTTGGTTTTCATACTTGGTCCTTTTCAGGGGTCTGAGCACGGTTCGTGGGATTTTTGGCCCATATGTGAACACTCAAAACGATCTCAGACCCCTTTAAAGTGAACTGAACCGAGACCATCTCGGGAGGTTGTCTGGGTACGGTTCGATATCATCTTATGGTACGGTTCACTAAAAACACGCAATCTGAACACAAACTGCTCTGGGCTTGCTTGATTTTTCTGTTCGTGAATTCCAATGTAGTTTGGTCATCAGATGCCTCCGTACAAATCGGCTGTTCATCATGGCTGCTTATTCTGGCAATCTACAAATTATTCGTTCACAATTTACACTTGTTTATTGCAATTTATTGCTTCCGAACTATGTAAGAGAGACGCAGCTGCGCGCCTTGCCAGTTTAAAATGGTTTTATGAGGGCACACACCTAAAAAGCATGCACAGAAGCCAGCTGTGACAGCGCGTGTACTAAACGGAATCTTCAGCGTCTTATTGCATTTATTTTAAAGAGTCAAAAACACACAAGTTTCACATAAACAGGTGATTTTGTCTTAAGTGAATGTAAACATTTGCTTTACTAGCAGTGGAGTATGTCATACAGTGAAGAATATGCAGTTTTATTTTTTCATTCCATTTCTTGAATGCTGCTTTAAGGCAAACCTATACTTTACCTGGAAATTTCTAAGCAGTCAATTTAATTTGCGTCTTTCTTTTTATTATTTTATTGTGTTGTTTATTTTTGTATGCTGATGTTATCATTGCCTTCTGCAATAAAATAAACCTGATTCATGGAAAACAATTTAAAATAATTATTTACAAAGGTGGATGTGTGATAGCTAGTGCAAGAATATGTAGTATTGCAAAAAATATATATATTTTTGTGTAAAAAGATAAACAACCTAATTCAACAGCATTTGTAGCAATGTCATTTAAAAAAATTATAATAATCTTTACAAACAAATATCTTAGGTACTTAGGCACAAACAATGTAAGTGAATAGGATCAAATATTGAAGGCCATAGGGTCAGCCATCAAACACTGAACTGGACTAGATCCAAAAGGCAACAGTATGAACACAAAGGGGTCTGAGACCACATTCCTACTAAAGTGGACCAAAAAAGGATTTGAGTCCTCTTTCAGGTACAGGGACAGTGTGAACGTGAAGAGAACTGGGTCCTTTTTCACTTGGTTCACCTCTTGGTCCACTTAAAGGAGTCTGAGTTCAGTTCTTTTAAAGAGGACCCAAGTGTGAAAATACCCTAATCCTCTTTCATAAAGCATGAAATATAGTGTATGAGTCCTAAGGGCCTCTTTTATGGTGATTTTTCAACATGAAAGTGAGTAAATAATAACATAATTTTCATATTTAGGTAAGCTATTGCTTATAAATATAGTTTTTATGTTTAGGCCCACGTCTTTCACACGTTGGACTGCTCGCAAAGCTTGGTTGAGACACTGGCCTTTAGACCCAAAGACATACTGTATGCATCTTTTAGTCTTACACCCACATTGTTGCATAATATAATGTAGCGGTGAAGGAAGTCACTGCACAGCCTCCCACTATATTCTCTGCGCTTTCTCGTGTTCTCTCTTTCAGACCACACGCATCCTCTTACTCTCCTCTCTATCTTTTACAGAGGCAAATTATGCCAGCAGTACCAGAGTCCCTCTCTCTGGTGACGTGCCAGCCTGTTGGTGAGACCCTCTGCTCCAGTGCCCACCCCTGTGCCCTCTCCCCTGGCAGGCCCATGCTGGTGGACGCCCTGCTCAGGTCCACGCCCGCACCATGAGCGCCAACGGCCCTGCTGCGCCTGCTGCGACTCCTGCCGCACCCCCCGCAGCCTCCGTGCCTGTACCTTCGGTGGTACCGGCCGGCTCGCTGGCCCAGAAGAAGCGGCAGCAGTATGCCAAGAGCAAAAAACAGGGCAGTTCCGCCAACACGCGGCCGCAGAGAGCTCTCTTCTGCCTCAACCTCAACAACCCCATCCGCCGGGCCTGTATCAGCCTTGTGGAATGGAAGTATCCTTTACCATTTGTAAAACATGACCAATATCAAAATTTTCTCATATCCAAGTTTAAATAATGTAATTTACTCACCTTCATGTTGTTCCAAACCTGTATGACTTTCTTTTTTCTTTTTTCATAAGTTCCAATGTTGTTTGGATCCCAGTGTTCTTCAGAATAACTTATTTTGTGTTCTTCAGAAGAAAAAAATGCATGTAGGTTTTGAACAACATGATGATAAGTAAGTCTTGTTTATTTTAAGGTCAGCTGTCCCTTTATAGTATTTATAGTACTCTAATATTTAGAGACAATTATATGTAAGCCATTTATAGGTTGAGTCCACTGAAAAGTATGAAAACTGGCTTTGCGGTGCTATCAAAACATTGCAGTTTAAATGTATCTAACCAATAAAATGATATTGCCTCGACCAATCGGGTGAGTTGGAGGTGGGACTATAGCGGATGAGGGGAGTGTTCTGGAAGTTTGTTTGAAAATTGCAATAGAGTGCTGCAGTGATGATGTCTTTTTGTAGGCCAAGCATCAACCTGGTTTCCTTGACAAAACCCAATAGGGTTATTGCAGAAAATAAGCTCTGTGACCAACAAAAGTTTATCATGATAATCTTCACAAATGAACACAAGGTTTATGAATTTTGAAACCTAAATACAATCTCCAGAAGTAAAAAGCAAAAAATTATATAAACATATAAAAGCTAAAGACTATAAATGAACTACATTACGATCACATGACTTCAACGTCAAGCTTCCAACAACTCTTTCAGTCTTGATTTAAAAAAAAAAAAAAAATCATTGATAGTTTGTTTTAGACTAGTTTGCACAAGTGCGATTATATACACAACGAGGCTGTAAAAGAGGACTAGTGAGTAGAAGAGTTTTCCTGTTCAACGTGATAAGTTTGATTTCCCTGAAAACATCTGTAGTTCTATTTTAGCCACTTGTTAGCAACCGCTTTTTTTCAAGACAAGTATAAGCTTTTAAAAAATCACAAGGGAGCATTACTAATGTATTTTAAGTTGTAGAATAAAACATGAAAATATCTTGAGCTTGTGTTCATCACAGACCTTATTTCAGGCGTTTAACCCAAAACCCCATTTAAAAAAAACACATGGTCGCTGGAGCCAGAAGTGCTAAAATGCTAACTCCAGGTTTTAGCTAACAAAATGTCATGGCTGATAGAAAAGTGGGTCTCAAATATTCTGTTTGCGTTTCATGGAAAAAATGGCATACAGGGTTGCTATGACAGAATGTTCATTTTTGTGTATACTATTGCTGTATGTGCAGTGGATTGCAGTATATTCTATTTTAGCATTCAAGCTTGTAAAAAATGGTGGTCTGCTCTTCAGCTCAGAGTTTGTT
Source organism: Rhinogobio ventralis (assembly GCA_039654625.1). Taxonomy (NCBI): domain Eukaryota; kingdom Metazoa; phylum Chordata; class Actinopteri; order Cypriniformes; family Gobionidae; genus Rhinogobio; species Rhinogobio ventralis. The sequence goes on from CM077213.1 coordinate 6,337,624, forward strand.
GTTTGTAAATACACTTTGAACGTTGAAGTAATTGAGCGAATCATCAAGAGAACAGGTAAACAAATGAAAGTAGTCCACCTTTACGTCTAAAGCAGACATCTCAGCTTGTGATCTCCAGTAGAAGCTTGTCTGGTGGTCTTTATTAGAGAGAAACTGTGTTCCCTGCAGTGAGGAGCACCTTAATCTCAAGCGCAAGTCAGCGTGTATAGCTGAGCTTTGAAAGGAACATCTGTTCCCCGGCCACACAGGGAAGATAAAGGCGCTATGGCTTCCAAGCTGCAGATCTCTACGAGAGAGGATCTATAGTCAGGGTAGAGCCACATTTCATTTTTGACAGGAATGAAAACGAGGCTGTGAGGGATAGAATACAGTGCGTTTAATGGATTGTACTGTTTTCTAATTGTTCAGCTGTCAGTAAAACAGTTTGGAAAGTTGTGAGCTGTAAAAAATTACGTGATCTAGGACCTTTATACAGTGCGTGCCATTGTAAAATCGTACGTCTATCCCTCACAGCATTGTTTTCATCTGTGTTAAATTCAGTATGGTGTTTAACCTAAGGCCTATAGCCCAGGATGTCTCTTTTTTTTTTTTTTTTTTTGTTGTCATACAATATAATGTACAGTGAAAAAAGCATTGCCGATGTGAACATTTGTGTAGGAACATGCAAAAGCTAGTGTTAGCCTAGCGCTACCAATTTCCCAGCTAACAGGGAATGTTCTCAGAATTTTTTTTGGCTTTTAGTATGAATATGTTAGCATTACTGTTATCTATAAGCTAGTGTGCTCCAAAACAATGACAAAATTCGCATTTAGAAGATATAAACATTCTAAACTTAGTCTCTTACTTCCACCAATATGGATCAACGATTTTGATGGCAACACTCTGCATTTCAGCTTCTCATCAGATAATATAATTTACTAGAGGTTCTCTGACAAAATGTTCTTTGCTTCTGTCTATTTATAAAATACATTAATTTGAACGAAATAATTAAAAATATAATTTGAATGGAGTCATGTCTCATTCATAGCGTTTGTGAATGATTCAATGACAAACACTTTTTTTAAACAGTCTCTTGTCGCCACCTCCTAATAAGCGATATATAAAATATAATAAACTTTTATCCCAGTACACATATGTCCACCTGCTATTTAAATTTTTGTAACACATAAATAACGAAATGTGTGGTTGAAAAGACTGTGAAGCTGCTTATCTGTACATTTACATGGCAGCTGCTCTCTCTCTCCGGATCAGCGGGAGCACGAACGCAGATTTGAATGTTGCAGTGCGATGATGAGGGGAGTGTTCTGGAAGTTTGTTTGAAAATTGCAATAGAGTGCTGCAGTGATGATGTCTTTTTGTAGGCCAAGCATCAACCTGGTTTCCTTGACAAAACCCAATAGGGTTATTGCAGAAAATAAGCTCTGTGACCAACAAAAGTTTATCATGATAATCTTCACAAATGAACACAAGGTTTATGAATTTTGAAACCTAAATACAATCTCCAGAAGTAAAAAGCAAAAAATTATATAAACATATAAAAGCTAAAGACTATAAATGAACTACATTACGATCACATGACTTCAACGTCAAGCTTCCAACAACTCTTTCAGTCTTGATTTAAAAAAAAAAAAAAAATTCCCTGAAAGTTTGTTTTAGACTAGTTTGCACAAGTGCAATTATATACACAACGAGGCTGTAAAAGAGGACTAATGAGTAGAAGAGTTTTCCTGTTCAACATGATGAAGTTTGATTTACATCTGTAGTTCTATTTTAGCCACTTGTTAGCAACCGCTTTTTTTCAAGACAAGTAAAAGCTTTTAAAAAATCACAAGGGAGCATAAAATATAATTCATAGAGTTTGTGAATGATTCAATGACAAACACTTTTTTCGCCACACATCTTGTCGCCACCTTCTAATAAGCGATATATAAAATATAATAAACTTTTATCCCAGTACACATTTGTCCACCTGCTAATTTTTGTAACACATAAATAACGAAATGTGTGGTTGAAAAGACTGTGAAGCTGCTTATCTGTACATTTACATGGCAGCTGCTCTCTCTCTCTCCGGATCAGCGGGAGCACGAACGCAGATTTGAATGTTGCAGTGCGATGATCGTACTTTAAAAGAGTCCCTAAAGTCTTCGGTTTAAAGCCTGTTTCACATCACAAGTGTCAGTGAGCAGCGCTTGTCTTCGCTGTCCATATCAATGAATGAGAGTATTCACATTGGAAGCGTGACGGCCGACTCTCATTCATTAACATGGGCAGTGAAAAAATAAGCGCTGCTGACTCGTCTGACATGAAACAGCCATGGTAATAGACATAGCAGAATCGCTGTCATTTAGAAATAAGATTGCGTGGGTGTTTGAGATTAGGAGGAGAAACGGTTAGAGATCAGGAGGAAACTGCGGCTTTACCAAGCTCAACGGCTCTGATCGAGCGGATGATATAAACAAAACGCTATTGGCTATTTTAAAAAAGGGGTGGAGCTGTTTGATATGTCCCACCCTGTCTTCCTACGTCAACACATTGAATAATGCTGCGCGTTTCAAGGCACTTCAATGGGCCTTTAAAGTTATGAACAAGCATTCTTCAGCTAATGTCAATGGAATGTTCGTTCAAAGTTATCCGTCTTTACTCAAGGGAACAATAGGAAAGTCAAAGAGAACTTCCCCTGAATGCCGCATAATCCAACATTTTTGTGTCCTAGCTCATGGCCTAATAAGAGTATTTAGCAGTGTAAAATTAGAACATTGCGTTGTACTGGATTTAAAAAATGCATTAAGTAAGTGCAAAAAGTAATGAGAGAGTAATGCGAGACACAACTCTCAGTCTAGCACAAAATGTTCCCTTGAAACAAAATTATGCACTTTTGTGAATGCAGGGTATAGATTTATGTTATGTCGAATGTTTAATGTAGACTGCAGCATTTTCGGGTCCTCTGACTCACACCAGTTTTATTTACAATTTGTGTCTCACTTGCAGGAAAGCAGAGCGGCTGAGTCAGTACTGTTGTGATGGACTTTTTGCTGTTAAAACGCATGCAAGTAGCTTCTCACTGCTATTTCCTTCTGACCCTCTTGACCAAACACAAGATGAGATTTAGCTGGGCGTTGTAATAATGTACAGATGAACAGGGGTGTCAGAGATTGTTGAATATTTCAATTATATGTTTTCTTTAATAGCTTTTGTTTTCTGTAATGTTTTGAATACCATTGTTTTTCTAATTCTGTTGAATTCTGCTAATTAAATTTCACCAAGGAAATGCAGGTACTTAGCTAGACTTGCTATTAGTGTCGCATAGCCAGACCTTAAGACTGACGGCAGAAGGTTGGACCATAGATATATGTACATAGATGCCTCATTATCGGCCGTTTCCATGGGCCGCTATAAGTAAGCTGTCCACCATATTGGAGCCATCCGTGAACATTCGAGAGCAAGTTGACAGCGTCTGTAACCGTGGTTAGACGCATGTATGAATATCTATATATGAAATAGACTTCAGCAGATGATTTTGCTAAACTAAGACAATATAACAAGACGAAGTGTCGCTGACACGACATTAAAAAGTTACCATAGTAAAAGTAAAAACATTAAAAGTACCATAGTAAAACATGTAATATTAAGTTAATACATATAAAAACACAAACCAACACATTCTCACATGTGAAAGGTTATCCCATTTCTTCTGGACTGAGGCCGTCTGACTGACAACCAAAGCAACCAATCAAAGTTTGTTTTGTTCAATGTGAATGTGAAGTCAATGTCCCTACAATGACAGTGTGGCATGCAACTAATAAATCATTGATTCAAGAACCTTGTGTAAAACACCTTAGAAGTCGATTGGAACCGTGTGTAGACTTTGTTCTGAGAATTTTAAATAATCTAAAAGTAACAAAAAAACGATTGTCACGACGGATATAATACAAATATTAGGTTATAATTGTTTTTTTTTGTTTTTTTATATATAATTGTTTTTCAAAAAATGTTTTACAAAAACATTTAAGAAAATATTTTTTTACACAATAAAAAAAAAAATGTATGAAAATGTCAATGAATTTTTGACAGAAAAAAATTGCTTTTGAGCCTTGTTAAATAATGGGTTTGGAGTAATTCCATCTGAATCTAGCAAATTCAAGGGATGAGCTGAAATTTGATTTGACCTTGAATTTGTTTTCTCTAGTTTTTGTCCCATTTTGTCTTGTTTGATTGATTCCAGTAGAAAATTTTACTTGTAAACCTTTACAAGAATGACTAAATGTGTGTATATTAACTGCCTCTAACTTTAAATATGTATATTCTGTTTGTACTATTCCTTAACTTTCATCTCAGGCCATTTGATATCTTTATATTGATAGCGATTTTCGCCAACTGCATGGCCTTAGCTGTATACATCCCCTTTCCCGAAGATGATTCCAACTCAACCAACCACGACCTGGTGAGTAAATAACTTCAACCTTTTGACCTTTTAGCATGTTCCAGCTTGACCCCTGCCATGCCCTTAAACCACATTAACTGCTGTGTACATCTGAAGATGGGGACGTGTATGTCAGCTCTTTAATTGTGTGCAGGTGTCTTTATAGAGCACGTAGTTCTTGTGGCGTAAAAATGTATACTAACTTCTTTTAAAATGAAAAAAAAGAATTCGCTTAAATAAAGACCAAATATTGCTAGCAAAGCAGGCCGGATTTCAGTCGTTTCATAATAATTTCTTCCTTTGAGAACAGGCGAATGTCTTTCTCCCCTCAAACAGAGCCACGGCATTGTGATTATATGTGTATATTCCTGGAAGGACATAGAGGAAAATCTGCCTCATTATAATCTTGATGATCTTTTTCTGAGAACAGATGCACGCTCAGCTCAGACATTTTCTTTTCAAACTTGCTTCTCTTCCTGTCGGCAAAGTGCTTCGCCTGTACAGTTCAATTGATGTGATTTTGCACTCTTTAGATTTATATTTAGACAAGCAGAGCATTTGGATCGCAGATTTGGTGAGTTTGTAGGGGGCGGATGTTCTTCGCCGTGCATTGGACCGAGAGGACGATTGTGAGTTGAGATAAGACAGCTGTTCGATCTTGTGGCAGCGTGGAGCTCAGCACAAGGGCTTCGTGATTTGTGAATAGCTCTCGTGGCTACTGGCATGGTTTAATTTAGTGATTTAAACTCAGACAGGAAGGAGAAAAGGCAGGCAGAGATGTTGCATCCTGGGTCTTTTGCCCCAAGCACTTTGGGGCTGCGTTTGATGAATTATTTAGTTTTTTTTGCTATAAAACTTAGAGTTTGTAATAATGAAAGTTTGTTGAAATGTTCAAACTGTGCAGGGAATGTTTCTGATGGGATTTACTGTGCTTTTTCATTTGTAGTCTTACACATAGTCGCTGTCAGGAGACCTTGGGCCCTATTTTACAGATCTGAGCACATGGTCTGAAGCACATGGCGCAGGTGCACTCAGGGCGTGTTCGAATCCATTTTTGGATTGAGTCATGGGTGTGTTTTGGGCGTAATGTGCAATAAACCAATCAGAGTCTCATCTCCCATTCCCTTTAAAAGCCAGTTGTGCTTGCACCATGGCGGATTCGCTATTTACATGACGGAATTTGAACCGAACGCTTCTCCAGAGAGAAATCCTTTTATTTTTAATATTTAAAAATGTTTGTGTGCTGCTGCTGTCCCTGTGTGTGTAACAAGCAGATGTTGTGCACCCGCCTATAGGCATATATTACTAACATGCCCTTTAAATTACACAAAAAATACTGCGCCATTGACTTTACACCAGGCGCAGTCGTTTTCAGTTGTCTCAAAATAGCAACGCGCCAACAATGCACCTGAAAACACCTCGTTTTCAGACCAGCACGCCCATGGGCGAACAGATGGGCGCGAGTGCATTTGCTATTTAAACAACATGGACGTGAAAATGATAAATGCGTTGGGCTGAAACTAGCAAAAAACACTTGTCGCACCTGGTGTCGCATTGCGCCGGGTGCATGATAAGGCCCCTTGTATCTCCATATTTCGTAATTATAAATGATCATAAATCATTATCATTGGCCACCCTTTACATCTGTCTGTGGGTTTTGCAAATATTTAACCAATGGAAAGTATTAAAAAGAGCTTGTGACTAAATCTCATAACTCCATACTCATAAAATTCATTGGCTATAACTATGTATGTACAGGCTGTTTGATATATTTGAGGAGCGGAGAAGAGTGTCTTAGGCTAGCATTTGTCGTTGAGTCATGAGCAATACTGTCTTAAATAGCCATGCATAGCACTTCATCTTTTATAACATAAGATTTTGGCCAAATGACAGAAACATAGCTACAATAAACTTTATAACCTGTAATTGATGAAAACAATACAATGCACTTACTGCCTCAGATGCGGCCATTCTAATGACGGACAAAACATGCCATACATTCACTGGTCAGAAACCTTGCATCTCCATTTAAGCTTGATTTTGGTAAAAAGTTTGGTAAATAATTTATACATGCAAGTGTCTGACCATATATAAAGCCATACGAGGTTTCCACCTGACAGCAATGAAATGTGACCATCTGCTCCATTATGGTACAGTTCAGATTACCGTAAACCCCACAAGCAGGGCATTGTCCTTTCTGTGCACACATGTGACAACAGTACACGTCCAATAAACATCCTTATCGGTCGTTTTGTGTCGGCTGTGTTATCTCATCCGTCTGCGCTCCCATGTGTGTGTTAAACAGCAGGAGGTAATCGCAGAGCAAAATTTCATCAGAATCCCAGCAGGCATGATAACATGCATCCCAGGTTGTCTCACACGGATAAGCAGAGGACATGCTGGGGAGCCTATAGTTACATTAGAGGGTCAGAGATGCACCAGTGGCCCATATAAACTGCACCATGCGCGATCAAGGTTTAAATATGTGCTTTTATATTTCTAGATGAAAGATGTGTGATGTTACTAAGTAAAGCATCACTATTAGTATTGCTCATACTTAAAGGTGCAGTGTGTGAATTTTAGCGGCATCTAGTAGTGAGGTTGTGAAAGGTCTTTATACACCACTGAAAACATAGTTCTGTATATTATATTGCATTTCTGTCAATAGATCCTCATAAACCTTTAAGGTTAGTGATTATGATAAGTCATGCAGTTTTGATATTTTGATGATTTTCACCTGGCGGATGAGAAAACAGAGCAAAAAACTCTCTAGAGAGTATCTAGAGACCGCATTCACAAAACATTCTTAAGACAAAACTTGAGAAGAATTTGAATTCATCGTAAATTTTCGTAATAACCTTTTAAAAGTTAGGATAACCTCCAACTTGTCTTAAATCACTAAAGGTTAGATGTTTAATGATTTTTTGTGTAGTTTTAAATAGGGATGCACCGATATGAAAATTTTGCCCGAAAAACGATAATTCTTTGTATTTGAAAGCCGTTAACCGATATATTGGCCGATAAATCTAATTCCAAATTTTAATATAATTTTTGAGTGCCTGGTTACGAAAACAAGTCTCACCATTAAAAGCCATGTCCCAAGCACACAATCATAATGTTCTCATAATTTTATGTAGTCTATATGACAGACTTAACTATTTTTCCTTTTTTGAAATAATTCCAATCTTATTTCAAGCAATTCAAAACCATCATGTCGAACAGTGTGCATCTGGAGTGTCTCAGCGGAAGGAAATAATCCATTATTTATCAGCTTTAATATATCGGCCAAATTTTCTTATCGGGCCAATAACGATAACATTAAAAATGAACATATATTGTCCGATACCAATATGGTGGCCGATTAAAAATAGCATAACATAAAAATAGCTATAGATTCTCAGAATGTTCTGGCAAGGTTCTCTGAAAGTTATAAACAAACGTTCTTCCATTAACATTAATAGAGTTACTTGGTATTAATTTTCTGGAAAGTTTTAGTTGGAGCTTGTCTAACCTTTTTTAAATGTTAAAACATTCACATAACCAAGAATTATTATTTTTTTGAACATGCAGAAAACATTCAGAAATAATACAACTTAATGTGAATGTTAGCAAAATATTCTGTTAGCTCTGATATAATACTATACTACTATAGGGATGTACACGAGTACACTAAGAAACTAATGATCGATATTGTTAACAATAATTGGCCACGTGACTTTTTTTTGTTCAAGATAAGGAGACTGAGAGAAAAAGAGTGATGGAGATAAGGAGAGCAGGAATTTACAAATAATCTGCCCACTAACATGGTTTTAAAGATACTGTTATCCAATATTTTTGTCCTTTAAACGCCTTGAAATGCACACATGTAGATCAGAGAAATAAAAAATGTTCTTAGGGGAGCATGACCCCGTTTTCAAGGCTTTAATATCTAATAGAAAGCGAGGAATCGAAATATATGGGTATGACCTAGCAGCACATTCCTGCCTCTCATAATACCATGCAAATGAATACAGAGGCTGTCTATCGCTGATTTTAGCACAACAGAGAACACCTCACACACCTCACACACCTCGGGACTGCATGAGGTTGCTTTCAAAGCGCGGAAGGCTCAGAAATAGCATCAGTGGCACAGATCAAGCATTGTTACTGACTACAAGGCAGATTGGTTGGTAATTCTCCTTTGAAAGTTTTCTCTCAGCTGAGCTTTAGTTTTAATTGTGGTTTTAGATGCAGCTCAGGGGAGTTTCATTTAGAGACTCCAATTAGGGGGTCCAGTTCAGGATCAAACATCTCTTGTCCATACAAAAATGTTCAAAGTGTTTTTCAAAGCAAAACTTTATCACAGAGTACACACAGACAGCACATTTCCTCATGTGAGCAACATTTAATAGAAACCAGCTAATAGTTTTCCAGGGTATTTTTAATTCTGATCTAGAGTGTGTACTTACATTATACTATCATTCAAAAGTCAATGAGATTTTTTTTTTTTTTTTATTAATATTTTATTCACCAAGGACACATTAAATTGATCAAAAGACTTTTATAATGTTCCATAATATTTCCATTTTAAAGCTGCAGACCGTAAGTTTTGCCTCATCATCTCTGTTTGAAACCTGCATTTGCATTTATTTGCAGAGTTATCATCTGTACATGAGTTGTGCGTCGGCGCGGATTAATCTAATGTTTTGAGGAGTGTGGCTGTCATTCATTCACTGCACCGGTGTGGATACTGTACTTCGGAATCACAGATTCTACATCTTGGAGTATAACCTAAATAAGAATTTTCACCGGAAAATGTAATCTGAATAAGTCACATGTCTGCCACTTTTGGGAAGAAAACATTGCAAGAAATCGCGCTACCAACGGTGATTAAATCTAACGATTGCTCATATAACATCAAACCGTGCAAATTATTATTATTGTTATACTTTGTTCTCAAATGGTTAATGGTAACAGCATTAGCATTGCGTGACTACGTGTATTTAGTGTTTATTAGCATTACCTGTAGATTTCAATTTCCGTACAGTCTAATCCTTTGCTTTTGACTACAGGTGAATCTCCAGTTGTCACTGATGATATACACTCACCTAAAGGATTATTAGGAACACCTGTTCAATTTCTCATTAATGCAATTATCTAATCAACCAATCACATGGCAGTTGCTTCAATGCATTTAGGGGTGTGGTCCTGGTCAAGACAATCTCCTGAACTCCAAACTGAATGTCAGAATGGGAAAGAAAGGTGATTTAAGCAATTTTGAGCGTGGCATGGTTGTTGGTGCCAGACGGGCCGGTCTGAGTATTTCACAATCTGCTCAGTTACTGGGATTTTCACGCACAACCATTTCTAGAGTTTACAAAGAATGGTGTGAAAAGGGAAAAACATCCAGTATGCGGCAGTCCTGTGGGCGAAAATGCCTTGTTGATGCTAGAGGTCAGAGGAGAATGGGCTGACTGATTCAAGCTGATAGAAGAGCAACTTTGAGTGAAATAACCACTCGTTACAACCGAGGTATGCAGCAAAGCATTTGTGAAGCCACAACACGCACAACCTTGAGGTGGATGGGCTACAACAGCAGAAGACCCCACCGGGTACCACTCATCTCCACTACAAATAGGAAAAAGAGGCTACAATTTGCACGAGCTCACCAAAATTGGACAGTTGAAGACTGGAAAAATGTTGCCTGGTCTGATGAGTCTCGATTTCTGTTGAGACATTCAGATGGTAGAGTCAGAATTTGGCGTAAACAGAATGAGAACATGGATCCATCATGCCTTGTTACCACTGTGCAGGCTGGTGGTGGTGGTGTAATGGTGTGGGGGATGTTTTCTTGGCACACTTTAGGCCCCTTAGTGCCAATTGGGCATCGTTTAAATGCCACGCCCTACCTGAGTATTGTTTCTGACCATGTCCATCATTTTATGACCACCATGTACCCATCCTCTGATGGTTACTTCCAGCAGGATAATGCACCATGTCACAAAGCTCGAATCATTTCAAATTGGTTTCTTGAATATGACAATGAGTTCACTGTACTAAAATGGCCCCCACAGTCACCAGATCTCAACCCAATAGAGCATCTTTGGGATGTGGTGGAACGGGAGCTTCGTGCCCTGGATGTGCATCCCACAAATCTCTATCAACTGCAAGATGCTATCCTATCAATATGGGCCAACATTTCTAAAGAATGCTTTCAGCACCTTGTTGAATCAATGCCACGTAGAATTAAGGCAGTTCTGAAGGCGAAAGGGGGTCAAACACAGTATTAGTATGGTGTTCCTAATAATCCTTTAGGTGAGTGTAATTTGGGCCTTTCTGGATTACAGTCTGCCATCAAAATGATAAGTTTAATTATTCCAGCTGCTGTGAGAAAAGGCTATAAATGATCCGTTGAAGAACATGCTCCTCGCGTGCATTACTACTACTAGCCGGACTCTTTCTTTATGTATACAGACGTGACGTAAAGACATTTAAATTTCCCGTGGAAATCCACCATACCACTCTAATTATAACACATTATTATAAGCTTACCGTTGTGAATGGGGAGATAGTTTTGAATACTGGCTTGTTGTGTACTTGCTCAAATTGATTTTAGATAATTTTAACCAAAAAAAGTTACGGACTGCAGCTTTAAGTAAGTGCTGTTCTTTATGGACTTTCTAATCAAGGAATCATGAAAAATTATCATGTTTTTCACAAAAACATTAAGCAGCACATCTGTTTTCAACATAATATTAAGAAATATTTCTTGAGAAGCAAATCAGCATATTAGACTGATTTCTAAAGGATCATGTGACACTGAAGTAATGATGCTGAAGATATTTTTATATCTTATTTGGCAGCAGGTATATTAGGCTGCTGTCACTTTAAGACTTAACACACGTATCCATTACACTGTTACACGCGTTTTCTTTTTCAACTGTTTATGTTCACTTAAAACATAACTGACTGTGTTTACGCGATTACTCACCAAGACCGGCATTTTGACATTATTTTGTGTGTATTTGACTGTGTAAGTGCAATTAGTGCTTTATGTGCGCGCACTTTGGGTGTAAGCACAAAATCTGCGGGAATGAGTAAAATAATGCACAATCCCACGCCAAGATTCAATCCCTGTAACACCAACAATATTCATCCGGAGCAAATGAAACGAGTGAGTGAGGGGAGGTGGGTTTGTGTGTCAACTCGCTGTCGGAGAGAAAGAGCAGCTGGTATTGTGCATCTATTCTGTGGAAAATTAGTATTGAAAGCGTTTTAGATCATTTCAGTATCGATATGTATCGAAAAATCTATATTTTTGACGCCACTACATTGCACTTAGTTTATTATTTCAGATGCCTTTTTAGAAGACTACAATCAAAAAATGGATATATTATATATAAAATTCAACATTGACATTAACACCCGCCAACCCGCCAAATGCGGGTGGATTTCGGTAGAACCGTGTAACGCAGTCACTCCTACAATCCACTTTGGTGGGTGTTAATGTCAATCCCTCTATTCAAATAAAAAAATTATGTATTTTTTTTGTACTAATATTTACAGTATTACTGTGACCAAATAAATGCATCCTTAATGAGCATAAGAGACTTCTTTCAAAAACATTTCAAAAATCTTATTGACCACAAACTTTTGGCTGGTCTGTACGCATAGAATGAAGTATAATGAAGTATGTGAAATAGGACAGACCTCGTGTTTAAGTAGTAACCACCTGTTTAACGCTACACAGTTATGAATAATGTAAATGCTTCTTAGTGTATATTACAGCAGCCATGCACCTTTTCATTTGTCATTCTGCCTCTACTAAACAACAATAACATCTGTGCTGTGTTATAGGATGTTTCTATGCCTCTTTTTATGCATGAGTTCCCTTCATATTAGGTGTCCTATATCTAAGGGACTTCATTACCCAAAGGTCTCAGCTTTCATTTGGCCTTTCTAGGTGGTAAGGAGTTCAGAGTATAGAAAGTGAAATCTCTGAAAGGAGAGTTCTGGGTTCAAAACAAGTCATGCGAATTCATTTGGATTGAAAGGGGTGGTTTAAACCTTTTCTAACCCGTTCGGTAGGACATGTAAACACTTGTGAAACATGTGAAAACTGAAACTGGAACATTCTGTGCATGTGTAATGAAGTAGAAATGACGCACGGAACGAGCTGTTGTGGTTGAATATGTAAGAGATAATCCACAGCTAGCTGTGCATTAAACAATTTTAATTAGGGATGCACCGATATGAACATTTTGGCCGATATGGATAATACTTTGTTTGATGCCGATAACCGATAAATTGGCTGATAAATCTAAATCTAAAATATCATTTTTGAGAAGTAATCTAACCCCGGGGGGTTAATAAAGGCCTTCTGAAGCGAAGTGATGTGTTTTTGTTATACGTTGTGTCTGTTACGCTGACACAAGTTGAATACGGAAGACGGTTTGGTGGAAGCTAGATATTTTACGTTTTAAATATGGATAGTTTTCTTACAAAAACGCATCGAGTACTTTTATATATATTTTTTGGGCTGCCATTCACTGCCATTACAAAGCTTGGATTAGCCAGGACATTTTTTTTATATAACCACTATGATTGTATTTGTCTGAAAGAAGAATGTCATATACACCTAGGATGGCTTGAGGGAGTAAATCAATTTTAATTTTTGGGTGAACTATCCCTTTAACTGTATTTTCAAACAAACACAACGAGCATTTGAAAACAGCGGGTTTTGAATCAGTGGATACCGAATATACCTGTTTTTGTTTTCCCCCTGAATGTCATGTGCGGGGTTTCGTAATCAGCTGATATTAGAGATTCTTTTTTAATTATTTGGTATGTATTGGCAGATTTTGGATATTTTAGTGATGCTCGTTGAAAACTCATTTGCTCAATTCTCATTTCCTTTTTTTTATATTTAGATTAACTTTGTCATCTAATGCTCACTTAAAGTTAAAAATACGAATTTGTTAACACTGTTAAAGCTGCACTGTTAAAAATTATCCAAAATCAATTTGAGCAAGTACATAACCAGCCAGTGTTCAAAACTATCTCCGTACCTTAGCCCAATTCACAACGGGAAGCTTGTAATAATGTGTTATAATTTGAGTGGTACTGGTAGCTTTCCGCAGGAAATTCGTGCATGCCACATTCATCTTTGCGTCATTACTGTATCAAAGTAATACAGTGATTGTGTCACGCCTGTATCAAAGGGCTGTATACATAAAGAAGGAGTCCGGCTCGCATGTGAGGATGCTGCAGGTGGCGGATCATTTATAGCCTTTTTTCACACCAGCGTGAATAATTAAACTTATCATTTTGAAGGTGAATGTATTCCAGAAAGGTCCAAACGACAATCATCAGTGACAACTGGAGATTCACCAGTAGTAAGAAGCAAAAGATTAGACTGTACGGAAATTGAAATCTACAGGTAACACTAATACACACTAAATACAAGTAGTCATGCAATGCTAATGCTGTAAACATTAACAATTTGAGAACAAAGTATAACAATAATAATAATTTGCACGGTTTGATGTGATATGACCTAAACGATCATTGGAGTTAATCACCGTTGGTTATTTTTCTCAGTTGGTCAAAAGTGGCAGACATGTCACTTACTTTTTCAGATGTCATTTTCCGGTGAAAATTCTTATTTTGGTCATACTTCCAAGACGTAGAATCTGTGATTCTGAAGTACAATTATTGACAGCCAGACATACTCCTCAAAACATTAGATTCATCCGCGCCGATGCACACCCCACGTAAAGATGATAATTCCGCAAATAACTTTAATTGCAGGTTTCAAACAGAGATGGTGACACAGAGGCAACTTACGGACTGCACCCTTAAATGTAATATTGGGACTGATCTACTAGGGATGGAACGATTACCGGTTTCACAATAAACCACAATAATAAGTATATATCGTTTAAAATTTAATTATCATTAAAACCGCGTTTGATTATCACGGTTTTGAATGAGAAGAAATGGCGGAATGCAGTGACAGCGCCGGGAGATTTTCCAGCCTTCTAAAAGGACCAAATCTGAGGTGTGGTCATATTTTGGTTATTAAACTTAATCGAAGATGGTCACCCTGTCTGCAGAACATGCAAGAAGAAAGTCGCTGCAATAGGGGGAAACACTTCAAATCTGCGAACCTTGCAAGACAAGTGGACTTGGACCTCTACTTCCCTACTTCTGGGAAATAATACCGTGAAGCTTCCACGATGAAAAGTTTGCAGCAAGTGGCTTTTAGCCAAAGACGAACGAACAAATTCAGACAAGACTAGGGTGACATTTAAGGGATAATAATGTATTCATTGTACACATATTACACAGATTTTCTTTACCACATAAATAATTACGTGGATATATTGAATTGAGATTAATCTTTTAAATCTTACCTGTTTATAATCCATTTTGTACAGTGTACGAAACAATCGTCCAGACAAGATGATCAAAAGAAGTTAGAAATAATTATAGTAGTATTAATAGTAAAGTCCTCTGATTACATTTTCAATACAATCAAAAATGGAGACGCAAGACGACAAGTTGCTTTTGAATGAAATGAGAGAATGCATCCGTTGTGATACGTGTTATAATGCGTTGCTATTGACAACGGCCATTATAAGAAAGGAAATGCTACAGAATAAAGTGCATAGAGCTGCTTGTTTTATTTGTTGTTTGTTGATTCAAATATAAAACTTGTTTAAATGTTTTCAGGTTGTGCATCTGTTCTTTTTGAACACTTTCATCTCATTTGAACAAAACCGTTGATAATATTGATAAACGTGACAATTTGGGTCACTATAATCGTGATATGAAATGTTCATACCGTTTCATCCCTAATTCATACTGTACATTTATAATGTTGTGATGACTAAATTCACTTGTAGCTTTTAAAATGATTGATTTGTAGATTTTAGTGTTTTATTTTTAAATTAATTAAAGTACTAATTACTAGACTAAAGTAATCTGTGCCTTCCTGTTGTAAACAGGATTTTTTTTGCTTGTTTTTATCAACTGAAAGATGAGTTGAAATAGTTTCTGTGGTAATCGACAGCATCTGTTGCATACTTAACTTGACAAATTGACGTATTGAACCCTGAACATTCTTTTAAGACACTTAATTTCATTATTGATTACTTAGCATTGCTTCAAATTAAAATGTCTTATAATGCAACACCTTACTTGCATTTACATTTTGCACTTTTTGAAAGATTACATCTTACATTATTGCATATTACAATTTTGTGTTGTCTTTTCCGACCCATAAGATTTCTGCTTCAAATAGATCATGCGTCAGTTTGCCGAAAAAGGAACATCTTGCGTCAAGTATTTGTGAAGCAGTCAACACATCCTGTAGCCCCAAGCTCTCGCTCCGCTAATGACGTACAGTACCTGTCTGAGTCAAACATTCCCTAGATAAGTATTCTCTACAATTCTTGGCTTGCCGTACCCTTCCTTACATACAATATGCCACTCAGAAATGTGGTTTGCCGCATGTATGAGTAAGGAAAGCCATCATTTGGTACCTCTAAGGTGCACAAGGCGACACACAGCCTCTTTAGACACTCACATTTCTTCTTCAGACACAAACATAGATGTGGGGTCTGGAATAAGGTTATTCCTGGCTGTTTCTTGCACTAGATTGAAGGCTCCAGGCAGCTCCTGCTGAACACGACTGTGTACAAGCGTGCCCTTTTCATAGCCAATAATATTCACATTCTCCAACCTTTACCACACACACACACACACACACACACACACACACGTCATGTTGTATATCACGGTGGAAACATTACATTCACTTCTGTTGTTGTTAAATTAAGCTAATTATTATTACTACTCCATCACGTTACCCCTTGCAGGCACCTTTTGCCATTTTTACATGTAAAATAACTCTTAAAAAAATACAGTACCATAGTACAGTGATTGTAATGGGCTTCTGACATGACATTTCAAGCTCTGACATGCAGCATTTTCCTGCAGTGTGACAATTTTAACTGCAGTTTCCTAATTTGTTTATAGTTATGCATGTTGTGTTTATGATCTCCTATTATTTGACAGACTAAATGGTATTTGGCCATTAATAAATAAATTTGTCACATTGCAGGGCCATTTGAGTGAGCTACAAAAAAGCTAGGTGATTAAAAATGAGATGTTATGACTTGTTACAGCACCTAAAATATACACTTGGCTATAAATATGTACATATTTATACCTATATTTTTCAGTGTTTCTGAAAGAAGTCTCTTCTGCTCATAAGGCTGAATTTATTTGATCAAAAATACAACAGTAATATTGTAAGTTTATTAGAATGATTTCTGAAGGATCATGTGACACTGAAGACTGGAGCAATAATGCTGAACATTCAGCTTTGCCATTACAGGAATAAATTACATTTAAAAAAATATTCAGTTTTTTAAACTTGTAATAATATTTCACATTACTGTTTTAACTCTATTTTTCATCAAATAAATGCAGCCTTGTTGAACATAAGAGACTTCTTTCAAAAACTTAAAAAAAATCTAATTTCAATATTTTGACCACCAAATTTTTTACCTAAAATCACATTTAATAATTTCTTAATATAGGTTTATGTCATAATTTACTCCAAGATACCTAAAAAAAACCCAACAAAAACATATAGCAAGACAGTGGTACCAGTGTCGGAAAGTAAGTTGTTTTTTTTTTTTTGTATATTTTTATTTATTTATTCAGGGATATTATGTCTCCTGTGGTGGATTTAATGGAACATTTTTTGCAACCATATAAAACACACTGTGTGTGCCCCATTTATGTCAAATACTTAACCTTAATTCATTTAAATAAATGTACCATCTGAATAATTAATATTATTAACTTGGCTTAGAATTAAATTTTATGTGTAAGATTTTAATGAAAGCATTGAGCTTTTTGTCTCTCTTTGTGAGTTTGTTTTCAACACTTTCAGTGGCATTTTTGCCCCAAACCCCCTTTTTTTTTGCCTTGCATGTTAAAAAAAGAAAGAAAAGAAAACATGGTCGTACTATGGTACTTTCTTGTTAGCAAATTTATAAATCTCTTTTCCTTTTCCTTTTACTTTTGGGACCATGAGGTTGACCACAATTTAGATTTTTTTAGGTTTTAACAATTTATTATGGAGACAATTTATCCCTGCAGAAAAGGACAGCAAACACAACACACTCTGGCATACATAAGCTTTACACCAGTGTTTTCACACAGTTGTCAGGTTTAACCTACATTAGAGTCACTGTGAGATTAAAATAGAGCAAAATGATTTGAGATGGAATCAGCCCCAAGTGAAAACTGCACCATAAGAAGTATGAGGGAAAAGACTGATGTTAAAGAGGTACTTCACCGCTGGCAAAATGGACTGTTAATAAAACTTGGCTACCTGACTAGAGAAAACGGATAAAAAAGGCTGTTGTCTTCCCCTTTGCAAACAGGTAGAAAACTCTGGGCATGTTGCCATTCGAGGCTACTTCCACCAGTCTGCTATGGATACACTTGACCAGTCAAATACCGCCTTGCTGTAGAAGGACATACTTCTTAGCAAACTTTTAGTCATAATGGTGTGGACTTGTATTGTTCTCAGGTGCAAAAATTCGAAGAGTAAACATTTAGCGGGTGTGAGTTACTTTCGGTTTCTAGTGAATGATCTAGCGCGTTGTAGGTAGTGGTTAAAGGTGGCAAAGAATCGTAAATATGGAGAGAACGTTGTGACCGGAAAATCTGAAAAGCCTCATTGTTTGTAGTCAACACTTCAAACTGGATGACCATGAACACAGTGTTTTAGGCCAAATGGCAGGGAAAACTGAAAGAAACTGCTGGTCTGCCAGTTCCACCCAACCCCCGAAGCAAAACGCTGTTGTGTACAAGTAAGAAAGCTGTTGCCATAGTGTTCCTTTTTTACCATAATGCTGTTTAAAGAGTAGACATAGTACAATGCAATTTTCAGTAATAAACCTATCCTTACAATAACTGTTCTGTTTATAACCCTCTGTCGATCCAACTGTCCGTGGGTGGGGATACAAAAATGTGGAAGTATAATCTGTTGGGGTTTTTTTTTCACAAAAGCCCTGGAGCTGTCAAACACGTCATCCAGTGGCCTGTTGCTGACAAAACGTGATTTTCTCTGTCCAGGTAACACGGCGAACGAGTAACAATTCTTCATTTGCTTATACTACCGACATTCTAACAATACAGAGCGGGTTGAAAATCGATGAAGTTACACTTTAAGCATAAACCTGTTTAGGAGGAGAAGCCGTTGATTTCTCTAAGGGGAATCAGACGTTTGTGTGTGTTTGTGTTTGTGTGTGTTTGTGTGTGTTTGTGTTTGTGTGTGTTTGTGTGTGTGTGTGTGTGTGTGTGTGTGTGTGTGTGTGTGTGTGTGTGTGTGTGTGTGTGTGTGTGTGTGTGTGTGTGTGTGTGTGTGTGTGTGTGTGTGTGTGTGTGTGTGTGTGTGTGTGTGTGTGTGTGTGTGTGTGTGTGTGTGTGTGTGTGTGTGTGTGTGTGTGTGTGTGTGTGTGTGTGTGTGTGTGTGTGTGTGTGTGTGTGTGTGTGTTTGTGTGTGTGTTTGTGTCTGGCTGTGTCTCCGGACCCCAGCGGTGATGAAGGCTGAAGTGTATGTTTAATCACTTAGCTAACCGCTTATTTTCACCAGATGCACTGACTTCCCAGTGCTCTTTATCTTAGCGTGTGTGGGTTTGACGCTTTGGAAAGCCTCTGTCCATTCGTGTGTGTATATTTAGTGAAATATTGATGGGAATATTTGATTTGGTGTGCCACACTGAGTATGCGTTTTATATGCATTTCGATTAGTAGGATTCTGTGTAATGGAGTGTGTGAGAGGAGAGAGAGAGTCATATGGAGTTTGAGGTCTAGTTTGCCTTCAATGCATTTTATATTTGCATTTTATATTTTTAATATATTTAATATTTTCACTTTTATTTTATTGTTTTTTTTCTTTGATAACATGCTTTTACAGCATTTAGTGAGGACTCTATGTAATGCAGTTTTCTATGGAAGCTTGTTTCTGCCACTGAATAAAAACTGAAAAAGGTAATTACGACTTATCTCACAATTCTGACTTTTTTTTTCTTGCAATTGCAAGTTCTGACTTTTTCTGAGAATTGTGAGATATAAACTCACTCAGACAGCAGTACGAAAATTAGGCTGCTGTCACTTTAAGAGCTAATGCATGGATCCACTATACTGACACACATTTTTTTTCTTATCTGTATATGTTCACTTAAGACATAACTCACTATGTTTATGAGGATGCTTGCCAAGATCTTCTGGGAAAAGTTCCCTTTCGTGTCTTGTGCTTTCGTAACAACGCATTACGTTTTGTTTGCGTTCATGTTCTCAATTTTGCAATGTTAGAATTCATAAAAATGTTACAGGCCAACTGGTGATTGACACTGTTTCGTAAACTTGCCAACAAAGATTTTTACTCACATTTGGCACTTGGTGAGTGTATGTGTAAATGTAGATACTGGTGGTGCTCTCTGTGTGTAATTGTGTCTTTGGCATCAATACTCTGTCCTGGCTGACTTTTCCTCAGGTGATCTTGCTCTTAGGCATCGAGTCAAGTCAGATTTCAGAATCACACTTACTAACATGCAGAGGCACACACACGTAATAGATGCAGATACACACCCATAATATAAAAGGTGGGTGTAAATACCTTAACTAGTAAACTAGAAAAAATTATTCTGGATAATTATAAGGATTTCTGTCACATGTTGGATTGGAAGAATTGTCCATGTGTTAAATGTATCATAACTTGCCTTAGAGAAGAAGCATCTACAAATGACTAACTAGCAACTTTATTTACGAAGACATCGCTAGATGCATTAGTAGTTTACTAGAATGTGTTCAGTCTGTTGCTGTTCTGACTTCTGTGCTGATGTTTGAATACAATACAACATTATTGAGTCTTTACTAGAGTTTTGTTGCAAGATGTTTGCTGCATTAATGGAACATCCGGTCATTTATTAGGAGATGGTGGTGGGAAGCATCTTTTAATGTTTCGTTAACTGGTTTCACATATATATATGGCACAAAACCCTTAGCAACCACTCTTAGCAACGAAAACAGATGTCTGTTGTCATTGAAGCTTGTATTATTGTGAGAGAGAGATTGAGTGAGCAAGTGTATAACCTGCATTCAGATTTAGCATATTCCTTAAGGTCAGTCCTTGGTTCATAATAAAAAATCAGTTGAATGTCCGCTGCGATATCTTGTCCTTTTAACAGTAAAGGGGTTTTCCCGTGTCTTGACAGTAACAGCAGTCATTTGTAATTTGCGTCTTGTTCCTGTGTTTTAGTCCTTTCAATATAAAAATCTTCGCTACTGAGTGACTCTCTCATTAAGACAGTTTTTACTGCATTCAAACAGTGTAATAATGTAACCTTATGTTGCTGTAATTTATCTATATAGATAACATTTATATAGATCAGTGGTTGCTGTTCATGGTCAGGTACTGTTTTTTTTCGGCTTTTAGGGCTTTTAGGGATTTTACTTCATGAAAGTTGCATTGCTACATATTTTTGTATTGTGTGGTAACCGTTTTATAAAAGCAATAAGTCCAGTGTGGCTGGTGCCCAATGTCGCTAGCTGAGCAGAAATACATAATCATGTTTCGCTTGTGTGGTTCCCTCAAAGTCGCGTTGGATTTTCTCCTTACTGTAAAGGTTAAGAGGTCCATCTATTATGGTTTTCCATGTTTGTAGAGTTAGTTAGGGGAGTAAATATATAGGCTATAATCTGTGTGTGTACACAGCTTTTTTTAAAATAGCTGGTGCTGGTGTTTCGTGTGCATTCGACCAATCAGCGTACACTTACGTCACTGGTAGTTCCTATTGTGCTGGGTTAGACCCTACAACCCTCTATGCACACCGTGGCAATATAATCGCCATTGGCTAGTACATTTTTGCATTTACTCGCCAGACTGATAAACTGTTTTATTTATAATAGTGCTGTCAAATCGATTAATCGCGATTAACTGCATCCAAAATAAAAGTTTGTTTTTACATAATATATGTGTGTGTACTGTGTATAATTATTATGTGTATATAAATACACACACATGTATATATTTAAGAAATGTTTTTTATATTTATATATAAAATATTTCTATGTATATAATATAAATTATATAAATATGCAGTATATACATGCAAATATTTCTTAAATATATACATTAATGTGTGTGTATTTATATATACATAATTATACACAGTACACACACATACAGCCCATGTGTATATATATATATATTATATTATATTATATTATATTTTATATATATATATATATATATAATATATTATATTTTATATATACACTCACCTAAAGGATTATTAGGAACACCTGTTCAATTTCTCATTAATGCAGTTATCTAATCAACCAATCACATGGCAGTTGCTTCAATGCATTTAGGGGTGTGGTCCTGGTCAAGACAATCTCCTGAACTCCAAACTGAATGTCAGAATGGGAAAGAAAGGTGATTTAAGCAATTTTGAGCGTGGCATGGTTGTTGGTGCCAGACGGGCCGGTCTGAGTATTTCACAATCTGCTCAGTTACTGGGATTTTCACGCACAACCATTTCTAGAGTTTACAAAGAATGGTGTGAAAAGGGAAAAACATCCAGTATGCGGCAGTCCTGTGGGCGAAAATGCCTTGTTGATGCTAGAGGTCAGAGGAGAATGGGCCGACTGATTCAAGTTGATAGAAGAGCAAATTTTGACTGAAATAACCACTCGTTACAATCGAGGTATGCAGCAAAGCATTTGTGAAGCCACAACACGCACAACCTTGAGGCGGATGGGCTACAACAGCAGAAGACCCCACCGGGCACCACTCATCTCCACTACAAATAGGAAAAAGAGGCTACAATTTGCACAAGCTCACCAAAATTGGACAGTTGAAGACTGGAAAAATGTTGCCTGGTCTGATGAGTCTCGATTTCTGTTGAGACATTCAGATGGTAGAGTCAGAATTTGGCGTAAACAGAATGAGAACATGGATCCATCATGCCTTGTTACCACTGTGCAGGCTGGTGGTGGTGGTGTAATGGTGTGGGGGATGTTTTCTTGGCACACTTTAGGCCCCTTAGTGCCAATTGGGCATCGTTTAAATGCCACGGCCTACCTGAGCATTGTTTCTGACCATGTCCATCCCTTTATGACCACCATGTACCCATCCTCTGATGGCTATTTCTAGCAGGATAATGCACCATGTCACAAAGCTCGAATCATTTCAAATTGGTTTCTTGAACATGACAATGAGTTCACTGTAGATCACCAGATCTCAACACAATAGAGCATCTTTGGGATGTGGTGGAACGGGAGCTTCGTGCCCTGGATGTGCATCCCACAAATCTCCATCAACTGCAAGATGCTATCCTATCAATATGGGCCAACATTTCTAAAGAATGCTTTCAGCACCTTGTTGAATCAATGCCACGTAGAATTAAGGCAGTTCTGAAGGTGAAAGGGGGTCAAACACAGTATTAGTATGGTGTTCCTAATAATCCTTTAGGCGAGTTATATATATATATATATATATATATATATATATATATATATATATATATATATATATATATATATATATATATATATATATATATATATATATATATATATATATATATATATATATAATATAATATAATATAATATAATATAATACACACACACACACACATATGAATGCATGTTTAATATTTAAACTGAACTTAGGACTGGTGGTGGTGCTTAAGATATTGTTGGTCATTCAGTGTTTCTGTAAGAAAAATATAATGGTAATAGATCATATTAATTATTAATAAGATAATACTACTAATACTGATTCTACTATTAAAAACAATATATAACACACTAAAGACTGATGAGCTGCTGGGTTCATGAATATTAATCACGTTGTCAGCGTTGCTCAAACTGATTTGCTGAAATCAAAACAGTGAAGGTAATGGATGAGCGCCAGCCAATGAGATTGCCGTTTGCGCATTAGTCCCGCCCACTACCGCATATATTCTGTTGTTAAAAGCTCAATAATTCCAAATGAACTCTGTTATTTTGAAAATGCAACAAAGAATATTGTTTACATGTAACGCGGCGATTCTGCGTGGTATGTAAGACTCTCTCTCTTTGCGTGTGTGTGTGTGTGTGTGAGAGAAACACAGTGCTACGACGGCGAGTTGTGCTCCTTCACACTAGAGTTTACAGTACGTCAAATACAGGTGCGCACGCATCTATTGAGCTGAACTGAAACAGACAGATTGCTTTACGGAGAGCGAAACTGTTTCTCTGAGTGTTCAGAGAGTGAAAATATATCTATGCAAAACTTATTCTTAGCCTCTAACACACACATTAGCAAGTAAAATCTGAGCATTTATTAGCCAATGGCTAATGATAGATATTGTTTAGTCGCCCAGAGAGAAGATTTACGCGCAAATTTACTAGAGGGTTGCCCTACTCTGAAGTAGGAGCAAAAGGCGTTCCTAGAGCTAAAATTATTCCCAGTTCCTGCGGTGCAAACACGCCAAAAAACGGGGTACTTCCACCATTAGTTCTAGGAACTTTGAAAAGGATCCTCTAGTGTGAAAGCCCCTAATGACATAATTTGTGAGTGAACTGTCCCTTTAATGCTCTAGCTCAAATGTTTCTGCTATAGTTCCTGTCCGTTCAATTAGGTACCACAATTTCAGTTGAAATTGCTTTGCTCCAGAGGTCATCATGTGATAAATGAAATCTGAATGGAATCTGAGAGTCTTGAATGCAGTTGAATTGCAGTATGATGATGTTTTGAGGGGGATCTTTGGTCTCATTAGTATTCAGTCAATTATTGCATCTGCCTGTGTTCTCCCGCTGCCGCCCCCACACACTGCCCCTCAGTGGTCAGGGTTGGAACAGCGCGCCGAAGACCACCTGCTTCTGCGCAGCTCTGCGTAGTGTGAAAAGGATGCGGTTGGTTGCTGGGTTACTGAGTGATTGGATGAGGTTCAGGATTGCATGGCTATAAGAGAGAGGAGGTGGAATAGATGCTGCATTCAGCTGGCTGTCTTTCTGCATTCAAAGTTTATCACTCCAAGGTCATTTGAAATACCGTCATATTTCTATAACGCATCTGCGATAAGGATCTTTTCTATTTGTGTTTCTTTGGCTGGCTGGCTTTTTTTCTAAAGAAAAGCACTTCCTGTGCTGGGACACGGTTGTTTGTCACTCTTGTTCCACAAGCCCACACAAACACACACACACACACACACACACACACACACACACACAGTACAGTAGGAGGTGGAGGGGAAACTCTATGAAGTGGTCTGCGCTCCCTCCAGCTTTTCTGGTGTACACTGACTGATTTATCGAGAGAGAGAGGGAGAGAGAGAGAGAGAAGGAAAGAAAGATGGAAGTGGAGGATGTAGCGAGATGCCTTAATGCATTTTTCCTGTCACTCAGAAATACCAAGCTTTAGTCATGTCACAATGCTTCTACTACCTTTTTATACATTAAAACTTGGGCTAAAACCCTAATTTAGAGTGATGAATTATATTTAAACTTCCAAATATTACCTCCAAAAGATAATGTCATTGTTGTGTTAAATGAGAAAAGCATCAAATAGACATAAAGTAGCTTTAGAATTTTTTTTTTTTTGATTCAACATAGAATTTATTACACATTTACACTTTTAGGCTTCAATGCCATGAGGGTGAGTAAATGATGACAGAATTTTCTTCTTTTTTTTTTTTTGAACTATATCTTTGTTTTTTTTGTTAATATGGAAAAGTTTAATATTTTTTGAGTCATTCATTTATTCATTCATTTGATTTGTTCAAATGGCTGATTCATTCAGGAATAAAGTAATTGGCTCTCTTTATGAATGGGCCATTGAATCCCTGGTTCACCCGATTGATTCGCTCAAAACGCGGATTCATTCACAAATTAAACAATGGTGTGTGTTGCTCGGAGACACACAACAGTGTGTGGCTTTATAGGTAATATTTTCAATGGCAAAATTGAGCAAAAGCAGACAATGCGGTGTCTAAAATATATCACAATATTAACTTCTTATTTATTGAACTGTTGTATAAAATCAATATCACATTTGCACTCATGCTGTTCAAGACAAAAACATCAAACATTATTAACTATAGGCCTATCATGATATAAATATGTGATGACAAACTCATACAGGGGCATTTTTGCCCTGATATCTTGAGTTTTAGGGGCATATAACTGCATTCTATAGGGTCCATCATGCAGTGAGTTGTTGCCCTGCTTCATGTTCGTCACCAATTAACTATGAAATGTAAGATGAAGTATGTAGGTCTGGTGCAGGGCGGGTGCGTTAAATGCGTTAATAATTTTTAATCGTTTTTTTTTTGTTGGCAACATCCTAACATCATGGTGTTTCATGGACAAATATAAACATTTAATTTTGTAAGCTGCATTACATGATTTTTAAATGACTGATATGATGACAGTCAATTTATTGATATTTTGTTGCTAGATGGACGTAGTTCATGTGTTGGTATGTGCCGTATATATTCTGTTACTTTGAACAGAGGACATTGTGATGTTTCCGGGATGATAAACGACATGATGTCACACTGACTCATGTCACGCTAGCTATTCGCCACATGCACAAATGTGCCTGCTCGTGTGTGTGTGTGTGTGTGTGTGTGTGTTCACATGCTTCATTTCAAACACATGAATATGATAAATGACATGCTGTGTTTACCAATTATAGAATAAATCAACACAATAAGTAGAACCAAATCGGACTCAAATTAGCCATTTCTTCGGATCAGCATTTAGAATTTATGGCAGTATTTTTCTATTCCATCAATAATTTTTGTATTTGAATGATTCATCCTGAAAGTTTCCTAAAACACTGATTCAGTTTTGATTTTACTGTAATATATAGTATATTACAGAGTTGATTTGCTTTATGGTTGTGGGCTGATCTCATATTAGTCAATGTAACTTAAACTGGCTTTGAGTTTAAAGGAATATAGATCTTATTCTTTCTCTCTTCTGTGGAACACAAAATAAGATATATTTCGAATGTTGCTCTTTTCCATGCAATCTAGTACAAGTCACATGAACCACTTTTATGGTGCGTTTGTGTCTATCTTGGAGCTTGACATCCCCTGGTAATCTCATTTCATCATATGGAAAAGAGCAACATGAACATTCTTTAAAATATCCTCTTTTGTGTTCCACGGATGAACGAAACTCGTGCGAGTTTGCAATGACGAGTGCGAGTTTAACTATTCCTTTAAGTGTGTTGGGCACATGAATAAAAAAAATACAACTCATCCTTTGAATTCATAATTACTGGATTTGATTAAAGGATTGAGCCAAATCAATGTATGGCTGAAGATAGAGTTGCTCTTATTAAATGTCCAGACAAATATGTATCACAACACTAACCAAAACTATTAAAACAGACTTAATTAACATAAATGGGATGTTGAGCTTTTGATATTGAAGGTGAAATTTGCATGTGTGGAACAGTAGGGCATATGTTTGTGAAATGTTTTTGTTTTAGTAAACTAGCTAATGGTTTGTGTGTTTGTGTGTGTGTGTGTTTGTGTGTGAGAGAGTATGTACAGTTAGTCTTTAGAGCATAAATAAGCAGATATGAGTCATAGATATTTATGGATTGCCCCACAGGCCTCTGTTTTCCTCTCTCTCTTTCTCTCTATTCTCACACACTCTGCTGATGGATGAATAAAAGTAGAGGGGTAATGGATTGGGAATACTGTATTAATTTGTCCTCATCCGCACATTGCTTAATGAAGCTCTCTAGCTCCCATTTGATATGTAAATTTGTGTTGTTTATTTGCATGATATGACAAGTTGAAGGCTGCTTTAAGCCCATCATTTAAAGCGGACATATTTAAAACAGGATTTGCTTGCTCTTTCTGTGAATCTCATGAAAAGATTTACTGGCTATATTCACCCTAAAATCAGAAGGAAAAAATATTTTGCAGAATGAAAATAAAGCATTTTTTAGCACCATTGTAATATTTTTCAATGAAACACCCAAAAGCATTTCCCCTCAAATGTTTATTAGTATAATGCATTTAAAACTTTTCAAATAAATGTTTAGAGAAATGCTCTTCTCAAAGACTTGCCTGAGGTAATCCAGTCATAAAAATGTACTATATAACACGGAATGTCACGGAATTTGCCAAATTTTTATGAATAAATAAAAAGCAGGTCAGTACACTTAAATCAAATTGCGATATAGACTAGTGTCTGTGTATATTAAACTGCAAAAATATTTAAATATGAATCCTCTGCATGTCTTTCCCACACACACACACTGAAGCACGTGACACTCAGTGTTTTCAGCCTCTGCAGCCTCACTATATGAGGACATGAACCCATGAACTTCATCTCCAGAGCCACTTCATCAGCGTTTCACCGTTCCATTTGGGAAAAAAATCACCATATCATACACAGAAACTCAGGGCCTTCACGGCAACCTATTAAAGTTTAAGTTTGGTTTAACGTGAAGAAATTGTGACACAAATGTATTACTGTTGTACTGTAGAATTTAGCTACATCTCAATGTAATAATATAAACACTAATAATAATAATAAATTAATTTATAAAAATAAATTATTATTAAAAGTTTTTTTTTAAGCAATAATCACAATTTTTCTTTCATGTTTTCATTTTAACAGTAAAGCTCTGTTGTGCAGCACTTTGCTTGACAAAAAAGTTTAATTTCATAATTAAAAGATAAATTAAATAAATGTTTTATGCCTTCATTTGATTGCCAGAAAATGTAAAATACACAACACAGAGAAAAAAAAAAAAAAAAAAATAGACATTTCTTTTTATGAATTTAATTAATAAGACATGCTTTTTGATTATTACAATTAAATTTAATTGAACCATTAAAATGGAATAAAAAAAAAACAGAATTTGTTAAAAAAAATTAAACTTATTTCATAGGGCCATAACATTTATTTTTTGTTAAACTTTTAATAAATTGTATAAGTTTCATGTTTTCAAATAAGACATGCTTTTTATTACAAAAAATTAATTTAACTATTAAAATGTCCAAAAAAAGTAAAACAGAAAAAAGACATAATCCAGAAAAATTTACGGAATTTGGGAAAAAATAAACTAAAAGATCGACTTTTGGGATTTAAGAATAGGTATTGATTCATTAGAATGAAAATACATAAAGCTAGAATTTTCAAATGAAGTTCTGCACATATGCAGTAATTACACATTTTCTAAGGTCTGGTATTGTTGTAGTTACTGATTTATGAGTTAATAATTATTTTTTTTTTTTAATATATATATATATATATATATATATATATATATATATAATTTTTTTTTTTTTTTAATATATATATATATATATAATATATATATAATTTTTTTTTTTTTTTTTTTTTTTAATGCATTAGATTTTTGCCAAGTGCATTTGTTTGTTTCATGTTTTTCTCTGTCATCTGTTTCAGATTGCCTCTTTGACATCCTGTAAATATCTCATATTCAGTGCAGTAACTTCTGTCCGCCGCTGTCACTCATATTACTCTCTCTGTCTGTGTAGTAGCAGGATCAGTGAGCCCGGGTTACTCTCTTCCAGCAGTAACAAAAGGCTCTTTTTCCGTTACACGGGGCTAAGTGCTTCATTCAGTCGTCTGTAAAATGTTGGCAAAACGAAGCCCACAGCGTATAAAAGCTTCCCAAATGTCCTTACACTTAAACGCACACGCACGCACGCACACCAACTAACCTCTTTCATTGTGCAACCTTTGCACAGCTGTCACACACACATAAAGGAGAAAGCTTGAGTCTCTGTGTGTTTGTATAAAGAGATGGTATTTGACAAGTTAAATGGCTGTGTCTAACACCATCAATGCACAGAAAACAACCCACTAGCCACTGCCATGACTGAGCGGCGTGCTGCAATGCTTTAAAAACAATTCGCTTTCAGTTTTAGTAACGCAGCTCTAGTGTTGATGTGTTGAGGAGTAACTAAAAGGCAAATCACTTCTTTTCCCTCATAACACATATTCAAGGACAATTTTAGATGCCATGGATCTGTTTATGCTAGTACAGTTCCTCCAAACACTGACTTAAAGAGGTCATGAAATGCATTTTCAGATCTTTGTTGTTTCTGGAGTTTAGCTTATGAAGTTTTTTGCAAGTAAATATTATATTTTTCCATCCTCATTCTGTCACAAACACTTAATTTTTTAATTGTTTTTATTATATTGCAGAGTAACCTCTTATACGCTGTTAAATATTTTTCGATATACAAACTGTTTTCAGCGTATATGTATAATATGGATGATGCCTCAAATCATAAGCCAAATTTTACATTTTTATTGAATTCCCTTGTTTTCAGTCTCATATTGAGTGTTTTCAGACCTAGACTAGACTGACAAAGAGTGTGTGATCAAACAAATCCAAAAATGTTAATGTGTGTATGTGCTTGATAGAGGGTAGAGTAATCATGGCAGTGAGCTGTAAGTTGAGTTTGAGTTTAATGTATGCAGTTGTTTATCTTCTCAATTAATTTATTTTTCCCTCTTTTGTCTCCCGCAGGAAACAGTCGAATATGCCTTCCTTATCATTTTCACGATCGAAACCTTCCTAAAGATCATAGCGTACGGCTTGGTGATGCATCAGAACGCGTATGTCAGAAACGGATGGAACATGCTGGATTTTGTCATTGTTGTCATAGGGTATGTTTTATCTGCTTATATTCCAAAGTTTAGCTACTGTTTAACATCTTAATGCTGGGTACACACCATAAGATAATCAGGGCGATTTTGGCCTGATTTCTCCTCTTCTGACAGTCCTAGGTAAAGTCCTGATTGTCTTTTTGGTTTTACAGATTATCTTATCAGATTTCACTGTGGTGTGAGGTATGTTAAGAGTGACTGAATCTGCTCGGAAGAACTTCGGAGGCGCCCCTATCTCGAATTGTAAATATTCAACATGTTGAATATTTATGATCAGAAATCCTGTTGTGTTGGGGGAGCCCCGAGGATAAACGTGCGCGCGCTCTGGAGATTATCACGTGAAACCAAACAATACCCAATCAGAAAGCGAGCTGATGGAAGACTCACCTCCAGCTTGCGCTGTAACGCATAAAGGCCATGTTCACACCGTCGCCATGACTTCATCTAAACATTTTCCTTTCCTCCCCCACAAATTTTCTGTATAAAGCAGTCCATACACAAGCGTCATTTCTTCTTGCTTCATCTTCTCGCCATGTTTGTTTACTTAAATCTATGATTTCTTATCGTCATGTTTATGGACTCTCACATTTTGAAAATCTTATAAGATTTAAAAAATCTTTTAGTGTGGCACCAGCTTAAGTTAACTCCAGTTGTTTTAAGTCCCAAAATAATATTGTTACATTTTGCATTTATACTGTATTGTAGTAGTAGTAGTAGTAGTAGTAGTAGTAGTAGTATAAAAAAATAGTATTATACAATAAAATATTGATCTATTTAAATAATGAGCATTCAAAATTCAGTTTGCCATCACCGGAATAAATTATATTTTAAAATACATTACAATAGAAAAGTTATTTTAAATTGTAATAATATTTCACAATATTATTGTTTTTACTGTATTTTTGCTCAAATAAATGCAGCCGTAATGAGCATTTCAAAAGCATAAATTCTTACACAACCCCAACATTTTAAACAGTAGTGTATATACAGCATAGAAGAAGGAAAACATTTATAAGAATAAGGTAAAGATAAAAATCAGACAAATATGCCAATGTCTTTCTCTTTCGGTTTTGGTCTTTCTTCCCATCATCCTCTAGAATGTCACTTTCACTAATTTTCCTCCTTTGAGGCCCTTCACCTTCTCTTCAACTCCCAAATCGCACACACACACACACACACACACACACACTCCGCATGCAGCTATATGGCCCAGATAAGACCTGTAAAATAAACCAGCGACGCTCTTTATTTTCAGATTTCAGACTTCCTGTCCCAGTCTTGGCTCTTTCTATCAACCATTCCTTTTTTATGATGAGGAAGAATCCTTGAGAGTCCACTTCTTCCGGCTATTTTTTTTATTTAAATGTCACTTTCAACTGTATCAGCCTAAAAAAAAAGATGCAGAAGCACAAAGATAAAATTAGGGAAAAGGCCGCTCCTCTTTTGTCCGTGCCGCAGGCCTGTTTCATGCCGCATGCATAAGCAGTGTAAGCAAAAGCAGCGTAACTGCACCATCAGGCTCACCTTGTGCTTTCACACTCACAACTGCCTCTCTATACAGAGAATAAAGTGTTACTGGGTTACTACCCAGAGCATTTGCTTTAATAATGTCTGTAAATTATACATTGGTTATTGTAAGTGTTCCATTTGAGAATTTTTGCAAACTTGATATTCATGAAATCTAATTTGCATGAAGAGGGAGACCACATTTACATTCAAATGATAATTAAAGGAATATTCTGGGTTCATTACAAGTTACAAGCTTGATGCATGACATCTACGGCTTAACATTGATTACTACAAAAATATCTTCTAGACTCATCTTTCACTTGAACAAAAAATAGCTAAAATCAAGGAGGATTTAAAAAGAAGAAATGTGAAGTTTGTAATTTTATATTAAAAAACAAACAAAAAAATATTGTTAATTGTATGATCGTTTTAGACATGGTTTTAGTCATGGCAACAAAGTTTTAAAATTGGATATAACTTTACACAGAATAAGTAAGTGTTTTTTAACACTAACGGCATTGCATACTGATCACTTTAATGATTAGTGTGCAATGCTGTTAGTGTTAAAAACACTTACTGTGTAAAGTTATATCCAATTATAATTTTATCCAAAAGAGACAGTAACAGGGTTCCTACGCAGTTTGGAAAAGTATATCTCCAGGTCTGGATAAGTATGGAAAAATATTTGTGTTTCTAGACTATTGCCTCTATTTTCTAAAATATGAAATTAAGTAAAATGTATCATTCAAGCAGTGTTTTCATGGCAAAAGTTTAGTGATCCTTTAGTGATTGAATGTGTGTGTGCCACTCAAACCAGCAACAGATAAAAGAGCAAACGATCATCTAAATCAGACTGTACTTTGCTGTTTGGTGATCATTCAACATCCAAACACATTTACGGTATCAAATTGATGTGTCAGAGGTAAATATATATAGGTTATAAAGCGTTTTAAATTTCTCCTCATCATGTAAGTGCATGTTATCACTTCAAGAAAATGCTGTATGAATCATTTATGTTAAAGGGTTAGTTAACCCAAAAATGATCCCATAATTTACTGGCCTTCAAGCCATCCTAGGTGTATATGACTTTTTTCTTTCAGCCAAACACAGTTGGAGTTATATTAAAAAATATCCTAAAGCTCTTCCAAGCTTTATAATAGGAGTGAATGGTACCTTATATTTTGAAGCCCAAAAAAGTGCATCCTTCCATCATAAAAGTAATCCATACGGCTCCAGGGGGTTAATAAAGGCCTTCTGAAGCGAAGCCATGCGGTTTTGTAAGAGAATTATCCATGTTTATAACGTTATAAACTATAATCACTGGCTTCCGGTTACGGCTGTACGCAAGTCTAGTTCCGAAAAAGTGAAAGAGTGACATCCAACCTGACGCATGATGTATAGATGAATTCGGAAGCGCAGAGGATGGAGCAAAACAAAACACTGGTCACGCATTAGAAGTCTAAAACAAGAAATTTTAAAGAGATATGCTGGAGGAGCTTGAGTTTGTTGCCTAGCCCTATTTATTTGAACCGCGAGAGGCGTCACCTAAGCTTGCGCTACTCAAACGTCATGCGTCGGGTCAGAGGTCACTCTTCCGCCGGAACTAGACTCGCATAAGGCTGTTGCCGGAAGCCAGTGATTATAGTTTATAAAGTTATAAATTTGGATATTTTTCTTAAAAAAACCCATCACTTTGCTTCAGAAGGCCTTTATTAACCCTGTGGAGTCGTATGGATTACTTTTGGATTACTCATTATAAAGCTTGGAAGAGCCAGAATATTTTTCAATATAACTTGTCTGAAAGAAGGAAGTCATATATACCTAACATGGCTTGAGGGTGAGTAAATTATGGAATATATACATTTTTTAAATTATGAATTCATTTTTGGGGGAACTAACCCTTTAAATATGGTCTGAAAAATCTACAGAGAGGTTTGGAAATTTGAGTCTGGAAAAGTATGGAATTCTGAAATGGAAAATGTTTAGGAACCCTGCAGTAAAGGCGTGTATAATTCATCAAAGAATCCTGAAAAAACAGTTTTCAACATTGATGATAATAAGAAATGTTTCTTGAGCAGCAAATCAGCATATTAGAATGATTTCTGAAGGATCATGTGACACTGAAGACTGGAGTAGGAATAAATGACATTAAATGACATTATTAAATATTAAAAAATAGAAAAGTTATTTTAAATTCTAATAATATTTCACAATATTATTGTATTGTATTTTTTATCAAGTAAACGCAGTCTTGCATGGGGAGCAGAAGAGACTTATTTCAAAATCATTAAAAAAGTGTACAGACCCCCACATTTTGAAAAGTAGTATACATTTTTGTGGTAATCGACAAATTGCTCTTAACTCGTATTGAACCCAGGGTTGAAACCAGACACTTTACATTGTATTTATAAACTGCTTAAATTATCCTGATTCAGTCAGTCATTTTATTAAATGGAAAGTGTTTGTGTCTCTGTAAATGAAGAAGTAAAAGCTCACGGCTTATGTGTGCGATATGAAGACGCTTTAATGGTTCTGTCCACTTGTGTTGTCATTCTATGTCTGTATCGCTCACCGCTGATGTCTTGTTCGCTTCTCTGTAGATCATCTCAAACTGTGTACACTCTCCTCGTCTTCCTCATCAGCATCTCTATCTGACTCTCCCTCACTCATACACACACAGTCCACTGGGTAGCTAGGTCACATTTCGATCAGTTCGCCTCATGCAGAAAGAGCTATCTTCATCTCTCTCCTCACCTAGCCGTCTCTCTGTTCACGAAGCTGTCGCTCTTGATCTTTAGCTCCCGAGCAGCAGCCCCTCTGTAGCCGAAGATTAGCCAAGAATACTTACAGATAGATAGTCACTCTTTAATGTCACCATGAAATCAAAATGGACAATTCTTGTTTTTTTTATTGAACATTTGCACATCATTTTTTTTATTAATGTGCCCTCATGAGCTTTAATCAAAATAACTTCCCCTCTCTATTATAGCGATATCTCATCTCTTCTCTGATGATGTGTTTAATGGTGCGAGGGCGGGGCAACCTGTCACTCACATGAGATCCACCAATAGCAAACCACAACCATCCAATCAATTCCCCAGAAAAAAACAAGTCCCGCCTTCCTTTTTTTTTTTCTTTTTCATATTTCACTCGATATACTGTACGTCACAATAGGGAAGAAAAGACTATTGCAACTTCTGTTTCATGCCAGCTTTAAAGAATGAATTGCTCGCAATAATAAGGCTTTTGGTCAGCTTATTTGTGTTATATTATCCGCTGTTATTGAGATCCTGTAATACATCATTATTCAGATGTGAACCATGGTCATTTCAGGTTATCACATGCTGCTTTTTTTGTGTGTACAGCGGATGATGCCGTCTGATGTTCCTCAGATTGAATGTCTTGCTGTTTATGTTTTGGAACATTCATGAAAGGTCATGCTGTCATGTGATGCTGAAAGTGGTTTATCTATTTTATAATCCAAATATGTTTTGATTTTTCAGCTATTATCTTGCTACTTTAGATCAGTCTTTTTATCTAAAGCAATATTTTGATTATTTTCAAAGAATGTAATTCATATTTTTTTTATATAGAAATGTTATATTTTAATAGAGCACAGCATTTTCTAGAATGTGTTCTCTAAATTGTAATATGTTGAAATAAAAAAAGATTATATATCTCAAAATAATGGCAAGAATTTTGTGTTGTGTTCTACACAGAAAAACCCCCAATAATGGACAATAATTTTTGTTAACTCCAGTTTTACTGAATTGCTAAAATTACAAAAAATAAAACTCAAAATAGATTTAATGCTAAAATGAGATTTTTTTTTTTTTTTAAATATCAAAAACGAATAAAAATGACACACAGTACAAAGTTACTAAAACATAAAATGAAAACTGAAAATATAAAAAATAAAGCTAGTTCAAAATACTTTTTGTCTCCGATTGTAGCAGGTTTGCTGCACTTAATGTTTGAGACATACACAATCAATAGCCAATATGCTTCAAGGGATAGTTCAGCCAAAAATGAAAATTCTGTCATTTACTCAGTCAAGTTGTTTCAAACCTGTATGAGTTTCTTTGTTCCGCTGAACATAAAAGAAGATATTTTGAATAATATGGGTAAACAAACAGGAACTATCCCTTTAATTAAACTTGTTGGTTGTTCATATGACATGGTGTAGGTAAAGATACTTTTTTTTTTATAAATTATTTTGATATTGATGAGTTATTTTTCCGATTGATCACTAACCATCATTGTTCTTCAGAGTGTTCACCAGCCATTTTGTTTTGTTTTTTAGATTATTTAGTGTTGTCTTGGAAGTTTTGACCAAAGATGGGGAGAAGGAGGTTGTTGGAGACCACACATCTGCGCACGGCCACGGAGGGAAACCAGGAGGTTTCGACGTCAAAGCCCTAAGAGCCTTTCGAGTGCTGCGCCCGCTTCGCCTGGTCTCAGGAGTGCCCAGTGAGTTTTAGATTTAAATAACGATAATAACCCTAAGTGATAAAGATTTATATTTTATTTTAAATCTTTATAATGGCAGTGGTTTAATTGGTGTGCTGACAACATGTTTAGCAAGGTAAAAACCCTTTTGGAGGAAAAAAAATTCAGTCATGATATTCAGTCATCGGACCGCTGTTCTTCTCAACAACTTTTTAGTAGGATGAATCTTGACCTATTCTGACCAATTCTGTCTGGTCTACAAACTTCGTTACACAACCAAACACCAAACACACAAATTGTAAATGCCCCATAAAAAGTCTGATCAAACTGATTACTTATTCAAGGTTTAAAGGGATAGTTCACCCAAAAATGAAAAGTCTGTCATTAATTAGTCAATGTCGGTCCAAACCCGTAAGACTTTCGTTAATCTTCGGAACACAAATTAAGATCTTTTTGATAAAAGCGATTTCTGTCCCTCCATAGACAGATACACAACTACCCCTTTGATGTTTCAAAACGTTCATAAAGAGATCGCAAAACTAATCCATATGAATTGAGCGGTTTAGTCCATATTTTCTATAGAGACACGATTGCTTTATATGATGAACAGATTGAATTTAGGCTTTTATTCACATATAAACATTCATCAACACACACATCAGTTGTGGTAAACGGAAGCTCAAGCATGTTCACTTGACGTGTGAGAACCAATGAGGTTCATTCTCGTGTTACGCAGCACGTTTGAGCTTCTGCAAGAACCAATGAGGTTCATTCTCATGTTACGCAGCACGTTTGAGCTTCTGCAAGAACCAATGAGGTTCATTCTTGTGTTACGCAGCACGTTTGAGCTTTCGCAAGAACCAATGAGGTTCATTCTTGTGTTACGCAGCACGTTTGAGCTTCCTCAAGAACCAATGAGGTTCATTCTTGTGTTACGCAGCACGTTTGAGCTTCCGCAAGAACCAATGCGGTTCATTCTTGTGTTACGCAGCACGTTTGAGCTTCCTCAAGAACCAATGAGGTTCATTCTCGTGTTACGCAGCACGTTTGAGCTTCCGCAAGAACCAATGCGGTTCATTCTTGTGTTACGCAGCACGTTTGAGCTTCCGCAAGAACCAATGAGGTTCATTCTTGTGTTACGCAGCACGTTTGAGCTTCCGCAAGAACCAATGAGGTTTATTCTTGTGTTACCCAGCACGTTTGAGCTTCCGCAAGAACCAATGAGGTTCATTCTTGTGTTATGCAGCATGTTTGAGCTTCTGCAAGAACCAATGAAGTTTGTTCTCGTGTGTCAAGCAGGTTCGGTTGAGCTTCTATTTATGTTTGCTGATCAATGTTAATGTAATGTGAATAAAAGCCTAAATTAAATCTGTTCATTATATAAAGCGATCGTGTAGCATCAAAGTGGTAGTTGCGTTCCTGTTTATGGTACAGAAAGCTCTCAGATTTCATCAAAAATATCTTCATTTGTGTTCCGAAGATGAACGAAAGTCTTACTGGTTTGGATTGACATGAGGGTGAGTATGAGAGGGTGAGATTTTTGGGTGAACTATTCCTTTAAGATAGATTAGCCAACTAGTCGTTCAGGCATTGCACTGACTAGTCGATTTTGAAAAATATGTAGTTTGCAAAACACTAATCATGAGGCAGTTTGACAGCTTCCCCTTTTGAGCGCCCAGAGCACCGGACCCCCGCAGAGGGGTGGATGTTGGGTGAGCGATGCCGCATGATGTGGCCATATGGCAGGAAAAGCACAGCATTCCTTGCTGCATCCCCTCAGGATCGTTCTCTGAGAACAAGCTGTCAAACTCAATGCCCTAAAGACACTAGTGTGTGTCTGTGTGTATGCGATAGGAATGAACACTCAAACACTGTAGATGAGTGTAAATCTGCAATTTTATGTACGTTTGCATGTCCTCAGGTTTACAGGTGGTGCTGAACTCCATCATTAAAGCCATGGTTCCTCTCCTCCACATCGCCCTGCTGGTTCTGTTCGTCATCATCATCTACGCCATCATCGGTTTGGAGCTTTTCATTGGAAAAATGCACGCAACCTGTTATTATCGAGGGACAGGTTTGTTAAACCTCTGTGCTTTACATGAATGTTGGTAAGATTAGTCTCTTCTGCTCACCGAGGTTGTTGATTTCTGCCATAGTTTCCATATTTTCCCAGTTGATTCCCATAATGTAGGATTGTTACATAGATTATATGATGTGATTTATATAGATTCATATTTTCAACAAATTGAGATTCATAGGAATTGTTTCCTGCAAGTGTTTATAGCTATTATGCTTATTTATATTGGATCTTCTCCTCTCTCTGCAGAGATAATAGAGGACGAACCTGCGCCGTGTGCGATCAACAATCATGGCCGCACATGTCCCATTAATGGTACCGTGTGTAGGGAGGGCTGGCACGGCCCCAACGGAGGCATCACAAACTTTGACAACTTCATGTTTGCCATGCTCACTGTGTTTCAGTGCATTACCATGGAGGGCTGGACGGATGTACTCTATTGGGTTAGTATTAGCATGATACTTCCCCTCGCGTCTTAGTTAGCACGTCTTCTTGTTGGCGTATAATGAATGTTGGTCAATAATTATATTTGTGTAGA
The DNA here is from genome assembly GCA_039654625.1 of Rhinogobio ventralis. Lineage (NCBI taxonomy): Eukaryota > Metazoa > Chordata > Actinopteri > Cypriniformes > Gobionidae > Rhinogobio > Rhinogobio ventralis. Next base: position 6,376,351 of record CM077213.1, read on the forward strand.
GAGGATGAAGTGCTCATACAGTCATTACTGTTTTGAGGAGAGTGTGAGATGTTCAAACTAGCAGCCCACACACTGAAGCAGGAACTCAAGGGTCTGTGACTGACCAGTGTGCTCTGATGAGATCCACCCACCTTTCACATCATCCTCTGGAATATGTTTCTTCCATTTCATCACAGCACACGGTTCATTTACAGCTGCATAATCTCCAGATAGATTTCCAGCTTAGATATCCTGTGAATCCCCCCCCAAAAAAAAATTCGTAGTAACTGTTTTTAAACCTTGTTATAGATTTAAAAAAAAACAAATTTACCTTTGGACCACCATAGACACTGAAGAAGTGTCTACTTAATATTCAGTTTAGTGTTTAATTGCTATGGGTTTTTCCTTAGGTAAATTCCTGCTTTTTTTATTGCTGCTTATTTGACATGCTCAAATTCAACAAATAATTGAACGTATAAATAATGTGTTATGCAGCATGCAAGATAATGCAGCTTGCCTCCTGAGAAATATATATATATATATATATATATATATTTATATTTATATTTATATATATAAAATATATTTATTTACATGTATGTGTATTATATATGTACACCGATCAGGTATAACATTATGACCACTGACAGGTGAAGTGAATAACACTGATTATCTCTTCATCACGGCACCTGTTAGTGGGTGGGATATATTAGGCAGCAAGTGAACATTTTGCCCGTTTCTCAATACCAAGTACACAAACTTCTGACAAGTCCGGTGATTCTGCAAACGGAACAGCAGCGTTCTTGATAGCGTCACTCAGCTTGCTCTGGCTACTCCGGTTATCTCTGTATGTATTTTAGGCTACAATAAAACGAAATATGTCATAAAACACCACTTTGCCTCTCTTCATTTTCATTTGAAAAAAATCTTAAACATATTAATAGCCACATAAATGTGGTCCAGGCAACGTGTACCTTGATTATCTTAACTGCATGTATATTTATAACAAAACGAAATATAAAACACAACCCTGCCTCATTTTGTTTAAAATATTAAATATTAAACGCATTAATATGATGTTCAGACAATAAGTGTGCATATATATATATATGTATGATTATCACTGTAATAAAATTAAATATGACATAACACAACACAGTCTCTTTTTGTTAAATGTCAGTTTATGTGTGATCAATAATAGCTATTATAAAAGTATAAGTAAAAGGTATAAGAAGCTATACAAAAAATAAAGCAAATAATTCAGTCAAACAGATAAAGTCAGTGCTAGTAGGCTACAACTGTAGAGTTAAATAGCCTAAAAATATAAAGTTATGAAACTTTACTTTGCCCTCAGCCAAAACGATTTGCCAGGGAACAAATTATAGATTCATGAGACCAAGGATCACCAATTAGATCTACACAAGACGAATTGTATCTCATGTTTAACCACTACAGAGACATCAGAGCCAGTGGCAGACGTCAGAAGGACTTGCTGAGGAAAGGCTGCTCTTGGCGGGGTTAATGAGCGCTGAGTGCCCATTGATCACCTGGATCTCACTATGCCAGATCAAATTTTCAAGGCAATCTCTTTATAAATAAACCACAGATTTACGCAGGGTTTTTCATCCGCTATTGACGCTTGTTGGTTGGTGCGAGATGCATTCTGGGATACCTGTGAGTCCGCACAAGTCACCTCTCGATGCATCCTCGATAAAAGGGGCGGATCGAGGACACATCCGGGGATTAGAACTGTGCTTGGCTAGATGTGAACTTTGAAATGGAACAGTACTTGGGCAGCGACTGATGACGTTTCACAAGTCCACAAGAACACAAGTACAGACAAGAACAGATATTGAGGAACGACCTCTGTCTTCAAAGTTGATGTGTTAGAAACAGGAAAAATGGGCAAGTGTAAGGATTTGAGCGAGTTTGACAAGGGCCAAATTGTGATGGCTAGACAACTGGGTCAGACCATCTCCAAAACTGCAGCTCTTGTGGGGTGTTCCCGGTCTGCAGTGTTCAGTATCTATCAAAAGTGGTCCAAGGAAGGAACAGTGGTGAACCGGCGACAGGGTCATGGAACACCAAGGCTCATTGATGCACGTGGGGAGTGAACGCTGGCCCGTGTGGTCCAATCAAACAGACGAGCTACTGTAGCTTAAAATGCTCAAGAAGTTAATGCTGGTCCTGATTGAAAGGTGTCAGAATACACAGTGCATCGCAGTTTGAGGTGTTGACTTGGCCTCCAAATTCCCCAGATCTCAATCCAATCGAGCATCTGTGGGATGTGCTGAACAAACAAGTCCGATTCATGGAGGCCCCACCTCTCAACTTACAGGACTTAAAGGATCTGCTGCGAACATCTTGGTGCCAGATACCACAGCACACGACGGGTCAGAGCTGTTTTAGCAGCAAAAGGGGGACCAAACACAATATTAGGAAGGTGGTCATAATGTTTTGCATGATCGATGTATATGTGTATGTTAATTAATTTACAGTGTTTTGGTCAGATTAGGCTAGTGAATTTCTTTCCCTTTTATCTATTATACGAAAATGCCTGACAGGGTCTCTGAAACATATTCAGTACATTTTATTTATCCCAGTGTGTGGGATTTCTCCTTTTATCTTTCCTTTATATTGACTTCATCCTACACTCAAATTTCTTATTGAGTAATAGAAGTTAAACTTGTGAAAAGTCTTCTGGTATTTCTTCAAAATATCTAAACATGATTTTGAGCAGTCTTCTCTGGACCTGTTTTTAACCTTCCTCTCACAGTTTCTGTTTCAATACTTTTATTCTTTCTTTATATTTTCTCATTCTCCCCCACTTCTTTTCCTCTTCTTCTTCGTTCTCTTCCTCTTTTCTCTCAGATGAATGATGCTATGGGGTTGGAGCTGCCCTGGGTGTACTTTGTGAGCTTGGTCATCTTCGGCTCTTTCTTCGTCTTGAACCTGGTTCTGGGTGTGTTGAGCGGGTGAGCAGCTCCTCTTTTCTCTTCACTACGCCCTCTGATATCCATTTCTTTTTTTTCTCTGTCTCTCTCCCAAGACTAAACTCCATCTATGGAGTTTCTCTCAGCTCAATGTAGTCTCTCTCTGGGTTAACCGTCCTGTTTGGGCCCTTATAGGTGAATGACGCCATTGGCTGGGAGACGCCGTGGATCTACTTTGTTAGTCTGATCATTCTGGGCTCGTTTTTTGTGTTGAATCTTGTGCTGGGTGTTCTCAGTGGGTAAGAGAATGAGATTGGCTGTGTGCTGTGGAGACTGCTTTGAATTTCTTCTGCCAGAGTTTTTCTTGCATGGGGTTGAGCATGAAGTTTGATAATAGACTTGATCATGGATAAATACTACAGTCATGGACAAAAATTTGTCATAAAACTAGGATGGATTCAGGTAAATTGGGCAACTTTTTGTTACATCAGTATTAATAATAATGATTAAGGGTGTGACGAGACACTTAGCTTACGAGACGAGACACACGAAATTGGGTTCACGAGAACGAGACGAGATTTTTGCACAGTACTTTTAAGAAATTTTCAATGACAAAATTCATGACTGGAAAAATAGTCTACAGGTGCATTTTGAAATGCTTTAACTAATCATCTTGAATGTCATTTTCAGTTCTACTTTCTGAGTATGAATTATCAAATGCATTGAAAGACAACAATACTCAAGCACTGGAAAAGGTTTTGCCACAAACTCAACCTGACTGGCCCCTGTATGATCTCACACGAGTCTCTTCAGACCTTACTGTACATGAATTATGAGCTTCCAGAACTTCTGATTGAGGCTGTGTGTGGCCTCCTAATTCAACTCCTGTTCACAAATTGAACATAGAAATAAAAACAGAATAAAAAATAAATAACATTTTCTTTTCTTAGTCTTATTAAATGCAAATAATAAGTGCTCTCTCAATATTCAAAGTGCAAACAGAGAGAAAAACAGAAACCAGAGTAAAGTACTCAACCCAGCCTATATAGCTTTGATATTGGGAGACAGGTTATTGTATGTCGCCTAATTTGCGCGAATCAGGGAGCTCGCGTTTACTTTCGCTTTAGGTTTGCGATCGCACGTACTCTGTGTATAGGGATCGGCGGTGATGAGTGCGCATTCTAGATATAAGACATTTATCAGACACTCTTTCAGGCTCTGTTGCGCACAAATCTTCTGCCATGGTCCTGTCAATCATCTCTCCTTACTTTCATCACATGATGAAACTGAACTGTGAACTGTGATTCGACCGCATGAGCGTTTACACTACGAAAGCAATCCGATCGAATGTGTTTTCGATTACCTCTGGAAGTGGTCGGGGGTTTTAGACCCCGTTTACACTTCTATTTAGCATCCACTTAGCGTCCACTTGTGATCCGATCGACCAAAAAGCATCTTAATACCAGGTGTAAACATGGCCTTTATTCATTATAAATTGGCGATATTATGGATCCATCTGCTTGGGGTTTCTGCAATCCTTTTTCCATGACTGTATATTCTAGAGTTAAAAAAAAAGAAAAAAAGAAAAGGGTTTCAGGTGTTTTCTGAAGTGTTGTGTGCTGTGAGATGATCTTTACGTCTGCCGGGTTGAATTGTGCTAAGCTGATGACATTTATTAAGAAAAACGTTCCAAGGACAGAATGAAAAACTATGAGAGAGGAAGTGATTCAGACCGATGAAAGTCAAGAAGGGGACATGAAACTGTTTAGACTAAAGGACAATAACTAGGGCAAAGCAGGTGAATGATGCTCATTCAGCACAAACACTTGCTTTTTGGGGGAAAAAAACAAAACATTAGTCATTAGGATGATTTAGCAATTCAGCACTTTAATACACTACCTTTCAGAAGTTTGGGGTCTGAAATTTTTTATGCTGCATTTATTTGATCTAAAATACAGTAAAACCCAGTAATATTGTGAAATACTGTTACAATTTAAAATAACTCTTTTCTATTTAAATATATTGTAAAATGTAATTTATTCCTGTGATCAAAGCTGAATTTTCAGCATCATTACTCCAGTCTTCAGTCAGTTCAATGGAGATCTTTTGTAACATTATAAATGTCTTTTACTGTCATTTTTGATCAATTTAAATCATCCTTCCTGAATAAATGTATTAATCTTACTGATCTCAAACTTTTGAACGATATAGGTTGATGTTCCCAGTAACAATGCAAAACATGGTTCATCATATCTTACATTGTACATCAGTTTTTGGGTTCCTAATTCCTGGGTGAACCTTAAACTGGATATAAGGTTTAGTTAGAAAGAGGCAAAAGAAACTTGTGGGACTGACAGGAGAAACAGGAGGAGAGGAGAAAGACGGGAGTAGCCAGAGGAAGGGAAGGGCAGATAGAGGAGAGGAAGGAGACCTGAGCCAGACAGGTGACTCAATTTGATATGGTTATTTTGTTTTTTACATCAGAAAGACAACATCTCCTTCATTTCCTTCAGAGGAGGGCACAGATTTTCTGACCCCCTCGGGAAGGGTGAAATTAATCTGCTTCCTGTGTCTATTAGTCCTACAAGTGTTTTCTTAGAGCTGCAGGGTTATTAATACTCTGCCACGAGAGACGCCGTGCCCGTGGTGCAACATATACAATTTGCAGATCGAGCAATCTTCTGAAATTAGGTTTGGATTCCGTTTTTGTGCTTCTGCCATTTTATTAAGGATGCCACACACATCGTGTGACCTTTCGAGCGCGTTTGTGTGATGTTTCTCCTTGTCGTTTGTGGACAAGCATGCACCCTGCTGGCAGGACACTGAAGCATTTACACTTACTGTAGGTTTAGATATATGTAAATATGGTAAGCATGTACATTGATGGTGAGAATTAAATATTTTTATATTTAGCAACTCGCACATTATAATTGCTCATACTTAGGGGTTGTAATTTGAACAAACCCTTTAAGCATTATATTGTGAAGCGAACAGACATTAATGATACATGAATTTTTGCGGATTGTTTAGAAAAGGACTGTTAATGCTTTTCTAAGTGAATGGACTAATGATTTTTGCTTTGTAGGCTTTAAAACCTGTGAAAACCTCCCACAGATTTTTATTAAAAGAGGGACCAGAGCCAAAACTATCTAGAAACGGCCTATAATTAATCATTTTTCCACCCGACTTCTAATGTACATGTAATCTATTACATGCATGTTTTTTCATGGCTACATGGTAATCATGTACATGGTTTTCAATGTGAAGGCTGTATAATAATAATATTTCAATATAAAATATTATATATTGGTCATACTTTAGTTTAGGGTTCAATTCTCACTATTATCTAATTATTAATTATGACGTTGACCTCAATAAATTACTGCTTATTAATAGTTAGTAATGTAGTTGTTAAATTTAGGTATTGGGTAGGATTAAGGGATGTAGAATATGGTCATGCAGAAAAAGACATTAATATGTGCTTTATAAGTACTAATAAACAGCCAATATCCGAGTAATATGCATGCTAATAAGCAACTCGTCAATAGTGAGACCTTAAACTAAAGTGTTATATTTTAATATTTTATCATATTTTATCATTTATATAATATAAATATAAATAATTTAATATAAATGTATTTTATCATTATGCTTATTTCAGTAACAGATCAGGATTGTCATCTTATAAAACCCAAAATCTAAAACCCAAGTGTCTTGGAATTTATGATGGTAAAATCTAATCTAAATGGTTTTAGCAGGGAAAGTTCTTTCGGAACGTTAATCGAATCCTTAGTGTGTTTAGTGTAACTGAATTCTAGTAAATGTTTAGAATCATATTCAGAGAATAATGTTCCAGAGACAACAAATATGCTTTATTTCTACTCAGAGGGCCCTATCATACACCCGGCGCGACGCAAGTGTTTTTTGCTAGTTTCAACCCAAGGCAGTTATCATTTTCACATCCAGCGCCACGTTGTTTAAATAGCAAATGCACTCGCGCCTATTTGTTCGCCCATGGGCGTGCTGGGCTGAACACGAGTTGTGTTCAGGCACATTGTTGGCGTGTTGCTATTTTGAGGAACTGAAAACGACTGCGCCATTGACCAACAAAAACCTGGTCTAAAGTCAATAGCGCAGTGTTTTTTTTTGTGTTATTTAAAAAGCGCATTAGTAACATGCGCCTATAGACGGGTGCACAGTGCGCGTACACTCTGCTTATTACACACACAGGGATGCGCAGCAGCACACAAACATTTTTAAATATTAAAAATAAGAGGATTCCTCAGTCTTTCCGTTCGCAAATTCCGCCATGTAAATAGCGAATCAGCCATGGTGCAACCGCAACTGGCTTTTTAAGGGAATGGGAGATGAGACTCTGATTGGTTTATTGCACGTTACGCCCAAAACACACCCATAACTCATTAAGAGAATAGGGACAACCCTTTTGGACCATTTTTTTCATCGTTAAACTAGCAAAAATATTTTATCATATTTTATCATTTATATAATATAAATATAAATAATTTAATATAAATGTATTTTATCATTATGCTTATTTCAGTAACAGATCAGGATTGTCATCTTATAAAACCCAAAATCTAAAACCCAAGTGTCTTGGAATTTATGATGGTAAAATCTAATCTAAATGGTTTTAGCAGGGAAAGTTCTTTCGGAACGTTAATCGAATCCTTAGTGTGTTTAGTGTAACTGAATTCTAGTAAATGTTTAGAATCATAAAAAGTGGTTTCGGACCCGTCCTAAGTGCACCTGCGCCATACGCTTCAGACCATGCGCTCAGATCGTTAAAATTGGGCCCTAAATGTAGCATGTATACATTTTTATTAGTCATGTTCATCACAATGAACATTGTTTCTGAACAATAGCAATGTCCATATAATTATACATATGAATTTAGCCATTTCAAGAAAACTTTAAATAATGAAAAAGTTTTGTTAAATAATGCTAAATTCTTGTATATTCAGGTGTAAAAAATGTTGTTTTTTTAAACTTTAAAAACCACAAATCTGTACAAAATATATAATATACTGTATTTTTTATACTGTATAACACACATCTTCTTGTGAAATGTTATGCTTTAAAAGTGCTATTTTTCTCAAACTATCGCATGGTTTAATATTTTAGTATGTAATGCAATGACATTTAGACATTTAAGTGTGGTTTAGGTGAGGTATTATAAAATTGTTGGGGTCATTTTATATTTGGATGATTATTAGTGAACTGAAGGTAAAAGTGTGTTTTCCTGAACCTCAGAGAGTTCTCTAAAGAGCGAGAGAAGGCAAAGGCTCGTGGAGATTTCCAGAAGCTACGGGAGAAACAGCAGCTGGAGGAAGATCTGAAAGGTTATCTGGACTGGATCACGCAGGCTGAAGACATCGACCCTGAGAATGAGGAGGATGATGAGGAGAGCAAACGCAACCGTGAGTACCTGAATACAGCACATGACAGTAAACCATATGAGTGACACTGTCATTTAGAATACTAGTAACTAGACAATTACTAGGCAGACTTTGTTCCGGCAAGTTATTTCTAGTCAGGATTTAGAATTAAGCTGAGAATGCTTTTTAAATTCCAAATTAGTTCATGAATTTTAATTACATTTAGAGTAGCAAACAGGATCGATTTGATCAATTTGAATGAATTTAAGGAAGTAGAATTAAAAAAATCTGTGACTTCTGCAAGTATAATTTTTAATAAAGCATACATTCTTTTCAATGAAATACACTATTTCCAAAAACATTTGATGATATTATTAATGTAGTAATATTTGCCACCTATAGAAGTTGTGATTTATATGTAAATTTACTTTTAAAATAAATTGTAATTTATATGTATAATTGTGTGTAATTAATATATACACTACTGTTCAAAAGTTGGGGATATTTAAGTTTTTTGGTAGCATTTATTTGATCAAAACTACAGTGAAAACCGTAATATTGTGAAATATTATTACAATTTAAAACAGCTTTTTTTTTTTCTTTTTTTTTTATAAATGTAATTTATTCCTGTGATCAAAGCTGAATTTTCAGCATCATTCCTCCAGTCTTCAGTGTCACATGATCCTTCAGAAATCATTCTAATATGCTGATTTACTACTCAAAAAACATTTCTTATTTTATCAATGTTGAAAACAGCTGCTTAACATTTTTTTTTTAAATTGAAACAATGATTCTTTGATGAATAGACAAACGGCAAACAATCAGCATTTAATTAAAATATAAATCTTTTGTAACATTATAAATGTCTTTACTGTCACTTTTGATCAATTTAATGCATCCTTGCTGAATTAAAGTATTAATTTCTTTAAAATAAATTATTGACCCTGACTTTTAAAAAGTAGTGCATTTCATTTTTTGCATTGCATTTCATGCATTGCATTTCAACTTTCATATTACGCAACAGTCCATTTCCCAGAATGCTTTAATTTACTCCTACAAAATAGTTGAGCAATGTAAAGTTGTGGTGCTGAATGACAGAATTAAAATCTGGCTATATTCATTGTTTTGACAGTATTTGTTTAGTTTAGAAAAATGTCAAAATATCAGTAGCGAATAATCTGCATATCAAGGAATCAATAGCCATAATTAGTCACAACTATTAATTTATATTTTGTGTTGAACTAATAAAATTTGTTCAGTTAGTGAACTTCTGAATTGCACTTTTCTGACTTGTATTAAGGGTGCTGTTTCAACCAAAGCTTTGCAACTTTTTGTAGCAGCCACAGAGCCGTCTTTAATTGGCCCGTCATGCCCATCAAACTGCAGCGTGACACCGAACAGACGTCAGCAAACCAAAACAGCTGCCTCTGGTGTATTTTTGATGAAGTAGTTGAGGAGCAAACAGCAAGCGCTGACACCACGAGTGTCATCTCTGCCGCCGAACCGCAGTTTTGTCAATCAAAGTCGAACATCTTCAGGTCAGAGGGTTCAGTACAGTACTGGACCGACAACTAGGGCTGATTCTGCTTACTGTTGAACTTTGATCAAGACACTGTCTTCTCCATGTATTGTCTAAAAGTGACATGAAATGAGCTGAGTCGAGTCAGTATGGTCGGTATCTGCTGAACGAGAGGAGTTTACTCATAAGGGCATGAAGTGGAGAAACTGAGCAAAATAAGGACTAATCCTAATCCCTTTTATATAAGCAGCACGCATGATTCTGAGCGGTTGAATCCGCTGCTACGGTACAGCAGATTTCAACTTCCACTGTCACCGGAGCTTCAGTGGCTGACCTCAGTTCTGTGAGAGGACGGTCGGGGTAGATTAGCCGGCTGAATTCTGAAAGGGTATAATTGATTGATACAGACCCACAAAAGTCGCTTGTTTGGAAAGCTTAGCATTTATGCAGAACTTATTCTGCAAATGGAAAATCAAGCTGAATTCTGTTTCCGCTCACACAAGTTCACAGAACGCTTTATCTCTTATAAGTGAATTTATTTCCAATTTTGATCAGTATCTTTGTCTTGTTTTCCAGTAAAACCTTTTTAAAACAAAACACACACACATATATACAGTACACAACATGGAAAAGCAAAATAAGTAAATACAGAATACTTTGACTTTTCAATGAAATACACCATTTCTAGAAACATTTGATGATATTAAAAATGTAGTTATATTTGCCACCTACAGTATAGAAGTTATAATTTATATGTACTTAATTTATATTTACTTAAAATAAATTCTAATGTATATGTAGAATTGTGTAATCTATATATACACTACCATTCAAAACAAAAGTTTGGGGTCATTAAGGCTGCATTCATTTGCTCAAAAATATAGTATTGTGAAATATTATTACAATTTAAAATAACTGTTTTCTATTTGAATATATTTTAATAATTTAATTTATTCCGGTGATGGCAAAACTGAATTTTCAGCATCATTACTCCAGTCTTCAGTGTCACATGATCAAACATAAAACACGAGACAATGCATTATGGATTTGAAATATGGGTATTGTGAAAAATACTGTGAAAAATCTATATGGAAATTCCCATCATATTAACATATAAAACCCCATTTTTATGAGTTGTTTTAATATTTTTTCTGAAAAACAAGACATTGAATAAAAATATAGTATTTGTTTGAACATCTCTGCTGTTGCTTAGATATCACAAAACAGCATAAAGAATATTTACCAAATGGCATTTTATTGTCCTTCCATCTTAAATTTTTTATGATTTTAGATGTAAATATAGGAGTAAATTGATTGTTCATTTTCTAAGTCAGAAAATTACAACGTATAAATAATAGCTTGTGTCTCCAAGCAAAGACTGAATCTCCATTTTGACTCATACCACTTTCTGCAGTCATACAAGACCATACTGCAGTTTTAATTTGTGTAGTTTTAGTATGAGAGAGAATACGATTTTGATAAGTTTCGAAAACATAATCAGTGACCATTTTTTTTACATAGCTTATTTTTTATGAACTTAAATACTGATGAACTCCCATGAATGTATGTGGGGGCTATCGAGGTCACAGGTCAGCTTCATATCATACACAAATGCAAACATCAACGAATCTCAACATTTGGACCCTCGCTATGTTCCTATGTTTTCATTGAATGCATTGCACCCTGATCCTAATAACCTGCTCTTGCTCACTGTTAACTAACTACCCATCATCCTTTGCTCCCATCCAGCAGACCAGTTGCCTCAATGTTGATGTTGTTGATGTTGTTGTTGATGTTGTTGTTGTTGTTGTTGTTGTTGTTGTTTACTGTTGTTAATTGTTGTGTTGGTGCTGTTCTTGTTCCCGTACTTTAACCTGTGTCGATGTGGCTGCTCGTTCTCGCCCTCGTGACCATGCCACGGCTGTGCTGTGCTGTGTAAATCATGCATGGGCTTTGGTTGCATGGGAAATGAAGGGGTTACATTGGCCAGCCTCATGGAGAAGAAGAAGAAAGGGTTTGGCTGGTTCAGCCAGTCCTCTGACACTCATGGTAAATCTCCCTCCCACCCTTCTGTCCCTTTCATATGTGTGATTACTTGATGATATTCATGAATATTACCTGTTAGAAGCCTTACATGGTGTTTGTTTGCTCTCTTTTTAAAAAAAAAGATATGTATTACTCATTGACTTGTGCACAAATGCCCCATTTTGGCCTGTATGGAAGCGTGTTGTGAAGCTAATAATATGTCCATGTGTGTGATGTTTATGCGAATGCTGTAGTGTGTGAATGCACTACTTTTGCTTTGCAAGTGTGTGTTTTCTATGACCATCAGTGCCTATATGCTGTTTGTACCCATCAGTTTTTCCTTAGCATTAGCGTTATCAAACTCCTCGCTTGCCCGTTTCCTCCTTCCTGTACTAATTTAGTCCTCTCATTGTCATTCTGTCAAAATCTGAGTGAGTCAGAGATCAGATCCGGCAGGAGTGGGAGTGCAGAGTCTCTCCAACTTAAAAATCCCACTTTAAAACAGTGACAGCGAGTTTCTAACATAGAAATGAGGTTAAACCCAGATCACCAGGCTCATGGTCAGCAGTTTAAAGAGCAGTCACAAAAAGTCTGATCATACTCGCTTATTACTGTCTTTGGATGTGTCAGAATTTATTCGTATATCCTGAGGGAATGTGAGGGCTGAGCAGAACAGATATTTTGTACTTTTCCCCTCAAGCGGCCTTTTGTTTTACCATTACTAAAGTGATGATCAAACTATCTGCCTTTTAATTTGATTTCTGTGAAAAACTTCTCAGTAATTGAGCTGTCATATACAAATAGGTAACACTTTACATTACGATTCTATGCTTTAACATTAGTATGGAATTAAATTAATGACAAAATGTCTTTAAAACAAAAACCATGTTAAGTTGCACTTATTTAAATGTTTTACATTAAAATTAAAAAAAAATGTATTACTGAAATTCAACATGGTTGTATATATTTAAGCTATTAATATTTCAATTGGAAATAGTTCACACAATTTTATTATTAAAAAATGGTAACACTTTACAATAAAGTGTTATTTGTTAACATTAGTTAATGCATTAGTTGACATGAACTAACAATGAGCAATACTTCTTCAGCGTTTATTCATCTAATGTCAATCTCAAAGTTTACTAATACATTTTTAAAAATCTGTTAACATTAGTTAATCCACTGAACTAACATGAACAATAACATGAACAATTTTTATTAACTAATGTTATAGGGTTAGTTCACTCAAAAATTTTAATTGTTGCCATTTAGTCATCCTCGTGTCGTTCCAAACCCGCAAGACTTTTGTTCATCTTCGGCGCACAAATGAAGATATTTTTGATGAAATCTGAGCGATTTCTGTGCCTCCATTGACTACCACTCTCAAGCCTCAGACAGGTAGTAGACCTCATTAAAAAAAATCCATGTGACTGCAGTGGTTTAACCTCAATTTTATGAAGTGACACGAGTGCTTTGTTTGAGCAAAAAAATCATAATGGACCACTTTATTTACAAAATATTAATCTCCAACGCACGTTCATGTCTGCTCTCGTCAACACGCATGCGTCGTGGTGCTCTTGTGAACATGCGTTGGAGTCCAATCATTGTCCAATTATGTTATCTATTGCTTTAACATACACAATTTTATCATACACAACTTGTAAAGTGTCACCAAAAAGTAATGTGTTGGTAAACCAAAGGCTCAAGATCAAATTGCATCATAATGTCAGAGCTTAGAAATTGTGTTTATACTGAGGTATATAATTTTTTTTGCATATTACAATTCTTTTTTTTTTTTTTTTAGCTTTTCTTCCTCTCACTAAGGATGTGTTTAAAAATAACTTTCTTTATGAATAATTTCAGAAAGAAGTTAAAGTTCTTGTCCACTAAATTTGACTTGAGGATGTGTGAACTGTGTGTTGTGAGTGTTTTAATGTGTGTGTGCTGAACCTTGTGTTTGTGACACAATAGCGAGTATGCCGGCAAGTGAGACAGAATCCATGAATACAGAGAATGAAAAAGGAGAAGATGAGAAGGCGACATGTTGCGGCCCAACATGGTGAGAAAACTCACAAATACACATGAATGTGTTTATTTCATCAGTAATGAATTGTTGTAATATGCTGTATCAAGGAGGTATATGGTTTCTTTTTTAACTTTACAATTTGTTTCAATTTACAGTCAAAAAATTTCCAAATCAAAGTGCAGGTCAGTAAAGATGTGATTACTACATGCTAATGTCAGTTTATTTACATGTTGCATGTTACATGTTATTGCATGTATTACTGTGAGCTTGCATGCTCTTATCTGTCTGTCTGGCATTCTATCTGTCTAGCTAGCTAACATTGCAGCTAGCATTCCATCTATCTGTCTAGCTAGCTAACATTCCAGCTATCCATCCAGCTTGCTAACATTCCTGCCAGCATTCCAGCTGTCTGTCTAGTTAGCTAGCTAGCTTTATATCTGACATGCTATTTGTCTAGCAAGCTAACATTCCAGCTAGCATTCCATCTATCTCTCTAACTAGCTAACATTCCAGCTAGCATTCCAGCTATCTCTCTAACTAGATAACATTCCAGCTAGCATTAGATATCTGTCTAGCCAGCTAACATTCAAGCTAACATTCCATTTATGTCCAGCTAGCTTGCATTCTAGCTAGCATTCCAGCTGTCTGTCTAGTTAGCTAGCTAGCTTTCTATCTAACATGCTATCTGTCTAGGTAGCTAGCTAGCTAGCTTTCTATCTAACATGCTATCTGCCTAGCCATCATTCTGGCTATCTAGACTAGCACTGTAGCATAATTTTAGTTATCTACCTGTGTATTGTTTTGTGTCTTGCTCTGTTTATCTAGCATTCTATCATTCTGCCATATCATATATAGCGTTCTGTTGTCTTACAGTTGTTGGTTTATAATAGGGCTGTCAAAAGATTAATCGTGATTAATCGCATCCAAAATAAAAGTTTGTGTTTACATAATATATTTGTGTGTACTCTGTATAATTATTATGTATCTATTTTTCTAGTGTTGCTCTATTTATAACTTATACTTATCTAATATTCTTACATTCAGTCTAGCATTGGTTTGCTCTATCTAGTGTTCTATTTATCACTTTAGGGTTCTTTCAAATGCTCTAGTGTTCTAACGTTGTAGTGGCCTGTTCTATCTAGTGTTCTTGCTAGTGTTCTAGAATTCTATCTGTCTAAGTGTGTTATTTATCCAGAATTCTATCATTCTAGTGTTTTGTTTAGAGTTCTAGCATCCTGTCTATCTATAGTAGCATTCCATTGTTTAGCGTTCTATTGACTGTTCAAGTGTTCTATCTATCCAGCATTCTATCTCTCTTGCATTCTAGCGTCTGTTTAGATGTTCTATCTAGTGTTCTATCTCTCCTTTCAAAGCATCCATCTGTTTTAATTTCTTCTTGTGTCTATGTTGTCTGACTTCACTGCCTCCTCTTTTAGTCGGCGCTGGCGTCGCTGGAACCGGTTGTGTCGGAGGAACTGTCGTTTGGCTGTGAAATCTGTGCCGTTCTATTGGCTGGTGATCATCCTGGTGTTCCTCAACACTTTGACCATCTCATCAGAACATTACAACCAGCCCATGTGGCTCACACAAGTACAGGGTGAGCGCTCCGTGTATTTGTAATCTAGCAATGAGTGTAAAAGATCATGATTGCTGCTTGTTCTCACTACTGTATATCCTCTCTTTTCTGACGCTGATTGTTTTTCTCCTGTAGATGTGGCTAATAAAGTGCTGCTGGCCCTGTTCACATGCGAGATGTTGGTGAAGATGTACAGTCTGGGCCTGCAGGCTTATTTTGTGTCTCTCTTTAATCGTTTTGACTGCTTTGTGGTGTGCGGAGGCATCACTGAGACGATCCTAGTGGAGCTTGAGATCATGTCACCTCTCGGCATCTCAGTGTTTCGATGTGTACGACTTCTTAGGATCTTTAAAGTCACGCGGTAAGGGATTGCAAAGAAAAATTGTTAATGTGCCCCTATTATGCCGTTTTAAAGGTTCTTCTACAATAGGTTTACATGCATCCAATCTAAAAAAAAAAACACACTACATGAAAGGTAATATCCAAAAAAGCATAATTGGGACACTTTAAAGGAATAGTTAATCCAAAATTTTTAAATCTGTATTTTGTTTTTTGCTCACCCTCATCATTTTCTAAACCCATATGACTTTTAAGAAAGAAGAAATTTGTGTAGGGTGCTTTCTTTTTTTACACAATTTATTTTTTGCCTTTAGTCATTGGGCGTCTCTCAGTAACTTGGTGGCATCTCTGCTGAACTCCATGAAGTCCATCGCATCTCTACTGCTGCTGCTCTTCCTCTTCATCATCATCTTCAGCCTCCTTGGTATGCAGGTGTTTGGTGGCAAGTTTAACTTCGACGAGACACAAACGAAGAGGAGCACCTTTGACAACTTCCCTCAGGCCTTGCTCACTGTGTTTCAGGTGTGTCTGTGTGCACCTGTCTTTTTTTTTAAATGTTATTTTAATGGGATATGTGTTTGCTCATGTGTAACAATGTTGTTGTCAGATTCTGACCGGTGAAGACTGGAATGCCGTCATGTACGATGGAATTATGGCATACGGTGGCCCTTCGTCATCAGGAATGATCGTGTGCATCTACTTCATCATTCTCTTTATCTGTGGAAATTGTATCCTCTTACTGCTGCTGACTTCCTAATGAAGCCAAAAAAGGAAACAGAAAACCAAAGAAGGGAATTTTTTGTCATTACCTTAAAGGGATAGTTCACCCAAAAATGAAAATTCTGTCAGTAATTACTCACCCTGATGTCGTTCCAAACATGTTAGACTTTCGTTCATCTTCGGATCACAAATAAAGATCTTTTTGATGAAATCTGAGCATTTTCTGTCCCTCCGTAGACAGCTACGCAACTACCACTTTGAAAAGTTAATATAGAGATTGTAAAAAAAAATCCATATGAATTGAGCGCTTTAAATTTTCTGAAGAAACATGATCGCTTTATATGATGAACAGATTGAATTTAGGCTTTTATTCACATCAACGAAAGTCATACGGGTTTGGAACGATGAGTAATTAATGTCTATTGTCTTGAATGAGGCAGTTGAACCCTAATGTCTAGTTACTACTCTGAATAATGACACAAAATTGTGTTGTTTGCTATGAGCATTATAGTATAAAGCTGTTGGTTTGCTTAACACATTGACACCTAGACATTCTTCTGAATGTGTTCTTGGCTATCGCTGTGGACAACCTTGCAGATGCAGAGTCTCTGAACACAGACAATGATGATAAGAAGAAATGGTAAATGATAAAACCTTGTAGAGGTCATTTAATTAGACACTGAGGGCCTAGATCTAGTTTCCACTTCTATTGTGCTGCATTTTACAGTGCTTGTTTTCTTGCCTTTTTTCCCCCCAAGTGATGAAATTGATGAAATTGAAGATGATGCCAAGGTAACTAGTTTGTGCCTGTTTGTATGTCTTATGTCTTATGTATTTGTGTAGTAGTAGGATATAATAGCATTGCTTTCTTTCCTTCAGGTTGGAGAGGAGGATGAGAAGGACAATGCAGGTAAAGAACTACATCATGTGGTTGCACATTGAAGATGATTTTTTGCATACTTGTCCTGATCATCGTGTCTGTGTAACAGTGGAGGATGAAGAGGAACCGGACGTTCCTGCGGGGCCCCGCCCACAAATCTCAGAGCTCATTAAGAAGGAGAAAATCACTCCAATCCCAGAGGGCAGTGCGTTCTTCATCTTTAGCAACACAAACCCGTATGTCACATTGAAGTCTGCTCAAACACACAAAACTAGACAGGAACAAAGACACAAGTAGACATTTACACACACTCTTCTTTTCTGAATCACTGTCTTTTTATATTACGTTTATGCAATTGGCGGATACTTTTATCCAAAACAACGTATTGCATTCACGGTATTCATTTTGCATTCCCTGAGAATTAGGTGACTTTGGTGTTGCTAGCCTTTTATTTTAGGATTATTTATATACTACTATAGAATTTGTAAATATTTTGGATTAGCTTTTATTTTTATATTTTCAGTTTTCATTTTAGTTTAAGTTTTTGAAATTTTGCTATGTGCTTTTTGTGTTTCTATTTAGCTTTTATTTATTTTTTATTTTTTTATATATAATTTTAGTAATTAAACTTATTTATTTCAGTTAGCTGCCAAAGGCAACATTTCTATTTTTTGTTTACATTTAAGTAGTTTTTTTTAAACCAATATACTTTTTAATTTTATTTCAGCTTTTTCAATTACCGAAAAAATTACCAATGCTGTTTTGAGTTATAGTAACACAGTTTGAGAATTACACAATTTAATTTAATTAAAATGACTAGACTTCTGTTTGAACAGAGCCTGTCACAAAAGCATGGCAAATTTGTTCTTCAGTTGCCAGGAATGCGTCACCACAACATTTTGTTTATCATTTTGTACAATACAAGAAAAACCTGAGCAAGAGTCAGACTGTTGTTTTTGCATTTCAATTAAATCCACATTTCTAATTACTAAAGCAAGTCACAAGGCAAACAATTTTATTGTTTTAATTGCTTAGAATTTTTTTTTTTTTGGGCTTATGCCCCTTGAACACATAAAGTGTTCTAGATGTTTTTCAGTGTCTCCTCTCTCTCTCTCTCTCTCTCTCTCTCTCTCTCTCTCTCTCTCTCTCTCTCTCTCTCTCTCTCTCTCTCTCTCTCTCTCTCTCTCTCTCTCTCTCTCTCTCTCTCTCTCTCTCTCTCTCTCTCTCTCTCTCTCTCTCTCTGTAGAATACGAGTCGCCTGCCACAAGCTGATAAACCACCACATCTTTACCAACCTCATCCTCGTGTTCATTATGCTTAGCTCCGCCTCCTTGGCAGCTGAGGACCCAATCAGAAACTTCTCTGCCCGGAATATTGTGAGTACAATTTGTACAACCTGCAAATGTAAAGATTATTCATTAATGTCCCAAACATATTCATACTCAATATATTCAACTAAAACAACATTGTAAATGATAGTTTAATGTTATGGTCAAGCATAAGTGCAAGATTTTTTTTTTTTTTTTAAGAACTATGTAGTTTATGTATTCGGATTGTGAATATAAAAATTATTACATTTTATGATTTAAATAAGAGCTATTCAAAGCATTTACAGATAAAGTAAAACAAGTATATGTTACTCACCCTTGTGTCGTTCCAAACCCATGAGATATTTGTTCATTTTCGGAACACAAATGAAGATATCTTCATCGTTGATCAAAGTTTATATATGAATAAAATATATATGAAAAAAAGCCTAAAATAAATCTCTTCATATAAAGTGATCGTTTCTCTTCAGAAGACTTAGATTAAACGGCTAGATGCATATCTGGGCTTCAGACTAACATTTGAGAGCTGGTGGTGCCAGCACCTGATTTGGTGGCACTGGAGGAAAATGTATAATTTATCATAGTTAATTTAATAATAAAATTACTATTTTTGCATTATTTTGTTAATAAGTGCAGTTACTAATAATATTACATGTTTGTTTATTGAAAATTTAGCAGTGAAGCACTCAGCTTGGATTGATACACAGATAAAATTTTATTTGTAATGTGCAAAAACCTAATTTTTATAGGAAAAATGTAAATATTCTATTCTTATTAAATGTACCATTGTTCTTCTATAGTAGCACACTGAACTGACTGACAGTTTCAGTGATAATAAAAGGAGCACTCTTTACTTGTTTTCTGTGTAATTCAGTCAAAATCCGAAGAAAAGTTTTTGTTTTTAATGAGACTTTGTGACTTCCTACTTTTTTCCATGTATTAGGAAAGGGGAGTGGGAATGGCTAGGTAAAATAAGTGCTCCTCTGCCGCCAACTACTGGTTATAGTGGTAATTTCATGTCTTTTTTTAAATAAAAGTGCTTGTTTGCCACAAAGTGTTAATTTTTTCTATTCCTTTAAACTTTTACTTTTTATAAATCATCACATTAAAAATAAATAACATTAAAATTGGATAATATTTATACTTGAATTTTACTCTCAAAAGGTTGTATGCTCCCTGAGATGAATAATGTAAAAAAAACGTGTATTAACGGTGTTGCACGATCAAGATCGGCCCGTGTATGAGCTTGCGCTACGCTGTCTGCTATTGCTCCTAGCTGTTATTGCTCCGAGATGTCTGTCATTCTGAAGTGGTAGTGTTTTGGGTGACTAGACTTTCAATGGAGGGACAAAAAAAATTCTCAAATTTTAAATCTCTTAATTTGTGTTCTGAAGATGAATAAAAGTCTTATGGATTTAGAATGACATGAGCAAATGGGTGAGCAAATGACAGACTTAATTTTTGGGTGAACTAACCCTTTAAAAGTGTTAAAGGGTCATGAAACCCCCTGTTTCAGCAGCAGTCAGTTCTCACCACAGTTTTGAAAAATGGTACAGAAGTGGGCGTGGTTAAGCTGCGAAGTGGAGAGGCCGACAACACAGCAACGGCTTCTGATTCAGACAGTTTTATTCCTCTCTCATTAAAAGCATCAAATCTTCCTACAAATGCACGCTGCAAATTACCATTACACGTTTTGTACGCTCACCGTAATTAACACAAATACATACATATCCTGTGACAGCTATAATTTAATGCACAAATAAATGCACAGCCATTAGCATTTGTTCTTTGCATCGAAAATGTATATGAACATGCTGTTGTATCTTTGATAACTTTTTTAGCGTTTTTTTTGCGTTCTTATAAGCCGTTTGATCAGTTAAAGGACCGTGAAGAAAAAAGTGCGTATGAATTGTGTTTGTGTCGAAGACTGAGGATCTATTGAAGAGAACAAAAACGAACTCATTTTTGATCCATTAATTCAATCTCACTGTCATAGGATCTCACGCATGCTGTCATGAATAATTAAGCAAGGCGTCTTCTCATAGGATAAGGACACGAGGTCTCATGAATAATTATGAGACACCGATGAGTCATCGATCTACTATAGACTTGGTCGGTGTCGTGGCGTGGGGGAAAAGCATGGTGTTAACCCAGTATAGCAACGTAGAATCACTTCTGCTGCTCGACAGAGCAAGATACATAGAAAAACTGAGTGGTATTGGGTCGGATTGTCCGTACAGTATCTGTAACTGGACAAAGACCCAACGCAATGGTGTCATTTTCTCGTCAAAATGCATGCTGCTCCCCAAATATAACACAACATGCCTACTTCATAAATCACAGCCTTTCGATGAAGACGTTTATTCAGTGTTCCTGAATTTAATGGATTTAAAGTATTACATACATTTAACATTTTAAAATGATCATAAAACTTGTGCTATGAAATTGATATTTTTCTGAATATGCCGTGTGCAATGCAAAGGGCGTTTGTTTATGTATATGTTTGGGCTAGAATAGAAACATGAAATGCGGTCTAATGTCAAACGTTAATTTACCACAGTACAACAATTAACAAACATTGGTCTAAAAAACCCTAAAATCCAGTTATATGATGAGCTGTAAACTGCTTTAACGATAAGTTGACTGCTTTTTTGACGGAGTTTGAGTCCTGTGACAAGTATGACTTTATTGCCATTTTTGTTAAACAAACTTTTGCCATTGCAATCAATGAAATCTCTTATTTTTTATCTTTACAATAATACCAGCATCATGTAGTGCAAATGTTTAATTGTAATGGACGTATTGCACAGGCTTTCGGAATTGGCGAACGGCTCCGTCTGTTTATTTGGCAGTATAAAACTTCAGATCAGGTTTTTTTTTTTTTTTTTTTTACTTTATTAGAGGTGCAGAACGCCACACAGCAACTTTTCGGCATTGCACCAAGCAAAAATTAAGAGCATAACAAGTTCTACGCGCGTTCATTCGAATAGCTTGTTTTCCCCCACGGCATAAACGGATATGACGTTTTTGTGGGCGTTCCCAGCAATGCCGACCAAGTCTATAGTACAAGTAAACGTCACATTCTGTGACAATGACATAAAGACGAAATTAAACCCGGAAGTTGAAACTAGTTTTCTCCTAAATTCAAAACTAACGGATGGTAACGTTCACTTCTATGATGTTCAACACACATAACTCTCTTAAAATCCTAGAAAATTTGGTTTCATGACCCTTTAAATGTGACATTTGAGATTAAACTAGTGAGTTGTATGTGATCAGTTGTTTTGTGCATCTGTTATTCCTTCATCTCTTCATATCTGCTAACCCTTTTCTTTCAAACTAAGGACTACCTTCACTGAAAGAGTAATGCTTTTGTGGTGTTACCATAACAGACACTATTAATTAACTAAACGAAACCACATATACCTACAATTCTAAATATATATATATATATATATATAGATGGTAAATGCTGATTGCTAAATGTCCTTAATCTTTGTTAAACATGTACATTGCTCTTTGCAGATACTTGGTTACTTTGACTATGCTTTCACGGCTATCTTTACTGTAGAGATCGTGTTAAAGGTAAATGTCCTGCCCTGTGCTCGTGTTGTGTGTGGTGTATGTTCAGTAACGCTGTAACCGTCTGGTTTATTCCAGGTCCTAGGCTATGCAGATTATGTCTTCACTAGTATGTTTACATTTGAGATCGTGTTGAAGGTAACCTCTCGGCACACAGGCCTGGCTGCATTCTCTCCATGTGTGTCACCTGCTACTTCAGTACTACCTGGCTTGATCAGTCTCTTTTCTTTCTCTTTTTTTAAACCATGGCACCTCTTTTACTAAAAGACTAAAAGAAAAGAAATGTCTCAGAACATTAAAGCACATCTTCATCAAACACAGCACAAGAGTTGTCAGGTTTTCACATTTCTGTTGGGGAGAATGACAGGGCTTGAACTCGACCCTAATTGGTCAAAGTGGGGTTAAGGAAGTTTGAAGGAAACCGATCTGGAGAAATCACACAGGATGTGTCTGTGAAACTAAAATGCTTTTTTGTTGAGGAAAGAAAACAATTAAAAAAGACGAAAGACGAAACTATG
Organism: Rhinogobio ventralis; assembly: GCA_039654625.1. Taxonomy (NCBI): domain Eukaryota; kingdom Metazoa; phylum Chordata; class Actinopteri; order Cypriniformes; family Gobionidae; genus Rhinogobio; species Rhinogobio ventralis. The sequence goes on from CM077213.1 coordinate 6,399,172, forward strand.
CAACTCTTTGTGAAATGAAAATAACACTGCCTCTCTCATGCCTTCATAACCGATTGGCCTGTATCCAGTCCATAAAAGAGGGGGCAAATACAACCATGCTTGGACAGAACATGGTTCAAACCCCTTGACTGAGAGCATATCAATGCAATGTGACCTCCAGCATCATACAGGGCAGCACAGTTGTTCTTTAATGAAGCTGCAGTAATTTTCTCTGGCTGTGTTCAGAATGTCATACTAGTGTACTATTAACTATGCCTGCAGTTTATAGTATTTATACCGTGTACAATATGAACATTTTCTATATACAGTATATTTCTGTTTAGCTTTCATTTATTTTTCAGTTTTAGTAACTTAAAATTATTTATTTTAATTTAATCGCCAATACAGCATTTCTAATTTTAGTTTATGTTTTTCATCTAATATGTGTATATATCAGCCTCATTTCAATTACCAAAAATGATTTGTAATAGTTTTAGTTAACAATAACACTGATTTGAGATACAGTAACATCATTTAAGGAAATCTAAAAAAGTATATTAGTTGACTTCTGTGATAAAGAAATATAGGTAACACTTTACTAAAAGTTTTCATGTGTTACCATTAGTTAACTACATAAAGTACAAATGACTAATCATTCTACAGCATTTATTAATCTTATTTATTGTTAATTCTAACATTTACTAATACATTATTAATATCAAAAGTTGTATTTGTTGATGTTAGTTAATACACTGGAACTAACATGAACAAACAATTATATTTTTACTAACTAACAGATGAATAAATGCTTTAAAAAAAAAAACTAAAAAAAACAAACAAACAAACAAACATATATATATATATATATATATATATATATATATATATATATATATATATATATCCCATATTGTGTTACCAAAATATTTTTAACAGGACTTATATAATATATAAGTATATGTGTGTGTATATATATATATTGCTTAAATTTAGCTTGAATTTATTTTTCAGTTTAACTAACTTAAGTAAATTTATTTATTTCAGTTAATTGCCAATGCAGCATTTCTAATTTTTGTTTACATTTTTAAGTTTACGTTTTTCATATAATATGTATGTTATTTTATTTCAGCTTTATTTCAATTAACAAACATTCAAAAATTATAATAATTTTATAAAAAATGTATCATTTTTATATTTTTAATAAATTTAGTTTTAGTTAACAATAACAACACTGATTTGAGTCGCAATGAGACCATTCAAGGAAATCTGAGAAATTATTAGTAAATATGAGAAATTATTTAGTTTGAAAAGAACCTCAAAAACTTTACATTGTTCTTTAAATGTTAATTTTAGTTTTTTTAAATGTTAATTTAAGTTTAATTACTTTAAAAAAATGCTTTTGCTTTTGAATCCTGAACATACACACATATAGTGTTCAAGATATTAAGAATATTATACCCACAATTCACTGCACATGAGTTGACCTTATATTTCTAGTGCAATGTAGAAACCTGGAAATAATTACACCACAATTTTTAACTTATTTTTGATCTGAGTGACAAAAATGTTACACACTTTTACACAAAATTGACTGTGAAATACCCAGTATAATTTTTAAGATGCTAACTGGATGCTACTCACATGGCGTGTAATGAGGTCATGGGACAACAATATTAGCATTCTGCTATTTAAATCATTTATTGTTTACAGTTTCATTTCCCAGTTTTAAAGACCCTTTTAAAATCAAAATTAAAGTTTTGTAATAATAATCTCTATTATCTATTGGAAATGAGTCAACATGCAGTAGGAAAGGAAACTACACAATGATTTTAATTGTATTTTTAAGGATTAGTAGGCAGTAGTGTACTGTGCAGTATTTAATAAATAGTAGGTTAGTATTACATTTTGAACATAGCCTCTTGTTTTGTGGAGAGATTCTCATAAGTGCTGTTCTTGGACCAGCAAACCTAAAAATGTTTTACGAAAATGTTATAAGATTTTTAGCTAAAATGTTTTATGTAGTTATCTAAAATTGGTCTCTGATCAGCAGCCAACGTTTGCATAACTCAATGCTTGCCTTCGTGGTGTGTGGTTGCATCTGCATTCATATACATTCAGCAAACGACTCCTTTGCATTCATGATTTTGGAGCGACTTGCTTTGGTTTTGGCTGGTCTTTTCTCTGCCTGCTGAATATGAAGTTGCAGTAGAAGCTTTTTACCCCTCTATTTTCTTTAACAAATCTTGCCGAGGGAACAGGGCACAATGTTCTCTAGGATAAAAAAAAAAAAACGGCTCACATGAATGTGACAGTAAGGGAAGTTCTCATTTCAGATCGCCTAATAGATAGGTTCTCTCTCTTTCTGACTCTTCTCCTGCTCTTTTGTCTTTTCCTCCTGTATTCTTTGTCGATTCTTATTTTTCTGTCATAAGTTAGTCCCCTTCAAAGCTGGGCAACAAACAGCATGTTTTATTGCCGGGCCCCCTAGTGGCGGATTGTGAAACAGAGCTTACTACTACATTCATGTTGACTGAAGCCGTGAGGGTTTGGCGGAGTTAGTGCTAGGATCTCGCCTTTAGTCCAACTCCGAGCACGCCACCCTTAAAAAAGAGTGATATTAATGAGTGTAAATGTGTGTTTCTGTCTACGCGAGTGTGTGTGAACTCTGTCTGAGAGTGTGATTTGCTGTTCTCTGTATGTCCTTCATTACGGTAGGGCAATTGTTGACCATCCATGCTTGTTTTGTCAGATGACCACATATGGCGCGTTTCTCCACAAGGGGGCGTTCTGCAGGAACTACTTTAATCTTCTTGATCTGCTGGTGGTCGGCGTGTCACTGGTGTCCTTTGGAATTCAGTGAGTGATGGGTATACTTTTTGGGACTTTAGCTTATTCACCGTAGTCCATACATACCATTCTCATCTCCGTGCGTGCCATAACTCTGTCTGACGCACCCACCGCTAGCCTAGCTTAGCACAAAGACTTGAGGTAAACGGCTCCATCTAGCCTACTGCTCAATAAGTGACAAAATAACGCCAACATTTTCCTATTTACATGTTGTGATGTGTATAGTTACATTATGTACCAAGACCGACGGAAAATGAAAAGTTGTGATTTTCTAGACCGATATGGCTAGGGACTATACTCTCATTCCTGCGTAATAATCCAGGAACTTTGCTGCCGTAGCATGGGTGCAGCAGGCGCAATGATATTAAGCAGCACCTGAAAATAGTCCCCAGCACGCTCTCTGTGCAAGCAGGTTGTCACGTCGGTTATGTTGACGGAAGCTAGCCTATTTTCAGGCGCTGCGTAATATCATCATTATCAAATCACAAAGGCTGCAATTTAATTAATTACATATATACACTACGTGTTTCAGGGTGAAGCGTGGCATTGTGTTCTTTTACACACAAGCAGCTCATGATATGGTGTTTTCAGCATCCCAGAATGGCTCAGTTTGGGAACCATTTTCCCCACCTGATAAGAGAAGATTTAAGGGTTCCCTACAGTTTTCTGCCCACATAAGATGTATTACTATATAATGTATTATTTTTTTCTTAACTCATTTTTTTATTTTACAGTGAAATTTTACAATAGTAATATTTCTTATTTTATTTTTATTTGGAAATAAATTATTATTATATTTTTCCTTAAATACTTTTTACATATTTTTTTATTTAATAACTAATATTTTTTAAAATAATAATTATTATTACTTAATGTAAATATGAAACAAAATCGAGTGTTTTCTTAAATACTTTTTTTTTTTTCATTTTTTAGAAATAATAATACTAATAATAAACAACAGCAACAATAACAATGCTTTATATAATAATACATTATATAATAAATGCTTTTTCATGGCTTCTCAATAGTATTAACTTTGCTTTTTAGTATCAACTTCTTGGAAGGAATCAAACAAGAGACAAATAAGACAACTGTTAACATACAGTAAGCTGTAAAATTAATGTGGGCTAGATGGCCTACTTGAGATATCTCATTTGTGTTTTTTCTTTCTCAGTCTGTTGGACAAGCATCACCTCACATCATGAAGTCAGTTGACCAATGACCAGGTCTTGTTGGTTAAGCTAGTTTAGAAGCCTGGCAGAAACACCAGTATCATAAGGACTTGAAAGCATGGATTTCTTCTTCTGTTTTGTATGTTTTTTGGTAAAGCGAATGCTTGTCTCTTGCAGATCGTCAGCCATCTCAGTGGTGAAGATTTTGAGGGTTCTGAGGGTGCTGCGTCCACTCAGGGCCATAAACCGAGCTAAAGGACTGAAGGTTCTGCCCATTGCTTTACTTCAATATGAATTGTCTTCATACATTTTAATATGATTATGGTTTTGGAAAAATATAGGGCTTGCATGCCTGGCCATTTGTTTAAGCAATTATAAAATGTACACCTGTCTGACAACCTCTGACTTTTAATCTTTGCCTTCTGCAGCATGTGGTCCAGTGTGTGTTTGTGGCCATCAGGACTATTGGAAACATCATGATTGTCACCACACTGCTACAGTTTATGTTCGCCTGCATCGGTGTACAGCTTTTCAAGGTAAAATATTTCATAACTGGGCTTGGTTTTTAATGTTTTTTGAAAGTCTCTTATGCTCAAGCCTGCATTTGTTTGATCAAAAATACAGTAAAAACAGTAATGTTGTGAAATATCATTACAATTTAAAATGTAATTTATTCCTGTAATGCAAATCTGAATTTTCAGGATAAAATTTTCAGTCTTCAGTGTCACGTGATCCTTCAGAAATCATGCTAATATGCTGATTTGGTGTTTAAGAAATTATTATTATTAATGTTGAAAAAAGTTGTGCTGTCTTAATATATTGTGGAAATACTTTTTTCCAGATCCTTTGATCCTATTCATTTTTTTTATTAATTTTTTTACTTTTTCTTCAGGGGAAGTTTTACCGTTGTAATGATGAAGCCAAGTCCATCCCAGAGGAGTGCAAGTGAGTCTAATTGAACTTTTTAAATTAGCCATACTTAACATCCTGCACTTCTGAAATAAGTATGAAATACTGAAATACTGCTTTCATAAATTTATTGTAAATGTATACATTTATTGCAAGTTGTGTTAATAACCAAACTTATACAAAAGGAAGTGGCTATTAGAGAGGGTAAAATAACCATTTCTCTCTCTCAGGGGAACATATATCATGTATAAGGAAGGAGACGTGAACCAGCCATTCATTCAGAAACGTCATTGGCACAACAGCGAATTCAACTTCGACAACGTGCTCATGGCCATGATGGCTCTGTTCACAGTGTCCACATTTGAAGGCTGGCCAGCGTAAGCATTCAACAGTACACTGTGTTATAACTCAGATGTAGATAGCACCTTTATTTTATTTTTCATTTTGTTATTTTGTGTTATTTTATTTTGTACACCTTAAAATAGATCAGATATAGAAAAGCCCCATTTTTTATTTCTTTTTTATTTCCCCACCTAATTATAGTATCTTTTTATAGATTTATGCACCTTATTATAGATCATATATGGAATGCCACTTCTTTTATTTTATTTTATTTTTTATGTACCTTAATATAAACCAGATATAGAATATCACTGTTTATTTTATATTTTATTTTATTTTATTTTTTTATTATTCACCTAATTATAGCATATTTTGAAGATTTGTGCACCTTATTATAGATCAGTGGTCGGGAACCTTTTTTATAATAATAATAATAATAATAATTTGTTACATTTATATAGCGCTTTCCTGGGTACTCAAAGCGCCTTTTTGACCAAAGAGCCATTTTTTTTTTTTTTTTTTTTTTTTTTTTTTTTTCAAAAGAGCCACAGTAAAAAATAATAATATTATTAAAAAACATGGGTTTTTTTTCCAATAAAATTTTAACAGTAGTAATTATTAGGTCCATAGTCCGTGTGTGTTTGTGTGTGTGTGTGATGTGCTGTGAGAGAGAGAGAGAGAGAGTGAACGCAGTGCTTGCATCTACTGTTCTTATGTGAATGCTCGACTTGGCATTTTGATATATTTCTGTTTATTTGGCCGTTTAGGCGCGCAACCAAAGACAAAGGCTAGCCTTCTATGCTTGTCCGTGTTGCGCTCGGAGTGCGCGCACAGCATCCTGTCAGTAGAATTCAGTTCTCCTTCGCGACTTATCGCACTTTTAATATAAATTCTAATATTATAATCAGATTTATGAATGGCACCTTTATTTAATTTTTTATGCAACTTTAAAATCACATAAAAACCCTTTTATATATTACATGTATTACTCTTTATGCATCCATTTTGAAGGAGCAATATCCCAAGCAGTTATTAAAAGCCTATTATTTTAATTACATTCAGCCATTTGAATAGGCTTATGCAGAATCACAAATATCGGTTCTTGTTTTGTGAGTTCTTACTCAGACAATCGAGTTTCCTTGTTCAAAACCACGGGGGGAAATGAACGAGTGTGTTATTGTAATTTTTGTGTTTGTATTGGCGCTGTTGGTAAGTGCCACTGTGAGCTCAATGCCAACAGTACCACGCTGTTCCTGTAATTACAACACCACACTGCTTCAAATGTTCTGTTAGTTTAACACACACTCACACACACAGTGACAGAATGACACAATATAGCTGTTCCGTAACTGTGGGTGTTGAAGTAGTTTTTCCTTGGCTCTTCATTCTCTTAGTTTACTTCATGTTGTCTTTCCTTAGGTTGCTGTATAAGGCCATAGACTCCAACAGGGAGAACATGGGTCCAATCTACAACTACCGTGTGGAGATTTCCATCTTCTTTATCATCTACATCATCATCATTGCCTTCTTCATGATGAACATCTTTGTGGGTTTCGTCATTGTGACCTTTCAGGAACAGGGAGAGAAAGAGTACAAGAACTGTGAGCTGGACAAGAACCAGGTAAGAGAAGACGCAATAGGATTGTGTGGAACATGGACTTTGTCCCAAACCCTTGTAAACTGCATTGATCTAGACTATATATCTCAATGCCATCTTTTTCCATATAGTAGGCAAAATAGTATGCTGGCTTATGAGGATCCCCTCTTTAAATCAAAGGCAGCATTGCATACAGTACATCCTTCACGGATAATGCAATCCTTTTTGTGGCAGAAACAAGCTTCCATAGTATATTATATATTTCTGCATTATAAATGAATGTGCATATGACTTGACATCCTCTCAGTTTAAAATGTAAGATAAAATCTCATGCCTTGTATAGCCATGTATATTAATTGACACAATGAAAAGCATGATTTGATGTGTGTCCTCCTCAGCGTCAGTGTGTGGAGTATGCATTAAAAGCTCGTCCTCTCAGGAGGTACATCCCAAAGAACCCGTATCAGTATAAGTTCTGGTATGTGGTGAACTCCACCGGCTTCGAGTACATCATGTTTGTCCTGATCTTACTCAACACCATCTGTCTTGCCGTGCAGGTAACTTCCTTTATTCTTAGGTAGTTTGTGTTTAAATATTCAAACTGCCTCATATGCTCATTTTGTAATTTTATATGATGAGATATAACTATGTATTAATGCATATTATTATTTACCTGTATGTTTCATGTTAACTTTTTCTAGTCCCCAATAAATAAGAAATGTGGTTTGTAGCTTTTAGTGCATGTCTGTACAGTATATGGTGTGTGTGTGTGTGTGTGTGTGTGTGTGTGTATGTATATGTATATGTGGTTTATTTTATATAAAGTAGTTTATTTTATATAAAACTAAATAACTACAGTATATGTTAACAAATGTACTAAATATTTTGTATTTTTTTATACACTGGTCAACCATTATTTACATACTATTATAGTGTTCTTTAATATTTTAAAATGGCTATTAATTTGAATATTTTCATATAATTTCATATATTCTAATTTGAATAGTTTTTGTCTTCTGTTATACTGAAATTTATTTCAGTTTTGGTTACCAATAACGACACTGGTTTGCATGGTGTATACAAATGTTTGTCCAATGAAATGGCCTAAATATTTTCTGCAATTTAAATTTCCCCACCAGTGTTTTTGAAAAAAGTTGCCAGGCCTCACCAAAAGTTTCATGGGCCCCCAGAATATTTTGTTGTATGAATATCTGAATATGCAATATGTCAAAAGAAAGAACAGACCCTCTGCTTTTACAACAAAAAAAAAGTTATTTTCTAGCTACATGCATTCCTTTTTTATTAACACGTGTATGTGAGTAAGTTTCATAACAAAGCAACATTTTGAGCAAAAAATATGAGAATCTGTTTTTTGTCAAAGACTACATCTGGATCAGATTCAGAACGATGATCAAACACAGATGGAGTAGATCGAGTCCATCAACACCCCCTAATGCTTCACAGTCCTATAGTTCCTCCTGGGTCGACATTTCATTCAGTAACATTAGGCAGTTTTAATTTATATGCTATTTAATGTTGATGATCGTGTTATTTGTTATTTGGGTTATGTTGATGGGCTGTCAAAATAACGCGTTAATTCCGATTAATTAATCTGAGAAAAAATAACGCATAAAAAAAAAAAGAATCCATTTCGTATTGAACTTTGACCCTGAGCTGACCCTCGCCACCATTTGACTGTAAAATGGAGGGAGACGAGAACGTGCTGCTTGGATCATTGATTGGAAGTTGAACATTTACTTATAAAAAATGGCCTGATGGAAGTGTTGATAAAAATAAAGTTGTCTGCAATGTCTGCAGCAAGGAATTTGCATATCACCGGAGTTCGTCAACTCAAAAAGTAACACTTCAATGCAAAGCACTCCGGAGGTACGACCTAGCACGTCCCGTGATACCAAATCTAGCAGTCAACGTCATCTTCAAACCACATTGGAGCAAATACTGAAACGCAAATTTTGCAAATCTGTATGTGACCGACTGAGCAATTCCCTTGCTAAATGGATCGCAATGTCCTGCAGACCAGTTTCCTTGTATGTACAGTGAAAAAAGTCTTCTTCCTGAAGCACTTTTGAATTTATTTCCTTAGCATATTAGGTCATATTGTTGATTGTTATGGCCAATATTTGAACGGTGAAAATAATAATAAAAGAGTTTTTAAACTTTAATGTCACTAATGCTGATTATTCATCTGAATTGATATATTTAAAATACTTTCACATTAATTAATTAATAATTTAGATTAATTAATCACAGAGTAGGTAATCGATTCACAGCCCTATATTTTACATATGCATCTGCTTGTTTCTGCTTCTTCGCCTGTGTTTTGATCAGGAGATACTATACTTGTTCAGAAGATGTGTCATAGCGCACCCCCTTATAGCGCGTATAACAGGGAAAACAGAGAAAGCCAGAAATTTCCATCCACAGAGATTTCCATGATGGAGATTTCCCTCAATAGCGGGGAAAGAGTTAATATCATACATTTCTGTCCCCAGCACTACGGTCAGTCCGATCTGTTCAATTATGTTATGGACATCCTGAATATGGTCTTCACTGCCGTCTTCACTGTGGAGATGGTGCTCAAACTGATCGCTTTCAAACCCCGGGTGAGTAATTTAAACACATAGATACACACCATTACACTTTATCACATAATTTCCCATTTGGACATTCAGAACAGTGCAGTATGAATACACTTCCCCCCTCAATATGTCATACTCTTCCATTTATATCATCTATTGGTTACACAAGGTTTGTAATGTTAACTTCCCTCTGCCCCACTGTCCACTTCTACACATGCAGCTTTGTGTTGCGAAGAAGGACAGAATGCTAGTAAGCATCTCAGTGTGATGTGCAGTGCTGTCGTTTTCAGCTTTTCTGTGTGGCGTGACTAGCAGTGTCTCTTTGACACGAACAGATTCAGTCCATCATCTGACAACAGCACATTTCTTCCTTTACTATAAAATAGTATAGTAAACGTTCCTATTTTGTAGTGATATGCTCAAAAAATTATTTAGGCCTGAATTTAAGATTTATTTATTTGAATTGCTTCTAAAATGTCCATCCACTTGGATTAAACAAACTAATACATGCATACTTGTCAGTTATACATAAATGTAAGATTTGTGTAATAGTACTAATAAACTGAATACACAACCAGGGTTATATATTTATCATCAATAAATCCAATTTGTTTCAATCTCATGCATTTTAATTAATTGAATATTGCTTGATCCACAGCTAGCCATATTTTTGCATGCTCATGCTTTTTAATTGAACACATTTCATTATTTTCACAATGAATAGATTTGATGATTCTAAATTATTTGAATAAATATTTTGAAAATATGCTTATTTAAATAAAATCAGATGCAAAATAGTTAAAAAATAAACTTTGCAATGATTTTTTGGAGGCAGACATCTTACCTGTTTCTTACTTTTTCATGTATGTGTGACTGACAAATATTCATTACATTATTTTTATTATTTTGTTAAAGTGCCCCTATTACGCTTTTTTGAATATTACCTTTCATGCAATGTGTAATATTGCTGTTTGTGCATGTAAAAGGTCTGCAAAATGTTAAAATGTTAAAGTGCTGCAAACAGCGCAAAACTTGTTAAGGAGAACAAACTGGCTGAATGACACTCATTTGAGCAGAATATCTCAAATGGAGATCGCTAAAGTTAAGCTTACATATTTGCCGGTGTTTTCAGATCATCGGCTCCTCTTCCGCAGTGTAGAGAGTGTGTGCACATGGTTAAGTAAAACACCAGGCAGAAAATGTATCAGTTTAAGAAAAAAGTTCTGATTGGGGGATTTAAAATCTTGATATATGGCAACCGCAAGAATGAAAGCTCGAAGCGGTCTGTAATATTTTGTCTCCTCTTTTTTTGACAAAAACAAAGATATTTTGCTACAGTCTTTTTTTTTTTTTTTTTCAACAATATTCCATGTTGATCTAGTCACAGTTATTGTTTAATGACGCTGGTGACATCTCGTCATTGTCTCGTCTTAGTCATATGTGGTAAAAAACAATGCCCCACTGTGTATCAAGTGCTGAGGAAGCCTCCGGAGCTGAAATTCAGATATGGTAATGAGCATTTAGTTTCCTACATGCATTTCCTAAGTGGTAGACTAATCACAACAGACCGGGCCATCTGACCAATCAGAGCTGAGTAAGCTCTCGGAAAGGAGGGGTTTAAAAAGACTGAATCCGTTATCGAACCGTTTCAGACACTGTGAGAGAAGAGGTCATGCTGCAGTGGATATTATGAGAAAATTAAACAGTTTTTGACCTTGGATTTAGTTTTTGACCTTGGAGACAAAATTAGGAACCTTTAAAATAGCATAATAGGGGCACTATAAAACTCTGTAACCCTGTTGGATGGAACATTTTATATGCAATTCAGACACATAAATCTTATGTTTAGACCCAAATATGTGTACTTGGTTTGGATGTTGATTGATACTTTAAATAAGCTGATAAGTTTTTTAAATTAAGAATTTCTGCGTAATCGGATATGTACTGCAACTAACTGCTAATCACACATATGTATATTCCCTGGCCGTCCACCCCTTCGCATCACTCAGGGGTATTTTGGGGACGCCTGGAACGTCTTTGACGCTTTGGTTGTGATCGGCAGCATTGTAGACATAGTGCTCAGTGAGATCGATGTAAGTACAGCACAGTTCTAGGCCCTGTGTGCCCTCTTACTGTATATCCACTCAACCCCTTACTTCAGACAGGCTCAGGGTGAGCTACTGTACTTTTCAACTGACAACTTGTTTCTTTAACTGCTGAGATCTAACATCTGTATTTCTTTCTGTGTCCTCCGCACCTTCTTTTTCCTCCCTCATTCTGTTCCATTCATTTCTTTCTTTCTTCCCTGTGTGTGGTGTGTCTTTTATTAACAGCATTATTTCACTGACGCATGGAACACGTTTGACGCCTTAATTGTTGTCGGTAGCGTCGTAGATATTGCTATCACTGAAGTCAACGTAAGTACAACCGTTTGTCGCCTTTCCAAGTGTAGAAGCCTTGCAAGATAAGCATGTCTAGTGCCCAACACAGATTATATCCATATACACACCGATCAGGCATAACATTATGACCACTGACAGGTGAAGTGAATAACACTGACTATCTCTTCATCACGGCACCTGTTAGTGGGTGGGATATATTAGGCAGCAAGTGAACATTTTGTCCTCAAAGTTGATGTGTTAGAAGCAGGAAAAATGGGCAAGTGTAAGGCTCATTGATGCATGTGGGGAGTGAAGGCTGGCCCGTGTGGTCCGATAAAACAGACGAGCTACTGTAGCTCAAATTGCTCAATAGTTAATGCTGGTTCTGATAGAAAGGTGTCACAATACACAGTGCATCGCAGTTTGTTGCGTATGAGTCTGCATAGCCGCAGACCAGTCAGGGTGTCCATGCTGACCCCTGTCCACCGCCAAAAGCGTCAACAGAGGCCATATGAGCATCAGAAGTGGACCACGGAGCAATGGAAGAAGGTGGCCTGGTCTGATGAATCACGTTTTCTTTTACATCACGTGGATGGCCGGGTGCGTGTGCATCTCTTACCTGGGGAACACATGGCACCAGGATGGAGGCCCAACCACACAACTTACAGGACTTAAAGGATCTGCTGCTAACATCTTGGTGCCAGATACCACAGCACACCATCAGGGGTCTAGTGGAGTCCATGCCTCAACGGGTCAGGGCTGTTTGGCAGCAAAAGAGGGACCAACACAATATTAGGTCATAATGTTATGCCTAATCGTGTGTAAATATTATTACAATTTAAAATAAAATGTTATTTATTATTACACTACTATTATTATTAAATTATTAAAATATAATTCAAATTATTATATAATTTGACTACATATTATGTATATATATATATATATGTATATGTATATGTGTATACATATACATATACATATATATATACACAATAGTTTGATAGTTTGATTAATATTTTTATAATAGATTTATAAAAAAAAAAGACAATAATTTCTTGTAATGGCACTGATGTTTTTTGCGAGGTTTCACTATATGTTGTCTTGAGTTTTTTGTGATGTGAAATGAGGTCATTTAGCTAACCTTAATAACATTAACAGTCACTCCTTCTATTTCCCCTGCTTATCTGAAATAAAGCAACGTCATGTGAACCTTGGGGACTCTGCTGTTGAGAAAACTACTGAAACTACTTTGTTCTGTATTTGTGTGAACCATAAATCCGTTGTCTTGCATCCAAATGCGTAAATGCAGCAAGAACTGCAGAAATCCATCAGCTGGTTTGTCTAACGCTTGTTCTTCCATTCTGTCTCCATAGAAACTTGTAGAGGCAAGTATGGCAAGATGTAATCTCCTGTTTGCTTGTGTTCTGCTTCATAATAACTTTATTCCTTGAAGTGCTATGAGGACAAAAATGTCCTCGTCAAAAGTTTGACAGTGTTGTTCTGGTTTAAGAGTTGTCATCAAGATCATTTCAGAAAAAAAGAATGTATTTGTGCCTTGCTGATTTTGTGTAATGGAGTAAAGCTCTCTCCGCCTTGGCTTTACTGATTACAAGCAAAATCAGCATTAATGATTCGTTTTTGTGGGCAGGAAGGTTGATGACTTGTTAAAGGAACAGACCACCACTTTTTGGCATCACACTTAAAATGTTCAGCATCAAACAAAGTCAGCACTATCTGCTTGTATTAATGTGAGTAAAAGAGTTTTATATCACTAAAACATTTTATATTAACATTATATTATCAGTGTTGTTATAGTATTTTTATAGTGTTTATTCATATTTTAAATTGGCTTTTATTTTTCTACTGTCAGTTTTCATTTTATTTTAGTTTTATTAATATTAATACTTCAACTTGAACTTTATTTTATTTTAGTTTTGCAAGATTAAGTGCAGCCAATGGCTGGTGACTTCAGTGACTTCAGAATTTTCAATGTTAAAAACACAGACAGCAGCAGAAATATTAGGCTGCTGCAGTGGTGGAAAGAGTACTGAAAAAGCATACTCAAGTAAAAGTACTGTTACTTGTCAAAAAATTTAGTGCTAGTAGAGTAAAAGTACCTGTCCTAAATACTACTCAAAGTAGGAGTAAAAATTAGCCCTTTTAAAAGTATTCAAGAGTAGTGAGTAGTGAGTATTATGCTATGAATGTTATTCCACCTTATACCCTGCAAATTAAAAATTTAGCTTACTCTTTTATGGAGGATTCTCAGTAAGAACAAAAAAACGAGAGATCACCAACAGTATTTCAGTATTTCAATATTTCTCCAAGTTTTATTTTTGACTGCAAGCACTAAAAATACAGCCATGTAACATTTGAGAAAGCAGCCAATAATCTGGTAACATTTATGACAACCATTCTGTAGAGGTTCTCTTGCGGTTAATTAAAAAAGGTTGCAAAGCGTTGTACATTAACAATTTTACGTAAAAAAAAAGTTATTTCTTTTCAAGACGCATGTACTGCTTTAATTTCAATGGATGTTTTCCCTGTAAAAAGGATACACTTCAGAAATCAGAATCGAGTAATTCACAATTTTCACCACTGATTATTTTTGCAATTAAAAAAATAAACCTGATTTAAATATAAATCTGATGCTTTATGAAAGTTATTTGCTATATACATGGACTAAAATTGTGAGAACACATTACATTAAAATATGCACTTCAATAAGCCGACAGAAAGCAGGTTAATGCGTTTACATGCTGAGCGAAATCGATGTAAGGGACACAAATCTAGCAGTGCCGATCGGATAATGCCTAATGCACTTTGAAGCCTGGCTTCAATCAAGCTAAATGAAGGGTTTCCAGCAGATGGCACCGCGAGCTCGTGCAGCGCTAACAGAATACGTACCATTTGTGAGTGTATTAGAAAATGTAATATTCTGCAATCAATTTTTAGTAATTGTTTAAGGCAATTTCACGATTTCAGTCATCATACAGTAACCAGCAACAACCCCCTTTCATAAAGCGTGCGTGCCTCACTCTAGGCTGGTCGCTATCATGGTTGGACGGGAGTCACACGCGTGATGCATGGAGTCACAGGACTGATTATTCGTCTTAGCCAATCACGTTGACAGGAAAATAAACATAATGTAGCGACAGCAGGTTTAGGGAAAATAGCGCAGTAAAAGTACCGCTACAGCACTTAAAATGTACTCAAGTAAAAGTACACTGTTTTTAAACTACTTAATAAAGTACAATTCCTGAGAAAAACTACTCAATTACAGTAACGAGAGTATTTGTAATTCGTTACTTTACACCACTGGGCTGCTGTCACTTTAATAGTGAATGCACGGATCTAATATACTGATACTGATGCGCATTTACTTTCTCAACTCTTTACGTTCACTTAAGACATAACCAACTATGTTTACTGAGATACTTGCTATTTTAATTTTGTGTGACTTTGTCCGCTCAAGTGAAAGAAGATGTGAAAGAGAACTCAGTTTAGTATTTGCACGTTGTCTGAGACACGGCTTTCTAGGCGAGTGCTTCGGATGTTTGTGCGCTCAACTTTTTACAAAGCGCACGAGTAACAATGAGCTCCCTTTTGAGTCTTCTTCAAAAATGTCAAGGTTTCAACTTTTGTGACGATGCCGCACTGGCCCGTCAACTGTCATGAGCGTTGTTCACATTTGTTCACATTCATGCATTTTTAGAATTCAGAAAAATGTTACCGGCCAACTGTCAAGTGACACCGTTTCATATACTCGCCAACGCCAATTTTTACTCCCATTTGGTGCTTGGTGAGTGTTAATTTTAGGCCCTGATTAAGTGTAAGTTTTTCCATCCAATATTTTTTTATTTTATTGATTCATTTATTCATGTATTTATTCATTTATACATTTATTTATTTAAATGAACACAAACATTGTAATAGTTAACAATATTAACACTATTATATTTGTTTTAAAATAATATATAAAATGTAATTTTACCTAGTTGTTATATAAATACTTGAAATGTTAAGTTTAAGTGCTGGACATGAAGAGGGTGGTGCTGGAAAGTGATGGTGCTCCTTTAAGAGCAATAGTGGAGTTTCAGTGTGTGATCTCTTTGGTGGTGCTACTTAAAATCCTGTATCTCACAATCACTGTCCAGTTTCAGACATGTAATGTAGAGAATACACACACATATGTAGCTATTTAGATGTATATTAGTTTTGTGTCTCCTCACACACGGCTGTCACTCTGCTGTCTGAGCTACAGTGCTATTTCTCTGGAGTTTCTCATGTCCCAGCGTCCATATATAAATGTATATATGTGTATTGTATGTGTCCCTATAGGTGTTTGTATGGCCGTTTTCATTGGATGTGTTGTGCATCAAGTCTCTGTACGTTGTGTCCTATAGTATGAATGTGAATGCGTTTATGAGAGTTTGTGGATGTTTGTGTGTGAGAGAGAATAATAGAGTGCCTGTCTTGTCTTTGTATTTTTTTGTCTGTTTTCCTCTATATCTTTGTTTTCTGCTGTGTTTGTGCGTTTCAGTGGTGATAAAACTATTAAGAGGTTTCACAAGGTCTTCTATCAAGCCTATCTGCTAGATCTGTTAGATCTGTTTCAGAAGAGATAGTTCACCCAAAAATGAAAATCACCCTCATTTCGTTCCAAACCTGTACAACTTTTTTTTCCCCCTCAATAATAAATTGCTTCC
This sequence comes from Rhinogobio ventralis, assembly GCA_039654625.1. Classification (NCBI taxonomy): domain Eukaryota; kingdom Metazoa; phylum Chordata; class Actinopteri; order Cypriniformes; family Gobionidae; genus Rhinogobio; species Rhinogobio ventralis. The sequence continues at coordinate 6,415,711 of CM077213.1, forward strand.
TCTTTTTCCATGCAATTACAGTAGCAGAAAATGAATGAAAAACTCATGAATATCATAAAAGCGGCCCGTTCACACCAAGGATAACTGTAACATTAATGATAAAGATATGGTTCTAAATATAAAATAATAGCAGAATCCACACCATAACTATAACGATAACAGCATTGAGAAACAATATCACTGGAATCACTTTCAGAAATTCCTGCTGATGATTGATAAAAATATTGACAGCCAATCAGAATCCATCCTGCTTAAAAAGCTTAAGCGTTTAAAGGGGCAGACGACAAAACTGCAGCGCACTCTTATAGTAAATAGAACGATATTGTACATTGATGTTGACGCTAATATAGTTATCACTGTAGTTATCTTTATAGTTATTATTCTTGGTGTGAACAGGCATTTAGGTATTACTTTTATAGTCTTCTGGACATCATACAATAGCTCTGGAAACATATTTATATGCAGGTAATTATTCCCCTATTTATCATCGAAACTGGATCTTTGAGTCAGTGATTTGAGCTCGAGAACTGATCAATTTGACTTGTGAATGAATCATTCAGACCGGTTAATGAATCCGAGTTCACCACTTCTCCAATTAACACACCAGGGATTCAAGATTTTCAATGAATAACCAGTTAAAATCACTTTGTTCATTATACAAAGACTTGGAAAAATGCCTTAAGTTTGAACCACTTTTAAGATGTTTTTATGGTGTCATTTTGCAGCTTGACAGTCACAGTTGTCTTTCACCTTCATGATATTACAAAAAGGTTTAAAACAACATGAGAGTGATTTAAATAATAATAGAATTGTTCATTTTGGGTGAACACTTCGGCTGTTTATCAAATTATTATATCATTTAAAGGCCTTGTGAAACTCATTTTATCACTTATTGTTTTTAGTGGCTTCCAGGCTTGCTGAATTCTGCAATTATAGATATAAAGCATTAGATCAAAGACAGCAGGTACAGATCATTGGATGTCTTGCTGTCTGATCTGTCATGCTCATACTATATCTATACTCATTCATCCCCACTCGGGGGCATGTGTGACTTTCACCCAATCTTGCGGTGGTTGGAGTGACTGGTTTGCCCATCCCCTGTTGCATGCTGGGATATGTCCTGCTAACATTAGCTTCATTTTCTGCAGATGGCGCTCGGGCACCCGCTCCATTCTCCTCCGGTCAGTGCCCAGGCGGTGTAGTCCGTTTGAAGTTTGCACTTCCTCTCTTTCAGTACCTCTTGTTCACCTCCAGACAGAATGGCCCTGGAGCTCAGAGCTGATTTAAATGACGAGTGATCAAAATATTGAAGCTGAGCATCCAATCATTAGCAAACTAATAATACACCATCAGATGTTCGTCAGGTAGAATCATATGAATAGAGCTCAACAGTATCTGGGTCTGGGTTCCAGAAATGTATTTCCCGTTTTTTCCCCAATAACATTTTTAAAGCCTTAAACTAGTGAATCAATTTATTTAATGTTTAAACATTTTTGTTTAATAAACATTTATTATTATTATTATATTAACATAATAATTACATATTATTATACATTATATAAATGTGTTATTATTATTGTTATATTATTAAAATAATTAACATTTTCATTAATTACATACCCAACCCAAATCTGACCTCTACATAAAACAAAACCAACCAGTTATGAGACATTTTTATCCAAAGTTAATGTATTTAATTCGTTGGTTTGTGGAAAATGATGAATAATCCCATCTCATAATAAAATCTTCATCTTCATATTTTTATGAAGTTTATCACAAAACGTCATGCTCTATTAATCAACCTCCACTAATAATAAGAATATTTTTAATATATATGTACAGCTACTGTTCTGATAATGAATGAACCGGTAATTATGAATGTATTTCTGCGCTTTACAGTCTTAGAGGAGAGCTCTTGGTTGGTCTGTTATTTGTTGTGGTGTTCCTGCTCGCGGATCTGTTCCCTCACACACATCTGAGGCGCAGCACAGGCTCATTATATCTAACAGTGTTAATGCAGTGATATCTGTAGTGTCTGTCTGCTGAGTGACTGTCTGTCTCTCTGTTCTGTCTTTCTTCAGTGAGCTCTTGAGTAGAGCAGGTGTGTAGACGTCAGACAGGCTGCATGACCTCCATCACTGCTTAGCGCTGACGTCCTTCCTTCTTATGTTCTTTCTTCTAACTTCCTTCCTTCATTCCTTGCTTCCTTCCTTTGTTTTCTTTTCTGCTTTTTCTCTCCTACCTTCCTCCCTTTCTTATGTTTTCCTTTCTGCATTTTCTCTCCTTCCTTCCTTATGTTTTTCTTCCTGCATTTTTTTCTCCTTCCTTCATGTTTTCCTTTCTGCCTTTCTCTAATTCCTTCCTTCATTTCTTGTTTTCCATTCTGCTTTTTCTATCCTTCCTTCCTTCCTTCCTTCCTTCCTTCCTTCCTTTCGTTTTCCTTTCTGCTCTCTCTCATTCCTTCCCATCTCATTTCTGCTTTCCTTCCTTCCTTCCTTGTTTTCCTTTCTGCTCTCTCTCATTTCTGCTTTCCTTCCTCATTTCTTGTTTTTCTTTCTGCATTTCCTTCCTTTATGCTCTTTCTCTTCTTCCTTCCTATCTAATTTCTGCTTTCCTTCCTTCATTTCCTGTTTTTATTTCTGCTTTCCTTCCTCATTTCTTGTTTTTCTTTCTGCATTTCCTTCCTTCATGCTCTTTCTCTTCTTCCTTCCTATCTAATTTCTGCTTTCCTTCCTTCATTTCCTGTTTTTATTTCTGCTTTTCTTCCTTCCTTCCTGCCTTCTTTCAACCCCTTCTACTTTCTTCCACTCATTGCCTCATTTTTTCTTTATTTCATTTCACTTTTCTGCCATATTTCTTTCCATCATTTTTTCCTCCGCCTTTTTCCTTTTCTTTCTCATTTTTTGTCTTCCTTCTTTCAGCTTTCCTTCCTTATTCTTTCTTTCTCTCTCTTCTCTTGCATTGGACTGTTAGAGCGCCCTCGGGTGGTGACTCTTTTGCAGGGCACATGCATGGAGGCGCTGCGGTGCTACTGGAACACTGAAGTTCTTCAAGGCTTGTGTTGCTGTTATGGAGAGAAAGACATTGTATGTGTCTAAGCGTGTGCGCACATGCCTGACTGCTTAACGCATGATGCACCATCAAATGCTACAGCCAGAAACTGCATCTTATAATTTCTGCTTTTCATGCAAATGTAAAAAGTTTATGATGAGGGATGTCAGGCTGTATGAGTGAAGCCATATCTGTCTGGAGTCTGTTCTTTCTGCACAGATGAAGGATTCATCTTGTTTTTCTGATTACATGCTGAATTTTCTTCCCACGGTGTGAGTGTTTTAATGTTGATGAATGTGGTGGGGGTTTTTATTAGATCAGTCAAGAACTGATCTGGTCTCAAAACCAAATGTGTAGACGGAGTATATTTTGTGTAACATGTTTATCTTTGCAATAGGTAAGCTAAATTAAAAGTTGTTTGCCTTTTGCAAAAATAAATTAACAGTGGACATATTTGTCTAGTAAAAATATGATGACAGGATGACATTTTACCCACTTTCCAGATAACCAACTTATTACAAAACTTGAAATGTTTTCACTGCGTGGCATTAGTTTCTAGTTAGTTGTTAGTCTCACACTATACTATGTTTTTACTTTCAGTGAAAATAATTACAAATAATTGTTTTAAATCATACAAAAATACACATGCCATTTTTATCACAATGTTGACACTGTCAATGTATCTGAATATAGAGGAATGTGTATTCCATAATGTGGCATTATGGATTTGTTATACTTGTGTCTTTTGCTGTCGCTTAGCGTTTTTTTGTTGGGTACGCTCTTGTTTACAAATTTATAATCGTTGCATAAGTGTGCTCTAATCCGTCACTGTCCTGTTAATTTGTATGTGTGTGATGTATTATATGTTGTCTGCAATGCTGTCTGCAGCTGCTTATGTAATCCGCGGGATAGAAATAAGGTCACATGATGGACTTTCGTGTTACATTAAGCCCCTTATGTGAATCTAGTCCTCTTTGTCTCTGGTCACTGGTCATTTTTCAGTCCTTATAAGCAGTTTTGAATGGAGGATTGTCTATTCTTGAGGTCGTTTGAGCCAGTTTGCTGTCCTGATATCTATCGGTTAGAAATGTTATTATAGAGTTAGATATTATGAGTGTCTGTGAATGCGTTTTAAAGCATAAGTGGCTGTGCAAACATTATGTGTGAGTGATTAATTCAGGTCTTTGATTTTAAAGCCCACAGAGGCACCTCAGGTGGATGAGGCGGGGGTAAGAAATTCTGCCCCTCTTGGGCTTTTTGCCCAATTTTACAGTCTGCATTCCTTTTCAGGTTTCCGTTTGAGTTCTGTCTTTTGATTAAACATTGTTACCTCTCATCTTAACCCACCCCAACTTCAATTTGTTGTTTCTTTGCGTTTATATCTACGTTTGTTTTGCTTTGGTTTTACATCCTTTGACTATTTTGTCTATTAGGGGGAGTGTCACCCAAACGTGACGAACTGTGTGTGCGTGTGTGAGTGTGTGGGGTCGTCGGCCCCTCACGTTTGTAGCGCTGACACTGCTGCATGGTTAAGGGGCCCCTGAAGTCAGGTCAGATTAGGTCGGATCGGGTCAGGTAAGGTTGTGACCTCAAACTGACCTTTCACCTATGAGGTTTGGGGGCCCACTGTAAGTTGGCATGAAGTAACTCTGGGTCTAAAGAGCCATGCTTGTGCTGATGCGTGCAGTCAAGTATGGCAAGGTTTTTTTATCCAGCATGCACCCCTCTACCTCTCCTTTCTTCTCTAGGATGTAAGCATGAAACACAGGGTCTCAGGTAGTGTTTCTGGATCAGTCAAACCAGTAATCATAAATAATTCATGATCATAAATTATGTTCTTTTACTAAGCATTGACGTTCTAAATTATTACATTTAGTTTCAATTCCTAAAATCTAAATTTTGGCTCTAAATGAGCCATCAAAAAGTTTAAAACTATATTCTGCTGCCCTCTGCTGGTCAGACTGCCTTAATACAGCCTGATGCCCTGCGTTATCTCTTTTCCCTGATTGGTTCACTGATGCTTACTCCACCCCCACAGAACACAGAGGACAGTGCTCGCATTTCCATTACCTTCTTCCGTCTTTTCCGAGTGATGCGATTGGTCAAGCTGCTGAGCAGAGGAGAGGGCATTCGAACCCTCCTCTGGACCTTCATCAAGTCCTTCCAGGTCAGAAGAACATCATGAAAACCCAATTATATAGATATTCTTGGTGCTTTTCTCCCTTTGTTTTACCACAAAACGGTCATGCACTTTATTAGAAAGGTGACCCCTTTACAGTAATAGGCCCTATCATACACTCAGCGCAATGTGGCGACAGGCATGACGCAAGTGTTTTTGGCTAGTTTCAGCCCGGCGCAGTTATCATTTTCACGTCCAGCGCCACGTTGTTTAAATAGCAAATGCAATCGCGCCCATCTGTTCGCCCCATGGGCGTGCTGGGCTGAACACGAGTTGTGTTCAGGTGCATTGTTGGCGCGTTGCTGTTTTGAGGCAAATGAAATCAACTGCGCCATTGACCAACAAAAACCTGGTCTAAAGTCAATAGCACAGTATTTTTTGTGTTATTTAAAGAGTGCATTAGTAACAAGCACCTATAGGCGGGTACACAACGCGCATACACTCTTTTTATTACACACACAGGGACGCGCAGCAGCACACAGACATTTTAAAATATTAAAAATAAAAGGATTCCTCTCTGGAGAAGCGCTCAGTCTTTCCGCTCGCATATTCCGCCATGTAAATAGCGATTCCGCCATGGTGCAAGCACAACTGGCTTTTAAAGGGAATTGGAGATTCTGATTGGTTTATTGCACGTTACGCCCAAAACACACCCATGACATTTTGGACCATGCGCCTGGCGCGCCGACCTTTTTTTTTTTTTTTCGTCGTTAAACTAGCAAAAGTGGATTCGGACACGCCCCAAGTGCACCTGCTCCATTTGCTTCAGACCATGCGCTCAGATCGTTAAAATAGGGCCACAAGTGTTCCTGTTTGGGGTCACTTTGCCATAGTAATAAATATATATATATTATGCTCTTTTCTCAGGCCCTGCCATATGTCGCTTTGCTGATAGCCATGCTCTTCTTCATCTACGCTGTCATTGGCATGCAGGTTAGTTTCATTGATTTTGTCCATGGTGAATTGAATGGATGGTTGGATGTTTGTGGTTTGCTATTGGTTGATCTCATGTGAGTGACCGGTTGCCCCGCCCTCTCTCCAGTAAACACGTCATCAGAGAAGAGAAGATGATGTGTCACTGCAAGAGGGAGGGGAAGTTGCTTTGATTAAAGATTACGAGGCACATGAATAAAAAAAAAAAGTATGATGTGCACGGATAAATCATTACAATACATACTGCAATATTGCATTAAAAAATAGGAATTGTCCGTTTTGATTTCATGGTGACTTTGATAATGACAATTTTGCTAAATAGCATTTCGGTGAGTGTATTTGATGACAGGTCTAAATGCAAATCACCCACATAAAGTGTACAAATTACACACTTCACCTTTTAGTACAGCACAGTGCAACTTGATTTACCATCAGTGGAACTCACTCCATCTTTCAGGTGTTTGGGAAAATCGCCATGGTGGACCACACACAAATCAACAGGAACAACAACTTTCAGACGTTCCCCCAGGCTGTGCTTCTGCTCTTCAGGTCAGTGAAAGCCACGGTGAAGATGCTAAAGCTTTAAATCTTTATGAACATGCCATTTGTATTTGTCTCTTTATTTTATGCTGTTGGTTCATCTAGGAGTTTAAGGGCCAGATTTACTAACAGCTTGCACCAGCGCAAACCCTCTTTTGGCGTTAATAAACTACTGTCAGGATTTACCAAAGACACACAGTGAAAAATTTGCGCTGAAAAGGCGTGGACAGAGTTATTTTTGCGGCTAACCTTGCATTTGTAGGAGTTTGTATTTGCCGCATTATTTACCACCCAAAAATAACACGTCTTAAACCAGACGCTAACTGGTAGATTGCGCTGGTCATTATGGAAATGATCCAGCTGCGTCTGTGTTCTTTAATTTGCAAGTTTAGATTTGAGAGAACTCATTGTTTGGGTGTTTTGGGTTATAGATGTGCAACAGGTGAAGCCTGGCAGGAGATCATGTTGGCATGTATGCCAGGGAAGCTGTGTGACCCGGAGTCAGACTATAACCCTGGAGAAGAAATGACCTGCGGGAGCAGCTTTGCCATCATCTATTTCATCACTTTCTACATGCTCTGTGCCTTCCTGGTACACAGACACACACACACACACACACACACACACACACACACACACACACACACACACACTAACGACTTCCTTTTGATTATTTTCTAATTATTATAATTAGTAGAATAATATTATTTATAATATTACATGTCCTCCTTCAAGCATTTTTAGAATTTATTAGGCATTATTTGGTATGGAAGCTTGTTTTCTCCGCACAAAAAAAAAAAAGTAATTGCGTTTATAGCGTTTATAGATTATAGCTCATAATAAGTGATGTTATAAACTCATAATTGGAAGTTTAAAACTCACCTTTTTCATCAGAATTGCGAGTTTACATCTCACAATTCAATTTTTTGGTTTGGCAAAAAATGAAATAAAAAATAAAAATATAGTTTATATCTCAGAATTGCAAGAATTATTTTTTTATATATATTCTGTGGCAGAAACAAGCTTCCATAGTTTAGTCTCTTTACTAATTGTTTTGTCATTTTGAAGCCCCGAAGAATTTATAATTTATAACTTCTTGGGAGAATTCTAAACAATTTTGTTCTCAAAAGTTCATGTTCATGTTAATCACATTGAATGATATCTTGTTTTAGATCATTAACCTGTTTGTGGCTGTCATCATGGACAACTTTGACTATCTGACCCGTGATTGGTCGATTCTGGGGCCACATCATCTTGATGAATTTAAGAGGATTTGGTCAGAGTATGATCCAGAGGCCAAGTAAGGATATGTGAATGTACCTGTAGAAGGGAATATCACAATATGCCAGTTGCTTGTCCAGAATAGCAATGAAATGAAGAGCAAATGGGATTTTTCAGTCAATGTTTCTCTCTTTTTATCACAGAGGCAGAATAAAGCATCTCGACGTAGTCACGTTGTTACGGCGGATTCAGCCTCCTCTTGGATTTGGGAAACTCTGTCCTCATAGAGTCGCTTGCAAGGTAAGACATACACATTTATTAATAATGTGTTTAAACATTTGCAAGCACACTCAACCCACCTTCTCTATCTCTCTTTTTGTTGTTCTTTCTCAATTCCAGAGACTGGTGGCTATGAACATGCCCCTGAACAGTGATGGCACTGTCATGTTTAATGCTACACTTTTTGCTCTCGTGAGAACTGCATTGAAGATCAAAACAGAAGGTGAATTCTTTGCTGAACTGCTTAGGTCAAAAATTAGGTCAAAAGACATCATTCACAAAAGTCATAAAAGTTATACATGTTTTAGTGAAATGTAAGTATAGTTAAAAACAGGTAATCTATGTAGTTACACTACCATTCAAATGTTTGGGGTAAATAAGATTTTTAAATGTTTTTGAAAGAAATCTCTTATGCTCACCAAGACTGCATTACAATTTAAAACTAGATAGAAAAGTTTGTCAAGACAAACTTTGAAGTTGGCTTGAGAAAGCTTGACCAGAAAGTTTAAAGAATAGTTTGAAGTTTAAAGTAGTTTTAAAGCTTAAAGTTTGACAATACAGTCTATAGATAGATAGATAGATAGATAGATAGATAGATAGATAGATTTTAACATGTTGCTAGCATGAATTAGCACATTGTTAACATTTTTTAACACATTGTTAGCATTAATTAGCATGTTGCTAGCATTAATTAACACATTGCTAGCATGAATTAGCACATTGTGCTAGCATGTTTTAACATTGTTAGGATTAATTAGCACAATGCTAGCATGATTTTTTTTGCATATTGTTAACATTATTTATGTTTTAACACATTGTTAACGTGTTTTAGCATTTCGCTAGCATAAATCAGCATGTTACTAACATTTTAACACATTGTTAGCATTAGTTAACATGATGCTAGCTTGCATTAGCATAATACTAGCCTGAATTAGCATGTTTTAACATTGCTAGCATATTTTAATACATTGCTAACATGAATTAGTACAATGCTAAAATAAATTAAATTATTCATAAAAATCATGGTTCATCTGATCACCCTTTTAAAGCGGTTTCAGAGCATAACTATAGCCATCAAAATATTTAAAAATTTGTACAACCAATATTGTACAGCCCTAGTTGATAGTAGTGAGTAGAAACTATATTTTACAGTTGTGTTGATAACATGGTGTGTGTTTTGACCTAGGTAACCTAGAGCAGGCGAATGAAGAGCTCCGAGCCGTGATTAAGAAGATCTGGAAGAGAACAAGCATGAAACTTCTGGATCAAGTGGTGCCCCCTGCTGGTGGTCAGTTATAAATCTCAGAGCTTGTCGCTGCCAATGGAATACACGTACACAACAGCACTAACTTCTGCATCCTTTAACCTAAATCACCCATTTAGAAAAGAACAAAAATGTTGTTTTTGAACACAATTTATTTTCCCACATGTAGCATATGCACACATACTGTACATTTGCATCATAAACACACACCAGTTATCACACTAGCTTTTTCCCAGTTTCTCCTGGTTGGGTCTCTGCAATGTTTGTTCTGTCCCGTATGTGCCGCAAATGCTTTCCTCTCCTGCTCGGTACTTTCACTGCATCCACACTGGAACCTCAATGATGTGTGTTTGTGTGTATGAGTATATGGTTGGAGGATCTGAAGAAGGTGCGTGTGTGGATGTGTGTTTGTGTTGAGCTTTGGGCTTGCATGGCAACTCAGGCATGCTGTGTCCTTCTAAAAATGTCTGTTTCTCTCTGTTTCTCTCTGTTTTCTATGCTGTCGCTCTCTCTCCTGTATCTGCTTGAGCTTTTCCACAGCTTCCGTTCTTCATTAACTGTCTTATCTGTTCATGTAAAAGTTCAAATCTTCAGAATATTCTGAAGCAATTCTGTTTTAGGGTGGTGGCATGGAACTAATGTTGCCTCTTCTATCCTGATATGTCCCCAACGTGCTTGTTTAAAAAGTGACACAGACCCCTGCTTCAGAATGATTCTCACGCACACACTCACACATACATGAACACAACTTTATATACACATAGAGGATCAAAATACATATGCAAAAACAGTAGGCTATATTAGACATGCACAAATGCACCCACAGAAATGCAATGCTAATGTGCTAATACATATTGCTCAGTGCTGCTTGCTTGCATGTTCCCAGTAGAATGTAAGCACACATAAGACTAGATTTTAGTAAGATTTAAGCCGTTTAGTTAGATGGCTTAGCTGATGCAGTTCTTTGCACCCCCCTCCCCCCAACCTCCAGTAATCTCTCACAGTTGCTATGCTAATGCTAATGTGCTAATACTAATATGTTTACAGATGTCTGATGGGTGCTAAACCATGAATACAAAATATTCTCCTCCTGAAACCGCATTAAACTGGTAGCTATGTTTCGAATAAGATAGCTGGTTTCTAGCTGGTCCAAGCTGGTCATTAGCTGTTTGACCAGATAGCATATGGTTTGCTGCTGGTCCAGGATGGTCTTGGACCAGCTCATAACCAGCAAATTACTAGCTTAAACCAGCTAGAATCCAGTTACTATGTTTCAAAACATAACTACCCGCTTAAATTGGATTTTTCAATAGGAAATACATAGGAACTTGTCTTAGATTACTTTATTTTGACTTTTGATTGCTTTTATATTGCAGTTGTGTATAAACGTTTGTAAATCTAATCATTATTATTCATTGTAATTATCTATATTTCTTGCATGAATGGCTTTAAAATGCAATCTGGACTCAGTTTAAGAAATAATTTTGTTATAAAAAAAGTATTATAGTAAACTCAAAAGCTTGGGGTCAGTAAAATTATTTTTTTGAAAGAAATTATTACTTTTATTCAGCAAAAATTCATCAAATTGATCAAAAATGTCAGTAAAGACATTTATAATGTGACAAAAGATTTCTATTTATTGTTCTTTTGAACTTTATATTTATTAAAGAATCCTGGGGGAAAATGTATGACAGATTCCACAAAAATATTAATGTAAATGTTAAATATTAATGTTTCTTGAGCAGCAAATCAGCATATTAAAATGATTTCTGAAGGATCTTGTGACACTGAAGACTGGAGTTTAATTCAGCTTTGCATTACAGGAATACATTTACATTTTAAAATATATTAAAATAGAAAACAGTTATTTTAAGTTGTATTAATATTTCACAGTATTACTGTTTTGCTGTATTTTTGATCAAATAAATGCAGCCTTGAAATAACAGTAGTGTACTGTAATATACACTGAAGGTGACCCTACTAAAGGAGCTTGGAGTGAACTTCAAAATAACTACAGCAAAACGTGTTGGGGTCTTGTGATCTACAGCATATGTTGTCTGTGTTTATTATCTAGACTTAAGTCACATTTTAGGAGCCATTTGTGTAGAAATCCAGACAATTCTGAAAGGTTCATTAGAATTTAATTTTCAATGACTACATAGTTAGAATAGTACAAAGCATCTCTTGGCGTCAATACACACGCAGAGGTGTGTATGCGTGCGTTGAAGCTTTTTGCTGACACCGTAGCCGTGTGTGTGGTCTGTTCACTCAGATGATGAGGTAACGGTGGGGAAGTTCTATGCCACTTTCCTGATACAGGACTACTTTAGGAAATTCAAGAAACGCAAAGAGGAAGGCCTGGTGGGCGTTCACCCAGCACAGAACAACACGGCCATCGCCCTGCAGGTATGTGTGTATTTTGGAGATCGAATTTTGTTCATTGTATCAATAAGTGGCATATACCTGTTTTCAAAATTGGTATTTTCGAGCTTACATTGTGAATGCATTAGTTTTGGCCTTGAGGTGTGTTCACACTGACAGAAATTACATTCGCTCGCAAACCATTTATATTGAATTATTGTGTTATATAATTGAATCTTAATGTACTCCAGGTATTCCCAAACATTTTTGTTAGTTGAACCTCTATGACCAAAAAATTATTTACTTGAACTTAATATTTAAATAATTGAACAAAACATTCACATGTTCACAGTTATGTGATGTCGGTTAATGGTCACGGTTAATGGTTTGATTTGTTATTATTTTAAAACTATTTATTGATTTTAAAGTGCCCCTATTATGGTTTTTGGAATATTCCCTTTCATGCAGTGTGTAATTTAGCTGTTTGTAGGGGTGTACCAATATGTCGTGTCACAATATATCTCAATACAAAAATGCAACAATATGTATCGTGGATAGTGACAATATGTATTGTGAATAGTTCACCCAAAATAAAAATTCAAGTTTACAGAGTTTTAGTGTCAGTACTACATTAAACTACTATATATAATGTTGAATATGTATATTTTATAATATTGCCAAATGTCTTATGTTACCAGCACCAAGTCCAAGAAAGAAGCGACTCTGAACCGCCTATACGAGTCGTTTGTATTTCGAATCTCACTGCGTTACGGATCTACATCACTAGAAAACACATTTGCGTAATGCCCGTCTATGTTGTATGTTGTCCGCCCGTGAACAACTTGTCCCGCCCTCAAACACGTAATTTTACTGACAGCTGCTTCTCAAATCTCGGAGTTCAACGCGGGATTCGCAAAACAATTGCTCTGAAAAGATGGGTCAGTACCCAGTTTATTTGGACCAGCTTGCTCCTCAGAATCACAACCTCTAAGTATAAATATTATTGATATATATTTTCTACCGGGTGTTCAAAATACATAGTTTTGTGTTTTATATTATGCAAGTTAACAGGCTAACTCACACTATTACTGTCTTACTGAAATACTTCTGCTAAGCAGCTGTGGGCCACTATTACCTAAAACTGTCTGTGTGTAGATTGTCTGTCGTTCTTGCTACTTTGAGTAAAGAAAAAGGATGGAGCAAGATTAATTTTACAAACGTTTGTTACATCAGTCATTCACATTAGTGCTTGGCTAACGCATGCGCTGTTATTGATACAGTTCCTGCATGTGCACCACAATAAATTAGAAATATACACAGTGGTTTGTTGATAGACGTACACGTTAGTGCTGATGTTGAGGAATTACAGTTGAAACATCTCATAATGTACCTCAACTGAGTAGCGCATCACTGAGAAACGTCCTGCTCAATTTGTCCTTGCGATGAAGGTTCGGGTTGAATAACTAGTTCTTTCAATGTTTCATCATCGGACCCGTGCTCGGATTGATATGGTAAAATCAATGCCATTTGTTACTGTCTTTACAGTGCGTACCATCGCTGAGCTTTAGGAAGCCTCCAGACGCTGGACAGAGCTGAAGTTCAGTTATGGTAATGGGCGTTAGCACGCGCTGTATGCGGTAGACCAATCACAACAGACTGGGCCATCTGGCCAATCAGAGCAGAGTAGCTCGCGGAAAGGAGGGATTTAGAGAGACTGATTCATCCATGAAAAATGTGGTGTATATGTATATTATGTTTTTATACGTTTTTTGACCTTTGATGCATGTAAACCTGTTGTAGGAGACCTCCAAAACAAAATTAGGACCCTTTAAAATAGCATAATAGGGGCACTTAAATAACTTCAGTGTTCCATAGCATTATATATTCTGTAAGTAGGTGTTCAATTACGATAGAATAAGCTCCAAATTTGGAGCCGATTTTGTTGTTGGTCAAAAGCAAATGACTGTCAGTGTGAATACCCTGTACGATTTAGAATAATTTAAACAAATTTGACTGAATAAACCATTTCCTTTGCATGAAACCTTCTTTACCTCAACTGTATCTCTGTTTCTGGATGCGCTAATGTTGTTTTAGCTTGAATATGGATCCCTCTGTGTGATAATGGTGATCTGTAAATGTATTTCTGTCTGTTTTACATGTGGTTTGAAGTGTGTGTTTGCCATCACTTCAGAGTTATAATCCATGTATCATTGTTTTAAGACGTTCTGTTGGTCTCCATCCTCATAAATCAAACACTGTAAATGTGTTTGATTTCTTTGCAAACATAATCTTTGTTTAGAGGTTTTTAGTGTGAAAAAAATTCTAACAATAGAATTGCTTTTACACTTAAAATGTTTTGTTGACAAAAAAAAGTTTTGCAATATTTCAAAATAGCATCTGTGGCTAATACAGTCTTTAGAAAGTCACAGTAAAGGATAGTAAGTGTATTAGTTGTAGTGTACAATTATGGAAGAGCTTTGGTGTTTTTCCTCTTTGTCTACTGTGATTGTTGTCATCTGTCATGAATTTGTCCTGTCTGGAACTGTCTCGTCAAGCCTGTTTGTGTCAATGTGTCTGGTAAACTGCCCCCTGGTGGCATGTGTGTGTGAGGGTCTCGTTTTCAACATGTCGCTGCTGTTCAAGGGCTTTCCATTGAAGAACAGGTCCTTAGCTATCTTGTCGTCACGGTTACAGGCTGGCCTCCGTACGCTGCATGACATTGGGCCAGAAATACGCCGTGCAATATCATGTGACCTGCAGGATGATGAGCTAGTAGACTTTATGCCAGAGGAGGACGAAGAAATTTATAGGGTAAATTACTCACCTTTTATGACCCCTTTCTCCTTATAAATCCGATCTGTCTTACTTTACCAGTTCTGAGTTGAGTAGTAACGGTTCCTTAAGGGAGTTGCAATGAATTATTCGCCATCCCTGGAGGACGTACATACAGTACATATGCTGTAAGTCTAAGATTAAGACACTGAACAGAAATAAATTCACCAAGTTGACAATCAATTGTTGATTTCAATGATATTATCGACGGTTAAACCAGGTTTGTTAGTAATAACTGTTAGCTTTAGCGTAGCATATATAGATAACCCAGTGTAATCCACTGTATCTGCATTTCTCTTGATTTCAAATTCAGTTCAGATTTAATCAGTTCATGAAATTCACTCACACCATACGCCATTTTACCTCCTTTCCAACTTCTTTTTCCCCATGAGATCATTTAAAAATGGCAATCTCATATATTTTAGCATTGGATAAATGGTCAAAGACGCCATATTTAATTTTTCACAAATTAATAAAAGGTTGTGTGGGATAAATTTTCTGAGTTTTTTGACAGCAAGAAAGTCAGCACAGCCTATACGTCTATCCCTTTTAGGGCTATTCACACCAAGGGTGATTAACTATAAGTTTAACTATAAACTTTTAATAATCATTCTAATTCTGAGAATAGAAAAGTCCACATCATGACTGTAACGATAATGAGACGGTAATGTACAATATCGTTGGCCTCACTTTCAGAATGATTTTTTCCAGCTGATGAATGTTAAAAACATTGACAGCCAATCAGAATCCACCTTGAGCATTTAAAGTTGCATATATTATAATAAACTGAACGTTATCTTCCATTAGTGTGGATATAGTTATCTTCATAAATATCATTCTTGGTGTGAACTGGCCTTTTTTAGCCCTTATTTCATTTGCGAAAACTCAAATATGGCGTTATATTTTCGTCCATAGCACATTTCTTTGAACTAACAATCACAAGTATTTCCTCACAGCGAAACGGAGGACTCTTTGGCAACCACGTTAACCACATAAACGGAGACCCCCGGAGGAGCTCCGGCCACCAGACGAACGCCACACAGCGCCCCCTGCAGGTGCAGCCGCCCCCACATTACGCCCACATGGAACAGCCTGTGGGGCGCCTGGGCCGCGCCAATGCCATGGCGCAGCAAAACCATCATCGCCACCACCACCACCATCATCACCATCATCATCACAACTCCTACAACAAGTCGCCCAAGTCTACCAACATCAACCTAAACAATGCCAACATGTCCAGTTTACCTAACGGAGGACACAATCGGTACTATGAGCATATGCCCGCTAACGGCTACCCAGGATCGTACTATGGAGAATATGAAAAGCCCAGGACCCCACACGGGCAAAGGTGAATGCTTGTTTTTTGTTCATCTAACATCTTGCTCTCAACTTTTTGATATATTTATTCATATGTATTTAAAGATTTGACAAGTAGCAATATGCTAGCAGAGTATGGCGTAATCTCATGAATATCACCAACTTCTTAAAACAATTCCTTTGATCCCTTTGGATTGTTTGGAATTGCTTCAGGAAAGGATGTTTATGCAACTTCTTAAAGGTGCAGTAAGCGATTTCTGAACACACCCCTCTCTTGATTGCTCCGCTCCCAAAATGCACGAACACGCAATGCAAGAGTGGATGTATCTTTATCATAGCAGAATCTAAGCAAAATACGATTGCGAACGAATACTGTCTGTTTTCAGGCCAGCGCTGGAAAGCTTTTCTAAATTTAACGTGGGTTCTAAAGCTTTTGCCTAATCATAACCCTTCTTTTTCCAGTGATATTCCTCTGAACTTTTATCTTTTGTAATGTCTCTCAGCCATCTCTCTTTCTACAGTCTTTCTTCAAATCCCCCTCTTGCTCACTCTCTCTCCTCCCCCATCATGAGTGGACACGCCCCCCTACTGCTGATTGGCTACAAGTGTGTTGTGGTCCGATCCACTTTAGACAGCGTTTTTCAGAAATTGCTTACTGCACCTTTAAGTACTTTTTTAGTAGATTGGAAAACAATGAAGTGACTTTTAAACTCTGCATCCATTTATGCATTTAGAACCACTTAGAGGATCATTAATTTGAATTCATCAGCTTTAAGGTGTGGTCACGTTTACTGTTCAGCATATTTTTGCATGCAACATCCATTTTCAATAGGAATTTAGGCACTTGGGAATTTTGTTTGAGATTTCCACATGCAGATTTCACAACAGTTTCAAGTTGGTCTCGTAAATTTGCTACGTTAATCAACAGAAAGCTGCTTGGTTTGGCAGTGACTTCTGTGTGAGCAGTGCTTCCTACTTTACTACACTACTGACAATAGAAAATGTACCTTTTTAGCCCAAAATTTAGCTAATGTGACCACACCCTCTGAACCATTACCATTAGACTATTAGATTTAAAATGATTTTTCTTTTTAGCAATTTTCCCCATGGCCCCTGTTTCACCCATTGTCTTCCTCTCAACTATGCTGGTCTATTATCTGACCTTGGTGATACCATGTTTTCTTTTAGGGGTTTTCACAAACTAGATCTCATGTGAAAACAACTATTTTATGAGGTGCTGATTTCGTTTGAATTTGGGTAGAGATGCACCGATCGATCGGCCAGGGATCGGAATCGGCCGATTTCCCTCATGATCGGCCCGGATCGGTGATCGGCCGATCAGTCTCACTTCTTACCGATTCCGAGCCGATCTGTTTTGTTAGCAGCGGCACAGGCAATAACGTCAGCTGCGCGTTCTCGCTCTCTTCTCTTTCACGGTGAAGTGACACACATCCGCGTGGGCGCCTCCTCTCTCTCACTCGTCTCATTCGCTCCGGTTAAATAGTGCTTGTATTACACATAATTTTAGTCATTCCCGCCGATTTCGCGCTCACACCAAAAGCACGCGCACCACTGATCTATATAAGTGAAGCGAACAAGCCACGCTTAGTCTCAAACAGAGACAGAAGTCAAACAGAGTCACAAGTACCAAAATGAGTGACTTACTGCGCTTAAACTGTCAAATACATACAAAAGTATGTCAAAACCAGCGGCACAGGCAATCTTGGCGAGTATTCAGATAAACAGTCAGTTTTGAATACGTTTTATAACTTTAATGGTAAGAATTGATCTGTATTAATATTTACAATAAAGACTACAGAAATTAAGGTAACCAATGTAAAATAACACTGAATGTGTTATTTTACATTTGATTACTTTAAATTTCTGTAGGCCTAGTATTTCTTACCTGAATAGAAACCCAGTTAACCTGAAAAACTTAGTTTCATAGCTCTCTTTATTCTATTGCATTTATTTGAGCTGTTTATATTTTATTACTGACTTTTTACTTGTGTTTTTTTTTTATGAAAATATAACTTTGCGTTGAAGAAAAGTAGATTTTTGTTTGTATATGTTGTCAATTATAGTTCTTAGAAAGAAAATCGGAATCGGCAAAAATCGGTCTCGGCAGATCACACAAAAAATCGGAAATCGGAATCGGCCAAGAAAATTGCAATCGGTGCATCTCTAAATTTGGGAATAATTTCAGAAAAGTTCATGAAGGTTTCATCCCAAAAACCTAGCCAGCAATGGGTCATGAGCAGTACAAAAACGTACAAATGTGATTGCACAAATTCATTTGAATTTGCCAAAACGTAAAAGTTATAAATTGCCATGAGAGTGTGTTGGTTTTCACTCTAGAGCATTTGGTGCAGACCCGAGTCCATTTGAGGTGCTCAGTCAGGAAATTTTTGATAAGATGAACAAACAAAATGGCTGACCTTGAGATTAGCCTTACTTCCTGTCTCATCACTTTAATAAGGCCATTTTTTGGGGAAGGGTTTCAAAAACCTATTAATAAGATTAATGGGAAGTGATCTAGTCATTATACAACATTTTTATGATTAACAAAAAAGCTAAAGTTTTTGTTAAAATCCTTGTCGGACTGTCCCAAGAAATCAGAGGGAAAACAGATTTGTTTTTTGACCAATTGGTTCATTTATAAGCAAAAAAAAGGTCACTATTGGTGGCTCAGATTTTGGGAGACTGACCCCAAATTTAATCAAATTCATGTTTAGACCCTCCACAGTCGTTTTGTACCAAACCAAACTTTTCATGTATTTGGGGCTTATTGAGCTAGTCAAACCACATAATGCAGTGTAAAAAGTCAGGGGAGGGCAGTGGCGTCCATAGACCGTGAAAGAATATTATGTGTAATACTTATTTCTTTTCATTGTTTTTACCGATGTAACAAAAACTACTAATATAAGCCTAATAATATAAATTTAAAACATTATTGAATACAAGTGAGCAGTCAGCAATTAAGTAAGAACAGTGCTAAGAATTAAGGTTCAGGTCTAACAGTAATTCAGGTATAGAAACTGAATCAAACGTAAAATAACATTGCCTAATCTTCACTGTATAAATTAAATCTATAGGCAAAAAAGTTCACTTTAAGAATGAAAAAAGTGGTGTCGATGTGTTTTGCTGTAAGAACTGCACAACAAGACAGAAAGGGCAATCTATATTATATCTTTCCATAAGCACAGAAAGAAAAATACTGAAAAATGTCTATACACACTCATCCAGCCTAGGGAGAAGTCATTATACATTAAAAACGTTTTGAGACTAATTGTGTCATTTCATGGAAAACAATGTGAATGGCGCGACAGGATTTTGAACAATTCTGCGCTTATGCACGACCCCCTTTATTATTAATCATCTGTTTGGCAACTAACATTAACATTCTTAATACGTGAACAATGTGCCGCACTGCCGTACGTCAAAATAAATGCTTTTTTCAATAGGAGGTGAAATGAAAGTAGCGATCTAAATTTTAGGGGGGCACCCAGGGTGGCCAGTCAGATGTCAGGGGTGTCCAGTGTGAGGGGCGGAGGACGTGGTGTAATTCAACTCGGGTTTAGACAAAGCCATCAAACCAAGTGTGAAAACAGCCTCACATATATAAAAATGCTGTATATATCCTGTATATACTTTATGATATATGTGCCCATCCATTCCCCTTCCCTATGTCCCTGCTTTTCTCCACCTTTCTCTCTTTCCTTCCTAACTGAAATGCTTTCTCTTAACCATCTCTCTGCTTTCTGGAACAGAAGGCGCTACTATGAGACGTATATTAGGTATGTTCCATTAGGTATTATATGTTTACATAGCAGGTACTGTTGCTTGTATAAAAACAGATGGTGAATGATAAGCAGAACTGTGACCAGTGGGTAATGGTGTTAGGCTTTCTACCTCAGCCACGTCCCACATGGCGCTTGATGTTGACTTTACATGTCTGCAAAAGTCCACAAGACTGGTTGACTTGCGCTATATGGGACAGGGCCTTACACACACACAGATTGACTTTCAAAACTGGAAAGAGTTGATAGGAAGTCTTTGAGTCTCTGTGTGTTGTGATTGAGTGATGAATGGAAAGAGGAGGGGCTTACTGCATGTGTCTGCTTGATAACTGGTGCTTACAAAATTAAATGCTTGCCTTAAAGGATGACTCATTAGATTAATACTCATTAGAAATACCACTAAAACAGTGTTTATTTTTAGTTAAGTATATACCTTATTTTTCTAGAACAAGAGTTGTCCTTTAAGTTCACCTCTGCAGGAATGTTGAGATGTCCTATATTGGGCCTGTGGGGTTGCTAGTCTGTTTAGTATATAGACTTTAGAGTAGTTGCTATATCTTTTACAAAAGCATGGCTGGGAGGGATAGATGTAGTATCAACATACATGCGCACACAGTGGTGGAGAAGCTATTTTGAAGCAGTAATTTAAAGTTGTAGTCAATGATGCCCCCAATAGTGAACTAAGCATTAGTAGACCAGAAGAGGCTTCGAAAAACTCCACAGGAATTGCCGAAGACATGCAGGAGAGATTGTTAACACAACTGGTCCATGTGGTAGCTAATTATGTTGGGCAGGAAATACAAACATTAGCTGCATCCCAATTCAGAGGCTGCATCCGTCGAAGGGCGCATTTGAAGGCCGATTGCGAAGGCTGTTGTGCCGCAGTGACGCAATCAGCCTACGAATGCTTCACGGCCTTCATGCCCGGCGTATATCCACGTGTTCATGTGAAGTGTGCAAGCTAAATTAGTTCCGCGCTTACTGCACAATGTTTAACATAACATACATTTCTCTCTATGGGCGCATCCACTATACTGTGAAGATAATCGAGTCAGCGTCTTCAAATTCATCTTTGCCGAAAACAGTAGTTTATTAAAAAATTACTAATATTCAGACAGTCTCCTTTCTGTTTTTTTTCCGACACATTCATAATCTTTACTTTTGCCAGTGTGCTGTAGCAAGCTTTATGCAGCACGCTTGAGCACTTAATTTACATTTTAAAGGCGCACTATTATGGTTTAGTGTTTCTCTCCAGTGTAGATCAATGTTAGCAGTTTCTGATGCCACCCGTAAATGTTGTAAATGTGTGACTAGTCAACTGATGTCTTAATTGAACGACTAATGGTCGACTAGAAAAATCTTTAGTCTGGCGCAGCCCTAGTAAATTACACTAATGCTATTCTATTTTAGTTAACGATAATAGTTCGGAAATGCACTTTTTTTAAAGTCCCCCTGTGGTGAATATCAAGCTTTTAATGGATACAATTATTGACTACAGGGGGACTTTAAAAACAGCTACTTTCACAAAAGTGAATTTAGTAGCACTTTAAGTTGGCTACTTTTAGCTACTCTCCAGCACAGTATAATTTATTAAACAGACTTCATTTTTGTTTGTCTCTGTTAAATGTAGAGTATTTAAGGTCTGTGCTTCACAGTCATTGAAGACATCTAGACTCAGTCTTTGAGTTGAGATTAGCTACTGTCTAAATACTACATGCAAAAGCTAGAAAGGCTATGAAACGCTGACTGCTGTCTCAATGCTGTTGTTCTTGTTTACTAATGAGGTCTAACTGCGTCACTGCAGTCTGGAGCCGTACGTCTGCATGGTAGTGCATGGTCTTTTACTGACTCGTTGACCACAATCTAATCGGCCTCTCGCTGACCTCTTGACCTTCACGCAGGTCGCAGGGCAGCGACAGAAGACGACCCACTATACGTCGCGAAGAGGAATATGAAGAAGATCGTTACTCTGGAGAGTACTACAGCGGAGAGGAGTTTTATGAAGATGACAGTATGCTGTCGGCTGAAAGGTAAAACTATTGTGACTTTTGTGTCACACAACAAATTATAGATAAATCAAATTTACAGAAACGTATTCATGCCGTGTATGCAGGTACCCCAACAGTGACCAGGAGTATGAGACGCCACGGGGTTACCACCATCCTGACAGTTACTATGATGATGACGAGCAGCCCCTTTATCACGATCCACGTAGTAGGTCACCAAAGAGAAGACTGCTTCCTCCAACACCGCAAGGCAAGTCTTGAGGTTCCATACTTAAAATTGCATTTGGTCTTTGTTCTTTGTGCTTTATGGTTCAGCGTGAATGTCAGAAGATATTAATATCTCTCGTTTATAGGTAATCGGAGACCATCATTCAATTTTGAGTGTCTGCGCAGACAGGGTAGTCAAGATGATCTTCCTCACCAGCGAACTGCTCTTCCATTACATCTCATGCAACATCAGGTATCAGTAAATATGACAGTAGGGCGGTAAATATTATGACTATCGTACATGCCAGTATAGTATTATGTGCAGTATATTTACTAAGTACTGTGTATTAAGACAATGCATTTAAATTGACCACTGTACTTGTTCCAGGTGATGGCGGTAGCGGGTCTAGACTCCAGCAGGGCTCGCAGGCTTTCACCTACTCGATCTACCAGATCATGGGCGTCACCTCCTGCAACTCCTGCAAGTGATGACAGAACACCGTACTACACGCCGCTGATCCGCGTGGACCGTCCGCTGAAGGACAGCGCTAGCAGCAGTCACTCATCCATCAGGAAGAGCTCATGGTATACAGATGATCCCGAGTACCAGCAGAGGAACTACTCACCCGTTCATCTGCAGGTCCCACCAGAGTATAGAAACCAGTACCACCAGAAGAGAGGTAGCGCTACCAGCCTGGTAGAGGCGGTGAGTCTGAGAAGTCCTATTTCTATTTATGAGATGTACAGTAAGTAGTCAAAATAGTAGTTAGTAGCAGGGCTTGACATTAACACCCACCAAATACGGGTTGATTTCAGCAGTGGCGTGTGACGCAGTCACTCCTACTAGCCACTTTAGCGGGTTGAATTTTGTATTTAATATATACATTTTATGGTAACACTTTATTTTAATGTGTCCGTGTTACAGTGTAATTATGCATTTAGGTACTGTGTAATAATAATTAACTACATGTACTTACTATAGAGTTAGGATTTAGGTTTGGTTTAGGGTTAGTTGCATATAGTTATGCATAATTTATAGTTAGTACTACAGTAACATGTGTAACAAGGATACTGTTAAATAAAGTGTTGCTAATATTTCAATTCTAGTCTTCTAAAAAGGCATCTGAAATAATAAACTAAATGCAATGTAGTGTTGTCAAAAATATTGATTTTACGATACATATCGATACTGAAATATCTGAAATGTTTCCAATACTCATTTTCCACAGAATAGATACACGGTACTAGCTGCGCTTTCTTGCTCTCATCTTTCTGACAGCGAGTTGTCACACAAACCCGCTTCCCCTCACTCGTTTCATTTGCTCCAGGTGAATATTGTTGGTGTTACAGTGCTTTGGGATTGTACTCATTAATAATTTTACTCATTCCCGCAGATTTTGTTCTCACACCCAAAGTGCGCGCACTAAAGCCACCTCTCAGTACTCAGTACTAAGTTATTTTTCACTGCACTTAAATAAAATCAAACAAACACAAAATAATGTCAAAATGCCGGTCTTGGCGAGTATCTGTTTTAAGTGAACAAAACATTTGAGAAAGAAAACGCATGTGCAACAGTGTAATGGATCTGTGTGTTAATATTAAGCCTAATATACCTGCTGCAAAATTATATCAAAGAAAAATATTAAAAATATCTATATGGCAGTTTCTCCCCATGGTATCAATGTCAAAATTGTGCCCAGTGAAAAAGCTGAGTGGCTAATAACTTTGGAAAACCACTGAAAACCAAAAACGGTAATGCAAGTGATTTGAGCACTTGAAAACAAAAGTCTGCTAGATAGCGTGTAAACACGTCTTTCCACTCTCACGGCCAAGGAGTATACTTTGAAAGACCGAGCATAATGTGGAAAGTACCCGGGGCTTTAATCCGGATACTTTAGAAATTTTTCAACCACTTTTCAAACACTATACATCCACAGTGGCGTTTCCAAGCATTTTGTATTGTTGTTTGCCATTAGAAAAAGTGCTGGGGTAAAATGTATTTTTATTGAATGTACATCAACACCTGTCTGTAAAAAGTGAGAGTATATTAGAATATCACAAATAAATAAATAGATGGACAAGATTATGATGCATAATTCTTATTAAATTGTCTATTCCATCCCATAATAATAAACAATAAAACAATGTAGAAAAAGATTTGTTAACAGAACTAGAAGTGTCGGTAGACTACAGATTTCTAAAATAAGGGAAAGGCCACAAATCCGTGAGAACAGTTTGCAAAACTTTGGGAACGGATTGCGAAAGCGTGGGCACGGATTAAAAAATGAACACATTGTTTCCATATCTGAGCGCATGGATTGGAAATTCGCGGGTGCGGTTTATTAATCCGTGGGCACGATTTGTTTTTGCGGATTTGTGGGTCTTTTTTTTTTCTCCTACAGGTGACTTCCTGGGCTCCATATATTCCTTTAACCATCACTTCATTTTTAAATCCAATGATGCTTGTAGTGACGATTCTCTCTAACCAATCAGTGATCTGCAATGTTTACACGTCACATTTTAGTACGGCACACTTGGAACCTCAACGGAGGTGGTACTATTTAAGTGAGCTGTACCGAGTCGTACCATGCAGTGGAAAAGCGCCATAATATTGTTTCACTAAATATTGTCAAACGTTTATATAAAGCCCAAATTAAAGTCACTCCAATAGTCACAACATTGTATCCCCAACAAAATTGGTGCGTTAAATTTGATATAATTTGAACCCATAACCAGGTCAGAAGTATATAAGACACTGTTTTCTGTTTTCATTTTCTCATTTCAGGACAAAATGTTTCTGCAGGCAGTGACAGTATGTCTTACTACATGATCTTCCTTGTTTCTCATCTTTGAGCAGGTCTTGATATCAGAAGGACTGGGTCGATACGCCAAGGATCCAAAGTTCGTGGCTGCCACAAAGCACGAGATCGCGGATGCGTGCGAGATGACCATCGACGAGATGGAGAGCGCCGCCAGCCATCTCCTGAACGGCGCCATTACGCCAGTAGTCAATGGCGTCAACGTGTTCCCCATACTGGGCCACAGAGACTACGAGCTGCAGGATGTCTCGGCTAGCTACAGCGATGAGGAACCAGACCCAGAACCCAGACCACCATACGAGGAGGACCTGGCAGACGAAATGATATGCATTACCACTTTATAGCACCTGGTAAGCGGCTGCTGCTGTTCCTCAGAAACTGATCAGCGAAACAAAAAAATATAAACTATATTTATTGGCTTACTACCTAAAGAAGTGCCTTTACAACAGAGCAGAAAGGCACCACAAGAACGGACGCATCGGTGCCACTCGCTCGCTTCCTGTTCACGCAGGTACTTGCCGGCCACGGCACCGGGGAGGAGCTAAGAAGGACCGCCCAGAACTTTAATTGGCTGCTCGGACCGTCACTGCAGGAAATGGACCAATGAGCAGCGAGGCGAGGTACCCAGGGGCAGGCTGTTTCCAAGGTGATGACAATCAGAAAGAATATGTCATTACCTCAGTCACTTTATTAAGGGTTTTGCATATCAAGCACGTTGCAAGCTCAATGCAAGCAAGTATGGCATATCCCTCCACAAAGGCTGTAGTTTCGACTCGCCCCGTATGATTATTTTAGTACCGTTTAAGGCATATTTTAGAGAACAAACGCTAATTCTACAACACTGGTTTACAATAAGGATATCATGCAGGTTTGTGGATTTCAAGAGGATTTCAGCATTTGTGTTGAATGCACTAGCAGACAGGTTATTTTTTTTATTTAGGATAGCCTGTTTGATATTTCATAATATGCTGTAAATGACTTGTAATATATAAAGCAACACAAAAACTTTGTAAAGAGACATTATATATTTTGTAATTATGTACTGTACAAAAAAAGCAGCAATATTAATCCTAATTGATGTTATTGCATTACAGAAAAGACAAAAATTGGTGTTATTTTAATAGGTACTGTACTTTATTAAATTATTTGCCTTTATTCTTTGCTCATATGCATTCATACTTGTTTGTGAAAAGTATAGAACAAAAAAGCCAATTTTATATAAGGTTATGTCTGTGACACACCCGCACAAGATATGCAAGTCGTTTTCTTAGTGTCCGTTTCATAAGCATAACCAATGTACGTAGTGTTCCTTTAAAATCTACGGTATGCAGTATGGGTCACGAACGTTGACCTCCTTTCTGGGGAATTTAGTAGGGCTTACAGAATCGTGTCTTAATCGTGCTCTTGTTTGTGTATATTGAAAGAGTCTGTCCCATTTTAAGGGTTCGTGTGCGTGTTTCGTTGCATATTTTGTGCAGGGGAGGTGCACAGGAAGGTGCAATGGTAAATGCTTTGTGCATTAACAATGCTGCTTAAGTAGTCTGCAATTAAAGTGTACGACCCTCACCAGGAACATGCTGCCACTTGGAAAAGCCTGCTGCCACTGGCTGATCTATAGCTGATCTAGAAATAGCGCAAGGGTTTCTGATCAGCAACTCATTTCCACCATTGTATTTAGGTGTTTTGAATACTGAAATCTTTCTTTAGTTTTGTAATACTGATGATGATGATGATGATGATGATGATGAAGACGATTATGATGACAAAATATGATGACAAAATATGATTATGGGGAGTTTTGGGTTGTTTGAAGTGTATGTTCGCATCATGCATCCTTAAAGGAACTGTTCAGGCAAAAATGAAAATCCTGTCTTTGTTCACTCACAGTCACCATCATGCTGTTTTTTCCCCATGGAACACAAAGATAATATTCAAGCTCAAAAGTTAGAATTTCTCTAGTTTAAACAGTAGAGAATAGCAGTAGCTGCACCAAGGACATGGGTTGGATTCAGGATTGCAATTAATAAAAATGCAAGGAATAAAAATGCAATTAAAGGGCGTTTTCACACCTGGCTTGTTTGGAGCATTTGTTTCGGAACCTGGCACATTTTGTCCCTTTGTTTGGTTAATTTAGGCATATATGAACATGGTAATCACAACTGAAATCTGGTCAGATGATCATATTTCAGAACAACTGTCCAAATACAGATGAAGCATTGATTCATGCTCTAAACGTAGAGTAATATCAAAGACTCATATTACTATGAATGGGAAAAAGTGCAACATGCAGTATGGCGAAATAAGTCCTGCCTTCTAAATTAAAGAGCCAATCACCAATTGGTAAAGTCATTGCAGTTGCCTTTAGTCCCATGCTGCGTCCCAATTCACCTACTTATACTCTGCCCTAAAAGTACGTACTGTTTTTGTGAAGAAAAACTACATACTTTTAAGTGTGTAGCAGAAGAGTAGGCAAGCTTTGGGACATACAACTTCATCATAATTGCGTCTTTAACGGGCTGCATTCTGTCGCTTATTTACATGCATCCTGTCAACATTTAAACTACCCTGTCAATCATCTTGTCACAGTTAAAATCCTCCAAATTTAATTTAATTACCTACCGTATCGGAGAGAATTGTAGGAGCATGTTGATCTGGCAGTCGTGGGTCTTTCATGCGGAGAACTCTGTGTGTTTGCAATTTGCATAGTGATGCATTTAAAAGTTAATGATTTAACGTATTACAAAAGTTCACAATGCTGTTGCAGATTAAATATAATGTGAATAACATTGAATAAATATCTTTGAGGTAATCACTTAAACCCCTTTATCTAAACCTTTCTACTTAACCGTTGGACTTCCATACCCGCCATGTTTGTAGTTTTTTAACCCTTTATTTGTATTTGTAGTTCTAATCGAATCCTTGTCCAATGCGCAATGGGTTGTGGACAATATTAGCTGTTCTCTAACCGGAAATAGTAGACCATCCAGGTATCTTTGGAATACTTATTTCAACATACAGTGATTTGGGATGCACTAACTATAATTTCAAATACTATTTAGGATGGATAGTATGCGAATTGGGACCAAGCATGACACACAATTCCTGAAAAGTGAAGCCAAAGCGTTTCGATCGCCCGGCTGGATGCAGTATAGGTCATAAACCCCGCCCTCTCCATGTAATGTAATGGGACATAGACAAACTAAACAATCAAATTACACTTAAAATAATTTTTTTCCAAAGATGGTTTCTGTCATTTTAGGCAGTTTTTTTCACGCTGATGTTAGTTCAAGTGTTCGTTCTTTAAATAAGTTTGGTTTTAGTTAGTTATTTGATGCTATAAAAACCGGGATGTGATAGCTGAGATTGACCGCTTCTCTGAGCAAAGTAGTCACTGAGGCACCAACGGACATTTTAGGGAACTTCAGGAGATTGGAGCTTTAACTTTAACTTTAATTTTTACATTTCCATAACTTTCTATTTCACAAAAAGTTCAGGGGCGTGTGATTAATTAGGCGGGAGTGTGGGCGGGACCTTGATATCGCGGCTCCATTTCGCGCTCACTACTGCGCAGACTCAGGCTCCAAGATGTTAGCGCCATATTTGGACACTGGTGGCTTCACTTACTTCAATGGAAGAGAGTGAAGGTGCGTCGTCCATCTTTTTTTTTTTACAGCCTATGATTCGGACGCAGCATCAGTGTTCTGAGATGCGTGCTTATGACTGCACATGTGCATTGGCTTGTCCAGCGATTTGAGTGTTTTAGAAACAAAATTTATGAAACAGTTGTTGTCAGATTTCATTGGTGATTTCAAATATGAAATTTTATCGTAAGCTTGGTGAGCAGCTTTGGAGAATTTGATGTTTCCCCATTCAAAGAGATATGAGCTGCACTTGCATGACTGAAATAGCTGCCCAAGAGCCGTTTTAAAGATGGCCACCAAGTAAAATGACTTGCCTCAAAGGGACTTTGGTAATAAAACACAATAATCCTGCGGCGCTGTTGTATATCCAATCCTGACGGATGACCGCTTTGAGTGAAATCCTGCAAGAGGATACAGGTGCATGAGAGGACAGTTTGGTCCTTATGTAGCCTTGTGAAAGCGAACCAAACCAAGAACAAATTGTAGTAGTGTAACAATTTTATTCCCTGTTATGGAACAAAGCAAACAATCTACAGGTCTGAAAGCGCACTCGTCGATTTGGATAAAAGTGTCTGCCAAATGCATTAATGCAATGTTTGTAATAATAGTGACCATGTCTGCCAAGCTCCAAAAATGTCAAACAAAAGTACTATGCTGTATAAAATGTATTTGGGTAGAAAAAAAGCATGATATAAGAGTGAGTATCTAATGACAGAGTTTTCATTTGTGGGTGCACTATCCCTTTAAGCAGGGCAAGAAACTGGTTAAGCAATACTGACCCCCTTTCCCCAACTTTTGTTTTTTATTTAGCTTTTTTTTCACCTTTCACTTCAGCTCTGGCTTCTGGAAATACCTCTTTTAGAGCAGGGGAAACATATCAGCATTTGAAGCGTCCTTTTTGTGAGTGTTTTTGCCTTTAAGGTGTTGTAAATCTATGTCTTTAGGCCTCAACATGGGATTACATCAATTCAATTGACATTTTGTCACTTCCAACAGGCAAATTAATGCTGAGCACTATGGGCAAAAAAAACAAGTTTGACTGCAAAGGCCACTGCCTTGAAGTGTAAAGCTTCACTACAGCTTAAATAAAGGGAAACGTGGGGTTTGTTGGAAATTCTTGTTCTTGAGTGTTATTGATCTCTTGTGTTTTGAAAGAGTACTGTGCTTTTCAGTCAACCGAATACTGTCATGAAACTGCGTGTGCACATCTGAAAGGGCTGAAATGATCCGTGCGGGAAAAAAAAAATGAAACATTGTGTTCTGGTCTTCATGTCGATTATACTGTATCTTGTAAACGGACCAATGCACATTCTTGGCACATTGTACTATTCGTAGCAATTACTGGTAAGGACAATAAAATATGCATTATTTTTAATAAACAAAGAAAAAGCTTTTCAAAAAAACTAAAGATTGAACTTTTACCTCGTGTCAGGGACTCCTGAATAGAAAGAAAAAATTTGGTTTCTTAATATACCAATGGGATTTTACTATTAGCACATTGCTGTTCGTCTTTGCACAAATTACTGTAACGTGCAATTTGTTTTCCCTGTTTTCTATTCATATTTTGTGTATCAAGGTGGGCGAATTTTGTACTTTTTCTGTGACTGTGCGTACGGTTTAGTGAAATCTATTTGTCATTTACATTTCACCTTTCAATGCTGGGACAAACAGAAGAAGAGAGTGGGGGGGCGGGGAGTGCACTCCTCTGTATTGTTAACGCTGATGTGTTAACAAAAAATGGAAAAAAGTATTATACAAGTTTTCAGAGCCACATCTGTTGATTATCACATTTTCATCTAGAGTTGTTGCTATACTATTATATACTTTTTCTTATTAATGCTGTAAGGAAACTTAAGATTATAGTGTAACATATGTACATATGTAACGGAAAGATGCGTGGTGATGTTCTCCATTTGAAAGTCTTTATCTTTGCTCTGTTATGGTTTTTATTCCATGAAGAAAAAGAAAAAAGGGTTTCTCTTCGTAGCAGATGACTTATAATATCCCTCTAGGTTTTGTATTGATGCATTTTTTGTAATTTTCCTATTTATTTTGGCCTGGACTTGATTTTAATCGATATTGAAATTTTATTTTCTAATGATTAATACAGAATAAACTTAATGAATAAACAAACAACTGTGTCACTTATTTATGTGCAAGTTCTTTATTCTGTACAGCTACGGAAAGACTTCAGTGCTAATAAACGTGTCCCTCAGTAGATCTATGGGTTAAGGCTAATTTAATTGGAAAGTAATAAGAAAGATTTAATCTGATTATTTTGCTAAATTCATCTGGGGCTTTGGGATTTAGATGACTATCAGATGATGTAGCGTTCTTGAATGATTTAAGGGTTTTAGAATCATAGTGCACTTTCATATTTGTGGCTACACTTGCATCCTGTGACACTTTTTTTTTATGTTTTTGAAAGAAGTCTATTCTGCTCACCAAGGTGGCATTTATTTGGTCAAAAATACAGTAAAAACAGTAATATTGTGAAATATTATTACAATTTAAAAGAACTGTTTTCTATTGTAATATATTTAGTAATATATGTAATTTATTCCTGTGATCCAAAGCTGAATTTTCAGCTTCATTACTCCAGTCTCTATTGTTCAGAAATCATTTTAATATGCTGATTTGCTGCTTAAGAAACATTTCTGATTATCAATGTTGAAAATAGTTGTGCTGCTTGCATTTGTGCAGGATACATTTCTTTTAAGGATTCTCTGTTAAAAAAATTTATTTTTTACATCATTTTTGCTTTGAAGTCGTCTATAAGCTAGTTGACAAAGTTAACTTTGCACTCAGGAGTGCATACACATTTTTGTCCAATCAAATGCTTTCTAGAATGAGAATGTCCCTAGCTAGTTCTGAATTGCATTAGCAAGTAATGAATCTGAGAAAAGCTATTGGTCTTAAAAAGACATTCTATATGTCCTACCCCTAACCAACGTCAATAGGAAATACATACAGGAAAGCAAACCGCATTCATTGCATCATCTCACTCTAAGCAGAGAAGCACCTTTATCAAGCACTAACAGACTGTAGTGAATGGTAAGTCACTCTGGGATGATTTTGTTATTCATTGGTGACACGACGGTCTGAACCTCAGATGTATCGTCCTCTGAAGGCCAGGGATCCTTTCCACACATCAGAAGTGGTATTGCATACTTCTGGAACTAAAAAAGAACGTTATCATTTTCAAACAGCCCACCTTACTACTATAAACTAATTTGTTTTCGGCAAATCTGTCGACCAGGGCCATACACTCAACAAAAAAAAAAATCATGTCTAAACATAAGATTTATGTATTGGAATTATGTTGTTATGAGTTATGTAATAGTACACAGAAAAATGGCCATGTTAAATTAACACTTCCTAGTGTTCATGTGTGTGCACACTACTGAGTTAAAGTACCACTGAAGTAGTGTTGATGTTAATGAGATAATTAAGTGATGATTGAGCATTAATGATGAACACCTGATGATAATGAGCAGAATCACTGAAGGAAAGAGAAACACAAGAACTACAACTGATTTCAGCCACAGCTTCAGATGAAATCAACTGAAGATAAAAGAAGACATTAAATCTCTGAAGATCTCAGCAGAGGATTAAACCACTCCACAAACAGCATTACCAGCTTCACTTATTACTGACTTTATTTCTGTCTTTCTGTTTTAATGAATGTAATAGTTTCATTGATAGTGATCAGTGTTTGCTTTAGTTGGGCTCTTGACCCTTTATGTTTTAGTTTTATTTTTTCTCTGACTGCTTTAACTGTGTGTTTATAAAGCACGTTTGTTATGGTAAGGGAAGCCAAGAGAAATGTGATCAGGTTATCAGGTTGGCTATTTATTAATGATGATATAATTATCATGTAGTGGCTGAATCACTGATCTCATTTAGAGTCTAATGCTCTGGTTATAGAGGTAATGTGTTATTAATTTAGTTTTATTCATAATAGTGACCATGTGATCCCATAGCATGAGATCCAGCACTGTTGTGGTAATCTAATATGCAGGATTTAAAAAAAATAACTGCACAAAAGGTTTTAATCTACGGCATTACTTAGACACACGGACATCAAGAATTAGTGTATGAATCTCAACAATAGTGACAATCAAAGAAAAGCTTCATGCTGCAGTCCATGCTGGGTACCACCAATCAAAACTCCCCCATGGGTCCCAGCATGCATTGCGGCATGAATAAATTATGCATCTGAATTGTGACTAATTTTCTTTGAACCTTACTAATTGCTATTACTTCTGCTGTTTTAGTAGCTTGTTTTATGTTCAGAGTTGATGTTTATCTGAATTTTTTTTTTGATTGTCACTATTGTTTAGAATTATACATTGATTCTTGATGTCTGTGTATGTCTAAGTAATGCTGTAGATTAAAACCTTTTTTTGCGAATTTTTTTTTTTTTAAATCCTGCATATTTGATTACCACAACAGTGCTGGATTTCGTGCTATAGAATCACATGGCTACTATTATGAATCATACAAAATTAATAACCAGAGCATTAGACTCTGAATGAGATCAGTGATTCAGCCACTACATGATGATTATATCATCATAAATAAATAGCCAACATCATCTGATAACATTTCTCTTGGCTTCCCTTACCATAACACATGTGCTTTATAAACACAGTTAAAGCAGTCAGAGAAAAATTAAAGCTAACGTAAAGGGTCAAGAGCCCAACTAAAGCAAACACTGATCACCATCATGGTGACTTCAAATGAAACTATTACTTTCATTAAAACAGAAAGACATAAAGTCAGTCTGGTCAGTAATAAGTGAAGCTGGTAATGCTGTTTGTGGAGTTGTTTAATCCTCTGCTGAAATCTTCAGAGATTTAATGTCTTCTTTGATCTGCAGTTGATTATATCTAAAGCTGTGGCTGAAATCAGTTGTAGTTCTTGTGTTTCTCTTTCCTTCAGTGATTCTGCTCATTATCATCAGGTGTATCATCATTAATGCTCAATCATCACTTAATTATCTCATTAAGATCAACACTATTCAATGGTACTTTAACTCAGTAGTGTGCACACACATGAACACTAGGAAGTGTTAATTTCTGTGTACTATTACATAAATCTTACCTGTTTCATTTATGTATAACTGGCATATATGAATCACATTCAGTTTATTAATACAATTACATAAATCTTACCTGTTTCATTTATGTATAACTGGCATATATGAATCACATTCAGTTTATTAATACAATTACATAAATCGTACCGGTTTAATTTATGTATGACTTGCACGTATAAACTGCATACAGTTCATTAATTTGTTTATGTTAAAATTATGTAATATAAATGCATGGAAAATTTATATGCAATTCAAATACATAAATCTTATTTAGACAATCATTTTTTTTTTTATTGTAACCACCATAGGCATTGAGGGGACAATCCCCCTCAATAATTGGAAATGCCCCCCCGACTCTGGGAGTCTTGTGCGTGGTAAGATATAAGTAGCTAAACATTTAACATTTGACAACTGTATGTTTAACGACCCACAGTAACATACAGTGATGCAAATTACTCAACTTATTTTAATTTTGCTATTTTGAATTGAAAATATGCAATCATTTAACTGATGTCATTTTAAAAAAAAAATATTGACATTTTTGACATATTAGATTAACAAGAGTGAATGCGTGCATATTTTTAAATAAAATATTATTTGCAAAGAGTTTAAATGGGCCTATAATTACAACTAGGCCTATAATTAGATACAGAACTTATTTTACTGTTCTTAGTTCTTCTTTACTCCCTTAAATCCATTTTAATCCTTTAATCCTTTTGTCCCCGGTCTTGCTGTCGACAACACAAACCAAACTCTTCCATGCCTCAGTGTTTGGGGGCGGGTCAAAGTAGACATTGTTCATAGGCTGGCATTATGTACATTTGTTTCTACATAGGCTTGTGCAGGAAGACTAGAATTACTGACGATTCGTTTCAGGCAGTTAAAAATTGGTTCATTCTTATGGGAGACCAAAAGAAATCCTCTATGAATGTCTTTATTGTGTTAAACTAGGCAAATCATACTGATGAACATAATTCATGTTTCACTCACTCACCTGTTTGTTCATGTATATGTAGATCATAGGGTTGTAAACAGTGCTGCTCTTGGCCATGTATATGGGTATCACCTTCACCAGCACAGGCAACTGGACATCAGGGTTGAAGACGACTATTAGTGCCAGAGTAGCATATGGTAGCCAGCTCACGAGGAACGCCAACACCATCATCACCACCATCCGCGCCACCTTAGCCTCTGCCCTCGCAGCCGCACATCCACCTACCTTAGCTACCTGTCAAAGAAAATATCCTTTATACAACCAGTGGTGGATGAAGTACACAAATTAAGTACTTGAATAAAAGTACAGATGCCCTAATAAAATATTAATCTAGTAAAAGTTTTAGTCACTCATTTTACTTGAGTAAAAGTACAAAAAGACCTGGTTTTTAATGTACTTAAAGTCAGTATGAAAACGAAGTTGCAATTTTCTTTTTTCCCCTTTTTTGATGTATATCTGAGTGAAACAGCATCTTGAAAAAAAAAAATTAGGGCGGGACTTGATTTTGTCCACGGGGAATTGATTGGATGGTTGTGGTTTGCTATTACTGTGATGTCATGTGAGTGACAGGTTGCCCCACCCTTGTGCCGGTAAACAGCATCTGAGGCCCTGTCCCAAATGGCACCCTAAACCCTTGCGGTCTTCCTACGAGTCCACACTTTCGTGACGTAACACCGCTTTGACTGTCGGGAAGAAGTCCGCTGTGGAGCCTATCGGCAAAAGTGTGCATCGAGGGCGTATATTGACACATATCGAAAGTGCGGACTCAGAGGAAGACTGTTAGGGTTAAGGGTGCCATTTGGGATTCAGCCGAAGTGTGCCATTTGGGACAGGAAGAGAAGAGATGAGCTGCAAAAAAAAGAGGGCACATGAATTAAAAAAACTAAATGTGCACAAACAAATAATATATAATAAATACTGCAATATTCCATAAAAACAAGAATTGTCCATTTTGATTTCATGGTGACTTTAAGTACTAAAATGAAAAAGTACTGATCGATGAAACGTTTATTATTTATTCTAGCCAGCACTAGTGCAGACATTTAATATGTATTGATCTGCAAATAAGCAAACATTTAATATTTTTACCAAAACGTATAGCCTGCAATATCAAAACATTAAACGTCAATATACTAAAATATCTATTTATGGATGAAAACCATATCTGTGTAAATACAGTAAAAATACAATATGTGGTGACAAATAAACACATCACATGGGGTACAATGTGTCATTATTTAATTAGTCGTTATGTCATTAGTATGTCATCATTTTTACTTTTTATGTCTTAATTAAAATTTACAAAAGGGGAATCCAGCAACCCGTGTAAAAGGGGAACTTTTAACTTTTAAATTTTTTTTAAATACCAGTGCGTTTCGGCATAAGAGCCTTCTTAATGGTATAAAACAGACACGATAACATTTTAAGAAATTAAATTATAATTTACAATACATAAATTACGACTTAATTATGATGTAAATTTTTTTCGGGTAGGCTTCCATAAACAAATGTTATGTTTTCATGAAACATAGTGGAGTAAAAATTATGACATTATCCATTAGAATGTAGTGAAGTAAAAATAAATGTTTCCCAAAATAAAATACACCAATCAGGCATAACATTATGACAATATTCTAATATTGTGTTGGTCCCCCTTTGTGTTGGACTCCACTATACCCCTGAAGGTGTGCTGTGGTATCTGACGCCAAGATGTTAGCAGCAGATCCTTTAAGTCCCTGTAAGTTGCGAGGTGGGGCATCCATGAATCAGACTTGTTTTTTGTCAGCACATGCCACAGATGCTCGATTGGATTGAGATCTGGGGAATTTGGAGGCCAAGTCAACACCTCAAACTCGTTGTTGTGCTCCTCAAACCATTCCTGACACATTTTTACTTTGTGGCAGGGCGCATTATCCTGCTAAAAGAGGCCACAGCCACCAAGGAATACCGTTTCCATGAAAGGGTGTACATGGCCTGCAACAATGCTTAGGTAGGTGGTACGTGTCAAAGTAACATCCACATGGATGGCAGGACCCAGGATTTCCCAGCAGAACATTGCCCAAAGTATCACACTGCCTCCGCCGGCTTGCTTTCTTCCCATAGTGCATCCTGGTGCCATGTGTTCCTCAGGTAAGCGATGCACACGCACCCGGCCATCGACATGATGTAAAAGAAAATGTGATTCATCAGACCAGGCCACCTTCTTCCACTGCTGGTGCTTTCGGCGGTGGACAGGGGTCAGCATGGTCACCCGGACTGGTCTGCGGCTATGCAGCCCCATACGCAACAAACTGCGATGCACAGTGTATTCTGACACCTTTCTATCAGAACCAGCATTAACTTCTTGAGCAATTTGAGCTACAGTAGCTTGTCTGTTTGATCGGACCACACGGGCCAGCCTTCGCTCCCCACGTGCATCAATGAGCCTTGGCCGCCCATGACCCTGCCGCTGGTTCACCACTGTTCTTTCCTTGGACCACTTTTGATAGATACTGATCACTGCAGACCGGGAACACCCCACAAGAGCTGCAGTTTTGGAGATGCTCTGACCCAGTCGTCTAGCCATCACAATTTGGCCCTTGTCAAACTCGCTTAAATCCTTACACTTGCCCATTTTTCCTGCTTCTGACAAAATGTTCACTTGCTGCCTAATATATCCCACCCAACAGGTGCCGTGATGAAGAGATAATCAGTGTTATTGACTTCACCGGTAATAATGTTATGCCTGATCAGTGTATGATACAGGCCTATTTGATAAAATGTACTAAAAATACGTAACAAAGTGAATATAGCCTGCTTCGTTACTGTCCACCACTGCAAACAACAAATTAAACTTCACCAGCTCATCTGAAGATATAAAAAAAGCAAAAACGTAAAACAGGACAAAGTTTTACTTGTCTTAGCGTGTAGAGCAGCCATGAATATGACACCACAATGATGACAAATGGCACAGCGAAACAGAGTGAGAAGTAACAGATGATGTAAGACATGTTTTTGAAATCTCGACTCTGCCAGTCGGGTCCGCAGGATGTGCCGACTCCCTCCAGCTGGTAGCTTCCCCAGCCAAAGAGAGGAGGAGTGTTCCAGATCAGAGACCAGAGCCAGGATAGCGCCAACCCTCCGGCGGCGTGCTTGCTCTGGAATGTGATGGTACCTAGAGGCTTGCACACTACAAACAGCCGTTCCACAGCAATAAGGGCCACTGTGCACAGAGCTGTTATACCTGTGCAGTCAACAGAGGAAACAGAAGAAATTACACTTAAGGTAAAATTCACATTTTAAAGGTTAACATCTGTGGCTGTCGGCTGATCATGCTCAGTGTTGGGTGTAATTAATTACGAAGTAATCTAATTACTGTGGGCTAATTTAATTACTTTTCCCTTGATAAGGTAAAGTAAGGGTTTACTATTACAGTTACTTCTGTTGTGACTGCATTAAATAGGCCTACTGTATAGACTATAAAACTATCCTATAAAAAACAATAGTGGATTTAACATCAAAATGTAATGTTAAAATTTATGTTTTTAATGTAACCTTCTCCCTTTGCACACTTTGGTCAGTTCAAGAATAATGTGTGCAATTGTATATTGTTCATTTGAAAGAATTCAAAGTGCAGTTTCGTGTCTGTCCTTGTATTGTTCAACTTGAACTTGCTGGTTGTCCCTCAAACACTCTATGGGTGACAGGGCTTTCTCTTCCTATGCACCTGTCCTTTGGAATTCTGTCTCTTGAACTTAGGGAAGCTCAGACCTATGCCATTTTTTAAACTAGCGTTTGCTTGTTGATGTTTGGTGTTAGTGTTTTTCTTTTTTTCATTTGTACATTGTTTAATTTGTGTACTGCACTTTGAGAAGCTGCTTTTAAAGGCGCTTTAATAAAATAAAGTTTAATATTATTATTATAACTGGATGAGGTTTCGGCCTATATGCGGTTTAGAAAGTAATAAAGTAATCCTATTGATTAATATTAATTCCAATTGATACTTTTTAGAGAGAGTAATTAGTACATTAATCTATTACACTGTTGAAGATATAATTAGTAGCTAATTAATTGCTTTTTTTTTTTTTTTTGCAGGCTAGGCTAACTTACCCAACACTGATCGCTTATGATGTTTGTACAATAATGGTACAGTAAGATTTCTCAGTTGGACATTATAAACCTTGAAAAGTCATATTTGATACAAGTAGGCCTAGATGTCCTAATATTTTCTGAAAAACCAAACAACGTTATTCATATATTCCGGTCTCAAACAAATTACTCTTTTGAGTGCTTTTAGTGTAGTCCGATTCACGAATAATAATGACATTTATGAACTTATGACACTTAATGAATAGTTCAAGAAGACTCGCGTAGCCTAGCCTTACTGTTTGACTAATTCTGATGAAATGAGCTCTGTTAGTCTGTAAATCAGTTCGTGATTCAGTCTGAATCATTCGGGTAGTTCACACACACACACACACACACACACACACACACACACTGAATTGTTTGTAGCGGTTTACACCGTTAAATATACAGGAAACAAAAAGAGTGCCGGATGAAGTGGATATTTACCTTAGCAAATTCAATAAAACCCTACAAATGTCTCCTATGAATGTCAACAATGAAGCTCTTCGACTCCTGCACGAGCAGGTAAAGACAACAAACAAAACATTAGCGGTAGCTACAGCCATAACAGAGTACAACAAGTATTATGACATTTCCATGTTTTTGAACATATGCCTGGTGATGACTAGCTATTATGCGGAAATCATGCAGTCCGCAGTATTTTTCAAACTACCATACCTCCGCCACAGCTAGTGCTGTACCTAAAGTAGGGTCTGTGCCTGATACCAATAGGTAAAGTCTAACATAATGGCAGTATGAAAAATGTAATTTTGAGAGACTTTAACAGTTTCATGCAAATAAATAGAAGCAAAAATTTGCTAATATGATCAAATTCACAAAATTAAAATGCACAAAAATATGAGCCTAATAATAGGGATCCTTGCTTTAGTAACAATAATTATAAAATATTTGACAAAATAATAGTATTTGCGTTTAGCTGTTACATTTGAGGCTAATTTTTTTAATCATTTTTAACTTTTAAATGTTGCTTTTTCAGTGTCTGGAAGCCCATCACAGGTGCAATTTACATAATACAGTCTAAAATCATTATTTAGTGGTGGAATGAACTCTAAACAGACTTACCAAATAATGCAACGCAAAATCCCTCCAATACACAACCGCCCCGTCCCATGATGTAGTAGCCCACGGCATTGGTCACCACATATGGCACACTTCCTGTTAGTGTGATGCCCAGGTCAGACACGGCGAGGTTGACCAGGGCATAATTCAGTGGCTGCCGCAGCTGTTTGTGCCGGAGGGTGACGACTATCACTGTAGCGTTCAACACGACAGATGTGATTGAGAACACGGCCATGAGGAGGGACAGCGTAAGGAATCCTGCCCACGGCAGGGGCACCTTTGCACCAGAGCCATAGTGGACAGACGAGTCATTCAGGAATTCTGGGAAAGAGTCCATCTCCCCAAATATTAACAAAAAAGCAAGAAAAAAAGTCAGTCAGTTTCAAGCTATATTCTTCTCCGCTGGTTCGTTCAAGTACATCACACATGCACCTTTGCATCACACGGCTGCACCTTCAAGTAGGTGACACACACACACACACACACAAAAGTTCTTATTCAGATTAGGTGCTGTAAGAAGAAAAGTCCCAAAGATCCAGACTTAAGACCCAATAAGTCATCCAGGGTGTGATCCTTGATCCAGCTCTTCCCTTGATTGCAGTAGGAAAATGACTTGAATGACTTAAAACCTAGAGAATGTTTTCTTGTACTGTCACCACATGCATAGTTGAACAGTTCAACTGAAGTTTTGTGATCCATGACTAGTCGACTGATGTACGAATCGACTAGTGGCAGAACTAATTAAATATTAGATGTTCTGGGGAAAAATATTACTTTGCAAGTGCTACACTGTATGAATCAACTTTTTGATTTCCCTCATTGCTAATTATCATGGATTAGATAAATATTTAGAGCAGTAAAGTAACTTGGAGTTTTGTTTTTGAGAATTTTGCTTACTTTGAACGTTTACATTAATTTACATTTTTCAGAAAATGTTAAACCTTTTAGTTTAAAGTATAGTTAATGTGCAGTTTTGTAGGCTACTTCTTTTCTGGACTGAAATCAAGTGCACTCTGCTTAAAATATGCTCAAATGTAATGTTTGCATTGCATTTAAGATAGGCCGTTAGAATAGCAAAGTGTTGACATGAATGGCAAAAGTGGTCTAATTTACAAGAATTCACCACTCACCAGGCCTTATCATATGTTATTGATTTAGAGATGCTCTCTATCCGTGTATATATATATTTTGTGATTAGCTGTGAAGTGTGATTCCCAACACCATCAGTGCCAGATGTCACATTTTCCCAGTACTATATTTGACCCTGTAAGAGTTTTAACTTCCATTAAGACGAGACAGAGATTACTTTGTGTTTGGTGCCCTGCATTAAAATAGACAAGAGTGAACTCCAGCACAGACTAACCGGATTTGCTTCAAGAGTTGTTAAAACTATTGCTCCTGGCCCTGAGAGACCCATGATTTCTTAATCTTATTGTTGTCTTTGTTCTGATTAAAGAAGGACCAGACTTCTATTTCTGGATGTGCATTTTAAATTACATTAGCAAACATATGGACACTTTTAAAGGCAGGGTAGGCCATTTGTTCCAGAAACATTTTATGTTATGCTGGTTGAAAGTCTCCTCACATCCTGATAGCAATCAAGTAATCTAAATGTATTTATATGTATATATTAGTGCTGTCAAAATTTGTTAACGCATGCGATGCATTTTTTTAAAGGCACAATGTGTAAGATTTTTGGATAAAAAACTTTTTTTTAGGTTTATGTGTTTTAAGTTCACTTAATTTAAAAGTTGAAATAAATGTTGAAATTGATAGCTTTCAGTTATACTGTAATGTTGTTTAATTGATTAATTTGGAGAGTAACTGTGAAATTAATACAATACACAAATATTAAAAACTTAATCATTTTTAACTATTATATTTTTTATATTGTAATAATTTCACAGTTACTCTCCAAATTAATCACAATTAATTATACAGAAAAAAATTACGATTATTTCGTTAATTTGGTTTAATTGATTGACAGCACTATATCGTCTGTGGAAGGTGTAGGACCATAAAAGGTTTGTCTAGCCATTGCATTTGGTCCATATCTCCACACACACCCTCCGTTCATGCTATGCAAAGTTAGACAGACGTCAGTCACTGAGCACCACAAACGAAACAGCAGCCACACACTACAGTTCCTCCTGAACCGAAACAACAAGAGATGGAACCCGATGACGTTATACTCAAAGTTTTTGAATGTCATTTAGGGTTTGGCGTACAGCAGCATTGCAGTATACAGTATGGCTTGTGTTTCTAGCTGAGTCTGTGATGTATGATGCATTATCCAGCTAATCATGCCTGCACAGAGACGCAGGCCGTTAAGACAGATTCATCACACACACACACACGCAAATGCACCTCATCATTTATGTGCTCATGATAATTAGAGGAAGAAGAAAAGAATGAGAGAACAGCAATTAACTCCTGGATGCCACTGTTAAGCATCAGACTCGAGAGGTCAGTGCTGTAGTAGTGGCTGGTCATAAATCTTATTCACTTACTTTCTTTTGAGTACTATCTGCTCTTTTATGGCTTCTTTTGATGAGGAGCAGCCATAATACATCTGGCTGAATCTGTATATCAATGGGCATATTGCAGTTTTTATTAACGTGCATATAAATGAACACAGCAATATGCAGAATCATATTGTCTCATGAAAACTAGTACATGAAAATACTCAAATAAGAGCATCCGGATGACAAAAATCAGAAATATTATTATGTGCTCCTAATAGAACTAGTTGTTTGAAACCAAAAACGCTGCTATTTATATGAGATATAGCAGTTTGTGACAACTTGCCAGGTGAAATTTGTGTGAAAAGTGTGACCAAAACAGTTATAAACCGCAATATGCAGAATCCTGCAGTGCTGTTATGAAAATTAGTCTTCTATCAAGGTGAATATGAATGTTAAAATGAAAACAAAACTTTAATATGAAATCAATAATAAAAATGCGTATTTTTAATTATTAATAGACAAATTATTAATACGAAACTAAAATACGTAATCTCCACCCATCACCGCTTGAGACCAGAGCAAAAGCATCCCCAAAC
Organism: Rhinogobio ventralis; assembly: GCA_039654625.1. NCBI lineage: Eukaryota > Metazoa > Chordata > Actinopteri > Cypriniformes > Gobionidae > Rhinogobio > Rhinogobio ventralis. The sequence continues at coordinate 6,458,504 of CM077213.1, forward strand.
GGAGGAATGCGCGTTGCCGAGGGAAAGTTTCGCATCAGCTTCTCTCGTGAGCGCGCTCGCATGGGGAAACCGCACTGGATCTCCTTCCCTAGATTTACACATTAGCCTCACTGTCTTGATGACTTTATGCTCGCTTCTCCTCTCCCTAAACTTCTGCCTTTAGTACATGCGCTGACCCGAAAGTGTCGTTCATCATAATATCAGCAGCGCCAGTAGTGAGAGCGCGCAAGTTCATTTGGTCCTAATCAGCTCTAAGAGAAAGAATAAGCATTTAAATCTCTGTTTTGCTCTCTATGCCACCAATGCAGGGATAAAAAGCAAGAATCGATGTCAAAGAGCACGAGCAGGAGATCGTGGGGTGTGTGACAGCTGGGCGGAGAGACTGAAACTCCGGAGGCAGCACGCGCGCTGGGGCGGGCAGATGTGCGGCTGAATTGGCGCTCGGTGCTGTTTTTGTAACCGGGGGAGAGAGACCGAGAGGAGGGGCGAGTTCTAAAGGCTGCCCGAGCCGCCGGTTCCTTTGCAGCGTAAGAAATTTTGAGGAAAGGATGCAGCGGGACCGGAGAATTCCTCTGATGCACGCGCACTGCCTCCTCTTGTGTGTGATGAGCGCGTGCTGGACGACGCTGGAGGTGCGGGGGTCCCAACCGGAGATCCCCTTATCAGTGTGAGTAGAAGAGCATGCATGCACAATATAAAGAAGAGGCCATAATAATTGCATTTATCCTATATGCATGTACAAACAAAGAGATTCAAACTATTCTGTGTGATGGTTTTTGTGTTCGGCTATTATAAGGGTCTAGAAAATTTCTAGAGTAAATATATAAAATGCTTTTATAATAAATGCACATTGTAATACATGTAAAATAGAGAAGCCTTGATAATTGTATTAAATCCATATGCAAATTTGTAGAGCAAGAACATTTATGAATGCTTTGGTGGTATTTCAAATGTCTAGTTATCTCTAGACATCTAGAATGCGAAAGGTTTTTATAATTTATGAATATTTTAAATGTAGGCAAAACATAAAGAAGCCATAATAATTACATTTAATCTATAATCATAAGTGCACTGAGTGAGAGAGAGGTTAAAACCCTAATAGTTGCTGTTGTATATATACAGTACATGTAAAAATGTTTGCCAAGTGTGCAAAAATGTGCTTCATGTGATAACAGCTAAATCCACAGATTTAATTTAAACCACAAACATAATTTACAGTAATATTATATTATCAACCTCCTTACATTACATTACACCAATGAAAGCCATTTCTAAGAGTCAGATCATGCAGAAATACTGTAGCTCAAGAGAGTGTAGAATGAAAATACAGTATGCGAAGCTTTTATGGCATAGAAACTTTTTTGACATATAGAAAATGAGAAACATAAGGGAGAACAATGTGAATTTAACAAACACATGTACCCATATGGCCATTTAGAATACATTAATAATGATTACAAACAGTTATTGCATTAACTTTTATTAACTTTTAATTTTAATCTATCATTATAGTATTGCTAATACTGTAATTGTGGCATAGTGTGTTGTAATTTGAGTGATTACATGGGTCCTTCTTCCCCCAACAGGGTGAAACTCTGGGCTTCAGCGTTTGGTGGTGAAATAAAATCAATAGCTTCAAAATACTCAGGATCTCAGCTCTTACAGAAGGTATTTCCCCTTCTCTCTCTCTCTCTCTCTCTCACACACACACACACACACACACACTTGCATTGACACACACACCTCTTCTTGGCTCATATGAATACAGATGGTTTTGCCTTAAACATCCAGGTGTATAATCTGATATTTGTATGTGAGTGTGTGAGAGAGAAAGGAGGAGTTTTTGGATAAGGCTCATTACACTCAGTTTCTTTCCCCCCGATCTGTCTTTTGCATCTAAACACCTGTGTAGGACTAGTTAGACAAATAGAATAACTGAATGAATGTGTCTCTTTATAAATGACAAAGGAGCATCTGATGATGTGCTACACACTTTAACCACACGGTGGCAGCTGATATTATGAACTGTGCTTTTTGGTCACAGGGTTCAAATTTTTTAAATCCGAGGCATTTGGAGACATTTTTAAATTATTAAATAAATCATGATGTTCTTCCAAAAAAATATAAAGTAGTAAAAACAAGGGAAATTAGACATGGCTATAAAGCAGACATTTCCATTTCCAAATTCATATCAATTCATGTTGTGTACATTATGTTGTCTTTTTGGTGTAAAGTAGATTATTTATATTTACATATTAACAATACAATATTGATAACACTATATGAAAAGAGAAAAAAGGCACAGACACACATTACAATATTAATATTTTATTATTAAAGTTCATATCTATGTGGCAGTGCCGATGTTTTGCAGATAAAGGTCTCCACCTGGTTTCTTTGTTCCAGTATACCGTGTTATAGCTAATACTGCTGTTTGAATGCACTATGCAGTGGTGTTATATACTACAGAACACACTTCATTTCCTCTCGGTCTCTATTGAAGGAAAAACAGTGATGGATGTTTTGAGATAACCCCGTCTCTCTCTCTCTCTCTGAAGTATTAATAAGTCTCTCAGTGTTGGTGTGAGATAAGAGCCCAGCTCTCACCATCAGTGCACATATTATCGTCGTAATTACCTCCTCACAGAATGTGTGTACGTGACTCTTTAACTGAACGAGCCCAGGTCTGTTTATAAAACAGCGGAAATGAACGAAACTGAGGCTTCGAGAAATACACCTGAGAATGATGGGAGTTTTCATGGGAGGTATAGGAGTGTCCACAAACGCTGATTGTTTAACTAAAACTGAGATTCGGGGGCTATCTTTAGCTATTGGGCCCTTACTTATAGAAAAATCCATAGTGTAGTCAGAGCCATTACCGGTGTTGTATTTATCCGCTGATCCGAGACCAATGTGGCTGATTTACCTTGCATAATTGTTAACAGAATAATTCACCCAAAGATGACAATTCTGTCTTTGTTTGCTCACCCTCATGTTGTTCCAAAACATTTGCTTTTTTCTGTTCAATTCATAGTAATCATGTCTGCCAAGCTCCAAAAAGGACAGCATAAACTAGTCCATATGATCTGTACCGTATCTTAGTGTGAGAAACAGACTGAAATATTAAGAGATACTCCAAAAATCATTATACCCTCACAAACTGTATGACTTTCTTTCTTCTCTGGAATGTAAGTTGTGTCCCAAATGATGCACTACACACTTATGCTATGCACTATGTACTCAACTGTGTAGTGTATGAATTTTATAAGGTTATTTAGTCATCCAGCATCTGAGTCTGATAACTGCGACAGTTGAGTGCATGAAGATTTTTTTCAGTTAATTAAGTGCATCATCAGTGTGAACACACTACTCACACTATTTATACCACAAAACAGCATAGAATAGTGCACTAGTACAGGAATTGGGACGCACCTTTAGTGTTTTTTTTGTTCAAAGAATGGAAGTCAAAGTTGTGTGTGTGTCTTGCAGAAGAAATAAAGTCATAATGGTTTGGAACGACATGAAGTTGAATAAAAGATGACAGAATATTCGTTAATATTATGTTTGGGTTATTATTGAAAAATTACTGAAAAATCTAATTTCCCATTGTGCATATTTAAACTAGCACACCATATTCATTACAAAAAACACAAAAACCAATGAAATTTCATGACAATGATGCCAAATGGCTTTGTGCATCAACGGCCTGAATGCAAATTTCAGAGACTCAGTGGAGTGGAATATTATCAGATACCGACTTAAATTTCCATTTATTCCTTGCTATAAAAAATGTATGATTCAGAAGGCCGAAATATAGTGCATTGGTCGTATTTCCAACTTTTGTGATGCTTTTTGTCCATTTAGGACAGATGTGGTCACTATAAAATAGAGATGCACTGATGTATTGGCAGCCAATATGTAATGTCAATATTAGTACTGATAAATAATTAAACACTTGTCAAAACAAAATGAAATCTGTACAAAACATAGTTTGTCAGCATATATAGTTTGATAGCTAAAATAACCTCTGAAGGATGTCATGTTTTCCTATTTGTATTTTATTTACTGCCTCTTAATGTCTGCCTGTTGAATGCTGAATGGATCCAATCCATGTTTAATGAAAATAATTTGATGATGCAGCAATAAACTAGCTAGTATACCTTAATGCATGCGTTTTTGAACTTTGCTAATTTAAAACATAAACAAAACAGTAATCTATTAATTACTAATAAGTGGCAAATATTGGAAATGGCCAATAGTTGTTTGTTAAAATCACATCGATGCGTACTCTATTGATGTGAACTATCTATAATGTATCCAGTTTTCAATGGAAAAACTGCATATAAAAATGACATACGGGTGAGTAAAAAAAGACAAAATTTTGCGTGAACTGTCGCTTTAAGGTGAGAGTTAAGATGGAAGTCTGTTCCTGATTCAGCCAAAAGCATCAATAATGAACATGTTCAATCATCCCACCCAGAATGATCTTCATCAGCCTAAACGCACGCACGCACACATTAACACATTGTAAAATGTCCCAGCCAGTTGTGTTCTCTCTTCATTGCCGTTTCTGTGTATGTTTGCACTTTTTCCCATCATCCTGCTCAGTGGGCGTGACCGATGGGTGGGGCTCAGAGCCAATAAGCTGTCTGTCTGAAGAGCTGGAAGCAGAAAGGGAGGGATGAGGCAGCAGGCCGCTTCATTAAGGAGGATCGTTAAGAGTGATCATTAAGCTTGTTATGCAAAATTACCTTATTTTTACACAAGGGTGGGGGGGGGGGGCAGCCATACAAATGTCACCCTTTGTTGCTTTCAATCACTGAAATTTCCACCTCACCACAACAAAATAACAGATTGTACAAATACATTACCATTAAGCATCTTTACAGTGAATAATTTTGTAGCATCTTGAGAATATGATGGCAAAAACTTGTTTTGTCCAGAAGCATCTGGTAGCATGGGACACTCCCCGGGACTATTTCGCTATTGTGTCTTGAATCAGTGGGGTGATCATCACTATTGACGAACGCAGCATTAATGGCTTTGATTATGGCTTTTTTTGGGCCAGGGAGGGTGCCGGGACGAAGGGTGAGGGGTGGGGAGGCAGGACAGGCGTGAAATGAACTGTTCCGCCTCAATAGCTCTCCATGGTCTCTCTCTTAAAGGGGTAATTTGCTGCGTGGTGCTGCGATGGTGCTGTGGAGGGGGGTGTTGGTGTTAGAAACATGTTGGGGGTCTTATATGTGCCAGAGTGTGTTTTCATGCTATTTGATGTCCTGTTGTCTTGTAGAAAAAAAGCGAGATAGTTTTGCTTACAGAAAACATACTTTTTATCACAGCACATTTTTTAAGTTACAAGAAATGTGAAACTAGTGATGCGTGTGTGTGGTCTTGGTAAACCCTACATTATAGGGAAAAAATGTCCTTTAAAAAGAAGGCAATATCTGAAATCCTTGTCCTTGTGGGGACATTTTTTGCTCCCCATTAGGAAAACAGCTTATAAATCATACTAAGTGAAAATCTAAAAATACATAAAGTTTTCTGATGTGATGGGTAGGTTTACTAGTAGGGGATATAATATACAATTTGTACAGTATAAAAATCATGTCTATGGAATGTCCCCATAAAACAGAGTGTGTGTGTGTTTTCATGTTTTTTATATCCTGTTGTCTTTACAAAACAGACAGAAATGTATGCATACTGTTTACATATGATGCATGTCCTGCTTTTGTATACACATTCTGTTTTGGTTTTTAGATTCAGTGATGTGTTTTTTTTATGTTGATTTATGTCCTGTTGTCTTAAACTGAGACAGACATGCTGAGAAAGACATGCATTCATACTGTTCTCATACTGGAAACTTGTTTTTATCAGAAAGGCTTTTTTTTAAATTGAAAGGACTGTGTATGACCGTTTTTTATGTCCTGTCTTGAAAAAAAAACAAGATGTGTGACATTTTTTCACGAAATGCATGTCCATATTTTCGCTTAACGCTTTTGTCAGAAAGCCTTTTTTAAGTTTAAAGAACTGTGTTGAACACTTATTGAGACTTAATGCGCAAGAGTGTTTTGATTCAGTTTATATCATGTTGTCTAAAAAAACTGAAAGATAGAAGATATTATATTATATTTTTCATACTGGAAGCGTATTTTTATCAGCCTTTTTTAAAGTTAAGATTTTAATCTATGTGTGTTTACTTTTTCATTAGGCTGTGCAGCACACGTGTTTTTTGTGTTTTTTTTCATGAAATTTATGTCCATGTTTCACTTAACATGAACTTATTTAAATCAGAAAGGCTTTTTTTTATAGTGGAGTGGTGTAAGCCTGCAGGTGTGGATGCCTGAGTGTGTTTGAATAGCCTAATATCACAACGTCCATTGAGTGCTGTTGCTTCAGGTGTCGCTTGTACTGCAGACTCAGCATTGACTGAAGTGTAGTTCATTATCCAGACTCGCCCAGGCTTGACAACTTATTATCTTTCTCCTGAATTCTGACTCCATTTCAATTACCCTCCAACAATGCGTGGCCCTTTCGACAAGCCCCGCCCAGCCTCCCCAAAGCAGCCCACCCACAACGCTCTTCCTCCACCAATAATAGACACTGCAGCAGCAGTTCCACCAATTACGGGGACAAGAATAAGCTCGTTATCTGGAGAGGATTTGTCTTATCGGCCAATCAGAGAGGCCACTGTCAGAGAGAGGTGCACGACGACATGCTTATCTGAAGACTTGTGGCACTAACTCAAATAGGAATGACAGCTGTATTAACGAAGAGACAATGCAAAGCGTAGGTCATGGAGACTTGTAAGGGCCTCTTCTTACTGTCCCCTGTCTCTCCATCACTGTCTCTCATCATTTTTTTTATATGTCTCATCCGTCCATCTTCCGCTGCCACACATATTTGCCTCCCTCCCTCAGATTTGCATATGTAAATGTCCCTATCTACTGATCACAGACAAATTTACTTGTCATGCTGGACATTGATCTCTTAAACTCATATTTGAGGGGATCACACTATCCATTAGACTGAAAGAAAAGATGATTATGGTGTTCCCCACATTTATCTAATCTGCTTTGTGCAAATCATTACCATTATAAAAGATCTGGGGCTAAATGTGTTGTTTTGGTTGAGTTTATAGTTTTATGTCTGAATTTGCTGAATTTTATCATCTTTGAAGGAGATTTTCTTCAGATTCATAAACAAAGCAGAGACTTACTAAGATTGCTATTGAGATTATTTGAGATACTTCAAACCAAAATGTGAAACACACACACACACACACACACACACACACACACACACACACACACACACACACACACGTTGGGTTTTAATGTTTTATGAGAACATTCCATAGACATAAAGATTTATATACTGTATAAACTGTAGACTGCAAACTCTAGAACTGTAGAATTTTTTCTGCATTTTTACATTTTCAAAAAACATAATTCTGTATGGTTTATAAGACAGTTATCAAAAAATGTCCCCACAAGGTCAAAAAATTACTGGCAACACTATCTTTGTGGGGACATTTGGTCCACATAATGTAGGGTTGATCACACACACACACACACACACACAGTGAATAAAGAATAAAGTGATCTGCTGTATTAAATGTGCAAATATGAATGCAGTTAAATATTATGTTTTATTTCTATTTGTGATCTGATCTGATTCTATTTGTTGAATAAATGTATTTTTGTATTAATAAATTGCTGCTAATGCAACATACCTTTACTATTGCCAGACAAGCTGCATTCAAAATTAATATTTTAGGTATTTGATTTTATTTAATGACAGAACACAACATGTAGCCTACACATAACACATGTACCTTAGTTTTATTTTAAAAAATTGTATTGTTGAAATATTTTTTTATTAACAAAATGTTATTCAGCCTTGTCCACATTTACACTAAACGTAGTAAAGTGTCTATATTCATTGCGTAACATGCCCCATTTATTTCTTCTCAGAAATACAAGGAATATGAGAAATCGGTGCGAATAGAAGAGATTGATGGCGCAAAAGTGGTGAAAAATTTGGCGCAGAATATGGAGGAAATATTTCGGAAAAAAGCTGAGGCCACACGAGTAAGTAACAATTAAGAGAGAGAATTTTAAAATGTTCTGCATGCGTCTCCCGTTTTATTTATTTATTTTTAAAACCTATAGGCCTATAGGATAGAATTATTATTATCATCTATTGCCTTTTTAAAAGTTATTTTACGATTTGCGCATGAATTCCTATTGTTTCAGCATTTTCCATCAATCATATATTGTCTTGGATGCTGCAGCCGCAACAGCTTTATTTATTGCTAACGTATAAAAAGCATCTCGGTTGAAGCTTCTCCCTTCTATACAGAAGAACATATAGATTTTCCCGTTACAACCGGCTCGTGCCGTTATTCTTCAGAGGCACACACTCACGGTCCAAGCTTTAATTGCCTGTGTGTGAGGAGGAGATAGGCTTATCTAACTCCTGCAGATACACACTGTCACTTTATGATGCAATGGAGTCGGTTTGGCATGAAAGGTAAAACCCATGAAATACACCTCATGCATTTGTAGCCACTGCATTTTATAAAATGCATTCGCGTATATAAGAAATACATTTACACGTTCGTCGGATTTGAAGGGAGTCGATACAATTTCATCCACGTGTATTGCAGCACATTTTATTTTAAAATAATTCTACAAATAAAAACATAATTTAAATGTTTATCCAGAGTGATTTAAAAAAAAAAATAATAATAATAATTCTGCTGATAATGTTCGTGTTGTCTCGCGCAGATATTGTTCACGAGCATATGTGAGAGGAAAGCCGCGCGCTGACAAACTTATTTTACTGAAATAGCATATCGTTTGAAAGCTGTTAAAAAGGTTCAAACTTCTGTTGGGATGGTTAAAGACTTAACTAGGTGAGTCAGGAGAATATACTGTCTTTCAGGGTCGGCGAAAATGAATTTGTAGGCTATAGGCCTATTTTTCGGGGTGTTTTTTGAGAATCAGCAGCAAACAGTTAGGCTAACTAAGCGTCAAATAGACTTTAAAAAAAAATTATATATATATATAGCCTATGTATCTTTTTTTTTAAAGATATATGGGCCTATCTGTGATATATAAATCTCTACTACATGCTAATTTGTCATGTTTGTTAACTTATCGACTGCAACGGAAATAATAACCGTCTTAGCCTACTGTGGTTACCTGCTCAGGTAAACGCGCTATCCAGTTCGCTAGCGCCACCTGTTCGGCGACAGGTGAAAATACGCGCTCTAACTAACTGTTTTTTTCCCCCCTTCTCCATCTCGTGATTTAGCTTTTGTGGTTAATGAGACGTTTAAAAACACGATTGAAAACTACTTTCGTGTAAAAGAATATGTACGCCCCCTCCAGCCTTATGTTTTGACTGTGATAATTCGCACCCTGTTTGTATCTAAAACATATTTAGAACACAATTTATCTTGTGAAAATAATATTAGGCTGTATTGATACATAAACAAAGACATTTAAATATGTTCTTTTATTGTTTTGTTTTTTTCCCCAGGAACATAGCCTTGTTATAGTATTATTATATACTATATAAGCAGCTTATGGCTTGTATTTATAAAATTGGCACAAAGCCTCACTTTTTTATGTTGCTATAATTTAATCGAAATGCGACAAGTATTAATTATTTTTCCTAAAGCGCTTTGTGGATTGGAAGCAATTATACCGCCATGTAACTAAAATGCATGCCAGCACTTTTCAATGAAGACAAAACATAAACTGTCCTTTACACACACACACACACACTTACACACTTGTGTTTGCCGCAAGGGAACAAGCCGCCAACATGAAATACAACCTGTTTGCAAGCAGCAGGTAAACTAAACATTACTGTTTAGTGTTGCTTTAAGGAGGTCACCTTATACTACTTTCATAAATAAATCATTATGCCTATTTAACTTAATCTGGCTGGTTTTACTTCTGTGAATGTTTCTCAGGGTCAGATTGTTATTTAAAGTCACCCCCATATAAATCAAAGGAGTTCTGAAAGTACTTATGATCTGATAAGCATTATAAAATGCAATATAGTTGTTAATGACATTATAAAGTTATAAAATGCCTTTTACATGTAGCTAGAGGCTATTATTATTATCATAAATGTCTGCATCTTTGAAATCTATTGCACAAAGCTCGTGTTGCCCATCAGGAACAAATCTGTGTATTTTGCCATCAGTCGTCTCTTCTAAGTTTCCGCTGTTCTCTGTGTCGTATGTAGAGGCTGGTAGAAGCGGCGGAGGAAGCTCACCTTCAGCATGAGGAGAACCCTGACCTACAGGTAAGAGATTTTGTACACTTATGTTTTTGCAGTATTATATAGGAAGATTTCAGCACCACGGACAGTTCAAAACCCAATCACTCTAATGCTCTTATGCTCTTTGTAGTTTCAGAAATGTCCAAACACAAAAATTTTAAATGCTCCTATTGTCATGGATATTTCATAGAGTGTGGTATGGTATTCTATTGTGTTTTTTATAATAGAATCTTAAGGGATATTTTAATGGTAAAGCCTCTGCACTCCTTGCCATAATCTTGTAGCCCTGCTTTATGCAAATATCCTGTACATGACCTCCAGCTTAGTTCTTGAAGTGAATTATATTTATATATATATTTATGTGCCAGAAAGCCCTCCCCTTGCTCCGGCCTCCGCACTCCGACTAAGATAAATGACTCCACGTTGGCTGCGCTATTCAGGGACAAATGGAAAATTCACTGAAGCAAAATACGTTTAAAATAATGGTATCCCCCCTCAGTAATGAATTCATGCACTCGCTCTCTTGTACGTAGAAATACATTTCCAGTGATTCATAAACTGTGTGGGTTTTTTTTTATTCACACAACTAATTATAGTGAAAGATTTGGTTTTGTAGCCTCTATATTCCTGTATGTTGTTTTTATAACAAAAAACTTTTGACTGAATGGATGTTTATTTTAGAGCTACACACTCTTTAACACATTCATTCATTTTATACACTCATTCATTTACTAATTTATTATTTGAATTATTTGCAGGCCTAAAAGAATACATTTATGTGAATATTTTTATTGGTTTTTATGAACAAAGACATGAGGACATACACATTTTTATAGAGATTCATTACAAGAATACATATAAAAATAAAAAGAGTAATGCAATTAATTACAAATGAAAATGCACTCAATATATATTACAATATAGATTGTAAGTATGATTTATTAAAATAATACTTTTTTGTGAGTATTGATGTCGATCGAAGACATGAGATAAAAGATGTAATGGAGATTTATTAATATAAAAATAAAAAGAGTAATGCTATTAATTACAAATTAAAATGCGGCAAAAAAGTCGTGAATATAATGTTATGTTATTGTTTAATTACTTTAGCACCTGTGAGTATATAAAAACTCAGCTTTCATTAATGGTCTGGCCGAGAGTGAATATGTTTATAAAGGTCTGGATGAAACGATTCTGACCGTGACTCCTTGAATGAGGAGTTCTGACTCACTGGGACCCACTGGGACCGGGACTTGGTCGGGTGTGCAGCACCTGCTCCTGCTGTTTGTTGATAACCCTCAAATGCTTGTCGCAGTGCTGCCAGAAACGCTGAGTGTGGAGCGTTTCTCCTCTGCTTCGCTACGCTCCTCTCGACTCCGCTCCCCCTCCGCCCCCCCAGGGGTGTATCACTGGAGCGCCCAGCCGTGGTATGAGCTGTCATTGCTGAGCTCTGTAGTAATGCCCCCCCCAACAGGAGCTGTAGCCAAGTGCACACACACATACACACACTGCTTAATAGTAAACACAAAGGTGTTACCAAGTACACTCACCTAACAGATAGATAGCCTCTTTTCACAGTATGACCTCTGGTCCAGTAAAGTGAGAGGTAGTTTAATCACGCATGGCCTCTGGACACAAACTAAATGTTCTTTGCCCGTTATCCTTTATAGTTCGACTGGGACGCAAGCGTGAAATGTTGTATCTACAGAGTGTGTGTGCGCATGCAGTCTGTAAACTAACGTTTATACCCTTGGTTTCACAGACAAGGCTTAAACCTAGTCCAAGACTAAAATGCATGTTTGAGCTGTCCTAACTGAAAGCCACTTGCACTGACAAATCTTAAATTATGTCAGTGCCATTGTTTTATCTCAAACTGCACACCAGTAATGTTTTTTTTTTCTAAGCATGTTTATAAAAGCTACTTAAATTGCCCTAATTGAATTAAGGCCTAACCCTGGCTTAATCTAAGCCCTGTCTGTGAAACCAGGCCTTAATGGTTTAGTCTAAATGTTTAATACACACCTGAATGTTAAATGTCTCTGTCTTTTTTCTCTTAAACCCTATTTGGATGGGATTAGTTTTACAAGGGTAGATGGAGTAATGTAATTTTACCACAGGACGTCTGTAATATTAATGGCCACTTCGCACAGGATAAGAAATCTCAGTAGAACTAGCAGAGGTGGGAGGGGTAACTCGATTTATGCACCACCGTCACCTCCCTGTCGTCATATGGGTATTAAGTTGCTTCCTGATATCATGTGCGCAAACACAAATAATCTATACAGTATATAACCGATTTAACCGAATATATAACAGTTAGGTCCGGTAGGCATTTACCTAAAGCTACAATAAGTTTCAAGCCACTGACAAGTGCTTTCAACCTTTTTTGATCTGAATGGTAAGAAGAAAACACTTGAGGTATACAGAATTGTCCCACCGCCTAGAATGCAACGGAATGCTTTTTCAAGCACCTCCATACTTGAAAAACTGCAGAAAAACAGGAAATGACGGAATATTTGGGTACATATTTACAGCGGGTCTATTCACACGGGATTAGTATTACCTAAGGTATTTTTTCCAGACCTTTTTCCAGAAGGTAAAAGTCACTCTGGTAATAATTATAATAATTATAATAATAATTGTTAAACTAATCCCGTCCGAATATAGACTTTTGCTGAACATTCCCTAGTGTTTTGTCTGAGTAAAAGACCCTAGTAATCTTACATGTAATCTCAGTCTCCACTAGAGTTTCAGATCTTAAAAGTGTCTCAAACTGTGCTCAGATTTGACAAAGTCTGCATCCAAAAAGTCAGAAATGAACTTTTTTGTAAAAACATCTGAGCCAAAGTTGATACTTAAAGGGTCAGTGGGTAGTATTTATGAGGATCTATTGACAAAAATGCAATATAATATACATAACTATGTTTTCAGTGGTGTATAAAGACCTTACATAATGAACCGTTATGTTTTTATTACCTTAGATTGAGCCATTTCTATCTGCATACACTGCGGGTCCCCCTACACTGAAATCGCCATTTTGCGCCATCTACAGTTTGCTGTTTTTACAGTAGCCCCAAATGGACAAACTTATCTACAGAGCGCTAGTCACTCTCTGCTCTCTCAGACGACGACATCTTCGTCCTGTGTCGGCCACTGTAGCTTCTCTATGTGCTTTGAAAGGGAGGGGTGAGCGGTGGACGGTTGCAATTCACAACCTCATCGCTAGATGCCGCTAAAATTCACACACTGCACCTTTAAATTAAACACAACTGAGTTCTCAGTTAAGTCTCTGATAAATCTTATTGGTTTTTTTAAAAAAAACTTTGAGGGAAAAAACGTTTGGGGAAAGAAGTCTCTTATGCTCAGCATTTATTTGATCTAAAATGCTGTAAAAACAGCAATATTGGGAAATATTATTAAAATTTTAACTAATTGTTTTGTGTTTTAATGTATATTAAAATGTAATTTATTCCTGTGATGACAAAGCTGAAGTTTACTCCAGTCTTCAGTGTCACATGATCCTTTAAAAATTATGCTAATATGCTGTAACACCATAGAATATCAGCAACACTGCAGTATTAACAACTAAAATAAAATTGTTGCTTTTTCATTCGCATTTTCTTTTTTCAAGCCTGACACTTTAAGATCTGTTTTGCTCATTTTTCTTCCTGCAGTACGAGTATTTCAACGCAGTGCTGATAAACGAGGTGGATGAAGATGGGAACAGCGTGGAGCTGGGAGGAGAGTTCCTCCTGGAACCCAACGATCATTTTAATAACCTATCAGTCAACCTCAGCCTCAGTGTAGTGCAGGTGCCAACCAACATGTACAATAAAGGTAATGTTTCCTGTTTTTACCTGGGCATACAGGATATGGGGTGTGATTCAACCAGCATGACACACTGATTGGTTGATGGCAGTACAAGAACACAAGCAGTCCCAAAACAGTTTACTATACTGAGCTGCAGGATGGCAAAAATGTCAGTCCATTTAATGCTTTTAAGAGTTATTAAGACTTATAATATAATGAAATATTGCTGATTTATACTGTATTTTTCAAAAAATTTGTTTTGTCAGCATAAGTGGATATTTTGAATGCTTTGTGCAACAAAATGCTGCAGTTCAGCCATCTACCAGCAAACTCCTTTAAAGTACACTATGTAACTTTTTTTTGGTTTAAAATGAACAACATTTAAATAATGAGTTAATACATCATCAATCCTTCTTCCAAAATGTTTTGTCTTACCCTGATTCACTATGGTAAGTCTGTTATAAGTGTTTATATTTTAGACCAGGAAATCACATCTCGCCATATCCATAAATAGAGAAAAGTTGCTCCGGCTACTTTGATGCGTCACAACGAGCGAGAAAGGTTGACATGGAGCACGCTAAATCTCAAAATCACCCCGAACGGATGAGATTCTGCTGGCAAAAACAGAATCCGACAGAGCTCGTAATAAAATTATGGCTTGGCTTTTCGGTGATGATGAGACCTGAGAGATTTGAAATGTAAAAGCGACACGGAGATGGCATTTTTATTATTCAACAGGGGAGTAAGGTATTTTATTGAACAGATAAATCGACCTTATGTAGCTCTCTAACAGAGTTCATTGTAAAGCATTATCTATTGTGAAAGGTCATTTCATTATGGTTGTTGTGCTGGAATTTAATTTCAAGTAAGTACCGTGTCAATTAATGTGTAAAGCTAGTCAGCTTGAGATCCTTTCCATCCAAACTGGTTATATATCTTAAAGGGATAGTTCACCCAAAAATGAAAATTATCCCATAATTTATTCACCCTCAAGCCATCCTAGGTGTATATGACATTCTTCTTTCAGACGAATACAATCGGAGTTATATTAAAAAATGTCCTGGCTAATCCAAGCATTATAATCGCAGTGAATGGCAGCCCAAAATTTGAAGCCCAAAAAAGTGCATCCATCCACACAGTCACACAGAGCCGAAGCACAACCAAAATAATGTTCATCCGCAAAATGCATGCAGTTTTGTTTTTTAACTGCTAGAGGGTCAAAAGTTACATATTGTACCTCTAAAGTTGTCATATAATGTATGTAGTAGCAGATATTTTCTTTCTTATTTTGACATACATCCGAGGGAAACAGATTAACAGAAATGGAAAATATGTAGGGCGGGGACTTCTATCCATCAGTTTTTAATTAGATGGAGGCAGATCTGAATGCGAGCTTCAGTCGATTGTTAAGCAGGTTAAGCAGACTGGAGAAGTACGGCATGCGTCATCAGAGGGAAGTCTGTTGTTTCATTTTGATTAAAAATTATGAGGTCAAAATTTAATTAAACATATGCTACAAGTATGCATATGCATGTACTGCTCACAGGAAGATACATATAGAAACTAGATTTTTATGAAAAGAAAATATACACTACTGGTCAAAAGTTTGGAATTAATACTTTTTTTATGTTTTTGAAAGAAGTCTCATACTCACCAAGGTTGCATTTAGTTGATGAAAAATACAGTAAAAAAAGTAATATTGTGAAATGTTATTAAAATGTAAAATAACTGTTTTATATTTTAATACATTTTAATATGTAATTCATTCCTGTGAATTTTCAGCATCATTACTCCAGTCTTCATTGTCCCATGATCCTGCAGAAATCATTCTAATGCTGATTTGGTGCTCAGTTATTATGAATTATTATTGGTGGTCAATCATGTTTTTTTATTGTTATCAATGCTGAAAACAGTTTTACTGCTAATATCAGTATAATGACTACCATAAAATTCAGCTTTGCCTTCACAGGAATAAATTATGTTTCAAATTGTTTTTTTTTTTTTAAATTCTAATAGTATTTTACAATATTACAATTTTTACTATATTTTTGATCACATATAAATACAACCTTGGTGAGCACAAGAGACTTCTTTCAAAAACATTGAAAAGTCTTTTGACCAGTAGTGTAAAACCTTTAAGTTTTGAACATGTAAGGGCATAAATTTGATCATTTATGAGTCCTTTATGCAGATAACAAAGAAACAGAGTAAGCAACTTCATTAACAGTTTGAAAAAGCTTTGAATGTGTCCTGACGTTGCGGAGTGAAATATAGAGAGAGGTAAGTTAGTATGTCATAGAGCAGTGATAATAGCCAACCACCTCAGGTCATTCTGAAGTTAGTGATCCGACAACGAACTCCTCAGTGTCACTGCAGCACTACGGGTCAATAACTACCTGAGGACGGCGCAATGAACAAAGCCAAGGGCTCAATGCCCCAGCGAAGAGCGCACTGAGAACAGAGTAATCACTCTTAAAGTAGCTGTTCACTTTGTGATCTGTGGATGCTGCAGTGGGCGCTCACGCACGGTGGATGCACCGCGTCCCTTTGTGTGTGTCCGTAATGGCCTTTCATTGGCGTCGCTTTGTGTGCTTGAGGACAAAGGCAAGAGGTTTTTTATGGAGTCAGGTTGGACTCGGAGCAGAAGGAGGGGTGGAACTGGGATGAGGTGATTTAACTGCTCCACTTTGGGCTTGTACGACGAACTAAATAAGGGTTAAAGGTCAAATTAGAACTGTGTTTCACTATGATTGCAAATGATGCTACAAATAAATTTCGTTTTTTCTTACTCATTCCCTCTCTCTCTCTCTTCATCCTCCTAGACCCTGACATTGTTAATGGAGTCTATTGGTCAGAAGCCTTGAACAAAGTTTTCGTGGATAACTTCAGAAGGGACCCGACCCTTATTTGGCAGTACTTTGGAAGCGCTAAAGGTTTTTTCCGACAATACCCAGGTGCGTAATGTTGCATTATGTCAGCGCAGAAATTGATGAATATCAAACTGGCTGATTTCACTAATGTTTTAATTTTACAGACCATCAGAGAGGACATAGAGAAAATTTGTTCCATTAATCAAAGCCTGTGGCGGACTAAATCACATCTTACATCTTATAGTATTATGCCAAATTTACATAAATTAGCTATTTGTTCTAAACAGAGCTGAGCCACAGAGATATACCATCATTTGATTTCTAACTAAAGAGTCTGCAAACTATCAAACGATAAATGTGAAACATGATTTTAATATGAATGGTTCTGAGACACTAGGATGTGTGTGAGGGGGAAAACACCATATACCAAATACAATATCAACAATATCCATATACAATACAATATCGAATTCTTTTATGTCAACCTGTGAATTAAATTCTTTACGCTATGTGTGTTTTCAGGTGTGAAATGGCATCCTGATGAACATGGTGTCATTGCTTTTGACTGCAGGAACAGAAAATGGTATTACTGACTTTTTTCTTTAAATGATTCTTGAAATGTCTATTTTGTGGTGGTAAGCATGATCAGTAAGCTTTTGTTTGGTTTTCAAGAATAGATTACTGTATAACCTATATAACTTTTTATTTTATTTCTAAATAATTAATGAGTGAATTCATGCATTTACTCTTCTGTCTGATGCTTGTTGTCTCAGGTATATCCAGGCGGCCACCTCTCCTAAAGATGTTGTGATTCTGGTGGATGTGAGTGGCAGTATGAAGGGTTTAAGATTGACTATAGCCAGACAGACAGTCGCTTCCATACTGGACACGCTCGGGGATGATGACTTCTTCAACATTATTGCAGTGAGTCGAAACAGAGAAAGTTTCCTTTCTTGTGTAAGGCTTGGGAAAGCTTAGCCTTCTTTGAGCTATATCCTTCTTCTCCAAAGGCATTATGTGTTTTTATGAATATAGATATCATTCTGAATGCTGCTCCAGGATAATGCAGCTGGTCTAGGATCAGTTTTCACACCCTAAGGTCTAAACCTTAAAAAAATAAACATTTATTCTAGATCAGTGGTGTGTGAAACTTAATCTAAGATGGTTTGTCATGGTTAATCTAACAGTGTATATTAATTTTATTTTATATTATTCTATATTATGTCATATACACTACAGTTATACAGTAAGATTTCTTTTTTTGCAGTTGATAAAAAGTGACAGTAAAGCCTTACGTTGTTACAAAAATGTATCAAGGTTTCCACAAAAAATTTTAAGCAGCACAACAGCCTTCAACATTGATAGTAATAAGAAATGATTTGATGAGCACCAAAACAGCACATTAGAATGATATCTGAAAGTTCAGCTTTGCCATTATAGAAATAAATACATTTGAAAATATATTAAAACAGTTATTTTAAATTGTAAAAAATATTTTTTAAATATTACTGTTTTACTGTATTTTTGATCAAATAAATGCAGCCTTGGTGAGCAGAAAAGACTTGACCGACCTCAAACATTTGTAAAGTAATTTATGTAATAAATCATGTTAGCATTAAAATTATAATTTTTTAGACTGTGTTTTTTTTTAAAAGTACAGTATATTCATGCACTTTCAAAACAAAAACGCAAGGAAATTTTGATTTAATATCCATGAGTGGGATAATTAGTACCCTTTAGGATATCAATTAATTTGAAAGCTTTATTTAATTAATGCTCACTGTGTCTAATATTTCTTGTGTTTCCAGTACAACCAAGAGATCCATTATGTGGAGCCCTGTCTAAACGGCACTCTCGTTCAAGCTGACAGTACTAATAAGGATGTATGTCTTTCTTTTATTAAACAATGGCACATACTTGCTGGCTGTAATTACCTAATTTTCAGTGAAATTAGGACTCTTAAAACATATCTAAAAGCCATTTCTCTTGTTCTTATTCATCAGCACTTTAAAGAGCATCTGGACAAGTTATTCGCCAAAGGAATCGGACTCCTGGGCAATGCACTGAGTGAGGCTTTCACTATCTTAAATGAGGTGGGTTAAGATTACCAAAAACCTGAGATTACAGAGGTCCAGTATCATGACAGCCCTCCGTTCTGCTCCTACACAAGTGTGTGTGTGTTTGCGTGTGTAAGCCTGCATTTTGTCTCGTTGTTCCACCCCCTCGTCGAGACACCTTTATCTCTCCCTGTGATTAATTGTGGTAATTGGCAGCGCTGATTAATAAGCTGATGAAAGAGAAGGCAATTGCAGACGAGATAGCGTTCAAAGTCGGTCCAGTTGCGCCCTTTATCTCTCTTTTCTCAGACCACTAGTCTCGCGGAAAGAACGAGGAGGGGAGAAACAGAGAGACAGATAGGAGGAACGAGGGTTATATTTGTATTTGTCACATTCATTAGAGCCAGTCCATTAATATGGTAATCGTAAAACCCAGAGTCCAGCCCCTTTAAATGACCGCATACTGTGTTTTTGTCTGATTGGTTGAAAGTAAAAAAAAAAAATAAGTAAATGCAGCAGTGTTTGACTTTTGGAATGACATCATGCACTGCACCGCAGCAAAGATCGCTTAGTGTAAAGACTACAATAGAGAATACAAAGCCTGATTATTATCACCCATAATGCAGGTTGTTTTAGCAGCAAATCGTCTCCCTCTAAAAGATACTATGTAGCGCATTCTGTTCAGTCTCTCTGTCAAGTCAAGTCACCTTTATTTATATAGCGCTTTATATAATACAGTTTGTTTCAAAGCAGCTTCACAGTGTTAAACAGGAAAATAATGATCAATGATACAAACAGAATTCAATTTGCTGTAAAGTATCTCTAGAAAGATAACTGTCATTGTTCAAAAGTCTGAAAATCTAGGAATTAAAATCCCCTTTTAATTTTTAATTAAACTTTTCTGTAAATAAACTCAAATCATGCTGAAGAACATGATCATCAAGTTTTGTTCATTATAAGTTTATATATTATTTACTACTGTTCAAAAGTTTGAGGTCAGCAAGTTTTTTTTTTCCAAAGAAATTAATATTTTTTATTCAGCAAGGACATTAAATTGATCAAAAGTGATAATAAAGACATTGGCTCTACTTTATATTAGGTGGCCTTAACTACTATGTACTTACATAAAAAAATAAGTACAATGTACTTATTGTGTTCATACTGTATTGCAAAACACAGTATGGTGATACTGAGGTGGGATACGGGTAAAGTTAGGGACAGGTGTGGTGGTATGGGTAAGTTTAAGGGTAGGGTTAGGTGTAAGGGAAGTGTCAACAGTGAAATTATAAATGTAACTACAGAAATGAATTACAGATGTAATTACATGCGGCTAATTTAAAAAATGTAAGTACAATGTAAAAACATGTATGTACACAATAAGTGCATTGTATTAAATTATTAATTTAAATGTTAGTACATAGTAGTTAAGGCCACCTAATATAAAGTGGGTCCAAGACATTTATAATGCAAAAAAATTCTATTTCAAATAAATGCTGTTCTTTTGAATTTTCTATTCATCAAAGAATCCTGAACAAAAATGTATCACCGTTTCCACAAAGATATATTTCAGTGTTGGTAATTATAAGAAATGTTTCTTGAGCAGCAAATCAGCATATTAGAATGATTTCTGAAGGATCATGTGACACTGAAGACTGGAATAATGATGCTGAAAATTCAGCTTTGCATCACAGGAATAAATTACATTTTAAAATATATTACAATAGAAAACAGCTATTTTAAATAGTAAAAATATTTCACAACATTTTTACTGTATTTTTGAAGAAAAAAAAATGCAGAGCATAAGAGATATCTTTCAAAGACATTTAAAAAAATCTTACTGACCCCAAACTTTTGAACAGTAATGTATATACAGTAATGTTTTGTATATATATATATATATATATATATATATATATATATACAGGGAGTGCAGAATTATTAGGCAAATGAGTATTTTGACCACATCATCCTAGTTATGCATGTTGTCTTACTCCAAGCTGTATAGGCTGGAAAGCCTACTACCAATTAAGCATATTATGTGATGTGCATCTCTGTAATGAGAAGGGGTGTGGTCTAATGACATCAACACCCTATATCAGGTGTGCATAATTATTAGGCAACTTCCTTTCCTTTGGCAAAATGGGTCAAAAGAAGGACTTGACAGGCTCAGAAAAGTCAAAAATAGTGAGATATATTGCAGAGGGATGCAGCAGTCTTAAAATAGCCAAGCTTCTGAAGCGTGATCATCGAACAATCAAGCGTTTCATTCAAAATAGTCAACAGGGTCGCAAGAAGCGTGTGGAAAAACCAAGGCGCAAAATAACTGCCCGTGAACTGAGAAAAGTCAAGCGTGCAGCTGCCAAGATGCCACTTGCCACCAGTTTGGCCATATTTCAGAGCTGCAACATCACTGGAGTGCCCAAAAGCACAAGGTGTGCAATACTCAGAGACATGGCCAAGGTAAGAAAGGCAGAAAGTCGACCACCACTGAACAAGACACACAAGCTGAAACGTCAAGACTGGGCCAAGAAATATCTCAAGACTGATTTTTCTAAGGTTTTATGGACTGATGAAATGAGAGTGAGTCTTGATGGGCCAGATGGATGGGCCCGTGGCTGGATTGGTAAAGGGCAGAGAGCTCCAGTCCGACTCAGACGCCAGCAAGGTGGAGGTGGAGTACTGGTTTGGGCTGGTATCATCAAAGATGAGCTTGTGGGGCCTTTTCGGGTTGAGGATGGAGTCAAGCTCAACTCCCAGTCCTACTGCCAGTTTCTGGAAGACACCTTCTTCAGGCAGTGGTACAGGAAGAAGTCTGCATCCTTCAAGAAAAACATGATTTTCATGCAGGACAATGCTCCATCACACGCGTCCAAGTACTCCACAGCGTGGCTGGCAAGAAAGGGTATAAAAGAAGAAAATCTAATGATATGGCCTCCTTGTTCACCTGATCTGAACCCCATTGAGAACCTGTGGTCCATCATCAAATGTGCGATTTACAAGGAGGGAAAACAGTACACCTCTCTGAACAGTGTCTGGGAGGCTGTGGTTGCTGCTGCACGCAATGTTGATGGTGAACAGATCAAAACACTGACAGAATCCATGGATGGCAGGCTTTTGAGTGTCCTTGCAAAGAAAGGTGGCTATATTGGTCACTGATTTGTTTTTGTTTGGTTTTTGAATGTCAGAAATGTATATTTGTGAATGTTGAGATGTTATATTGGTTTCACTGGTAAAAATAAATAATTGAAATGGGTATAAATTTGTTTTTTGTTAAGTTGCCTAATAATTATGCACAGTAATAGTCACCTGCACACACAGATATCCCCCTAAAATAGCTAAAACTAAAAACTACTTAAAATATTGATACAAAAATATTCAGCTTTGATATTAATGAGTTTTTTGTGTTCATTGAGAACATGGTTGTTGTTCAATAATAAAATTAATCCTCAAAAATACAACTTGCCTAATAATTCTGCACTCCCTGTATATATATATATACATTTTTTTGATAGATTGCTTTTGGACCTGACTGTATATTTTTTTTGTCTCGCATATTGCAAGGATTTGATCAAAATATGCAATGCTTCCCAAATAAGGTTGATGCATTGTAGCCTTTACAGTAATCGCAAAAATACTGTATACAAATATCATAACATAATTAAACAATAAAGTATGAGAGGCTGTGCTATTTAGTCTGTAGTCTGCAGTCTGTACTATTATGCTGAAAAATGTAGTTAACTAGTTAAATGTAGTAGCTATTTACTCTTGAGATTGACCAATCAGCTTCCAGAACCGGAACTATTTGATCATACAGCATAAACACAGTATCATCTACAAAGCGTTATACATGAGCAATCTGTCAGAGCCTGATAATGTAAATTCACTTTCCTGTTTGCTTCCCTTGTTTTTTGTTTTTTACCCCCCACTAAAATAGATTCTGTTGTTAGATGTTAACTTTATGTGTTAGTGAATCTTTCTAAGGCAATTTGATAGTGTTTATTCTGAATGTCGAACTGAATCCTCATTCTCATAATGAAATGTCTCTCTCTCATACCTCTTTATCTCTCCCTTTCCCTGTGCAGATTAATCAGACCGGCCGTGGAAGTTCATGTAGTCAGGCGATCATGCTGATAACAGATGGAGCCACTGAAATGTATGATGATGTTTTTGCCAAATATAACTGGCCTGAGCGAAAGGTAAGATAAAGAATTATTAAAAAGGAGGTTGTCCATGCAAAGCAACCACATTTTCAGTTTAAAAGCATAAAAAACATGCATAAAAGCATGACTATTTATAATTAAATCCTACATGAGATGCATTATCAAATGCAGCATTATTTCTTTCAAGTATATTGGTTCTTTTCCTGCCTAAGTACAGTGTGTTTTCTCTTGCTGTATAGATTTAGTTATGATTGCCTTTTTTCACCCTAGCACAAGTGTAAAATTCCCTTTTGAGAGCGTTTTGACATTTTGAGGAATTGTGTTTGGCTCCTGCGGTGTTTGTCTGAAGAAGTGTGTTGATGTATATTGAATTGCTGACAGCACCAGCTTATTTGACACACTCTTCAAACATGGGGGGAAAGTGTTGAATAAACAAAATTTGGAGGGTTTGCACATGTACCTGCCCTTTGGTGGTGCTGAATCAGTCATCTGATTGACCCTGCGAACCAGTGTTTGCCGTCTGCGGCGCGGTTTGCACTACCAGATGTGTTCATAAAGCATTCGCCATTCAGGTGAACATGTTAAGCGAACATTCCTGGCCTGGATTGGTTGCGTGTGTAAGTCTGCATCTCATGTCCTAATCGGCTGGAGGAGAAATGCGTTTTTACAGCCTGCAGAAGGTGTGTGTGAATTGTCGCTGGCCCACTGCGGTGTAACTGCTCAGTATTGGTTGAAATCAAAAACCATTTATACATGGGAGACAGGAGCAATGTACTGAGAAATAGAGGGATGGAGGGTAAAAAAGAGGGAGGGAGAGGGAGAAAAAAAATGAGTGAGCAGAGAAAGGAACATCGAGAAGAATGGTTTACACATCCACATTTTGAAACCACCCTCATGTGCACAAATTAATAAATAAAATAAATGTATATAAACATTAAAGTATGTGCATTTTGGTCAACCTGTCTTCTGTATTTAAAATGAATTAAATCTGTTTATATTTGCACCATCAGACGTGTACAGACGTGTTGCATTTTGCTGTTTTTTTAGCATCTTGCATCTTGAAACATGCTTATAAAAGTGTTTTCAAAGAAACTACTAACTTAAAAAGCATTTTTACAACTTTTTTTTTAGATCACTGCACATTGCTTTTTCAAAAGAAAATGTCTAAAACACATTGTAAGCAGTGTATTTATTGTCAACTAAAACTATTAAAAATAATTTTTGATAACTGAAATAAATCTGAAATAAAATAAAATATAAATATTAGAAGAATGGAAAAAAACTGAAAGAAATTAAAATAAAAACTGAATCAAAAACTGAATGAAATGAAAATTAGAAATGTTCCCTGAAGCTAAAAATAAATCAAATAAAATAATACAATAAAATAAAATAATAAAAAATGACAAAAGCACATAACAAAAATACTAAAACTGAAAATATAAAGATAAATGCTCTGTTAAAATATTAATAAATACTATAATAGCATATACATAATACTAAAATTACACTGGTTGTAGGGCCCTTGCATTTCAAACAGTGTGAAATCTTTTTAAGTTGAACAAAATTACAATGTTTTTATGATTGATCATTGCTGTCACTCTGAGTACTCATGCACATCCCTGGTAGAAACTTAAAACTGAATCTTAAAACATATGGTGAATAATTTTCCTGACTGATTTGTCACACCAGTTGTGTAATTAAGTAAATGCGCCATGGCAGTTGTTTTCCAATGAGTAATCAAGTAATCAGGTTTTACCCTGACATTGTGAAATTGCATTGTGGGAAACAAGGAGATTCTTTGATTTAAATCCAGAGATCTGCTGCATGTGTGTTTTCAGTGTGGAGAAACAAAGAGAAACAGAGGAATGAAAATAAACAGAGACCAATGTGATTGTATTCGTACATACACATTTTAAACGGTAGCTTGCCAATGTCATGTGTAAAGTTTACATTGTAGGAGCTGTCTATCTGTGATTTTGTGCGTATCAGTATTTAATAATTTAAAAAAAATACAAAAAAATGTACGCTTCACGTACAAATACCACAACATATTTATCGCACTAATAAAACTCTTTTCTTTTTCTCCATAGGTTCGTATATTCCCCTACCTGATTGGCCGGGAATCTGCGTTTGCTGATAACCTGAAATGGATGGCGTGTGCCAATAAAGGTTGGTGATTTTTGGGGATGACGAGCTGAATTTAATTTACATTTCATTTAAATTTTTGCTAATTAGTTAATGAATTATCCTGGCTGGGTTTTCCTGGAGCGATGAGGAGTTAGCGCGCCAGCGCTGTGGGTTTATTGGTTTGAAGGCTGGAGGAAATCACGCGGGTGTTGAGTGCTTGATGGGAGTGTGACAGCAACTGGCTCAACTCGCGGAGCTGACATGCAGAGGTCAAGGGTCAACTGAGCCTAAATCACTCTTCTTGTCAGCTCGGCTCTCGTGGCTGCACAGCGTTGATCACTCCCATGTGCCCGCGCCACGGATGACTGGGTGCGGGATGAGGAGCGCTTTCTCACACACACACACAAACACACACACATACACACCGTGCTGAGAATTTCTAGCTCTGCACCTGGAGCCTCTGCAGTAGCACATGCACATTTTCAACAAAGCCAAACGGATGGAAAGGCATCTGATGATCAGCTTGTATCTTGCCTTAATAATCATACATACTTTATTATTTTAATATTTATGTATTTTATTATAATTTAATGTTTATGTATTCTATTATAATTTCAAAATTTTCAAAACTATTCAAGACTATATATATTTAAAAATAGTATAAAGTATTATAACAATAATATCATTGTTATTGAAAAGCCCAGCATTTCTCCCCACATTTTTTAATGGAAAAACTGATCAATTCTGTATGTATACCTATATAATAGCTGTACACTCTTTAAATCAATAAAAACAATGAATAAATAAGCAATATATTATAATGGCCATTAGTATGACTTCTAAATAGGGATAAAATATTATAAGAATGTATTTTAAAACATTATGAATACCTTTAAAAAAAGTATGTATTAAAAAAATGAATTTAGACAAAATATACATGAGAAGTTTTTGAAAGAAGTGCTCACAAAGGCTGCATTTATTTGATCAAAAATACAGTAAAACAATAATATTGTGAAATATTATTACAATTTATTTTACGTTTCCTAATGTAATATATTTTTAAATGTAATTTATTCCTGTGATGGAAAATCAGAATTTACAGCATCATTACTCCAGTCTCCAGTCACATGATCATTCAGAAATTAATCAATGCAGATCTGCTGCTCAAGAAACATTTCTTATTATTATCAATGTTTAAAACAAAATGTTGTGCTCCTAAATATTTTTCTGGAAAAATATTTTTAATATTTAAAAATATTTTTTATATTTTTGTGGAAAAAACAAATATATATATATATATATATATATATATATATATATATATATATATATATATATATATATATACAGAGAGTAATTCAAATCTGCTGTGGATTGTCTGTTGTGCAGGTTATTTTAGTCAGATCTCCACTCTGGCTGACGTTCAGGAGAACGTGATGCGGTATTTGCATGTGATGAGCAGACCTAAAGTTATCGACCATGAACACGACACAGTGTGGACTGAAGCCTATGTGGACAGCGCAGTAAGTATAATTAATCACAATGTGTGTTGTGTGTGCACAGCATCTGTATCCCTTACAAAAATGTACAATGTGAACTTTAGCTTCTGCAAAAATACGACTTTTATTTATAAATCTACACAATCATCAAAATAACAGAAAGATTCTGAAGAAATGTAGGAACATCCCATATTATTATTTATTTAAACTACAACTCTAGTAAGTAACTATGGAATTTTGGTAGAAACAAATATCACTATGGTACATTTTTGTAAAGGGTTTACTGTCTAAAAAGTCTATTATTTTCTTTACTAAACGTATGTTTTCTACAATCATTCTCCCTCATAAAATGCAACTCAGTCCTCATTAGTAGCACCGTTAACTCCCTGAAGGTCTCATCAAGACACTCTTCCATTCAGTGAGCACTACGAGAGCGAGATCAGGTCACACACCGTGCAGTGTGTCTCTTGTATGTGTGTAGACGTGAGCACATGTCAATGACACGTATTATTTTTCTCCCTGTGTCCCTATAGCTCGCGCAGGCGCACAAGGTAACAGTCGTAACCGGTGTCTCTGTGGCTCTATTCCGAAACCTAGCGAGCTGCCTACGGAGGCAGCATTTTAAGGGCGCACACAACATGAAGCCTGTTCCTTCTAAGATACCTAATAATGGCCAAATTCTATGGCAGCATAGCATGCATACAACTTAGTAAAGAAAGCAATACCAGAATGCATTGTGACAAGTTCAGGGGGGTAAACACATATTGTAGATACACTCTCAGAAAAAAAGGTTTAAAAAAAAGCTGTCACCAGGGTGGTACCCTTAGAAAAAGTAAACCGTTGTACATTATTCACCCCTCAAATGTGCATATTTGTACCTTAAATGTACATATTAGTACCTAAATGGTACATATTTATATGTAAAGGTACATATTAGTACCTTAAATGTACATATTAGTACCTAAATGGTACATATTAGTACCTAAAGTGTACATATTAATACCTAAAGCTGCATATTAGTACCTAAGTGTACTTATTAGTATGTAAAGTGTACATATTAGTACCTAAATGTAAATATAAAGACCTAAATGGTAAATATGAGTTTCTAAATAGTACATATTAGTACTTTTTGAATGAGTTCCATCCCAGTTTGTACCCTTTTTCCTGAGAGTGTACAAACTGTAGATTTATATATATATGTATTCAATATTTATATATATATATTCATTCAGTGCTGAAAATCATCACTAAAATAGTTCAAACTATTTAAAATGGGACTGTTTTATCCAATATAAATATTATGCAATATTGTTGTATATTTATGCTTACTAGAGTTTGTGCTTAAGCTTTTTAGCACTATTTGTATGTCATATGGCGTAGAATGTTCCAAATCGGTCACTCAGTTAGAATGCTGCCTATGTAGACTGTAGTCAGCAAGGCAGCTGACTAGGTTTTGGAGCAGAGCCTGTTTGTGTCCATTCTGTCACTGGTGTCTTGCAGCATTTCCTCATTGTAGTTTGCTTTCAGCATTCCGTTTCTGGAATCTGAAACGTTTTATTAGTTCTTGAACATGGATGTGGTGCAGAGTGCTACGGGAAACGCAGTGTGAGAGGACGAAAGATAAAAGCGAGTGAGGGCGAGATGTGGTCAGAGATAGGGTTTGGCTTCACTCTGCTGGGTATGTTGAGAACCGCAACACCGACTGCTGTGCCATTGCATTTCTGATAAGGCCGACTCATACACACACACACACACAAGTGAAAGTGTTCGCACCCACCCGATGTCTTTGACACCCTCCTCTGTCACACACACAGGCATAGGCGTAGGGTGTTGGGAATTGTTCTCCGGAGTGTGTGTTGCTGTATCTTGGCCACTGAGACACCCCATTCATCATTTTGTGGATCATTGGCTTTTATCTCCTAAAGCCGTAATAAAACTGACATTGGAGCAGAGGGGGTGAGAGAGGCAGAGACTAGGAGAAAGAGAGAAGGGAAGAGGGGGGGAAGAGAGGAAGGGGAAAGCACAAGGTTAATTCACAGATTTCAATTTGGCTCCTGCAGGATACACCTCCAGTGTTCTGCACGACGCCAACCAGACTGAACAAATGTTGGACAAAACTCAAACTGAGGGTTTTTCTTTTTTTTTGAGCTCCCGAATGCAAGACTTTAAAGCCCTCTTCAGTGGGACTGAGGGTGATTTTTGTCGTTGTTTTAGAAACAAACCTGCCAATCTGCCAGTGGAACAAGACCAATGATGATTAAAGTTACATTCTGAAAAGATGATTTAAAGAAATAGTTTACCCAAAAATGAAATTGTTCACTTAAAAAAAAGTAATCATTTATTTTCTGATGAATTTCTTTATTTTGTTGTAAGGAAGTGTTTTACAGAATGTCCTCACAGATCTTTTCCTTACAATGAAAGTGAATGGGGGCTGGGGCTGTCGAGCACCAAAAAGCCAAAACCACTATAAAAGTGGTCCATAAAACGTATACTGTATATTCCAAGTCTAAAGTCATGTGATAGCTTAGTACATTAATTTATATATAATTTGCATTACCGTTCCAAAGTTTGGGGTCAGTATGATTTTGTATTCTTAAATACTTTTGTTCAGCAAGGATTAATAAAATTGGTCAAAAGTGACAGTAAAGACTTGAACATTTCAAATTAACTTTCTATTCATCAAAGAATCCTGAAGAAAAATATGTCACAGTTTCCACAAAAATATTAAGCAGCAGAACTGTTTTCAACATTGATCATAATAAGAAATATTTCTTGAGCAGCAAATCAGCATATTAGAATGATTTCTGAAGGATCATGTGACACTGATATTTAGCTTTGCATCACAGGAATAAATTACATTTTTATTGTATTTTTTATCAAATAAATGCAGCCTTAGTGAGCATAAGAGACTTCTTTCAGAAACATTACAGATATCTTACCAACCCTAGACTTTTGAACAGAAGAGTATATATATTTTCATTGTTATTCACTGGAAATCTTTTGCTTCTGACATATCTCTCAAAAATCATTTGCATTCGCATCATATTTAAATAAGGGACATCAAAACATGTCACACTAGGTTTGATGTCATCGATTTGATTGGTCACAAGACACACGAGACCCAAAGACAAGATTGACATTTCATGTCATTGATGTCAAACCCGACAAGACACACTTTGACGCACCATATTTGATTGTACACGAACAGAAAGGAGATTTGAGGACTACGACAGAGAAGATTTTAAGTGAAAAAGTATTTAAATTCAAGATACTTTTAATATAGCACACAAGCTGTATGGACCACTTTTATGATTCTTTAATGCTGTTTTTTGTCATTTTTGGAGCTCGACAGCTCAAGTCCCCATTAGCTTTCATTATTTTCATCATATTACATGGTCCCCTTAAAGTCATACAGGCTTGGAATGACATGAGGGTGAGTAAATGAATTTAATATTTAATATTTTGTTGAAAACAAAACAAAGATGCCAACTAAGAATGGGATATTTACCCCTTTTTTGTCACAAACACAAACCACCTCTCAAAGGCCACTGTAAAACATGCATAATGACACACACACATAAGGCTGAGGTGGGGGAATAGCAGACCTAGTTTCAACGAGCTCATGCGTTAAATCATGTCAGCCTTCATCGTGCCCGCAGCTGAGCTTACAGTTCAGCTACAGAGACGAACCATCTTCACCAGATCACCCTTCACTTGTCTACACCTCGCACGGCCATTAATCAAAACGTTGGTTTGAATATTTCATATTGCAGCAACTTCCTTGATCTGAAGGCCGGTAGGACAACGCAATGTGAGCTTATGAACCGGCTGTGGCGATCAATGTCCATTCAAAATCTTTATTGGATGCATTTTTCTCAGATGCTCATGTAATTTAAATCTGAAAGTCTTCTGTTGGTCTGTCAGCAGCTTGGGGAGAATAAAGGTCCGAACCCGATGACCACAGTGGCCATGCCTGTGTTTAGCACCAAGAATGAAACGGTGGGGAGAATGTCTGTGTGTTTATGTGTGACATGATATCTGTTGATCTAGCACATATTCTGAGTTTGAATAGACAGTTACATACAAAATTAATATTAATGTATATTATAAAACTTATATTATACAAAGTTTCCGTGTGGAACTGTAATAACAATATTAATATTATTAACATTAACATCAATATTAATATACATTTTATTGTTAATATTTAAAATAACTAGTATTGATTAAACATAAATATCAATATTAATGTAGGCCTATATACTAAAATGTATATTCTAAAAAGTTTCTATATGTAAACTATAAAAACAGTATTAATATTATTCACATCAATATTACTTTTAATTTTGAATTTTCACATGGAGGCGTGAATGAATCATTTCGTTTTGTGAACTGAATCAGCTGATTCATTGAAAAGATCAGACTCAAAAGAATGATTCATTCACTAATCACTACTTCTCTCGTAAAGAGCTAGGGCTAGATGTCAACATTTTCAGTGGTTTCTTTCTCACACAAATCTATCGTATGACTTTTAAAGATCGTATAGAGTTTTTGGGTCCACTTTGAAGCGCGAATATTTTATTTAAATTGCATTAAAATCTATTCCTTTTTTCATCCATATCTATTTGTTTAATCAAATTCGTCGGAACACACTTAATTAATAGTATGCTGTAACATTGATGGTGTTTCACTTATAGTTCATATTCATTGAGATTTGACATAATAAATATCTGCCATACAACAGCTTGACTTTACTTTAAATACATACAATACCTATTGATATTAATGAGAATGAGAAGTGAACAAACGCGAACAAATATGTGAAAATAAAATGATTTCACAGTATGTGCCTCTCTGCAGAAAAACCAAGGCATCCTGCTAGGCGTTGTGGGCACTGACATCCCCATTCAGGAGTTAATGAAAACCATTCCAAAACACAAGGTAGGATGTTGCCACCAATAAATAGCCATGCATTCCAAAATCAATTTTAATCTGTTCAATTTTACACGCTCTGTATCTTAAAGTGGGCTGAAATGTGATAATGCTATCATTTTTTTTAATCTTATCTTCTTTTCTCCAGCTAGGAATACATGGATACGCATTTGCCATTACCAATAACGGATATATCCTGACGCATCCCGACCTGAGGCCCCTGGTAAGGACTAATATGTTGTTCTGGGCCCATATACAGCCTTATATTAGAACTATATTAGGAATATGATAAAACAGATGTTCAATTACATCCATACCCAAAAAAAAAGCTGGCTCAGGTAAAAATCTACCCACACATGCAGTGTGTGCTTGTGAGAGCGCTGGTGGGACGCTGAAGTACATCATGGGAGATGTAGTTTTTGTAATCCCAACCCTTTTCCTCTGATATATTGCATGCAGGAATAAAAGCCCATTCATGTGCCTGCCAGGGCTGATCAGAGCACTGAGGTAACTCACCCTTCGCAGGGACACCCCTCACCCCGCTCTCAGTCACCATGCGTGACTGTGTGTCTCTGTGTCGTGAACGTGTTGGTGTTCTCGTCGTAATGTGGCTCCAGTGCTGCTGTGTATCAGTTTGTGTTTGCGTAGCGGTGGTGTGCATCAGTCAAGGCTTCTGAGTGTGTGTATTTACAGACCACACTGACTCTGTGTTGCTGAACAGGGACAGTGTTTACTGTTATTAAATGTGGTAAATGCTAAAATGAGTATTATTAGTGTAAGTAGCATTGGTTAAGACTGTTTATTATGAACTGGACTGGATTCAAGTGTACACACAAAGTAACATTCTTATTCAGTTTTTTATGCTCTGTTCCAAACCCTAGTTAGCTGACCATCTAGGCAACATTTTTAGACATTATAGGCAAACTCTCACCTTGAGAGCAAATTTATGCTGGATTTTATTATCATTATAAGTAAGTATGTATAGTTCATGCAAATCCCAGGATACATTGCAAAAAGTTTTTTTTTTTTTTTACATAAGTGTACATGATAGAAAATAGCTCCATCTAATTAAAAAAAATATTCCATCTAATATTTTGATTTGCTTTGTAAAACTAATAATTGAAATACAGATTAAATAAAACAAAATTTCATTTTAAAAAATTTGGAAACTTACTGACATACAACTACTTAGGTTAAGTACTAAAAGTACTAAAACGAAAACTGAAAGAATTTTTTAAAGTTAAATAGAATTATTTTTAAAAATGCAAAAAACAATAAAAAATATAGCTGCGAGTACAAAAAAAGACTTGAGTCTTGAGATTTTTTGATTATTTTAGGCAAAAGGACTGAAAAATCATAAACTCACTAGTAATATGATTTAACTGCTTATCGTTTTTTGACCAATAGGTGGCACTGTTAACAAATTGATGTTCTGTGTGAGAAGACAATGACACATACAAAGTGTCAGTATGCCAAAGCGTTGCAGAGTTAAAGGCTCAGAATCAGCTTGGCATCAAATTCTTTCCGAGTTTGAAAAAGTAGTTTTTTCAGAAAATTACAATTTTGTTTCTAGCCCTTATGGTTAAAAAGTTATTAGCATAAACATAAGTGCAAATTTGGACAGTTGGTGGCGCTACAGAGATTGCATTAACATATACAATAAGTGCCTTCGCACCTAACAAAATTAAAAAAACTTCAACCAAAATTATAATGAAAATTGAAAACTGAAAATATAAAAATAAAAAACGTATTCAAAATATAAATAATACAAAAACACTAGTGTTTTTCACGAGTTTCCAGTCATTTTGCAACATGCTAAAGTCAAGCATTCTGGAATTCTGGTCCTGCTTGTCTTAAAACATATTTAATTCATTCAAATGAAAATAAAATTCAAGGTATAAATATAACGTTTTCGTCACAAACTCTTCCATTTTTTGTAATTGCGATGCACCATTCCCATCGAAATCAATGGATTCACAGCATTTTCAGTGGCTTCTCATGTTCTCCATGTAAAGAGCACTATTTGCATAGCACTGTTAACTGTAATGTTGACATGCTATATACATGAAGTAGCCTATTTCAATTCAGTTACTTATGAAGTTCCATTTCAGTTTAGGATGCTGCCTATGTAGACCGTAGACAGCAAAGCATCTCATTAGGGAATGGAACAGAGCCATTGACTGACTAAAACAATCTGAGCAAAACAGATTAGACAGATTATTTTGACACAGATCTCTATAAGCCTAATATTGGCTGGTCTGATAGTGTGTAAACAAAACTCATTTCCTTACACCACAGTTTCTCAATCCTGCTCCTGGAGTCCCTCAGCACTGCTCAGGTTGGATGTTTCCCTTATGTAAAGGTTCTGTAAGCATTTTTTTGGGAATACCACACATAAAATGTCCCGACTACTGTCAGATATCACTAAAATATGTGTCATACCTGTCTCGGTGACAGCACCAGACTCTGTAAACAGTAAATGAAAGAGTCAAGGAAGCGATCCATGCTTTTAATCCAATCAGAAAACCAGTCAATCAGAAATGCTTTGTGCCTGTCTATCATTTACTACTTTTGGGATTGCTTTGATCGTTTTAGAGAGAGGCTGTGTGGTTGAAGTTTATAAAATGGTGAAACTGAGCAAATTGTTTACAGCACCTTTAACACACTTCATCATCTGATTAAATACCATAAATGCACAGTGCTAGTGGTAAAGTCAAGGAGCAGGAGTGAAAAACGCTAGACTAATGGCCTCTATCACCACGTACTGTACGTTTCTGTCTCCATCGTGTTACCTGTATGATCCCAATTCCTAACTGCTGTCCTCTAAAGCACTTCCTGTACTCTGTGTGTCTCTTCTTACAGTATCAGGAGGGCCAAAAGAGGAAGAAACCCAGTTACAGCAGTGTGGACCTGTCCGAGGTGGAATGGGAGGACACAGAGGATGTTGTATGGACCAGTTTCTATGTTTTTACACGATGAGTGCAGACAATATAATACACGTAGACAAGGCCTGGTCTTACCAAGACTGATAACTATAACGATAACTATATTAGTGACAGCAACAGCGGACTTTATCCTTCTGTTTATTCTAAGCACAAACTGCAGTTTTGTCTTCTGCCGCTTTAAATGCTCAAGCTCTTTAAAGCAGGATGAATTCTGAAAAAAAAAAAAAACTTTCTGAAAGTTTCAACTATATTGTTTCTCTGTGTTGTTATTGTTTATAACGATTTTTAGAACTATATCTTTATTGTCATCGTAATAGTTATCGTCCTTGGTGCGAATGGGCCTTTAGACCAGAAGCATACTTTATGCAATACGCAGATGCAAATGCATTGCAGGTGCTCGGACCTGTTTGTACATTAGGTTCACGTACTTGCGTGAAGTGTTTTGCATCTTAGAGGTGTTGCTGTTGACATACAGTATTAAAATGAATAAGTGCTGCTTCAATGCTTCATAAATGTGTTTATTTGTAGTTGCGCACAGCAATGGTGAACAGACGAACAGGCACTTTTTCAATGGAAGTAAAAAGAACAGTTGACAAAGGGGTAACGTTTTTTTTCAAGAACTTTGACAATTCCAGATTAATGATATATGATGCTAGTGTCGTATTATTAAAAAGAAACATTAGATTAATAGCAAAATATAAAAAATACACCTCACATAAGTGATTGCATAACTAATCTTATCTTTACATTTGTCCCCCACCAGAAACGTGTCTTGACAATGCACAATGATTATTACTACACTGATATTAAAGGAACTCCATTTAGGTAGGTTATGTCTCATATATGTAAATGTTTGCTTACAAATGTATTACATTTGCACAAATGATGTTTGAAAGGATGTGACATTGTGATGATGAAAATGTGACTTTGAAATGGTGTTTTCTGTGTGATTTGTAGTGTAGGCGTGGCGCTCTCGAGAGGACACGGAAAATACTTCTTCAAGGGAAATGTTTCTCTAGAAGCAGGTGAGGATTTGCTTTATTAAACCATTGCTAAAGCAAGTTATTTTTTATGGGTAAAATTCTGAAATATATATTCTTGTCTTATAGCTTTGTATCACTTATATTTTTATTAGTTTTCTTTAAATTCTATGAATTATTTAATTATTTAGCAGTCCTATTAAAGGCCAAAGTTTGGAGAAGTTTTTTCTTTTCAACATTGTTAAACAGTACGTTGATTTTCATTTTCCTATGTGGGAATTTGAAATATATGTAACCCAGAGAAATGTTAAAAAATCATGACTGTTTCGTTGGCAATTTGCATATTTTTATGAACAATGTAGGAGCAATTCAAATACTTTAGACTTTTATTGGTGTATTTATATTGCTCATTGTTATTTTCATATAATTGAGAAACTATTTTAGTTTTCATTAACATTTTTAATTAGTTTTTATTTTTATATTTCCAGGATTCATTTGAATTTTAATTAAAGTTTTAGAATTTTTTGTAGCATGTTTTTGACATTTTTATTATTATTATTTTTTTAAATGTCTGTGTGGTGTTTGTTAGTTTTTACTTCAGTTTTAATTTGAGTTATTTTATTACATCAAGTTAGACTAAATGAAAATAAGAAATCTTGCCTTGGCCACTAGCTGAAATAAAATAAGTTTCATTTTTTATATATTTTATTTTATTGCAGTTCGCTTAATTTCAAGTAACGAAAATGTTTTATTAAGGTTTTAATTTTGTTAACTATAATAACTCTGATTTGCTGAATAATGTATTCCTTCTATATAATGACTTATAAACCCTTTATTTATATCTGTCCCTCTTTCTCTGATTTATCCATAAGTATCCAGGAGTGTTCCTGATACCTCCCGTTCATCTGTAATCCTCTATAATCTCTAATCCACACCTTTTTTTTTTTTTAGGTCTACATGATCTGGAGCAACCAGATGTTGCCCTTGCTGATGAATGGTAAATACCTCTATTGACACTCAATGAATAACACTCTATTACTGATATGAATCACAGTTTCAAATATTGTGCTTTTTTACGTTTTTGTTTCAGGACGTACTGTAACACAGATGAGCATCATGAGCATTTTCACCTGAGTCAAGTTCAGGCCATCAGACTGTACATGACCAGCCGTAAACCACACCTCAAATGTGAGCAGCATTTCAGATGATCCTTCACGTCAACATGAACTCAAAATTTCCTGGTCTTATTGTGATCGATTCATCAGTGCATGTTATTCTAAAGAGAAATGTTTGTCTTCATAATCTTTCATCAAGTGGTTCTGCCTCTGAAACGATTTTACTTTCAGCTCAGTTTTTAGTTAAATGAGCTCAATTGATTGGTCTTACAGTATAAACTTCTGTGGTATCATCATACTGCAGTATATACAGTAGCAGATGCTCCTACAAAGTTTTGCAACGTTGTCCTTCATCTAGGTCTTACACCTTGCTTACAAAATTACTTCAGTCGTTTAAACACTGTCCCCATTAAAGTTGGTGTCCGATGAGTATTATGGAGTGTGTAAATGTCCTCTCTTGTGTTGTAGGCGACAGAGAGCTGATTCAGCAGGTTCTGTTTGATGCTGTGGTAACCGCTCCCTTAGAAGCATACTGGACTGGACTGGCCCTCAATAAGTCTGAGTGAGTTTGGACTTTTACTCTTTACTAATTCATATTTACTAAATTCATTTTAAAAGAGCCATATTTCATACTTTTAAAGTTTATTAGACCAACCATGTTCCACCCTCTGTCTGTCTCTTGCTGTTTATAGTTTTTGGTGAATGGTGTTGGTTAACTGGGCAGGAAAGCTTTGTTCATGTTAGAGGCAGTCTTGTCTAAAACAGTTTTTTGTTTGTTTTTAACAGGAACTCTGATAAAGGGGTTGAGATCGCTTTCCTCGGCACTCGCACTGGTCTTTCCAGAACCAACCTGTTTGTGGTTCCCGAACAGCTGACCAATCAGTGAGTCCTAATGCAAATGATCGACTAATGACGCCGGATTCTGATCTTATTACACTAGCCAATTAAAAAGCCTCAATAAGCATAAATGATGAAGTAAAATATCCTCTATGGTTGCATGTTTGCAGAGATTTCCTCACCGCTGAAGACAGGGAGGGTGTCTTTAACGCAGATCACTTTCCTCTGTGGTATAAAAGAGCCGCAGAACAGGTGCCCGGCACATTCGTGTACTCCATTCCCTTCAGTTCAGGTATGATGCTCAAGTACAACGACACACATCCAACATGTCATGCAACATAAGCATTTAAGGATGACGCCATGCACGGAAAAAGCACTTAATGATTATTAAAATTTGTTAGAATTTAGTTAACATTAATTTCATTATAATTACATTTCAGTGTATGTTTGTATCCATTGCAGTCACGTTTTCAGGGAAAAAAAAAATGTTTTGTGAAAATGTAAAATTATGTGTGTATATATATATCAGGCCGATATATATTGATCAGGCATAACATTATGAGATGAAGTGAATAACATTGATTATCTCTTCATCACGTCACCTGTTAGTGGGTGGGATATATTAGGCAGCAAGTGAACATTTTGTCCTCAAAGTTGATGTGTTAGAAGCAGGAAAAATGGGCAAGCATAAGGATTTGAGTGAGTTTGACAAGGGCCAAATTGTGATGGCTAGACGACTGGGTCAGAGCATCTCCAAAACTGCTGCTATTGTGGGATGTTCCCGGTCTGCAGTGATCAGTATCTATCAAAAGTGGTCCAAGGAAGGAACAGTGGTGAAACAGGGTCATGGGCGGCCAAGGCTCATTGATGCACGTGGCGAGCGAAGGCTGGCCTGTGTGGTCCGATCAAACAGACGAGCTACTGTAGCTCAAATTGCTCAAGAAGTTAATGCTGGTTCTGAAAGAAAGTTGTCAGAATACACAGTGCATCGCAGTTTGTTGTGTATGGGGCTGCATAACTGCAGACCAGTCAGCATGCCCATGCTGAAAGCAAAAATGGTTCAGGAATGGTTTGATGAGCACAACAACGAGTTTGAGGTGTTGACTTGGCCTCCAAATTCCCCAGATCTCAATCCAATCGAGCATCTGTGGGATGTGCTGAACAAACATGTCCGATCCATCGAGGCCCCACCTCACAACTTACAGGACTTAAAGGATCTGCTGTTAACATCTTGGTGCCAGATACCACAGCACACCTTCCGGGGTCTAGTTGAGTCCATGCCTCGACGGGTCAGGGCTGTTTTGGCAGCAAAAGAGGGACCAACACAATATTAGGAAGGTGGTCATAATGTTATGCCTGATTGGTGTGTGTGTGTATATATATATATATATATATATATATATATATATATATATATATATATATATATATATATATATATATATATTTATTTTTACATTTATGAAAATTAATTTAAATGTATATAAATACATTTACATAAATGTAAAATATATTTATTTTAACTAAGTATATTTTGTTAGATTTCAATATTCAACATGGTACTAATACTCACCCATTGCTCCACCACACGTTTTTAGCATATCCTACAACTGACTAGTTTTGCAAAGATCATCATTTCACTCTAACATATTTCAGGTGGATCTTCAGAATTACAGTTTTATGGCACACTAATAAATGTCCGTCTAATGAAAGCTGGATACTGTTGATGTAATAGCGCATCAGTGCGCTTTGTAACTCTAGCTGCACTGTACTACTTTCCTCACACAGACTGTCTGCTTATCTCTCTTTCCTTCGCCTGTAATTAATGTGCCCTACTTTTATGTTCACGCTATGTGTGTGTGTGAGAGAGAGACAGATCAGGATCATTACATCCCACTCAACAGCTCTTGGGCTCCTTATCACACAGACAGCGCTGAACTTCCAACTCTCTCTGATCAAACACTCTCCCTCATCTGCCTGTATACCGCTATAAATGAGCTCTGTTTTATCATCTAACTGAGTGTTTGTTTCAATCCATGCAGCTTTTGATCTGAATATGCAAACGAAGGAGTTGCTCTTAATAGAGTTGTGCTTATAAACATTTATGTAAATAAATGCTGCCCTCTAGTGGTTATGACGTGTCTTTTAGAGTAATGGATATAGCTTCGGGATCCAGTGGATATTCCATCACAAAAATGTCTAAACAAAACATTCAACATTAGAATTTCATTATGAACCAGTATTTTATTCAGTCTGCGTCATATTTTCTTTTACCTTCTGTATTTTTGTTCATTTTTTGAATACTGGGGAGGTCATTTGACCTGTCCATGTTGGCATCGGTCTAATTGAACTTGATGAATTTGCACCTAATAGTACATTTTTATTGGACATGTAAACTTTGACGTAAGCAATAATAGATATGGAAGTTCTTAAGCCTGCTAATTTTTCTTTCATAATTACATATGATTATATGGTTAGTTTATTATTTGTATTTATTAACATTGCTTTACCCCTCAGAACAGACCTGCAAGCCATTTTTGGGTCATAAACCAGCAGTTGACAATTTTTCCAGATTTCATGTTCATTGATGTAAATACTATAAGAGGGCATTTGTGTTCATTTGTGATATTTCTTTTAAAGGGGGTGAAAATAAGAGTGTGGTTTTGGCAAGCACTGCTATCCAACTACTTGATGACAGGAAATCTCCTATAGTGGCAGGTACATGTTTTCTTATTTTAAAGCTATGTGATTATATTATAATATATTGTTTTTTAAATGTATTGTTGGATAAAATCATTATAGTCATTATATTAAATGTGTTTGTATGACACCCAAAGCTGTGGGAATTCAAATGAAGCTGGAATTCTTTCAGAGGAAATTTTGGACAGCCAGTCGGCAGGTAAGCACAGAAATATATATTTATCCGACCAGACCTTCTATAACTGATGTATTAAACCGTGTATTATTAGCTGCTGCATAAGAGCTCTGTTTATGAGAAATAATGTACAAGAGACCATGCTAGATAAACAGATGTAACTCTTTATAAGCAAGTATCTGTATATAAATACCATTAATGTATGCATTTGCTTCATGTCTTTGCCATTGCATCTGTCCACGCAGTGTAATGCTCTGGATGGCAAATGTACCATCAGCTGTGATAATGAGGTAAGTGTGACTGTTTCTCTGCCTTTGGCCATATTTTCAATGATGGAGCTCATAAAATGCCCTGTATTCTCCACATACTCATTATACAATGGCCATTTCTGGAACATGACAGACTTACTAGATCAGTCTGCACGTATGATAAATGACATAGGACAATGCCTTATAGCATTTCTCATTTTAAATTCTAGGTCTTTTATTAATGGCTTTGGTATAAAAAGACATAAAATGCATATTAGTTTACTGTCTCGTTGCATTTGGCCTGAAAATACATTTTAAAAATGTAACTGAAAATATGCTCTGAAAAGTTCAGTGGAGGTTTAACAAAATCTTCTACTTTTCTCACTCATATTAGGACATTAAATGCTATCTCATAGACAACAATGGCTTCATCCTGGTCTCTGAAGACACTTCTCAGGTATTGCATATGGACAATTGTATTACATACAGCCATTCAGTATCAATATTGATATAAAATAGAAATTATGACTGTCCATAATGCGTTTCCCACAGACAAACCTCTTCTTTGGAGAAGTGGAAGGAGCTGTCATGAACAAACTGCTTCTGATGGGCTCATTTAAGAAGTGAGAAATGAAAGCACACACACACACACACACACACACACAAATAGATAAAAGTATACACTGTTCATATTTTAACCTTGGGTTTGTAATTAATATGTTAAATTAATGAACCTGCATAGCCAGTCTTCAAGATGTTTCACTGTAAACCCAGTGTAAACACTCTTATTTGCATATTTATGAGGTTAATAAGTCTGGTTGGACAAGTACAGCATGCAACGAGTATGCAACCTGTTTTAATATCTATAAAAAAATTATTCTCTTCATCACTCTGGAACACTGTAAATAGTCTTTTTGTTGTTAAAAATATCTAAACATTCTTAAAAAAAGATCAATTGAGTCTTATTTGTCCAGTTGTTTTTAGAGAATATATCCTGAATTATTTTTCTTATCCTACTGGCAAATCGTTTTTTTCTTGTCTTAAGCATAAACCTCTCTAAATTTAGTTATATTTAGATAAAAAAAATAATCTGATGTTTTACTTCATAAATATTTAATGAGGCCTGCATTGTTTAGCTTAAGATTAGTTGTCTGTCCATTCTAGCACCACGTTGTTTCACAATTTAAACTTTTAGCACTAAAATATGGCGCCAAATGCAGTGTCGGAAGTGGCGTTAAACTTTCAAAAATACAATCATTAAAGAGTCAATATTATGCCCTGTTACAAAGTCTTGATTTTGGTTTTGGAAATTGGTTTTCATGCTTGAATGTTAAAGAAAACTCCTTGACATTGTTGCAGCATGTCTCTTCCCAGACTGGCTGTAATGCTCTGTTTAGTTTCAGTCTCTATGAAGCACAATGCGTTCTGATTGGTTGGCTGGACCAGTTGCGATTAGTCAACTGCTTCGAGCATGTTTCAGAAATGTCACCCCCTTACCATAACCAGCTGCGTCCGAAATTGCATGCTCTCTTGAGTAGGTACTATTTTACGTTATTTACTAAGTAAATACTTCACGATCACTAAAAATAGTACATTCTATGAGTGTGTGTAGTATGAATGTAATCTGAACATACTACATTCACCATGTTGTCATTATCATGTGACCTACCAGTGTCAGTTTTGTCGCTTCACTGCCATTCATAAATTCTCCCGTGGCATCATGAGATAGTAAAGTGTCCATCGTATGCACACTTCAGAATCTCACAGGAAGTTTTAGGTCATCCAGGTACTTTTTGCCTGCTCTTTTATGAGAACTGTGAATTCGGACATATTTCATTTGTCACATACTGTTTTTCGCCTACTATAAAGTAGGGAAGTATGTGATTTTGGATGCAGCCTAGGAGTTTCAACACACTACTAACTCAACTTAACCAGGCCTCGCCCCCTTTATTAATTAATTTATTTTTGCATATGCCTTGGGCAGGAATTATTTAAATGAGGAATATTGATGCGTGTACGTTCCCAGAAGAAAACTCAAGACTACAATCGAGGTGTTTCAGGGAGTTCAGAAACAGTGCCTTTTTCAGACCTATTTCATGCTCAAACAGCAACATTACACTAAAGAAAGTTGAAAATATAAAAAAGCATAATAGGTCCTCTTTAAAAATTCCTTAACCCAGGGTGGCTTTAACCTGGGGTTGAGTTTAGTAAATCTGCTTCTGCTTTTGTTCCTGCTAGGATTAATTTGTATGACTATCAGGCTCTCTGTAAAGAGTTCGCAGGCAGCAGTGACAGCGCACGCACTTTACTGGATGTGAGTACGCTATCATCTGTGCTGTAGTGTTTGACTTCAGTGCCTCTGGATTCTATTTCCTGTCACCATTGACATGCTGCGCTCTTCCTTTCAGCCCTTCACCACTGTGAAATGGCTCTTGACAGAACTTGTCATGTGAGATATAACCCTTTTGCATTATAATTATTATTGTCAGCTTGGGGTTTTCAGTCTGTGTTTATGAATGAGAATGTGTCTTTATCACAGATTTCTTCTGGAGTTTAACCTGTATAGCTGGTGGAACTGGGACTCGACAGTCAAAGGTATCAGTCCATATATGACATGTTAATGGGGTTACATGCTCCTGTGAGCATGCCCTTGTTATTTTCCATTTCTTCCACATGATATATAATAGATATTAGATTTTAATCTAATAAAGGACTAAAAAGACTATAAATCTCAATTAATCTGTAGTGCGATGACATATTAATCACACATAGCAGAAAATGTAGTTTATGTACACTGTCATGTCTGCTATCATGACCATAATGCAGACCAAAAACAATATATTATAATACATATAAATAATGATATATTGTTTTAGTTGTAAATTAGGGAAAGTATTTCATGGTAGCTAAATCTAAAGATAATTTTGTCCATAGTTACTTTATTTTAGTAATAAGATTTTTTTTTCTTCCCGGAAATATTTATTTGTTTGTTTGTTTAGGGGGAAAAAATCATTTTATAGTTTTAGCAGGATATTAAATATGGCAATGGTCTTGGCGGACTAGATCTGCTACGCTGCTGCTGCAGATTGTTGTTGTTGCTGCTGCTGCAGAGCAATTATGGACTTGCTATTGCTTGCTAATAAATACATAGACAAGCTGCTGTGAGCATGTAAGATATGCTGCTGCTGCATAAATAGACATACATAAATCCCGCAGCAGATCTAGGCAGGTGGAGCTGGGGGAGGTATGAGGTAACTCTGAAAGCACGCAAACAGCAAACAACAAACCGGACTATTTAAATGTTGAACAAGCAATCTCATAGGCTGCAGGATTGCTTGCAGATTGCATGTCTCTAGAGTTTGAACTATATATATATATATAATTGAGTGTGTCTAGAGTCTAGAGCATGATAATATACATTGAGATGTGCATTTAAGCAGATGGTTGAGTTGAACTGAGTGTGATGAGTATTTTTTCATGTGTGCAGCCCAGAGAGCTCAGAGGACAATGATGGTGCCATGTGACACAGAATACCCAGCCTTTGT
Organism: Rhinogobio ventralis; assembly: GCA_039654625.1. Taxonomy (NCBI): domain Eukaryota; kingdom Metazoa; phylum Chordata; class Actinopteri; order Cypriniformes; family Gobionidae; genus Rhinogobio; species Rhinogobio ventralis. The sequence goes on from CM077213.1 coordinate 6,502,803, forward strand.
CTCTGAGCGCACCATCAAAGAAACCACAGGGAACATTGACTGTAATGGCTGTATACGGTGAGAACATCTGTGTATATCTATGAGTGTGCGTGCTTATTTATAATGCACAGCATAAATGAGTGGAAAGTGGCATTTTTTTAAAACACAAATGCATTTGCATGTTCTGATGTCACATTGTGCTGTCTTTAAAGTGATATAGATTAAAAAGGCTGCTATGCTAGCATTTGCTTTGTGAAAATGCACTTTATATTTAGCTGGCGCCTCTCACTAAAGTTATCAGTCAAGCAACAGCTGAAGTGCCATTAAACCACACCTGCTAGCATTTTATAATAACTTTATATGATATGCATTTATATTTTATATATATTAATATTTTACATTATGTGATCTTAAAATTCTAAATGTATAACATGAAAACATATGAAACTATGATTAGTTAATTATAAATGTTATTAAAATTCTTAATATTCTTCTAATCTGACCTATCATGGCACATATATTTAACATAAAGTATAAAGTATAAAATATATATTATATTTAATATACAACTGAGAGGGCTTAGATGTGAACATATGACAAAAACAACTTTTTGTCACCTTCATGCTTCTAATTAAAAAGCGACTGGTTAGAACTGTGAGAGAGGCAACTCTGTGCCACGTATAACTGACTCCTTTCTGCAGAAAGCTGTTTTAGTCTGTATGTGGTTATGAGTGTAAAGATAGTGTGATCTGACAGCATTAAACAGAGCTGCGCTTCACTGTTTCTCACATCTTTATTTCTGACATAAAGTGCTGTGTGTTGCTAAATGTTATGCAGACAATAATGAGTGTTATCGGAAATAAACAGATATCCACAGTATTACGAAACTATCACATGCATATTTATAAAGATATACATTTATTTTATAGATATAAAAGATATTAAGATATTATTTAGATTAAAAATATACAGATTAGATAAAGATATGTGTATTTAGAGTTAAACTGTTTATTTAGAGATATTGAATTATATAATTTTGTTAAAATCGGCATGAAACAGAAGTTCCAATAGTCTTTTCTTCCCTATTGTGAGGTATATCCAAGGGAAAAGGCTTTTCGAACAGCAAAAAATGTAGGACGGGACTTGATTTTGTCCATGTGGAATTGATTGGATGGTTGTGGTTTGCTATTGGTGGATCTCATGTGAGTGACAGGTTGCCCCGCCCTCACGCCAGTAAACACATCATCAGAGAAGAGAAGAGATGAGCTGCAAGAGGGAGGGGAAGTTATTTTGATTAAGGATTATGAGGGCGCAATTAAAATGTGCACAGATAAATTTAATTTAATTAAATAAGCACTGCAATATTCCATGAAAAAAAAAAGTCATGGTGATTTTTGTGTGTGTTTGGAAGTGTCCTTTTTTTGTCATCAGGTAAATAACAAACACTGTTACTGTGTACAGGAATCCTACTTCTTCATATCTGTGTGTTTTCCCACTCAGGACATTTGTGATTCAGCAGATTCCCAGTAGTAACCTGTTCATGGTGGTTGTTGAGAATAAATGTGACTGTGGTTCCGCCCCTCCGGTTACCATGGAACCCATTGAGATCATTTATATCCTTTCATAAACTAAAAACATCAGCTTGTTTAACATAAGTGTTTGTATAATTATCAGCCTTGACCTCTGAGCACATAATGAGTCTCTGAAGTGCGACAGACTGAAGTTTCAAAAGGATCGCAGACGGCCTCAGTCCTGTCATCCATTTCATCCGGAGGTACAGAGAGAGTTTGTGTGTATTATATATAATAACCATATCATATATGCACTTCATTACCATCATTTTATTTTAAATATATAAAATTAATAGTATAAAAAATAAAAGTAGACCTAGTAGGACTGCCCCTTAATAGTAGACCAAACGTTAGAAGAGGCTTGGTCAACAAAAATGTAATTGGTCGGTTGGTCACAGAAAAAAAAAAAAAACTCCACAGGAAGTAACGAAGTCAAACAGTCCATGACAGATCATTAACATGGCTGGTTCGCATGGTAATTGTCTTTTTTTACTTGTGTTGTAATTGGCAATCTAAAGTGTGGGATCATTTCGGGAGGGTAAAGGATGACTCTAAAAAGGTGACTAGTCGACTAATGGCTTAAATGAACAACTTGGAAAAATCTTTGGTCAGGGACCCATGTGTAACAGACGTAGGCCAGCAAGAGCTGTATGTGTAAACTTCCCTGGCCTCAAGAGTCACACTGACGTTATGTTGTTATGTTATGTTGTATAAATAGTAAAGTTTCGAGTGTGCTTATATGGGTAAAACCCCATTCAATCTGCATGTAAAATGCTTATCCATATCACGACTGAAAGAAAGTACACTCAAAAAAGTTTTAGTGGGCCATTCACTTTTCAATTATACACCTCTTGCGGGCTTTCAGCTCATTTTGAGTCATTTTGTAGCTGAAAGTTGAATCTGTAAAGTGTGTAAATGTATGTATGTGGTCATGACTTGTAGTGTTCTTTTCAGACTATTTAAAGGTGCTGACTATTTAGGAAGCATGCTAAGTTTAAATAGTTTGCTAATGCCAATTATTCTACTTTGAAATGTGCGTTCCAGTTAGGAATGTCGGTTTTTGTTTTGGTCTGGGTGATCCCGCCCACTGCCAATTTACACAATACTATTTTGACACCCCGGGTTGCCAGTTGGCGGAAAACAAAGCATATTGCAGCCATGTAAATCGCTATCCATCTAAAAAGCTCTATGACCAGAGGCATATTAAAACAAAAAATATTGTTTTTTTTTCGATTTCTATTGTCAGTTGCAATTGTTCTTGTTGTGCTTTTCTGAGGAGGAAGGGGCAACTCTCTCCAACTATTTTGAATTTGAACTGAAGGTCTCATTTCAACCGCTATATGTCCATATTACATACATACTGCACCTTTAATACTCTACAAAATGAGTTTTTCTCTATGTGCTTGCTAACCCTAACTATGTATTTTTCTCAACAGGAAAATGCTATGGAATGTGGATCAGCGAATTCTTTGAGTTTTCCAGTGGTGGCCATTTTATTCCCAGTTTTGTCATTCCTGGTCAGCAGGTGACCTCTGACCCCTTGCCCTGACCCATTAGGCTTACAATACACTCAAATCAGAGAGCCTTGCTTCCACCAAACATGAAGTCTCTGTCCACTGAGACAAAATCATCTTAGTGATGTCTGGATTACTGAAGATAGATGATATTTATTACCGTCAAAGACAGTGTTAGAATGTGCTGAGTGTTTTATTCTTACATGTGGACCAGTGAACATACCTGGATATGAGTGGCTGCCACGAGCCGTCACAGCTAACCGCAGTCCATGTAGCTGTTCTTCAAGGTTCTTTCATAAACCTCAACTTTAGTCTTAATCTGTACTGTTAAGCACAGACAAAAACTGAGCAGAAATCTAATTTATATAATTATTATTTGCCTGCTTCTCAGATTGATTCGGCATTTAATATGAAGTCTTAAGATGCATGATGTGACAAAATAGGAATATTTCACAGTGCTGTTTGTAAGAATAGCATACATTGTCATCAAAAGATGAGATGTGGATTCTTCACAAACTTTATAAGTTTTGCCTGCCTAAAAAAAGTACTTGGAAAATAACTTAATTGCCTATTCCCTTTACATCAAAGGAAAGCCATGTTATGTAAATAAAAACATATTTTCCATCAGTTTTCTGTCATTTAATTCAATTCTCTGGATGCACTATTTGTAATCTTTAGGTTATAATAAGGCAGAGATATCTCATTTCTCTTAGAGGACCTGCAACTTGAATTTTAGCACTGAAAGCAATCAAATCTGACAACTATCATAGCTTTTTCAGTGCAAAGCACACAAAACTTACATTTATGCTAAAAAGTGGCAGCACGGTTGTCAGAAATTCACTGTAAAAAAAAATATTGTGAGAGTGTTTGCCGTGTTTATGTCACGGCATATTGGTACCTGTATATTGTAAAATGTATAACTGTAAAATCAATTAATAATATAATGTTAGCATACCAACTGACTTGAATTACTAAAATCAACTTTTATTTACTATATACTCATGTTTTAACGGTGCACAGGGTCATACACACAAAGACACTGAAACAATGCAATAAACATTAACTACAGGTGCTGGTCATATAATTAGAATATCATCAAAAAGTTGATTTCACTAATTCCATTCAAAAAGTGAAACTTGTATATTATATTCATTCAATACACACAGACTGATATATTTCAAATGTTTATTTCTTTCCATTTTGATGATTATAACTGACAACTAAGGAAAATCCCAAATTCAGTATCTCAGTAAATTAGAATATTACTTAAGACCAATACAAAGAAAGGATTTTTAGAAATCTTGGCCAACTGAAAAGTATGAACATGAAAAGTATGAAAGAAAAAAAAACTGTGATCCACTGTGGTCCACTGTGTCAGAAAACACAGTGGACCAACACCAGCAGATGACATGGCACCCCAAACCATCACTGACTGTGGAAACTTTACCCTGGACCTCAAGCAATGTGGATTGTGTGCCTCTCCTCTCTTCCTCCAGACTCTGGGACCCTGATTTCCAAAGGAAATGCAAAATTGACTTTCATCAGAGAACATAACTTTGGACCACTCAGCAGCAGTCCAGTCCTTTTTGTCTTTAGCCCAGGCGAGACGCTTCTGACGCTGTCTGTTGTTCAAGAGTGGCTTGACACAAGGAATGCGACAGCTGAAACCCATGTCTTGCATACGTCTGTGCGTAGTGGTTCTTGAAGCACTGACTCCAGCTGCAGTCCACTCTTTGTGAATCTCCCCCACATTTTTGAATGGGTTTTGTTTCACAATCCTCTCCAGGGTGCGGTTATCCCTATTGCTTGTACACTTTTTTCTACCACATCTTTTCCTTCCCTTCGCCTCTATATTAATGTGCTTAGACACAGAGCTCTGTGAACAGCCAGCCTCTTTTGCAATGACCTTTTGTGTCTTGCCCTCCTTGTGCAAGGTGTCAATGGTCGTCTTTTGGACAACTGTCAAGTCAGCAATCTTCCCCATGATTGTGTAGCCTACAGAACTAGACTGAGAGACCATTTAAAAGGCCTTTGCAGGTGTTTTGAGTTAATTAGCTGATTGGAGTGTGGCACCGGGTGTCTTCAATATTGAACCTTTTCACAATATTCTAATTTTCTGAGATACTGAATTTGGGATTTTCCTTAGTTGTCAGTTATAATCATCAAAATTAATAGAAATAAACATTTGAAATATATCAATCTGTGTGTAATGAATGAATATAATATACAAGTTTCACTTTTTTAATGGAATTAGTGAAATAAATCAACTTTTTGATGATATTCTAATTATATGACCAGCACCTGTAAATACCTTAAAATGTAACAAAACATCATATGAATCATAGCAAACATAAGAAGCAAATCTATTAAATAAAATTAATCAAAAGTGCGGCTTCATGGCATGTCCTTTTACTGTTTTTCATCATATATATATATATACACTCACCTAAAGGATTATTAGGAACACCATACTAATACTGTGTTTGACCCCCTTTCGCCTTCAGAACTGCCTTAATTCTACGTGGCATTGATTCAACAAGGTGCTGAAAGCATTCTTTAGAAATGTTGGCCCATATTGATAGGATAGCATCTTGCAGTTGATGGAGATTTGTGGGATGCACATCCAGGGCACGAAGCTCCCGTTCCACCACATCCCAAAGATGCTCTATTGGGTTGAGATCTGGTGACTGTGGGGGCCATTTTAGTACAGTGAACTCATTGTCATGTTCAAGAAACCAAACGATGCCCAATTGGCACTAAGGGGCCTAAAGTGTGCCAAGAAAACGTCCCCCACACCATTACACCACCACCACCAGCCTGCACAGTGGTAACAAGGCATGATGGATCCATGTTCTCATTCTGTTTACGCCAAATTCTGACTCTACCATCTGAATGTCTCAACAGAAATCGAGACTCATCAGACCAGGCAACATTATAACATGGTTATTTCAGTCAAAGTTGCTCTTCTATCAGCTTGAATCAGTCAGCCCATTCTCCCCTGACCTCTAGCATCAACAAGGCATTTTCGCCCACAGGACTGCCGCATACTGGATGTTTTTCCCTTTTCACACCATTCTTTGTAAACTCTAGAAATGGTTGTGCGTGAAAATCCCAGTAACTGAGCAGATTGTGAAATACTCAGACCGGCCCGTCTGGCACCAACAACCATGCCACGCTCAAAATTGCTTAAATCACCTTTCTTTCCCATTCTGACATTCAGTTTGGAGTTCAGGAGATTGTCTTGACCAGGACCACACCCCTAAATGCATTGAAGCAACTGCCATGTGATTGGTTGATTAGATAATTGCATTAATGAGAAATTGAACAGGTGTTCCTAATAATCCTTTAGGTGAGTGTATATATATATATATATATATATATATATATATATAATTCATGATAATATGATAATTCATTGTTTTTACTTCCAAAACCCATAAATTTGACAGTATTTTACAGTTAAAGGGGTCATGATGACATGAAAACAAAATTTTATTCTTTTGACATATAAACAGTTTTTGTGTCATGAAAACTATTAAAGCTATTTCATAGCTTAAACCGTCCACAGTAAAAAATTATTAAAAATAATATACAGAATACAGATACCCGTTAAATTTAAGAAGTACTTAATGCGCTGCTGACTACAGGACTCAATGAATAGTAAAAGAACGTCCTGTTTAAACAACGTCTGCGTCTCTGTACATCCTGGATCGCGTTGGAGAATTATATGTTTGTTGAGAGCATTTTACTGTATTTTGTAAACGATGGCACAGTATATTTGAGAGTTTGCAAAGAAACTTTTGTTGAAAGATGAACTTTCAAGTTTTAACTGTATTGGATCCATAGACTGATGATGTTGGATTGCATCTGATAGCAGCTACATCCCAAAACGTAAGTAAACAATTTAATATGTAAATGATGGTTTTATATGGATAATGTTTTAAAAGCAATAGCGAAGGGGCCGTTGATACTTTTTTCTATGGAATGACGTTAGGTAAACATAACTATGACAATTTACTGACAAGCCTTATAGGAGCGACCTATTAAAAATGTATAATTTCAGACAGAGGGATGGTTAAAAATAAATTGTATTAATATTATAATATATTTAATATCTTAAGTTCCACACCAAACACTGAATAATGAAAGTAAATGCCTATTTTTCTGCAAGTAAAGATACTTTATAATGGATATACTGTAGATAATGAAACAACAGAGGCTCATCAGTGCACCAAACTGTAGACTTGATCTCCTGCGTTTGAGTGAACTGGTTTGTCAGGGATCGTGCAGTACAGGTGGTAAACATTCTTAAGAAAGACAGAAAGATAGAAAAGACACACAGAATAAATATCGTGGCATTCTGTTCATGTTGGACATCTCATTTGTTTATGTGGGTTTGTGGTGTGACAGTGTGTTCACACATACCTCATTTTCCTCTGTATTTTCCTCTTTCTGTTGTTTATTGACCGAAACACCTGTAATGCAATGCAGAAGCATCATATCACTTTAAAGAACATGTTGACCTTCATGAACAAGCTCTCTTTCATTAAGCTTTATAGGGACAGTTCACCCAAAAAATTAAAATTAGCCCATGATTTACTCACCCTCAAGCCATCCTAGGCGTATATGACATTCTTCTTTCAGATGAATACAATCGGAGTTATATTAAAAAATTTCCTGGCTAATCCTGGCTTTATAATGGCAGTGAATGGCAGCCCAAAATTTAAAGTCCAAAAAAGTGCATCCATCCATTATAAAAGTAATCCATGCGGCTCCGGTGGGTTAATAAAGGCCTTCTGAAGCAAAGCGATGTGTTTGTGTGAGAAAAATATCCACCTTCCGTATTCAACGATAGAAGCGTAACTGGCGCGACGATGATGTTGTATGTATCGTAGGCATTTTGAACTGCGAGAGGTGTTACACTTTCTTCATAAGCTGAATACGGATGGTGGTCTGGTGGAACAAAGAAGGTCATATACACCTAGGATGGCTTGAGGGTGAGTAAATTATGGGATAATCTTTTAGGTGAACTATCCCTTCAATGCATTTTAAGCTTTGACATTTTGTACACAGTCTCTTCTCAGACTCATTGTGCAACAGTGTTGTGATGAATTTAGTATTTGTCCCACTTCTTCCTTATGAGTGATTGGTGTCTTTAAGATTCTCAATATCTAAATATGAGCATCAAAAATGCTGTTTTGATTTTATTCCTCTACGATATGACCACTTTAATGAAAGAAACATGTTATTACCTGAGGGCTGGTAAACTGAATTTTCAGACATAATGAAAGAGTAAGTCGCTGCAGGATCTGGTGTGCTGTCCTGATGGGACTCTGGGTGTTCGAGGCCTTTGGAAGAACAGCATGATAAAGAGGGTCAAACAGAGACAATAGAAAACCATCCAAAAAAAAGAGGACAAATGTGAAATGGCTTACCCTAAAGTTTCACACATGGTGTGTGAAGATGCATAGTGCTTTGACGTCAGTGACATTAAACACAATAATGCATGATTTGATACCAAACAGGATGCACCATGATTGAATGTGTGCATTTGCAAAATAGATCATTTACTGAGAATGAGGTTCTCTCACCTACAGATATGGGCTGAGATGTGGCCGGTACAGAAGTGATCAGAGAATATGTCTCTGCAGGTCCAGAACTCTAAAAAACAAAGAATAACATAAAGGTCATGTCCCTTTAAGAACTTCTTACTCATTATGGTATTATAAATATTTATTACCTTGTGATTTTAAAGATTGTAAATGCACAGATACTCACCATACCGAATCCTTGACTGGGCACATCTGATGTTATTGATCTCATCTTATTGCTAAGAATCAAACATTGATCATGATTATGGCATTTTCATACAAGGTGCTAACATTTACACTCATAGTTCTTAGACTACAAAAAAATATATTTATATCACAGACTACTGAAAAAGATGTCATGCAATGCAGAAGTATTCTGCATTAAATAGTCATAACACTTTAAATAACAAATGTTTTAACCTTCATGAACAAGCTTTTTGTCATAATTCAGACTGAATTGAGTGGGGAAAAAAATTACCGTCGTCGTCTTTTTTTACCTACAAAACAATGAGCATTATATGTTCAGTCTGTACTGAACAAAATAAAGGCCAGTATATACACCAGAACAAACATAAGAACATGCATTTGAAAACTTTACTTACATGCAAACCACAGACAGATGAGTCCAGACAAGATGACACCAACAGTGGAAACCAGCATTATAATAAATAAATCTGTGTCAAAACAAAACCAACACTTTAATCCATGTTTATGTGCATTATGGTAAAGTTTAATTTGGTTTTATATTAGTCCACCTGCCAATTGAAGTAATACACAAAAGATTGAGAAAATGTATATAGATTTGTTTTACTTTTGTTGTGTGCATGTAAATGTTTTACAGAGATTTGAAAGAGAACGTCTAATTCATGCAACAGTCAAATCAATTAAAAATGGAAGCACAACAGAAAAAGGAAAAACCTTTGTTTTGTGGATGCTGTGCTGTGGTTGGACTTTCAGTATGATCTGTTGAAACGTGAACATCAGGAACATCTGCATCAGAAAAGACCTCAAATTAAATCATATTTGACCAAAGCATGATGATTATATACAGCCAGTTCACACCGTACAGAAAGACGTGCCAATGCATACAATCACCAGATTAAAGGATGTCACTTCTCAGACAAACACTGATTCAATGTTAAATCTGTAAAAACACGAGCTGACCAATGGCATCACGGTGACAGACGCCAACAGGGGTAACACACTGATCTGATAAAACCAGACAAAGTGCCTGTTGTCATTTGTTGCTGTCTGTTGATGGAGTGTGAATTGGCTGGCTCTTGTATGTAGATAGTGGTTAAACATGAGATCATTCATTTGGGGTAAATCAAACAGGCAATATTTGGTTTTATTAATCTATTATTTGTTCCAGAGCAAACCCGATTTGGGTTAAGGGTAAAATTAAGTGTGATAACTTTATATTTAACGTTAGGCTATTTATCTTAAATCCTGTAGGGCCTACTGGAGCACTGCTTTTGGAAGTTTGACTGAATTGTTTGCATGTTTATTTCCTATTGTCTTTTATAATGGCTTTTGTTGTTAATTTAAATATTATTGTTCAATAAATATTATTTTATTTAAATAATATGTGAGAAAGGGTCCGTTAGTGATTGCAATAGTGAGTCAACAGTTGACTTCAGTGACCGTTACAATATGATGGCGACAAAAACGAAAGTTGTTTTAGTGCTGTCTTTGGAAATCTTTTAAAAGGACAAAGATATCGCTTTCCTCGGCGGACATTCAAACTGCTTTTTTATAATAGTTATTATGGACATCGACCTGAAGGAGGAATACTATATCAGATGCAGGTAATACACTGGTTTAGTTGATCTCTCTCTCATAATACCATAATACTCTACATAATACAATGAGCTTCAATGAAGCAACTCCTAACGTTAACGTTTTAGAATTAGTAACGGAGGCTTGGGATCAACTGTCAAACTGTTAACTTGAGATTTGAATCCATGGCAGAAGGAAGTAGTTCTGCACAAAAGAGATTAAGACATTCCGTTGTTGTTTCTGATTTATTTACACACTTGTGCCGTCGAACTGTTGTATAAACGCAAAATCACACTCGTAGCCGTGCTATATGGCTGTATATATTAGCACGTTGTGATTACCTACAGCCGAATCACAGCCGTGCTGATATACAGACATATCGCACTGCTACTCGTGTCATAATGCTAATTTAATGTTTGGGGGGGAAATGCAATTCCTAAACAAATAAACATTGAGAAAAGCTGCATAATCAAAGTAAAGTTGTGAACTTTCATGCTGCTCAATGTTTGGAATTTTTACCTGTGCAGAATTGAGCCTTGGTTGAGCTAATGGATCCCAGATAAATCCAAAATATAGGCCTAGTGATTTAGCAATGAGGAAGAGTGGATGAGCTTACGTGTGGTTCCCTTTGTTGTGCTGGTTGGCAGTATTGACTTGGAAAAGTCTACAAATATATAAATAACATATTGCAAGGGGAATCACTTTTGAGAAAGGAATCGGTTTTCAATTTTAATTCAGAATAACAAAAATTGTTATCAGTAACTTATCAGCTGTAAATACCGTATACCAATTATCACGTCATTCAAGGTGTAACAATAATTTATTTTTGATTTTACAAACTCAATTACTCACAGGTTGTCATGGCTGTCGTAACATGTGCATCTGGTGTTGAAACTGTAAAGATGGTTTACCATTATTATTACAGGGAGAAATTGCAATATAACTTAATGTAACTTTGTTCTACAGGTCTTGTACAGGTTTATATCCAATGAGGACTTGAATGAGTTGATGACTTGACTTGATGAGTTGATTAGTTATATACTGTAAACAGACACTAAGTTTGCTTTCAATAATCCTGCTGTACAGAGAAACATTATAAGAGTGAATAATCCATATCATAGACTCATGAAGCTGAATAATGAGCTTCAGTAAATCACATTAATACTTTCATGCTGCTCATCTGGACTCTTTACTTGTGCAGATTTGAGTCTCGGTTGAGCAAACGGATCCCAGGTATATTTTTTAATCCAATATATAGGCCTTATGATTTTACCAATGATGAAGAGGGGATGGACTTACATGTGGTTTTCTTTGTTGTGCTGGTTGGCAGTTTTGACGTGGAAAGTAAGTCTACAAATATATATAAATAACATATTGCAAAGGGAAATCACTTTTGAAAAGGGAATCAGTTTTCAATTCAGAATAACCAGAAAAAGTGTTATCAGTAATTGATCAGCTGTAAATACTATATACCAATTATCATGTCATTCAAGGTGTCATAATTTCTTTTTGATTTTTACAAACATAATTACTTACAGGTTGTCATGGCTGTCATAACATGTGCAGCTGGTGTTGAAACTGTAAAGATGGTTTACCATTATTGCAACATTTAACTTTAAAGCAAATGTCTAAACAGTCTTTGTTGTGTATGGTACAGAGCCTTCATATACAAAAATAACTTTTCATACAATGTACAGTTCTTATACAGGTTTATATCCAATGAGGACTTTACTGAACCAAATGTGAGAATGAGTTGATATACTGTAAACAGACACTAAGTTTGCTTTCAATAATCCTGCTGTACAGAGAAACATTATAAGAGTGAATAATCCATATCATAGACTCATGAAGCTGAATAATGAGCTTCAGTAAATCACATTAATACTTTCATGCTGCTCATCTGGACTCTTTACCTGTGCAGATTTGAGCCTCGGTTGAGCAAATGGATTCCAGATATATTTTTGGATCAGACTTTTAAATCCAACATATTAATTCTGCATATTTACTTTTGCCATTGAGGAAGAGTGAATGAACTTACACATGGTTTCCTCTGATGTGCTGGTTGCCAGGTTTGACTTGGAATATGGGTCTGCTAATTTAAAAATAACATATTGCTCATGGTGAATCAGTTTTAATCCAGAACAACAAGAAAAAGTGTTATTAGTAATTTACCAGATGTACTGTATGTTTCAGAAGTAGACATTACAGGTAAAGCTGTTAAAACATTAATTGATCTTTTTGATTTACAAACTCAATTACAGGTTTTCATGTCTGCCTTAACATGCACATCTGGTGTTGAAAAATAGACAGTTTAAAATCAAACAACAAGACATTATTTTCATACTATGCTATAAGATGTAATTCTGCCCTGTACTGGTTTTCTGATGGAAATACATTTTTAATCAATAAATAAATATCTCAAGACTCACTTTGCATCGTTATTGTCACTGGATCAGCACAAACATCAGTATTAGCAATTTACTTATTTTATGTGATGGTTTGTGGTATTAGTTGGTTTGTCAAAATACAACAGTATGATAATATCAGCACTTCAAAGGTTGTTTTAAACTGACTGTCAATCACTTAATGTGCAATTGGTTCTTTATTTGCATGTGTAAAAATCATAATTAATCAAGTCATAATGTCATATGATGAGCTTAACCATAGCATATTTCTGAAAGATACTTAAATTGAAATACTTCTGACTTAAACTCAAGCGTATTAATTTGTGTAATAAAAGAGAGTTCAGAAAGTGCTTCAGGACAGGAATGACTATAAGAATTTACAAAACAAAGTTTTAAAATATTAAATAAATTGCTTGTAGTTTTTTTCCATCATAGGTACCTATGCAGAAACAAGCTTCTTTCTATAGATGTGTCAGATATTGTCTAGCTTTGACAAGATCAGCTGAAGCGACTCTTCCTTCCTGCCTAAATTTATCAGATATTTCACTTGCTAAAGTCACACAGAAGCGCTTGTCTGAAAATAACCTACAAGTTATTCTGTGTAAGAAGATTTCACAGATCACCCTCTACTGACTCACTATCCAACAGCATCCCACAACTTAAATTACAGTAAGAAGTCCTCACCTCTGATGGTGTTTGTGTCACTGCGTGGTGATCTGATCTCACGTTCAGTGCTGAGTGAATAATCACAGCTCAGCTGTCTGCTGTTCACTGACCGTGTGAAGAGTTCACTATGACTTGAATAAAACACACATTGATGTTCTCCAGACTGACTCCTCTGAGAGACACTTCTGTACAGATGCCCATCCTCAGTGTAGAAACTACAGGTGAAATCAGCTCTGACTGAAAGTGGTATTTCACATGATATGATGATCAGGACATCATTGTCACTAACACTGATGAAGGGTTTCTGAAGTGAACCTGTTTAATTCAAATAATACATAATTAAAAAAAACAAAAACATTGCAATAACAGTCTGTAACGCAGAAGAACAGCAGTGAAATATCTCACCTAGAACAATCACTGTGGCAGCAGGAGAATGAGATGATGGTTTATTAATCCCGAGCTCATGTATTGTGTAGAAGCAGTTAATGTGGACAGATGCAGGTGATTTCACAGCTGCCCATCTGAGCACTTCAGCACCTGTGAGATCGAGCTCACATGACCAACTGACTTTTATATTCTTCTGTTCTCTGTTTATGTAGAAATGACACTGTTCCACTGTAACATCTGCTGGCGTCTCACAGATCATCTTCACTGAGCTGGACTCTCTTAGGGCATCTGGAGACACTTTTAAAGCAGGAGCTTCTGCAACAACTAAAACAGATCAATCACTATGTTACATATTCTCACTGACCACTTTTCCATGCACTGTTTTCCAACCATCGTCTATGTTTTGGTCAAACTTTTAAACAGATTTAAACTCATAAAATGTCCTTGCAACAGCACCCAACTACACAATGAATGGAAAGGACAGCAGGTGTTTGTTTACTAGTTTAAAGCCCCCCTGCAGTCAATAATTTTGACCCTCAAAACTCATCATATATAATCAAAACAACATATTTGTTTTTGTATTTAGTATACGTGGAGTCATGAATATGCAAATTAGTTCCCGCCTCCACTCACTCACACCAGCTCAGACTCTGATCCACTTGGTTCACTGTAGTAAACGCTGCACAATGACAAGTGGAAAAATTGGTTTAATTCAGCCATATATTTTTGAACCAGAAACTTCAGAAGATTCAGTCATCTACAAGACAATGAGTTGAGGCTAAAAGCACACCCTAAGAAAAAAAAAAAGTTCACTACTCCCATGATTGCAGAAAAAAAATATATAGTTTGTATTGAACATTGATGGAACAACAGATTTTGTGTGAAAATAAATCATAAAAGTTTTTATTTTGTTTTAAAATCTTATAAATATATGAGGTGGCAAGGTGGGCCTTTTACCCCACACAAGTCTCGTCACCTCCATTTATATAGCGCTTTTACAATACAGATTGTTTCAAAGCAGCTTTACAGTGATAACAAATTGATTGCAAGAATGTTTTGGCTGTACAGCAGCTTTACAGGAAAGCCATTGTCCAGCTTATGTAAGTTTTTAGTTGATTCATTGTAAAAATCATTAGTTAGTAACTTGACTTAAGGGCTGCTTACACAGCACCGTTTCTAACCGAAAACAGAAAAACCTCAACGCATTCTGGCCGCTCATCTACACACGGGATAAAACCAGCATGGACAAAAGGCACACAGAATTGATACAAATATTTTCACTAAAATAATGTTTTTAATAGTGTCTTTTATTTTGATAAAATTCATTTTTGTTCAATAAATATACTGTAAAGATTCTCAAAGCATTGAAGGAGATCCCATAATAATTTAATATAGATTTAAAGTAGTAACAATTAATTATATTTTATTATATGATATGATTAATATCATATTTTTTTTTAAATATGATGGTTTCATTATAAATATGGTGATTTATCTCTAAGGTAGTTACTAGGGATGTCAATTTACACAAATTCCCATGAACGATTATCGTTTAAATTAACAATCGATTAATCATTAGCCTTAATACTGCAATATGTCTACAGCAGTGGCTTATAGTCAACAGCATGACAGGGTGTGCAGATGCTGCTCAACACCATGCTCCTCACCAAATGAATGAGAAGGGTTTAAATAAATAATAAATATAGGATTGTAAAATGAGTTGATGTGATTGATCATTTAATTAACTTATTTAATAATCAAATATAACAAATTCAGAATGTGTGGACGCGCTCTTCTGGAACAAAGCGCTGAACACGGCAACTAAACTCAATGAATTCACAATGATTTATTAAAATTGTATTCTCATTCATGGTATGTAATATGACAGTCCCAATCATAGTTATTATTAATTGTGCATTGCGCTTGTAAAGCTGAAGCGCTGAATGAACACCGGTACACTGAAGCTCTTTGCTAGCACGCATCCTATATGAGATTGATCAGATATATACAAAATAAATATAATATTACGAATTACATCTGCACAAAATGATGCCAACTGAAATTGAACTAAGTTACGTGCTATTCAGAATGCGTGGACGTTGTGGACGCGCTCTTCCTGGAGCAACGCTATGAAACAGGCAACTAATTTTCACAATTTCGTATTACAGAAGCAAATCTTAACTTGATTTAGGATTCTTATCCTATCTTACAAAATCACATTTTATCTGTAGTTAGGAAATCTTAAACTGTTCCATCAAGTTCGGTAATCAACTGTCAGGTCTGTTACCAAGCAACCAACAAAACAAACTGCTTCTGAGGTAAACCTAAAAAAAAATCAAAATGGAAAAACAACGGCGTGCTTTTAATTTCAGTGCGGCAGAGATTGAAATTGATAACCTCCGTTAAAGTTAAAGCCTGTTTTGTAAATCGCCTTTAAGATTTAAAAAAAAAAAAAAGTAAGGTGTTAGTCACTTGAAGAATGATCGGTAATGCCCGTGACTGCTCGTTGGCCTCGAATGTTGGTCGCAATTCGTCAACTAACTGCAAAATCATGTGTCGTGGGAGTCTGTAATTATTTACGAGCATTTTATTATCAAAGCACAAAACATCCTCTGGGTCCTCCAAAAGTCTCTCCACCATCAAACCTTGCTACTCTTCATCTTGTATAATTAATAAATGTAACGCTCTCTAGAAAAAGGATTTTTGTACTGTGATTTTTACCGTTGGATGTCCTAAAGTTAAGACAGCTTTTAGGATTTTTTGTTTAGTTAGGATGCTTCTGTAATACCCGTTTCCTATCCATAGTTAAGATAAGATTATGCACTTAAGAAATGTCATTCTTTAATAGCTTTTGTCCTAAATGAGGTCCTAACTGAAATTGCTATGGTTACCAAACAGATACAATAGGATTCTAAAGTTAAGCTGTTTCTGTAATACGACCCCTGATTCTTAACCAAATGCATCCTATATGAGAAATCAGATAGATATTGTGTAGCCTACACAAAAATAAACGGTAACGCTTTAGATTACAGCCCGGAAAGTACTGCTTAAGTAAAGCGTATTTACTGTGTAACTTTCTGTAATTATAGTGTAACTATAAAGTATGTATGTGTAGGTATAAGGGAACAATATGTAATATTTGGGGAATAAAGGGGTAACTATCAGGAAAATTAACAAATCATTTATACTGTGAGTATTTTTTAATTAAGGGGTAATTATCCATGTAGTTACAGGGTAAGTGGTGCTTTTTATTCCATGTAGTTACAGGGTAAGTATGAATCTATGGGCTGTAAATTAAAGTGGTGCTTGTTCCCCTCTTGTTTTATGTAGTTAGAGGGTAAGTACAATAGAACACGTACACAATCTGATATCACTCGTAAATCTTTATTTGAAAAACAAACAGTCAAAACAGTTTCAAAACAGATTTACAACACTTTTTATCCGTTTCTCTTGCTTGGCTTCATGCTCCTCTTGTTTCTTTTCTTTTTCGTTCTTGCCACAGATGAATCTTAAGAAGGAATCCCATGTCTCCAGCTATTCTGTATTATGTATTTAAAGAAAATACAGTACACCCAGAAATGTCCTCACCATTTACTTGTCTTTTACCCTCATGCCATCCGAGATGTATACGACTTTCTTTCTTCAGATGAACACAGAAAAATAAATGATCTCTTCTAATGAAAACTCATTTGGGTTCCTAAAAGTTGAAGCATCAAACAGCACATACAGCAATGACTACAGTAATCCATACAACCTCAATGGATGAATCAACGTCTTCTGAAGTGAAACGATAAGTGTTTGTAACAAACATACCAATATTTTACATTTTTTAAACTGTAGACTAATGAAAAAGAAGAGGAACAAGAGGAGCCAAGCAAGAAAAACAAAAAAGGGACAAAACGTGCCTCTTTCTGTCAGGACGTTATTATTTGAAATGAAAAGTTTATTTTAAAAAAAATAATAGTGTGTCATAAGAAGTGTCGTAAATCTGTTTTGAAAGTTGTTTTTCAAAAAAATGTTTCCGAGTGATATGAGATTTTGTACGTGTTTTTTATTGTACTTACCCTGTAACTACATGAAACAAGAGGGGAACAAACACCACTTTAATTTGCAGCCCGCAGATTCCTATTTACCCTGTAACTACATGGATAATTACCCCTTAATTAAAAAAGACTTACAGTATAAATAATTTGTTAATTTTCCTGATAGTTCCCCTTTATTCCCCAAATATTACATATTGTTCCCTTATAACTACACATACTTACTTTATAGTTACACTATAATTACAGAAAGTTACGCTGTAAATAATTTTTACTTACACAGTACTTTCCGGGCTGTAATCTAAAGCGTTACCAAATAAACAATATTACAACTTTAATTTGCACAAAGCAAACTTTATAGTCATGTCATAGTCAACCAGACTGACAGATGGAAGACAGGAGACGAGACGGTATGATTATTGGTAAGTAGAATGGTAAGGAGTCTGTAGAATCAACATGTACTGAGACAAGACCAGACAAAGAGTGAATGGTGACTGGGTGCATATACAGGTGCTGGTCATATAATTAGAATATCATCAAAAAGTTGATTCCATTCAAAAAGTGAAACTTGTATATTATATTCATTCATTACACACAGACTGATATATTTCAAATGTTTATTTCTTTTAATTTTGATGATTATAACTGACAACTAAGGAAAATCCCAAATTCAGTATCTCAGAAAATTAGAATATTACTTAAGACCAATACAAAGAAAGGATTTTTAGAAATCTTGGCCAACTGAAAAGTATGAGCATGTACAGCACTCAATACTTAGTTGGGGCTCCTTTTGCCTGAATTACTGCAGCAATGCGGCGTGGCATGGAGTCGATCAGTCTGTGGCACTGCTCAGGTGTTATGAGAGCCCAGGTTGCTCTGATAGTGGCCTTCAGCTCTTCTGCATTGTTGGGTCTGGCATATCGCATCTTCCTCTTAACAATACCCTATAGATTTTCTATGGGGTTAAGGTCAGGGGAGTTTGCTGGCCAATTAAGAACAGGGATACCATGGTCCTTAAACCAGGTACTGGTTGCTTTGGCACTGTGTGCAGGTGCCAAGTCCTGTTGGAAAATGAAATCTGCATCTCCATAAAGTTGGTCAGCAGCAGGAAGCATGAAGTGCTCTAAAACTTCCTGGTATATGGCTGCGTTGACCTTAGACCTCAGAAAACACAGTGGACCAACACCAGCAGATGACATGGCACCCCAAACCATCACTGACTGTGGAAACTTTACACTGGACGATTTACTTCTTCGTTCCCTCGAGTTGCTAAACCGTCCACACGATTTACTAATTTGTTCCCTCGAATTTGTGCGCACAATTTAGCCAATCAAGGGAACGAATTAGTAAATTGTGTGCACGATTTATGAATCGAGGGAACAAATTAATAAATTGTGTGCACAATTTAGCCTACTGTTCTTTTCCTGCATGTCATGTGCGGGGCTCCATAAATAGATCAAATTTGCACAGAATCAACTTTGCGCTGCTACCCGTGATCACGTCAAAGATCAGAATCGTGCATCTTGAAAAGCGGATGTTTTGGAAAGTGCTGTGCCAAGTTTTTGTGCCATCTATTGGTTTAGAATCAAATAAAACCAAAGGCACCTTTTCCCCCGGTGCACCTTTAGCCTTGTTGTACCCTATCAGTAATTGATATGATTAGCCTTTGGCTTGACTACTTTACTAAACAGCTAATAATGCATTGCTAATGTTACACAAACCATGGTCCCGTTCACCATCTCAGAGTCAGACAGCAGCCTTCTAACAATCAGTATCCTTAGAAATACTTTGAACATCATAGAACGTCAGTGGAGAAAGAGTTCATTATAACATCATATACATAATTCACACACTATATTGCTAAATGTACACTATTTTTCATGTCCCTTCTTAAAGGTGATTTTGTGCTCACTGTGTTAAAAGGCCAACTGAGCGTGATAGAAAAGAAAAGCCTAGCCCTGCACGTTGACAGGATTCATTACATGTTTGTGACAGTAGGAAACAGGGTCGGTTTCAACACTTGTTTTTGAGACTGAACTTCTGCAGATTTCACTGCAGTTGTTGTAAGGATGTGAGAAAATACTCAGCAATGACGTTGACTGATGAATTTGCACATGATTTGGCTTAAAGCATATTAAAAACACCACATAGACATATAAACAATGTTAAAAACTTGATTATCAACAAAGGGGGTCTTTTCTTTTAATGTTTGACAAACTTCAAAAATGCATTTCTCTGATTCTGCTTTTAGCATATATACAGTAGCTCCCAGAATAACTTTCATATGAACGTGTAGATATAAATGACTTCTTATTTGGAACATTCACTTTACAAGAGGTGTTTATATGACCCAAAAGACCAATTAATAGATTAATCGGGTTACTGTAATCAGTTTAATGAATTTTCATGACATAGCCTAGCTAAGGTAAAACTTCTTTAAGGTTGTAGGTGCATGTGTTTGCTGTGTTCTACTAAACACAAACGTACTGATCACACATGCTGAAATATTTTAGACAAACATTTTTTCACTACAAATGTGGACATGCAGTGTTTAATCAACATTAAATGAGAGATTACTTACTGTAAGACTGAACCTCCATAAGGAGCTGAAAAGCAATGAAGAAGAACAACTCCATTACAGCGAGTGTGAGAAAAGAGACTCACACAATGGGTGAATTAGGAAGTAACACATTAGACCACAGGAAACCATTTAATGCTTGTGCAGTCAGAGCTATGAAGATGAGCCTACATCATGAGACCACATATTCAGCTGCATTCATTGTAACAGAGGTCAGTTCTGGGCCACATACATAGGTTTAAGTTGCTGGTCGGACATGTCCCCACCACTTTTTGCCAGGGTCAATATTGTCCCCACCACTTTTTGAAACATCTCGCAGCAGGATGTACCTACAAAAGAAACATCTCCAGCTGATTAGCAATTTGTTCGTTTGTGTTAAATAAGGGGATCTGGCCCTGAAATGTGGTGTTTTTTTCATTGCCACTGTTATCAGTGATGAAAGGCAACAGTGTTCTCTTGGCGCTCATGCACACTGCATAGTGTTCAAACGATTCAATCAATCACTACTGATTCTCTAAATCACAAAAGAAAATGCACACAAATACTGCTCTTGATACATAATCACTGACAATCTTTGGTTTTAATGAGAATATAAAAATAATAATGAGGTGTATTAAAGCCCAGAACCACAAGGCACGCTTAAAGGGTTAGATCCCCCAAAGATGAAAACTCATTTACTCACCCTCGTGTTGTTCCAAACCGTAAGACTTTGGTTCATATTCGGAACACAATTTAAGATCTTTTTGATGAATTCTGACAGCTTACTGTCCCTCCATTGACAGTCTACTTTCATGACTACCACATTCAAGGTCCAGAACGGTAGTAAAGACATCATTAAATTAATTAATGTGACTCCAGTGGTTTAACCTTAATTTTATAAAGTGACGCGAGTGCTTTGTTTGCGCAAAAAAACTACATTTAAGAACGAGAGTCGGTTTGGAACGACATGAGGGTGAGTAATTAATGACAGACTTTTCATTTTTGTGTGGACTAACCCTTTAACAAATATTTTACCACCAGTTCATTAGGACACACAAATCATTCATACGGATCTTCGTATTCATTCACTGATGTAAATACACTCGAGACTAACAACATACATTCATACAGTCACATTCAATATAAATTCTATGACTAAAGATTACAAAGGCACATGAATTAAAAAAAAAAATATGGGTCCCAATTTATATTAGGTGGCCATAAAGGGATAGTTCACCCAAAAATCATCCTAGGTGTATATGCCAATCTTCTTTTCTTTTCAGTTATATTAAAAATGTCCTGGCTAATCCAAGCCTTATAATGGCAGTGAATGGCTGTTTCTGTTTTGAAGTCCATAAACGTGCATCTATCCATTATAAAAGTGCTCCACACGGCTCCGTGGGGTTAATAAAGGCCTTCTGAAGTGAAGCGATGTGTTTGTGTAAGACAAATATCCATATTTAAAACTTTACTAACTGTAATCTTACTGTTGTACGTGCGTTCAGAAGAGACTGGTGTTCCAGCGTATGATGTAGGACACAGGCGTAGCGTAAGTTCCGGTGATGAGCGCGGAAGCGCAGAGGATAGAGCAAAACAAAACTTGGTTCTCGTTAGAACTAGCATATTCTCACCAGAGCGTTCTACGTCATACGTCATACGTCTCTCGTAAAACCCAACATCCACACAACGTCATAATGGTAACGTCCACACAATGTCAAATTCTAACATCATTAGACGTTGATATTTTGTTTGTTTTAGGTTGTGGTATTAACTAACCAAAATCCAAAGTTGAGCCAACGTCTCAAGCCAATGTCATATTGACGTCAAATACTGATATTTAGTCGTGAGGTATGATGAACAAAACACAACGTCCACACAACGTCATAATGGTAACGTTCATACAACGTCAAATTCTAACATCATTAGACGTTGATCTTGTGTTAGTTTTAGGTTGTGTTGTAAAGTAACCAAAATACAACGTTGAGCCAATTTCTCAAGCCAATGTCATATTGATGTCAAATACTGATATTTAGTCGTGAGGTATGATGAACAAAACACAACGTCCACACAACATCATAATGGTAACATTCATACAACGTCAAATTCTAACATCATTAGACGTTGATCTTTTGTGGGTTTTAGGTTGTGTTGTAAAGTAACCAAAATACAACGTTGAGCCAATGTCTCAAGCCAATGTCATATTGACGTCAAATACTGACATTTAGTCGTGAGGTATGATGACCAAAACACAACGTCCACACAACGTCATAATGGTAATGTTCATACAACGTCAAATTCTAACATCATTAGACGTTGATCTTTTGTGGGTTTTAGGTTGTGGTATTAACTAACCAAAATACAACGTTGAGCCAACATCTCAAACCAACCACAGGATTACATCAAATACTGACATTTAGTCATGAGGCATGGTGAACAAAACCCAACGTCTCCTTAACGTCATAATGTTAACATCCACACAACATCAAATTCTAACATCATTAGACACTGATATTTTTGTTGGGTTTAAGTTGTGTTGTAAAGTAACAAAGATTTAACATCTTTCACAAGTCAGCATCTGCAACACATTCTAACATCCTACACATGGATTTAAAAAAAAAATAATTTAAGTTGTGTAAAGTAACCAATATACAACATTGTGCCAACGTCTCAAGCTAATGTCATATTAATGTAAAATACTAAAATGTGTTGTTGGGTCAAAATCTCACTTCTAAATTGTAGTGAGGTATGGTGGTCTAGCTATGTCACAATGTTAACATCTAGACAACACAACATTCCATTATTAGATTTTGTTGTTTTGTTGACTGTAAATCATGGTTACTAACTAAAACCAAATGTCAGCATGCAAATGTATATCTAAAATAGGATACAGGCAATATTAGACATGTTTGGTATGATTTCAGTTGTGGTGCTGGGTAAGAGAAATTCCATGTCTAAAATACACCAACTTCATACTTATGTATAATACAGACTGAAGTCTTTGTGACCTATAGTAAACATCAAACTTCCTGTAAGGATGGCTCTTTATTTTATTTAAGGTGATTGTCCAGATTATCCATACAGTGGTATTTTCTGCTCCAGTGTAATAGATCAAGTTGACCAAGTGTGCTCCCTGTCACAAGAACAAGCACTTCACCAGGAGTGTGCTGATCTAAAATGAATGAAGTACTACCTGCAAGCAACCTTGAGAAGCAACCCAAATCTGAAAGACTGTTGTAAAGGATGCGCATAACAACACACATTGGTTTGGTATTTATTATTAACATCTTTATAATGAATCCTAAACCACCTTGTGTTGTTTTGCAAATTAAAAAAAAAAATCAGCTGGGTTGCTGCTCAAAACGATGGTGTATACCAAGCGGCAACCTCCCCCAGTTTTCCCCCACGCCACGCCCCCAGCTATGACACAACGCCGGTGTTGAGTGCCTCGAAATAAATCGTATCAAACTCAGTGACTGGAACTCAGTGTATTTTTATTATTCTCTTACATGGCATGTACTCTGCCTCACTTCTCTTTGTGTCCTCCTCACTCTCACACACAAGCTCCCTCTAGTGGCTTACTCTAGAACACCACATATCCCTCTCTCTTAAGAACAAACATACCATAGCAACTTTGTCTTATTACTAGTAACAGTAAAGATAACATTTTTAACATTTTCCTTTTTAGCCTTTTGATAATATTACTCCCAACAATATGATTTGGAATCAAAACCTTGTTGAACAAATGTTATCATAATAATGCAATTACTAAACCCTCAATATAACCTTCACAGAATATTCACAGAACAGTTATGTTATTTTCCCAGAGACACAAAGGATGTATTATTAATGCGTTGAATCACATTTTACATCATATAATCCCGGGTCCATGCAGGCGCATGCCTACTCCGAACAGGCAATGCAGCTACAGCAGGTTGTTCACCCCCTACCGGTTCAGTGTTCCCAGAGTCAAACAATGGCAAATCACTGGACTCCTCTGTTCTGCTTGGAGCAAGTGCAGGTGCCAGGTGAGATGCATTCCAGCATCGTCCATCTGACAGTTTATATGTGTACAGTCCATTCTTACCCACAACCTTTAGGGGTTTTCCAAATTTAGACTGAGTCTTTGGCACAATTCGTGGTCTCTTTACACGGACATAAGATCCACACTGAAATGAGACATGCTTTGCGCTGCGTTTTCTGTCACTGTACTGTTTGCTTTTTGCCTGTTTCTATCTCACATGTGAAGCAAGCTGTTGACGTGAGAGCGGTTTACCTGCAGGTGGTAAGTGAAGACCCGAAACATTAAGTTTGGTTAACATGGGTCTACCATGCAAGAGCTCAGCTGGTGTGCAATGTGTTGTGGTATGCGGCGTTGAACGGTATGCCTGCAGAAAGTCTTTAGTGAACTCCTTCCACCCTCTTCCTTCCAGTGATGCAGTCTGTAAGCTATCCTTTAAGCTGCGATTGAAACGTTCGACTTCCCCGTTTGCTCTTGGGTAGTACACAGATGATGTCCTGTGTATGATTCCTCTGTTTTGCAAGAATAGCTTGAAGTCGTATGAAGTGAATTGTACTCCATTATCAGAAATCAGCTCTTTTGGATTCCCCTCTCTACTAAACACAGTAGACAGGAACTGTATCACGGACTGGGTGGTAGGATGTGAGACAAACGCTATTTCAGGCCACTTACTCTAATAGTCCACCAGAGTGACTACAAAGCGACAGTCCACGGGTGCTGCCTCAAAAGGACCCATGATGTCTATGGCCACTTTTTCCCAGGCGTCAGTAGGGTATGGCACAGGTTGGAGTGGTGTTATGTGTGTGACAGCCGATTTGTCATGTAACTGACACGTGACACAAGATTTGACTGCTGTTTCTACTTGTGCGTCCATGCCAGGCCACCAGTAGAGTTCTCTCAGCCTCCTTTTCGTTCTCACGATGCCCTGATGTGTGTCGTGTGCGAGCGCAATGAACTTGTGCTGGAGACATTCTGGAAATAGGAGGCGGCTGGTCCCACGCACCACACAAATATCCTGGAGTGAAAGTTCATGGCGTACTTGAAAATATGGCTTTAAAGCACGATCCAGTGCTTTTGCACACTAGTGAGTAGTCTGTGCAGCTCAGCTTGAATAGGAGAAGAATCGCATGCTGCTTTGAACTCAGGGCTGGTTATTGCAGTAAGCGTAGAAGTGAGTGCTACAACTTCAACATCATGTTCCAGACTAGGTTCAGTACTAGGCAGTGGTAAGCGAGATAAACAGTCTGCAGTCACATTCTCACGCCCTGGCTTATACTGAATGTCATACGTAACTGCCATCAGCCTAGCCGACCATCTGGCTATTCGCATACCTGCTCTGCCTTGACCCTTAGATGTCAAAAGAGTGGTCAGTGGGCTGTGATCTGTCCGCAGTATGAAGTGTCGTCCCCACAGGTAGGTCCTCCATTTCTCTGTGGCCCAAACACATGCTAGTGCTTCTTTTTCTACCGTGGAGTACTTCCTTTCTGCTGCTGTAAGAGTGCGTGAGACAAATGCCACTGTTTTCTCTGTGTTGCCTGCATGCAGCTGGGTAAGAACACCTCCAATTCC
This sequence comes from Rhinogobio ventralis, assembly GCA_039654625.1. Lineage (NCBI taxonomy): Eukaryota > Metazoa > Chordata > Actinopteri > Cypriniformes > Gobionidae > Rhinogobio > Rhinogobio ventralis. The sequence goes on from CM077213.1 coordinate 6,528,879, forward strand.
GTCTGTGGTCACGATAGTGGTTAGTTCTGGATTGAAAAGTGTGAGGGCAGCACTATTCACAATCAGTCTCTTTACAGTCTCAAAGCTCTCCTGAGCCTCAGGTGACCACATGCATGGAACAGAGCCTCGTAAAAGCATGCGCAGTGGCTCCACCACGGTTTACTTTCGTTTTGTTTATTTATTTGATTAAAGTCTTTTAAATGTTCGCCGGTTCCCGCCTCCTTCTTCCCTGAACATACGAACTACGTTACATTGGTGCCGAAGCCCGGGAGGAAGGAGGGACATGCTGTCGAAGGGCCCTCGCTGCTGAGGCGGATCGCGGTGCTGAGGAGGTCAGGCAGCGCGGATGAATGAAGACCGCGAGGGGCTGCCCGAGGCGGTGGTGCTGGAGCGAGTGAAGATCCGGTGGGACGGAGAGCTCGCTGCCGTGCCCCTGGGTCGAGGTGGGGTGGCTGCCGTCCGAGAGGGAGCGGAGGAGTCGCCAGTGTTCGCCGTGGGCCGGAGCCTACTGCCTTCCGCCATGAAGGGGAGGAGCAGGGAGCGCGGGACTCGCTGCCGGCTTCCTCAGTAGGAGGAGCCACCGCCGGCCGCCAGGGGGCGGAGGAGGATCGAGCCATCCATCAAGCGTCCAGTGCCATTGCATGGCACCGCGAGGAAGAGCCTCTCGGCTGGCTGAGGACCGAGCGGCAGTGTGTCCGGGAACCGGACCAGAATTTTTTTTCCTTTTCTTTTCGTTTCTCCTCTCTCCCCTCTCTCAATTTGTCGCTCCTCATGCTCCTGGCTCCGTTTCTCTCGCCTCTCTGTCCTTACCCCCAGGTACCACGGCCGCCGTAGAGCGCAGTCTCGGGAGTGCCCCCCGGCCTGCGAAGGGCGTTGGGGGTATGTGGCAAGCAGTGAGGCGAGGGACCGTGAGAGCGGGCCGGTGGCGAGTGATAATGAGCTCCAGCTGCGCACCACACTGGTCTCGTCTCACGGAGGAGTGACGGGAGCATAAAAGGAGGAGCGACGACAGTGCAAGACGAGAGAGGACCAGGCCTGGATTTACGTTGTGGTTTTGTTTACGTTTTGTTATGTGTGTGCGTGGCAGTCGTCCGTGAGGGGCTGCCGCTTTTACTTTCAGTTTGTGTTTATTTATTTGATTAAAGTCTTTAAATGTTCGCCGGTTCCTGCCTCCTTCTTCCCGGAACATACAAACTACGTTACAGGGACCCTTTTAAAACAAATAACCCATCATGCGTAATAAATGCAGTAATGTTTCGACTGTCCTCATGCAACACAACCTGATGGTAAGCACTTTGGAGGTCTAATGTGGAAAACATTCTGGCTCCACACAGGTTTGCGAACATCTCCTCCATATGCGGAAGAGGAAAACTGTCCACTACGATGGCTTTATTAGGCTCACGTAAGTCGACACAGAGCCGAATCCCCCCGTCTTTTTTTTCTGGTGACCACTATCTGGGAGACCCACTCAGATGCATCCACAGGTTCAATTACATCCTGTCGTACAAGCTTCTGTAATTCCTTGGACACCTCATCACGGATTGAGAAAGGTAAGCGCCTGAGTTTCTGTTGAATAGGCTGAACCTCAGGCCGAATCTTGACACAATGTAAAAATCCTCTTGCACATCCCAGTCTGTTTTCAGAGCTTGCAGACACAGACAAGACAGGATTCACACATTGGGCTGTACTGATCTGGCCATCACATAATTGTAAACACAGTCCAGCAAAGAGGTCTCTGCCCAGCACAGCTGATAACTTTTGTACAATGTACAGGTCTGCAGTAGTACAATGGTCCCCATATGAAATGCTGGCCGGCAGGCATCCTTTCACTTCAACTGCATCGCCCCCAAAACTAACTAGACTGAGTTTCGGTGATGAGAGGGGTGCTTGATTGAATAATGCAGTGTAAATGGACATTGGTAATATAGACACAGCTGATCCAGTATCTACCATTAGCTGAATGTCCCGTTTTTGTCCTTTGCTTACACTTAATTGTACTGTACACATTATTTTACCACTGTCACAAGCAGAAAGTTCAATATTTAACACAGTCACTTCAGGCACTGTAATTTCACTCACCCGTTTGCTTCCACGACATGCCTTAGCAAAATGTCCTTTTTTGTTACAGTTCCTGCACACCGCATCCTTAACAGGGCATCCAGGAAAATTAGCTGCGTGCTGCTCGGATCCACAACGGTAGCAGGTAAGTGAACGGTTAGATTTGGGAGGTCCGTGCATCGCGCCGACTTTGCTTTTGCTCCGTCGGGGCCTGTTGTATTGTTGAACTGCTTGTACTGAGTTGTCCGATGACGTTATCAACGTTTTGGCCTCCGCTGTTGCAGTTTCAATTTGCCGCGCGACAGTCACAGCTTTCTTAAGGTTGAGTGGTACTTCCAGCAGCAGCCGTTCTCTGATGCGAGCTGAATTAGTCTTTTCAACCAGCTGGTCGCGGATCATCTCGTCCTCCATAGCGCCGAATTCGCAGGTGGAGTTCATGCAGATCAGCGACATATTGGTCTGTGGTCTCGCCCGCGCGTTGGCTCCGTTGGCGGAAGCGGTAACGGTCAGCAACCACATTAACTTTAGGGACAAAGAAGTCCTGGATTGCACTCAAAGCAGAAGCGTACGTATCATCTCCCTGTTGACTCACATTTAGGGTGTAGAACAGTCTTTTCCCCTCGGCTCCGAGGCAGTTTATCAGAAGAGCACGCTTCCTAGCAGTAGATAGCTCCTCTCTTTCTATCCCTCAGGTAACATTCTATTCATGCTGGATACGATTAATGGTACATGTTTTTATCATTTCATACATCTATTTTGTAACTATTTTAAGTGTAACCATAACCAGATTTTGTCATTAAATTCTTTCTATTACAAATGATGTGCTAACTAGTTTTGTACTAGTTTGGTACAAGATAATGAACTGAATACAAACAGGTGATCTAATTAATAAATATCCATGGTAACAAATTAGTAGCGAGAAACTGAGAACAAAGGAAAACTAACAAGATAACAAAAGCAGACAAAACAGGAACTAAACACAATGAAAATGAAACCAAAACTAAGCATAAACGTGACATCTCAAGTCAATGCAAAAACGTTTTACTTTCACTGAAAAGGGGGTCGGAGCTATTAATTTTGGTCTTTAAAGCCGCGTTTCCACAAAAATTACACTGAAAAATTTGTCCCAGGAACTTTTTTCCCCCAGACTTGTTGCTGTCTGCATTTCCATCGAGGTCTAAAGTACCATGAAGATTAGGCAAATTAGTCTGGTGATGTAGGACTGCGCGGGATTTTCCAGTTCCCACTGGATTTCGACATCCGCATATAAGCTTAATAAAGCCTGAACCACGTCATCGGTCCATCTGTCGTATTTTTTAAACTCCATTGTTGATTTGAATAGCAAACAACTCTTACTGCACAGACCACAACAGACTTTTATAAATGGTGGTTGAAATAAAATGCTGTGTGGTGTCAACCAATCAAAATACTGCATGGAGTCAACCAATCAGCATGTTCAGTGCTCAGGTCTCACCCCCGAAAGTTCCTGAACTTTGAAAAAGTACTACCTCACGAGCTGGGACTTTCTGAGGGGAAAATTTTTACCCGTAACTTCATTAAGACTCTGGTCCCTGCGGTCGAAACACACAGAGTACCACCCCAAAGTCCCTAGTTCCCGGGAAAAGTTCCTGCGGTGGAAACACAGCTTAAAGCTCTTTTCACACTTGAAATAGTTAACCCTGGGTCATTCTAAACCCTGGGAAAAAAGAATCCTGGGTTATCTCTCTGCTCTTAATTTACCCGAGTTAACAATTAACCCTGGGTATTCATAAGATGCTGTTTCACACGGTATATTCCTAAACCCTGGGTCAACATCCTTATTTGTCAAGTACATCACCAAATGCAACGCAAAGCGTTGGATGCAGTGGTGTAAAGCACGACAACACTGGACTCGAGAGCAGTGGAGACGTGTTCTCTGGAGTGAAGAATCACGGTTCTCTGTCTGGTAATCCGATGGATGAATGTGGGTTTGGGTTTCAGGGTTTGGGCTTGGCCCCTTAGTTCCAGTGAAAGGAACTCTTAATGCTTCAGCATACCAAGACATTTTGGACAATTTCATGCTTCCAACTTTGTGGGAACAGTTTCAGTTTGGCCCCTTCCTGCTCCAACATGACTGTGCACCAGTGCACAAAGCAAGGTTCATAAAGACATGAATGAGCGAGTTTGTTGTGGAGGAACTTGACTGGCCTGCACAGAGGCCTGACCTCAACCCGATAGAACACTTTTGGGATGAATTAGAGCAGAGACTGCGAGCCAGGCCTTCTCGTCCAACATCAGTGGAGAACTTTTTTGAAGTTTTTTGACTAAAGATTACAAGGGCACGTGAATTTAAAAAAATATATGGGTCCCAATTTATATTAGGTGGCCATAAAGGGATAGTTCACCCAAAAATGAAAATTAGCCCATGATTAACTCACCCTCAAGTCATCCTAGGTGTATATGACATTCTTCTTTCAGACGAATACAATCTGAGTTATATAAAAAAATGTCCTGGCTAATCCAAGCCTTATAATGGCAGTGAATGGCTGTTTCTGTTTTGAAGTCCATAAACGTGCATGTATCCATCATAAAAGTGGTCCACACAGCTCCGTGGAGTTAATAAAGGCCTTCTGAAGCATCAGTGCTTGATCTCACAAATGCGCTTCACGAAGAATGGTCATACATTCCCATAAACACACTCCTAAACCTTGTGGAAAGCCTTTCCAGAAGAGTTGAAGCTGTTATAGCTGCAAAGGGTGGGTCAACTCCATATTAAACCCTACAGATTAAGAATGGGATGTCATTAAAGTTCATGTGCATGTAAAGGCAGGTGTTTATGCTGCTTATATGCTCCAGTGGTTAATTGAAGGATTAGATGAGTTCACTCCTCCCGAAATTACGTTTAGGAACTTCACTAAGAATTAAATTAAACATTTCCCTCAAATGCTCCAGCTCTCCCTCTCTGGATGTAATATGGGTGGAGCTTGACCTAGTCCAGCTTACCTCTGTGGATATAATAGGTGGAGCTTGGGTTATGGGTTGGGTTAGGGTTTGGCTGGACCTTCAAGCTCCACCCATTACATCCAGAGAGGGGAAGCTGGACATCAAGCTCAGGGCCACAGACAGGGTTTTAAAACCATAGAGGTCCCAAATGTGAGGTAGTTAAGGGGGTTTGGGGGCATACTCCACTGAGAAAAAATGTATTTCTCTGATCTACATATGTGCATTTTAAGACATTCAAAAGACATTTTGAAGGCCAAAAAATGAATAATAAATAGCTTTCAAAACCAAGTCAGTGGGCAGTACATTATTTGTCAATAACTGCTCTCTTCTCATCTCCATCACTTTTTCTTTTTCTCTCAGTCTCCTTATCTTGCCCTGTCTCTTCCCCTCCGAAAGCTGAGCTTTGACTGAAAGTCTTTTCATTTTCGTCTGTGTCAGTGAAGAAAGTATAGGGTCAACTGATATTTAGTTTATACACTACCAGTCAAAAGTTTTGACTGGTATTGTATGTTTTATTAATCATTTTCTTAGATAAGTTAATTTACTGAAGGCTACGAATGCAAGGAAAATAAGCTAATTAAATGAATTCACAACATGTACACATTCATTATCTTATGGCTAATAGCCCTTTTCACAATGACGTAAGAAAACGTCCGCCTTTCCTCTAAGCCGTGTATACGCACTTCCGTTTATCCGTACGCGCGTTGGATACTTCAGGAGAATGCCGGAACACGAAAGGTAAAGTTTAGAATAATAATGTTTATGTATTTACAGGTTTTTATATCTTAATTCGTTTGATAACGTTAATGATCATTTCCAGTTTACCATTCTTTAACATGTAACTGGGTGGGAAAGTAGGCTAGCTAGCAGCAACAAGAAAAATATGCATCGCTCTCAGCCTGTGTTGCCTCAAGTTTACTAATAAGTGTTAACTTTTTATATTAATGTATATTCCAGCTCAGTTGTTTAGAATAACTCCCTCTTAATCAAAACCATTTTCATATGTTGATGTGATTCATCATTCCTTTCTTCCTGTGTCCATCTTTCAACAGTTTCCCACCCAACAAGCATGGCACAGTTATCTTGTAGATGCTATTGTAGTGTTCCTTGTTGTTTTTCCTTATTTCAGAAATTTCCTTATTTAAGTTTCCACAATTTTCCAGTGGACGATGAAATCGGCTTCATTAATGTTTCTTGTCTCCTCACATTGACAGTTTCTAATTATTACATTACATGAATCAAGTAAATTATAGGCCTATTTTCAATTCAAAATGGCAAAATTAGACAACATTTTATTAGTTTGCCTGATTATTTTCGTCGGTCGTTTAACATTTCTATCCTAAAACAGTCAAATATGAAATATTTAATTAAGCTATTTTCATCTAGCACTTTATGACCGTTTACTGCAGTGTTGCGCAAAATCACGCTCACCAGCTTCTGTGAACGTAAAACCCGCATACTTTGATTTGACTGCAGAGGCAGCTCAGATGAGAAGATCTTGGTGCTGTGCAATATCTTTACAACACTAAAGTAGTGTTAATACTATATTAGGAAATATTTTGATACATTTACTATATACACCTCGGAAAAATTAGGTGAACTCATAGATGGCTACGGCCATGGTCAAGCTCCACCCATTGGCTTTGCAGTGAGCAGCCTGTCGAATATGAGAAACGCGATTGGTTGTCTGATGCGAAGCATCTAGCCGTAACATTCTAACACCACATTGTTTCACAAAGCACAAGTTTTGCACCACCATGCGGCGTTAACACTGCAGAAGCTGTGCTAGCCCTACTACAGAGCAGGGTTTCATAACCCCGGGTAAAAAGCAGTACTAACCTTGCTTCTAAATTATAAGTGTGAATGGGGTTTAGAAAGACGATAACCCGGGGTTAAGCACAGTGTTGAAAATCCCTTAAATGCACCAGATTGGACATGCCCCACAAACAGGGACCGAGGTCCAACCCTCATAGTCTCAAAATCCTGTGGGAAACACTGTACATAAACACCATTGACCCTTTCAAACTCCTCCAAAACATTCTTCTTCAGCCGGCATCCATTATAAAACTCTTGGAAGACATGAATTTTCTTTACTAAAAACGTTTTTTCATTCATTATTACATGTTTTAGTTCAGCTTAGTTCAACTTCTTACTTCTTACTTCTTTCCTCCGATATTGGGCTAGAGAGCCTAGCCAGAGTGGTCACAGAGTTCACGATGCATTCCACACCAAACACTAAATGATGAAAATAAAAACCTATTTGTCAGCAAGTATACTTTATTTACAGTGAATGTACATAATGAAACAAGACTTGAGGCTCATCAGTGCACCAAACTGTAGACTGCATTTGAGTGAACTGGTTTGTCAGGGATTGTGCAGTACAGGTGGTAAACAATCTTAAGAAAGATAGAAAAGACAGACAAGATAAATGTGTTTGTTTCTGTTCATGCTGGATGTCTCATTTGGTTATGTGGGTTTGGGGTGTGTTCACTGTTCACTACCTCATTTTCCTCTGTATTTCCCTGTTTCTGTTGAGTGTTGACCAAAACTTCTATAAAGCAGATGCGTCATAACATATTAATACTGTTAATAACACTGTTAAAAACATATTTTGATCTTCATGAACAAGCTCTCTGTCATAAAGCTTTAATGTATTTTAAGCTTTGGCACTTTGCACAGCAGAATCATCTCATTCTCATTATGCAACAGTTTTGATGAATTTAGTATTTGTCCCACTTCTTCCGTATGAGCTCATCCTGATCGGGTGGGCCAAGTTTCTCAGTGCTTATTGTAAGCATCAAAAATGCTGTTTTTGGACTAGTAAGAAGTTTTGAGTTGTGAAACCAAAGTGTGTTTTCATAGTAAAGAACAAGAATGATTTGATTTGTCGTGATATGACCACTTTAATGAAAGAAACATGTTATTACCTGAGGGCTGGTAAACTGAATTTTCAGACATAATGAAAGAGTAAGTCGCTGTGGGATCTGGTGTGCTGTCCTGATGGGACTCTGGATGTTCAAGGCCTTTGGAGGAAAAAAGAGTGATGAAGAGGGTCAAACAGAGACAATAGAAAACCATCCAAAACAAAGAGGACAAATGTGAAATGGCGTCACCTAAAGTTTGAAACTTAGAAGCTTTACAGTCCCTTATCACTGCTTCTTTCACTGTGTAAGCAGTGCAAACATTCTGCAAAATAGCTCATTTTGGCATGAACTGTTTCTTTAAGAGAAGACATGTGGCTAATAATAATGCTGATCTGCTGAAGACTTGAAAGAAGAAATGGTACCAGTTTCTGAGAAGCTGTGGTCACTACATGGTGTTTTTAACTTAGCAGGTTTATTCATCTTTCTTGGTGAAATCTGTTACTAAGCTTCACGGTATCTGAGATCTTTTACTGAGAATGAGGTTCTCTCACCTACAGATATGGGCTGAGATGTGGCCGGTACAGAAGTGATCAGAGAATATGTCTCTGCAGGTCCAGAACTCTAAAAACATAAAGAATAATTAAGGTGATGTCCATTTCAGCCATTTTCAATCATAATGGTTTTAAAGATTAATTGCAAAAATACTCACCATACCAATTCCTTGATCTGATGTTATTGATCTCATTTTATTGCTAAGGATCAAATATTGATCTTTATGACATCTTATATATATATGATAAGGTGCTAAACATTTGCACATACAGCTCATAGACTACAAAAAAAATGTACAATACATAAATAAAACCTAGAATCAACCATAAAAAAACTTACTGTTTTCTTCTTTTTTTACCTATAAAACAATGAGCTATATTGCATTATGCTCAGCTTTTACTCCTGTACAGCGTTTTGGTCAACTCTATTGCTTTAATGATAAATTCACATGATAAATGATTTCACATAATAATTTCTATATTAAACAGCACAGAGTGAACAATTGTAAACTTTACTTACATGTAAACCAGCACAGACAGATGAGTCCAGACACAATGACACCAACACCAGTGGAAACCAGCACTATAAACCTGTCTGTCAAAACAATCCATGTTTATGTGCATAAAGAAGTATGAAAGAAGAAAGAAGTATGTTCTACAGAGATCTACAGATTCTCTGAAAGAGAATACAATGGTCAAATCATTTCAAATATGGAAGAAGAAGATTTAGAATAAAACCTCTGTACAGTGGTGCGAGTGGATCATTAGGATCAGCAGCTGAAGTGTGAACACTAGAAACCACTGCAACAGAAAGAACTCAAATTATATCATACATAAAATACACAGCTGTGTTTCAGTGACTGAAGTCACTGTAAAAAGAATTTTCATTATATGGGGTTCTAATGATATTTTTAAGTTACCCGCTCTGGTGGATGTTGGGCTTTCAGTAATGGAAATGGCAACCGTTGTTGCTGAAATTGAAATGGTAAAATAAGAATTAATATATGAATTACAATGAACAATTTGAAAGAATATTTTTATTGTCAGGTTGTCACGTTTATTTTTTTTAAAATATGTTTCTCTGTTCTGTTAATGTTTGAACTTCCTTGTTAATCTTCTAGCCCTTTTAATTTCAGTTCTCCTCCTTCCTTTCTGTTTTTTTTTCCATGGTTACTAATTGAGTTAGTTCTGTTCAGGGGTTTCTAGTTAATTTACCCTCGCTTGTTTGCTGTGTATTGAAACCCTGGCTGTGTCTGAAATCGCCCCCATACCCTTAAATAGGGCACTATTTGAGGGGACAGGCATTTGTAGTGGTGTCCGAAACCATAGTGGACATTATTGAGTGCACTCATTCAATCACACAATGCACCACAATAACGAGTGTACAACCGATGTACAGTCAACGGCTGGAGAATAGAGTGATGCAGGTATGACATCACTTTGTAGGCCAAACACGGAAACGAGTTAGCATTTTAGCACTTCCGGTTCCCTCGTCCCAAAGTCAATGGTTTTTTTTAATGGGATTTTGGTTAAACGGCTGAAATAAGGTCTGTGGTGAACATAAAGCCGGGTACACACTGTGCGATTTATAATAGTCCTTTACGATTGTTTCTTGTCAGACTGTATGAGCATGATCCCCTCATACTGTAAGATCTAAGTTGTCATTAATGTCAGACTGTACGATAGTTGAGGCGCGTTAAAACGGACGCACGCAAGAAAACTCGTCCGTAGTTTTATATCATCAATGAATGACGCGTTCGGTGACAGTGAGCTGCATTACACGCGGGATTGAAATGGTGGCTACAAAGAAATCTCTAGCGCTCATTTTGATCATGGTTTGTCTTGAAAAACGAAGATAATTTGACGGTTGTCGTAGGAGAAGTCACACTGCAGGACTGTGCACCAAATCTTCTGACACTGCCAGAATTTCGTCTGAGGTAAAATTTGATCACAGCGGTCATTAATCGGCTGCTGGTGAACATCAAACTAACAATCAAAGTCTTCAGATTTTAGCCTAGGATCAGAGGAATCTTTTAGGATTTGCAAAATTTGTCTCAGACGGCCAAATCATGGCCAAAATCGCAGTGTGTACCCGGCTTAAGCTCAAGACACTTTCATGTTTTATTCTACACCATAAAATACATCAGTATTACCCCACTTGTGATTTTTTTTAAAGTGGTTACCTGTCTTGAAAAAGGCGGTTGCTAACAAGTGGCTAAATGGGACTACAGAGAGGCAGTCGAGGAGATTAAACATCATCACGCCAAACTGGTAAACACAGTCCACCTTTACAGCCTCATTACGCTTATAATTGTGCTCTTATAAACTATTCTAACTCAAACGTTCTGGGAAAATGTTTTTAGATAAAAACTGGAAGAGTTGTGGGAAGCTTAGCGATGGTAACGTTGAAGTCACGGGACCGTGGTGTAGTCCGTTTTTAGCTTACCTTTAGCTTTTTACTTCTGGCGACTGCATGTAGGCTTCAAAATTCATAAAAGTTGTGTTCATCTGTGATAATTATCTTGATGGACAAAACGTGCAAGTATCATAAACTTTTGTTGATCACAGAGCTTGTTTTTTGCGATAATCCAAAAGCCTATGGGAAAATCCTATTAGGTTTTTCTCAAGGGAACCAGTGCGATGCTAACTGTCGGTTGGTCTACAAAGTGACGTCATACCTGCACCACTCTATACCCATAATGCACTGGGAGAGTCGCTCGCTGAATAAATTTGTGTCTCGCCAGGAGATGGCGCCCACAGCTGAATCAATCATCCATACATTTACCAAACCGCGCTGGTCTAGCTTAACATCATACAGGTATACATTCCTTTTTGAATTGATTATTAAATTAATTACGGTTCATACATGATTGTTTCCATGACAGAGTTCAAGAGCTGCCAGTTTCAAATAATTATTAAACATCAAGCACAAACTATGCAAAAGTGGCAGCCCTTCCCGCGCACACTTGTTTTCAATCACTCCTTCAAGTGGACTATGTTAGTGGAGTAATGTAGGGAATGAGGGTAACCTATAGGGGGTGACTTCGAACACACTGTGTTGAGTCCTGTTCAGTTGTCTGTCGTTGTTGCTATTAGCTGGTTGTTCTGTCCTTGTTTTTGAATTCCTGGGAATTCTGAGTATTTCTGTTAGTTTGAGTTTGTTATTAATAAAGACTGCTGCACTTAGATCCAGTTTCATCTCTGCTGCAAACAGACGCGTAAAGGCCTGTAAACACCGGGACGAATATCGGCGCATCTTGAGTGTTCACGCCCAAGCGATTTTCACTGGCAATGCGCAAGTGAACATGCAAATGCAGTAGAGGCGCTCCCGGTACACAAGGTGGTGCTGCGCCACTTTACGCTTCTGACACTCGCTTGTCACGCAGAAGAAGAAGAGAGACAGTATTTACATGCTTGCCAAAACCATTCACATGCTTTTTTGCTAACTGGCAAGCAGAGGTGTCAATTAGCAGCTCATCTTCTTCTTTGTCTACTTACTACTTCTTCGTCGTATCAATGTGTGTTCGGCAAGACCGTTTTGTGCTTGAGCGCCACCAAGTCGTGTTTTCCTGTAACTTCAGCAGCTCCAGGCACGTGAACAAAAGCGGTGTGCACACTCACATTGGCACCCTTTGTTTAGTCACGAGGCGTTAAACGTCGGCGATAAACGCACGCAAAAATCGTCCCGTTGTGAACAGGCCTTAAACTTTACTCGTTTCTGCGTTCGTTTGTGAAGCTTTTACAGTGTACTTACCTATGAAAATACTGGGTAATTTAATATAGTGTAACTGCAGGGGTGAAGGTTAAGTTTTAGGGTAAAGGTTATTACCCAGTTATTGTAATTACTGTAATACGTACATTGTATGTATGTACATGGGGAACAGGACTGTAAAATAAAGTTCTAAAGTGTAAAATATTGTTTTTACAAAGACTGGCATAAATCTTAACATTGTACTGAACTACACATTGTAGTAATAACCATGATAACATCCAAAATTATATTTTTGTATTATGTATTTGTGTGTGTAAAAAAATACACCAAAATATACAAACATATTGGGTGAGACACACAATGCTCATCCATGACTTAACATTTTGAGCAGACATAATAGCGGTCACCATGTTGAAAAAGCAGCACAATCATGAGCCTCGTCTTTGTTGACTTCTCTGTGTACTTCCCGTCTACCTTCAAGGACTTCCTCTTTGAGTTACAGATGTACGAATAAACTTTAAATGAATCCCAGCTATATTTTTGAACCTGTCATTTGAATCCAACATATTAATTCTACACACAGTCACTTTAACCACTGAGGAAGAGTGGATGAACTAACACATGGTTTCCTTTGTTGTGTTTGTTGGCAGGTTTGTCTTAGAATTGAGGTCTACTATAAAAATAACATATCACAATCGTTTCTGAAATTTGATATTACCAGAAAAGATGTTATCAGTACTTACCAGTTTTACTGTATGTTGTGGTTTCAGAATAATGTTCAACAAGTAATCATGAGCGAGAAAGAATTTTGTTGGACTAATAATAATAATGCTTTTTTGATTTACAAACACATTTACTCACAGTTTTTCATGGTCGTTGCAGTAGTATGTGCAGTGGTGGCTGTTGTTGAACCTGAGAGAGACAAATTTCCAGCATTATGGGAGTGACATTATTTGCAAGCTTCAAAGCAAAGTTTGTGTGTTGAAGATACAGGTCTTTCAAATACAAACAATATCTCAGATTAGAAGCAGGCGACTCTTCCTAAAGTTGCAAAAACTTGTTGTGTTAACTTTAATCCTGTTAGTCATTTTGTAATGTGCAATTTTGAAGAGAAAACAACTACACAAACATCAGTATTAGCAATTGATTTGATGATGTTTTGTGGTATTAGTTCAACAAAATCTATATGATAATATTAATGCTTCAAAGATTAGCTGTCAATCATTCACTGAGCACTGCTCATTTTATTGCCATTGTTTAAAAATCATAATTAATCAATTCATGTATTCATTTTGTGCAAAGTGCAGAGTTGCTGCAGAAAAGAATGACCCAATAAGCTTCTATAGATTTGTCAGACATTGTCTGGGTCTCTGACATCTCAACTTTGATCACATGATCAGTTCAAGCGACTCTTCCTTCCTGCCTAAATGTATCAGATTGTTCACTTGCCAAACTCACACAGCGGTTAAGCGTTTGTCTGTCATCACAGATCATGTTTACTGATTCAAACTTTCCACTGCTAGAATCAGCTTCAGTATGTTGTTTCTGACTTCAGTCTGACACAGACCCACAAGTCTCAACACACCACAGGGCGTATGATCAACCATACTCAGCTCTTTAGTATATTTGTCCTTTATGTGTTGCATTATACAGCCGATTGAAAGGGTCCTTATAAATAGTATCCATTCAGAAGTGCCCTATAGATGTAATACAAAGTATCATTCAACTTTTCGGAATTTGTTTGTTGTATATACTGACTTTTTCTTTTATTGATTAAACTTTCATAATATTCTAATGACCTACATAAATCATACTGGCATCAGAATTCTGCTGTCTATGAATTTTTTTTTTTTTAAATATTACAGAAATAAGTCCTCACCTCTGATGGTGTGTGTGTCACTGTGTGGTGATCTGATCTCACGTTCAGTGCTGAGTGAATAATCACAGCTCAGCTGTCTGCTGTTCACTGACCGTGTGAAGAGTTCACTATGACTTGAAAAAAACACACATTGATGTTCTCCAGACTGACTCCTCTGAGAGACACTTCTGTACAGACGCCCATCCTCAGTGTAGAAACTACAGGTGAAATCAGCTCTGACTGAAAGTGGTATTTCACATGATATGATGATCAGGACATCATTGTCACTAACACTGATGAAGGGTTTCTGAAGTGAACCTGTTTAATTCAAATAATACATAATAAAAAAATAAAAAAACATTGCAATAACAGTCTGTAACGCAGAAGAACAGCAGTGAAATAGTTCACCTAGAACCGTCACTGTGGCAGCAGGAGAATGAGATGATGGTTTATTAATCCCGAGCTCATGTATTGTGTAGAAGCAGTTAATGTGGACAGATGCAGGTGATTTCACAGCTGCCCATCTGAGCACTTCAGCACCAGTGAGATCGAGCTCACATGACCAACTGACTTTTATATTCTTCTGTTCTCTGTTTATGTAGAAATTACACTGTTCCACTGTAACATCTGCTGGCGTCTCACAGATCATCTTCACTGAGCTGGACTCTCTTAGGGCATCTGGAGACACTTTTACAGCAGGAGCTTCTGCAACAACCCGAAACAGATCAATTAATCATTACATCTCCTTATTGACCACGTTTACTTGCATCACTTTCCAACTAGGGTCCATTTAACCTTTAAACAAATTAATGCCTGTTCAAGGCTTAAGCCAAGTCCCAGACTAAAATGCATGTTTGAGCTGTCTTACCTACAAAGCTTCCTGCAATGACATATCTTAAAATATGTCAGTGCCATTGTTTTGTCTCCAGATGCATACCAGTATTGTTTTTTTTCTAAGGCACTTTTATAAAAGATACTTAAATGCCCTAATTTAACTAAAGCCTAATCCTGACTTTATCTAAGCCCTGTCTTTGAAACCAGGCCTTAAACTCATTGATGTCTTTACAACAGCACCAAACTGTAAAAGGTATGGGGAAAATTATATTTCCCCCCCTACTTTTTCTAAAATGTATATTTTCGATAGCTGCACTTTTCTCAATTTCTGGTAACACCCAGAATTACTTTCATATGAACATGTGCTTTTTGAGTGGATGTTGCTCTTGAATCTGCACTGACAACATCATGACTTGTATTTAAAATAAAAATTGTCTTTACAAAGACTAGTATAAAACTTAACATTGTACTAAATTAATCACTGTAGTAATAACCATGATAATAGATCATTGCAAAGTGGAGGATGGATCTAAAATTATATTTTTCTATGTATGTGTAAAAATACACTAAAATAGGCTAACATATTGCGTGAATCATGCAATGTTTATCCAGTATTACTTTTCATTTTGGAGCGAAACAATTTTGCCATTTGCTTGGCAACTTGGCATCTACAAACCATGTTCTGACATACTTCTGTTACCAGGAAGAGTAGAGGTTGCCATGCAAACTGCAGAAAAAAACAGTGCCACAGTACGTAGTTATAGTAAATAGAATGTTTGAAAAATCATACACAATTCATAAACAATTAGTGTTGAAAAAAGCAGCACAATCATGAGCCTGGTCTTTGTTGAATTCTCTGTGTACTTCTCGCTTATGTTACACTATGAGTTACAGATGAAGATACTTTGAAATTGATACTAGAAAATTGTTTCTCAAATGTAATCTACAATAACCAGAAAAGGTGTAATCACTAACTTACTAGTTGTCATGGCTGTTGTAGTATTATGTGCAGTGGTGGTTGTAGTTGAACCTGCAGGGACAAATATACCAGCATTATATGGTCATTTAAAATTATTTGCGAACTTTAGTTTTTGTGTGTGTGTTTGTTTGTTTTTGTTTTTTTTGAAGGCACAGGTCCTTTAATTACAAAATACCATACGTCACATACCTGTGGTGTAACTTGAAATCACATCAATCATATTGGTTCACATTAATATATTAAACTTACTCTTTACTGTTACGGTCACTGGATCAGAGAGGGGAGATGTTTTTTGTTGTTGTGACTCCTTCACAGTGTAGACGCAGGTTATTCTCACAGATGAACTGTGACCTCCTGACCATTTAATGATCTGAGATCCAGTGAGTGAGAGCTGACATGAGGAGCTCAGTTTAGAGTTACTTTCTCTTCCATATATGTTAAAGACACACATCTCCATCTTCAGATGTTTGGTGTTCTCGCAGCTCAGTTGAACTGTGTCTGTTTCCAGAATAACTGAAGCAGACGCTTCTAACTTGGCCTGAGGAAGATCTACTGAAGAAATAAATAAAACATAATGTGTTCATCTTGAGATCTCAGATTAGAAGCAGCAAAATCTGCATGTTTATCTTTCATTCTGTTATGTAATGTGTCATTTTGGAGAGGAAACAACAGTACAGACATAAGCAATTGATTTAATGATTTCTGTGATTTTTGTGGTATTAGTTGGTTCAACAATGTCCCAGGACATGTCCTGTTTTCAAGTCCTGTTCTGGCCCTAATATAACAATTTTCTATCCATACAGAGGGGACATACTTTAAATGTATTGAAATTAATAAGGAATCTTTGAGTAAACTTCGAGTATCATTTGAGTATCTCATTGCCGGGCCGAGTGTCCTGGTTTTCGGTACGTGTGTGTGTACGGTTTGCGTGTGTGTTTACGGTTTCACTGATCGGGTGGGCCAAGTAATACAAAAATAACATTCCAATCAATAGCGGGTGGATGAGAAATGAATCATTGTGTTTGTTTGATAAAGACATTTTGCGAGCCCTGTGAGCGAATCATTCCGGTTGCCGTTTCCCCACACGCTTTCAAAACAATTCCCACATGTACTGACGGGGGAGTCGAAAACTAATATGCAAAATTGTTGTCCAATCATAGCCGTGGGCATTTACTAAGTAAAGTCTTTAGTGCGGCACGCCCATTATAACCGAGCGTTTCATGAGAGAGCCTCAAAACCAGGGCAGGAAATAGCCTACATTCAATTATGCTGTTTTTGAATGTAAAAACCACGCAAACGTCATAAGTTGACCTCAGACAACAATATAAAAAAAATTAAAAAAGCCAGTTCATGACCCCTTTAAAATGTAATTTTGTATTATTTATTTAGCCTATTATTTTTGTTAACTGCACTATGGAAGCTTGTTTACGCCACGCACAGAATATAAAAAAATAATTGCAACTTTTTATCTCTGACTGTTTTTCTTGCAATTGCAAGTTTATAAGGCCTACATCTCGCAGTTCTGCCTTTATAACTCGCAGTCACAAGTTTGCATCTAACAGTTCTGAGGAACAAAAGTCAGAATTGCAAGATAAAAAGTCTAAACACGTTTTATTCCATGGCAGAAACAAGCTTCAATGCACTTTCTCAAATGCCTATATCAAGTAACACCCAGAATTATGTTCACATGAACGTGCAGATAAAAAAAGCTACTACAGTGGATATTCCAAACAAGGTGTTCACATAAACAAGTCCAATTACTTATAAGCATTATTATTCAAATATTAACTTCGGGTAATTGCAATAGTGAATGAATTTTCATGACATTGCTGAAGTAAAAGTAATATGCCTTAAAGCAGAGAGGTTGGTTCATGGGTTTGCTGTGTTCTACTAAAACATGTACAGTAGGCTAATGATCACACATGCTGAAATGTTTTTGACAATTAAACTTTTCTCACTACAAAATGTGGACATACTGTATTTTAACATCATTAAACAGCAGAGATCACTTACTGTAAGACTGAACCTCCATAAGGAGTTGAAAAGCAAAGAAGAAAAACAACTCCATTACAGAGTGAGAAAAGAGACAGAACAAGTCTCACAAAATGGGTGAATTAGGAAGTAACACATTAGACCACAGGAAACTTTTTTTAAAGCTTCTGCATTCAGAACTATGAAGATGAACGTACATCATGAGACAACATGTACAGCAGGGCCACAGGTACTAACATTTTTTTGTTGGCTAACAGACTCGTAATCACGGAAGGTAGTTTTTGTAAAAGCAACATTTAAATGTGCCAAAAAGATTGGAATACATTATTAACTGAGCGGTCACTTTATTAGGTAGGGTACAATGTGGCTAAAGGTGCCTTTTGATTTTATTTTCCTCTAAACTACTAGATGGCACAAAAACTTGCCATAGCACTTTCCAAAACATCATGGTGTATGGTATTTGGGGTAAAAGGCACCCCTTCTGTCGGGGCTGAAGGCACAATAATTAACATGATAATAATAAATAGCTGGATGACTTTTCCATTTGTTGACATGACATGGTTAGATTCAGATGGTAAATATCATATATTAAGTTGGGTGTCCACCTTCGAGATAATCACATTAATAAAGACCACATAAAAGTCTCTTTATTGGACAGGGGCTAACTATTACAGTCCCCTATACTTACCAGACATGGCAAAAGGAAACTGGAGGTGATCCGCCGATGTCTGCAGTGCGCATACCCTCAGCGCCAAGCCCGACCACTGGCCCACGGCAGGAAATGAGCCTAAGCCCACCTCAGAGCTGGAGACTGCACTAATGCCCACCACAGTCCTGAGCCAATGCCAATCCCTGCAACAGAGCCAGAGCTTGAAGCCCCCTCCATCCTGGAGCCGAATGTCACCACCCAGACTGACCAGGTGTGTCTGCCGACTTCTACATATGAGCCAATGGGAAATAGAGAAGAGCATGAGGATGATGACAGCCTTCCTCTGCTGATTCCGCCCAGCCTTCATCGCTGCTGACCCTGCCCAGCTCAGTGACTTTTTCATGGCTGTTCCTACCCAACTCAAAGCCTTTATCACCTCTGGTCAAACCCAGCTCTAAGACTTTATCACTGCTGGTCCGGTTCAGTGCAAAAACGTTATCACCACCAGTCCTCCCACCGCCTGTGCCACCCTGGTGATCTCTTCAACCAATCCTTGTTTCGGCGCCAGGAGACACCTTCTGTTTCACTTTTATTTTCATTATAGATGTTTGCGTGTCTTTGTTCCTATATTCCTGCCATCATTAGTTTTCATGGTTACTCATATTAGAGCACACCTGTTTTGTATTGAGTTTGTTTACCTGTGTATTTAAGTCCTTCAGTTCTCTCTACTCATGGTCTAGTGTTGAATGTGTTTCAGTTCAAAGTTGCATTAGTTAATGCTGGTTCCTTGTGTGACGTCTCCTGGTTCCTTGTGTGTGGTATGTTCTGTTCCCCCCCCCCCCCCCCATGGGTAGTTTTTGTTTGTTTTTGTTTATATTTTTATTATTATTAAAGCCCATATTCTCCTGCACTTGAGTCCTCATCTCATCCCTTCGACCTCTCACGTGACAATAATAATGTCAGCATCACTTGGCCAATGAGTATGGTTTGGTGAAAGGCAGCTCTTCACATGCAATTATATGGGCGACGTTTAATTAAATTTAACTCCTTCCATTTCTTCGCATGTAGACAGCGGGTTAAGTAAAAATATAAGGATCAGTGCATATAGTGCATGATATAATGATATGCACTGCATATATTTAACAAAATGCGTTTTTCTATAGCTATTTTTCTAGCTGACTAACGAGTTTATGAGCATTGAATGTCTTTTCTGAGGTAAATTTGACGTATACAAGCTCTTTCGATGTTTGAAATGCTGATCGATCTGTCAGGCCACATTAAAAAGCGCCAAATTCTTCATGATAAAATTAACAAACACATTAAAAGGTGACAATTAAGTACAAATCTTACTGCGATTATGGATGGCTGCACTTAAATAATGTGAAGTTCAGACAATAACAGAAAACACAGATTAAAAGATATTGAGGATATGAATCCATATCAGATTCAGTAGCCTACGTTCTCAATTAAAAACGTGAATTGTTAAAGATGAGTTCGTGTCCACACAGCTGTCATGTTTATCTTTTGTAGTTTATCAATGTTGTGTGCATGAAATAGACACTGCCTTTCTGCCCTTTTACAGTAACTTACTTGGATGTTGATTCATCGTCACCATCACTTTCTATCTCTCTCATGCTGGCACAGTCGTTATAGTGTTGTTGCTCGATAGACATGAGGACTATTGAGAAAATGTTTTGTTTTGACACATGGTTCTGACACGGAAAGCTGATCCTTGCTGAGTCGCTGTCTCCGTTTTTATTTTTGCACTCAAACTCAGTGAAGGTTTTTTTCCACTGCAACTTTGCTGCGCGTTGTCTCATTTTATTATGTCAACACAACAAAAGATGTGATGGGCTACTCATCACAGAACATGCAGGTAGAAAAGGCACGCAATTTCTTAATCATAACATGTAAATTTATATCTCAGCAAAAATATCACTCACAAATTAATATTTCTGGTCGCAAATGCGACCGTTTTTGGTCGCAGTCTGGAGCCCTGAATTCATTACATTACTTGTTAGATCAAAAAGTAATCTGATTACATAATGAATGTTACTTTAAATGCATTACTTTACTTGTTAGATCAAAAAGGTAATCTGATTAGTCTACATAATGCATGTTACTTTTAATGCATTACTTGTTAGATCAAAAAGTAATCTGATTACGCAATGGATGTTACTTGTAATGCCTTACTTTAATCGTAAAATAAAAAAAGTAATCTGATTACGTTATGCATGTTGCTTTTAATTACCCCCAACACTGCTCATTTCAGATGAGATTGAAAACACCTGATTGCTAGGTTTTCTCAGAGAGCTATGGTAGAAATGTGTCCATCTTGAACATAATCAGAAGTATCAGCTAATAAAGGTAAATTGTAATACTCTGGTACACTGGAGGGAGCATCCGAGTTGGGTTTCAACAGTTGTACCTTGACAGGTTGTAGAGATCTTTGATGGAATCACATCCTCATGTTCTGATATCAAAGATAAGCAAAGTTCAACTTTTATGATGTTCAATTGCGTTTGCAATATTTCACATTTATATTTTTTGTTTATATTTATAGTTTTCACATGATTTTATATAATTTTATTCATTGATTTGTTAAAACTATAAATGCATACTGTCCACTCAAGTGGACATCTGAAAATCTCTATTATCATAATTATCATAATTCATGCATGAAAGGGTTAAAGGGATAGTTCACTCTAAAATAAAAATAGTAATTATTTACTCATCCTGGTGTTGTTCAAATGCGGTATTCCCTTCTTTCTTTTTTGGACCACAAAAGGAGAATTTAAAAAAGAAAATGCAAAAGTATCACAGAATGATCCCATGCGACACGGCATACGACATTACAACACCAGGGTGAGTAAATGATAACTGAACCCTTGAACACCAAACCGTTTAAAGGCACAATATGTAAGATTTTTTTATTAAAATTTCCACACGAAAAAACACTAGAAGAACAATGTTATATATTTTGTTGACTTGTGTACTTAAATTATCCCTAAGGTTTCCAATAATGTTTAAATCCAGAGAAATCAACAATTTAACCAGTCATTGCGTCATCTGTCATCATATCCAGTTTTACTTCTGTAGAAACCATGGAAACACCAAAGACGCTTTAATTTATTATGTGTTTTATTATTCAGGTGAGCAACTGTTTGGATACATTTATTGGGTTTATCTTATTGTTTGAATCTTTTGTTTTTTGTTTTTTTTTAAATAAATTTTTATTTTTTTTAAATAATATTTTAATTAAATTCGGGCGGATGGCGGTTGAACCAATCAAATGAAAAAAAATATACATTGTTAAATATTGTTACCTAAATCCGAAAAAAGGAGCACACTTTGAAATAGGCATTTAAAAGAGAGACAGATTATGGAGTGATATCAGAAATTACATCGGGCAATGGCAGCGCGAGATGTTCAGAAGAACGCAAGAGCTAAACTCTACAAGCTCAATAACATCCACAGCAAAAAAAGTTTGTAAGAAAAATTGTTGGAAAACTTTGCCCATTAATTAGACGTGCAAGGCAAGCAGGCAAGTTTTGGGGTTGTTAAGGACAATTAAAAATGCGAACATGCACGTTGCACTGTTGTGCGGTGGACTTTCAGCGAATTTCAGTGAATGAATAGAGTCGGCGTTTCTTTAATATCGAGGCTCCATAGTTTGTTTCTTGTATGATTGTTAGGCCTGCTGGTATAAAATGAATTGCACTGTCTGCCTGAAAAAGACGTGCTCTTCCCATGCAGTCAAGATTAACGGTTTCATTTCTTCAGGCTCGTCCTAGTCGTCACCCTGACATGACTGCGCATAGAGTTAATTAGTAAAATTCAGGTAAGGTCAGGTTTGCCGATGTGCATTTTATTTAGGCTATTTATTTATTTTTGTCCCTGTGCGCCGATCGGAGACGGAGTTCACTGCTGATATTCTGGGGGTACAATATTCATAGCCAATAGGCTATAACTAGTAGGGACTTAAGCCTTTAAATATCTTTGCTGCATTGGATCAGTATCCTTTCTAGAACAGGCAAGAGCTTTCTAGCAGCGCCTGACATCGCCCATATACCTTAAAACAACCAGCGGATGGCGGGTGGGTGCGGTTTTTAAAATTGGTCAAAAAACGTTGGTGCGGATGGATGATGAGTTTTGTGTTGCAGTCGCGGATGAAATAGCCCATCCGCACATCTCTAGCGCAAATCAGGTAACACGGTTAAAAACGCCCCTCTGTTTATGGCTTCACCCACTGATTTGGTAACTACTATTACTGTCCTGCAGAGTGTTAGTGTCAAATAGTGTTAGGTTGTGCCACACTCTCCCCAAAGCATCATGAGCATAGCTCTCTGTTTTGATACATGCTGCAAATCAGGGGTGTCCAAAGTCGGTCCTGGAGGGCCACTGTCCTGCAGAGTTTAGCTCCAACTTGTCTCAACACACCTGTCTGGAAGTTTCTAGTATGCCTAATGAGACCTTGATTAGCTGGTTCAGGTGTGTTTAATTGGGGTTGGAGCTAAACTGTGCAGGACAGTGGCCCTCCAGGAGCAGGATTGGATACCCCTGCTGTAAATAGATAACTCAAAAGTTTCTGTTGCTGTTGCCAGAGCTTCACCAGTAGAGGTCGCTGTTTAAACTGATAAGCTGTCTAAAAGATAATTCAACAACATCACAAGGTGAATTTAAAATGGTAAGTTTGAAAATAAATCTCTAACAGCAAAATATAGATGAATACAACATATAACTATGTGCCAGTTTAAAGTGGCTTGGGCAGAATAATTTAATGTGTTAATAACTATACTAAAGACATCATCCAACTTGCATTGGTTTATTTGCTTTAAATGCAATGCAATATCTATGATGACAGTATAATAAAAAGCTGTATGTTGAGGTGCAAGGTATATGTCAGGTAATTGTTTGTTTAAATATGTCACTCACAATGGTCATTGTGTAAGGATTGGTTATACTGATAAGACAAAAGCTGAGATCCAACACCCTGCAATAAAACAAAAAAACTCAGTAATCTGGAGAGAAGATCTCAGAGAAAGACCCCTCCCTGCTCCCTTCCCCCTGATTCACGTCACAGAATACCTCCAGATCGATTTACTTTAACTTACAGTCTGAAATGTATAAAGGTGTCAGATTATGCAGTATTTTATAAACTAAATAACCTTAAAATCAATCCTTTGATGAACTGGTAACCAATTTAATTCCATTAAAACCGGTGTAATATGCTCTCTCCTTTTTAATTTTATGAGTACTCTGGCTCCTGCATTTTGTATCAATTGTAACTTCGCTATAGAACCCTTAGGTAAGCCAGTATACATAGCATTACAATAGTCAACATGAGAGAAGATAATGAATGAGTTTCTTAGCATCATCCAAACATAAAAAATGATGAATCTTGGCAATATTTCACAGATGATAAAAGCAAGAAACCAATCAGAAGACGTGAATCGAATCATATGATTTCAAGATGAATGACGGTGTGCGTATGAGCCATAGACTGTATAAAACAATAGAGTGGTGCAGGTATGACATCACTTTGTAGGACAAAGCGCAGAAGCGAGTTAGCATTTCAGCCTCATTATGCTTATAATTGGGCTCTTATTCTGGGAAAATCTTTTTAGATAAAAACTGGAAGAGTTGTGGGAAGCTTAGTGATGGTGACGTTGAAGTTGAGCAACGGTGGTGTATCTCATTCACAGCCTACCTTTAGCTTTTTACTTATGGCTACTGCATTTAGACTTCAAAATTCATAAGTTGTGTTCATCTGTGATAATTTCCATGATGGACAAAACGTGCAAGTATCATAAACTTTTGTTGATCACAGAGCTTGATAATCCAAAAGCCTAAGGGAACCAGCGTGATGCTAACTGCCGGTTGGCCTACAAAGTGACGTCATACCTGCATCACTCTATCCATGATGTCACTCGTAGGTTCTGAAGAGTTTCTTTGAAGCCTAAAGTGGGCAGAGCCATCCGTTGCCATCTTAGCACGTCAACGTGCGCCACTCCTGGATAACCGAAAATGGCCAAAGAGGCGGGACGTGGGTGGAGCTGAGGTGCCTGGTTGCTGAAACCACGGCCGTCTAGCTCGACCATAGTGGCAATCCACCTGTCACTCAAGTGGCCACTCCCTTAATTATGCAGAACTTTAAGGCTTAATATTTAAACAGATGAGTTATAAAAAAATTCACCCCCCTTACAATTGTCATGAAGGGCAAAATTAGCTGTATAGACCAAAACCACTTTTTGTACCAGGCTGTAAAAATTTTTTTTTCCTGCTGTAAAGTTGGGCATTTTAACATGTGGGGTCTATGGAATTGACTCCCTTTTGGAGCCTGTCTATAGCGGCCAGTCGATGAATTGCAATTTAAGTCACTTTAAGTCCGGCTTTTAATTGCTGAGCTGCAAATTTATATTATGTTTTGTCCATCCTTACAGTGGCAATGACAGGATTTTGCGAGTAGCAAGTAAACACAACAGTTGAGTTTTCCTTGTGCTGCTGTAAAACTCTGAAACGGACGTGGAAGTCACTTTCAACACAGCTCCCCCTACTGTGTGGATCAGTTTCCAGTTACACCTTTTTAGTGATTTTGCAATTGTTTACTATGTTTTGTTGTCCAAAGAGGACTTAGAGGTTTTTGCAACAAAAAAAAAACACATGGACTTAGTCCTCTTACTGGTTTTGCAGCAAAAGACAGTTACATTTGTTAAATACCAATGAATTTACTAAAGTCAATAATGGACTAATAACCTTTTCATTGCCATTAAAGTTAAATTACTGAACTGTTAGGGTAACAGTTTAGGACTGTCATGGCAAAAAATTTACTCTCAGTTGCACCACTGAATAAGAGACAAACCTTAGCCAATCGTCTTTATAAAGATTTATTTTCTTGCAAGAAAAGAGTCACAGTCATACAGCCATCCTGAATGTCTGTAGAGTGCTAACTGAAGACATAACAGAAGCTGCAATCTTTTATACCCCCCTAAGTGTAAACAATCCTTCTCAGTAGTTTTCCACACATGGTAAAAGTAGGAGGCACAGCACACAGATTTAGAATTAGTTCTGCCCGACAGGTGGTAAACATTCTTAAGAAAGAAGACGGAAAGATAGAAAAGACAGACAAGATAAATGTGTTTGTTTCTGTTCATGCTGGATGTCTCATTTGGTTATGTGGGTTTGGGGTGTGCCTGTTCACTTATTACCTCATTTTCCTCTGTATTTCCCTGTTTCTGTTGAGTGTTGACCAAAACTTCTGTAAAGCAGATGCGTCATATCACTGTTAATAACATTTTGATCTTCATGAACAAGCTCTCTATCATAAAGCTTTAATGTATTTTAAGCTTTGGCACTTTGCACATGAAGCAGAATCATTTCTTCTCAGACTCATTGTGCAACAGTTTTAATGAATTTAGTATTTGTCCCACTTCTTCTATATGAGCTCATCCTGATCGGGTGGGCCAAGTTTCTCAGTGCTTATTGTAAGCATCAAAAATGCTGTTTTTGGACTAGAGAGGAAGTTTTGAGTTGTGAAACCAAAGTGTGTTTTCATAGTAAAGAAAGAGAACAATTTGATTTGTCATTATATGACCACTTTAATAAAAGAAACATTATCTGAGGGCTGGTAAACTGAATTTTCAGACATAATGAAAGAGTAAGTCGCTGTGGGATCTGGTGTGCTGTCCTGATGGGACTCTGGGTGTTCGAGGCCTTTGGAAGAACAGCATGATGAAGAGGGTCAAACAGAGACAACAGAAAAGCATCCAAAACAAGAGGACAGATATGAAATGATGTCGCCTAAAGATTGAAACTTAGAAGCTTTACAGCCCCTCATCACAGCTTTCATTGTCTAGGCAGCTCATTTTGGTGTGAACTGTCTAAAAATGCTGATCTGCTAAAGACTTGAAAGAGGAAATGGTACCAGTTTCTGAGAAGCTGTGGTCACTACACGGTGTTTGTAACTTAGCAGGTTTATTCATCTTTCTTGGTGAAATCTGTTACTAAGCTTCACGGTATCTGAGATCATTTACTGAGAATGAGGTTCTCTCACCTACAGATATGGGCTGAGATGTGGCCGGTACAGAAGTGATCAGAGAATATGTCTCTGCAGGTCCAGAACTCTTAATAACAACAGGAATAATTAAGGTCATGTCCATTTCAGTCATTCTTAATCATTATGGTATTATAAATATTTATTGTTTTGTGATTTAAAAGATACTCACCATACCGATTCCTTGACTGGGCACATCTGATCTTATTAATCTTATTTTATTGCTAAGAATCAAATATTGATCTTTATGGCATCTTTTCATACATACATATATCAGATAATGTGCTAAACATTTGCACATACAGCTCATAATAAATAAATAAATCAAACCTACAATCAGGCTTATTAGGGTTAACTAAAACCATAAAAATAAAAACAAAAACTTACTGTTTTCTTCTTTTACCTAGAAAATAATGAGCTACTGCATTATGTTCATTTTCCTGTACAGCACTGTTGTTTTAATAATAAATTCACATGATAAATGATCTTGCATGATCATTTCTATATTGAACAGCACAGAGTGAACAATTGTAAACTTTACTTACATGTAAACCAGCACAGACAGATGAGTCCAGACACAATGACACCAACACCAGTGGAAACCAGCACTATAAACCTGTCTGTCAAAACAAAACCAACACTTTAATACATGTTTATATGCATTATGATGATTAATATGGGTGCTTTAGATGCATCAATCCACCTGACAATTGAAATTATATATTACATTTCAGATAATTGTAAAGGTGAGGATAGATCTAAAACTCCATTTTTGTATGGTGTATGTTGGACGTTCGGTATTCGTGAATTTATGTATGTGTAAGCAAACGTATAGGGGGAAACACGCAATGTTTATCCAGAATAACATAACTTAATTTTAGAGCAAAACAATTTTGCCATTTACTTGCTAACTTTGAACGACATACCATTTTCTGTCATACTAGTTAGAAGAGGTTGCCATGGAAACTGTAGAAAAAACCATAGTGCCACAGCATGTACATATAGCATTAAAATAGAATGTTTGAAAAAATATACACATCATTCATAAACAATTAGTAACCATATGGAAGCAAAGCATACAAGCCTCATCTTTGTTGAATGCTGAATTTGTGTACTTCCCACTTACCTTCAAGGACTACCACCAAGATATATGAATAAACTTTAAAAATGGATCCCAACTATATTTTTGAACCTGACATTTTGTTCCAACATATTAATTATACACAGTGACTTTACCATTGAGTTCTTTTACACACAGTTTTCTTTGTTGCGTTTGTTGGCAAGTTTGACTTGAAATGGACTATAAAAATAACATATCGCAAAGGGAATTTCTAACATTTTATCTAGAACAACTAGAAAAGGTGTTATTGTTACAGGTGGCTCAGGCAGGAAGGCAAGGACAAGCAAATACGTTGCTCAAACGAAGTTTTACTGGTGAAGGTTTCTCAAACCAAGCAATACACAACGGCACACACTATACATATACAACTAAGACCAGACAAGGAGTGAGTGAACAAGGGAGAACTAAAGTAGCAAACACAGATGAGTGTAATAATGAAGGACAGGTGATACAGGTGAATGATTAACTAAGCACAGCTGAACGGAACTAGACTAACAAGGGTAACCAAGGAAACAGACAAGTGGCGGGAAACTAAGACAAAGGAACATGTGACAAATGCAAAAACACATCGGAGACAGACTAGACATGTGACAGTTATCAGCACTTTTCCTGTTTTACTGTATGTTGTGGTTTCAGAAGTGGACCGTACAGTTAATGCTGTTGAAAAGACATTGTGAAATTTGCTGTCATGTAGTAAATGTTCACCAAGTAATCGTGAGCGAGAAAGAAGGACATTCAAGATGTAGTGAGAATATTATTGTTTTTTACTCACAGGTTTTCATGGCTGTTGTAGTAGTATGTGCTGTTTTGGTTGGTGTTGAAACTGCAGAGAAAAGCGTTATATGGAGTCATTTTACATTATTTGCAAACAAAAGTCTGTTTGTACAGGTATTTTAACTTGACATCACCTCATCCATATTGGTTCACATTAATATATTAATAAAAAACTTACTCTGGACTGTTACTGGATCAGAGAGGGGAGATAGTTTTTGTTGTTGTGACACCTTCACAGTGTAGACGCAGGTTATTCTCACAGATGAACTGTGACCTCCTGACCATTTAATGATATGAGATCCAGTGAGTGAGAGCTGACATGAGGAGCTCAGTTTAGAGTTACTTTCTCTTCCATATATGCTAAAGACACACATCTCCATCTTCAGATGTCCAGTATTCTCGCAGCTCAGCTCAACTGTGTCTGTTTCCAGAATAACTGAAGCAGACGCTGTTAACTTGGCCTGAGGAAGATCTAATAAATAAAAAAATTAAATGTATAATGTATTCAGATCTCAGATTAGAAGCAGGTGACTCTTCTGAAAGTTGCAAAACTGTGTGCTTCACTTTCATCCTGTTATGTAATGTTTGATTTTGGAGAGAAGACAACAGCACAAACATTAAAATCAAAACCCAGTATTACATTCATATGAACGTGCAGATGTAAATAAATAGATATTCCAAATAAGGCATTTGACCAAGTTAAATTAATGCAGGCATTCTAATTTCCCTAATATTGGCTTAATCAGGTAATTTGGTTCAGTTTAATTAATTTTCATGACAAAGTAAAACTAATATGCCTTAAAACAGAGAGGTTTTAGGTTCATGTGTTTGCTGTCGTCTACTAAAACATGTAGCCACATACTGAAATATTTTTGACAATTAAACTTTTTTTCACTGCAAATATAAACATACTGTATTTTATCAACATTAAGCAGCAGAGATCACTTACTGTAAGACTGAACCTCCATAAAAAGCTGAAAAGCAATGAAGATGAACAACTCCATTACAGCAAGAGTGAAAAGAGACAAGTTTAACACAATAGGTGAATTAGGAAGTTACACATTAGACCACAGGAAACTATTTATTGCTTGTGCAGTCAGAACTATAAAGATGGGCGTACATCATGAGATGACATGTACAGAAGATCTGGGGAAAATGTAACATCACAGACTCAGAAAGACGGAAGGCAGTTTTGCAAAAAGTAACATTTATATGTGCCAAAAATAGACTTTAAGAAAGACTAGATCATAATGTTAAAATAATGTGGCATACTGTTTACTCCGTGATCCATAAAAGCATGCAGACAAAAATCAAGTTGCTCACAAAACTGTCGTTTTTACAGAGCTGTGGTTGCCATAATAATTTTGTTAAAATGCAATTCAATGTAAACATATTTATAGTACAACCTGTAAATTGTATTAACTAAAACTGATTTACAAAAATTAATTCTGATGAATTAGCAAGGCCACGCTGCTACTAAAATACTTTTAACATATACTGACATCCACCATAATAACACTGATGATAAAGAGAGTCACATGATGAATTAAAGTTCATCACAAGAAGCTTTTCCACAAGCTGATGTAAATACTAATATATAGAAGGTGATCGCACACATGACACTAAATGAATGTAATAAACATTATAAAAATCCTGATGTACATAACTGATAACAAAAAACTAAGAAACATAATTATTAAAATTCAAAAACATCAAATGTGAAGTGTCAAAGGGAATGTCAGCTTATGTCTATTCACTGTAAATTATAAAATGATTTGTTATTTTTTACTTCCAAAAATGGTACATTTAACAATATTTTACTGTAAAATTGCATGAGTGTAATGTTGGATCTATTACAATTTTGCCATATATAGTATACATGTAACAATTCACCAGTGTGAATGCCCCTGATCACCACCAGAGAAAATCATGTTTTTGTCAAAGATTAGGTCTGTACAGGATTCACAATAGCTATGGTTCCATCCAAAGTGGAGCATTTAACGTGTGAAAAATGGGAATATCGCATAAAATGTTTGCATTAAAGCAAAATCGCCACTTCCTGATACTGGCGCTGACAGTATATGAATTCAATAGCTACATACTGTAAATATACTATCATTCTGTCTGTACAAATCATTTCTCTTTAGAGGTGTGAAGAAATTAAACTGTTCCTCTGTGTTTTGAGGAGCACACAGAGGAAGTTAGCAGAGATGTTTCCACCTGGCAAGAGCTGTAGATCACCTCTGTGAGAACATCATCAGAACCTGCACAGATGCAGACTTTATTATTAGCGTATGTTTCTATGTCATGGATCTCAGGTTATACATGTGTAAACTTACTGTCAAAGTGGTAGAGACAGAAGAATCCCATGAGTCCAGACAGAAATAAACCAATACCAGTGAAAATCAGCACTACTGAAAGCCATGAGACTGTCAAAAGACAAAAATAAGACTTTAATCCATGTTTATATCTATATCAGATATATTATGTGCAGATTTTTTATTAAATTCATTTTAAATGAACATGCCACATCATATGATCATGAAAGGATGAAAATTCAATGTTTTTTTTTTGTTTTTACAAATGTTCAGAAAATCAGATTGTATGTGTTGTAAGTGAATGTGATCCGTATGAGAAACAGCTGCAACAGAAAAGATCTCATGAAATCATAATAGAATAAAAAACTGCATCATGATTACAGACATCAGTGTTTCTAGATTATCTCACTGTCAAGAAAAAGATTTTTCATATTTAACATTTTTGCTTTGTTATTTTTTGCTAAGAGAATATTACATTTTTGCCAAAAATACACGTACATGTTTCTGACTCTCTGGTGGTTTCTGGGCGAGCCGAGGCTGGTATGAAAACAGCTGATAGAACCAACACTGTCAAAGTGGGATGAGATGTGAGAGATATGAAACTATTAGCCTAAAATCAGTTGCCAAAGACAATGGTAAATTATACACTTCAGCTGTAATTATACTGTATAACAATATTTGACTGCTAAATCCTGCAAATAGTCTAATAAAAAATAGTCACATAAGAAGGCTGTGCAATAAACTAAGAGAGAATAATTTCACATTGAAGCAATATCATTGCACCTGCTGCACCCATGGTACGGCAGCAAAGTTCCTTGATTATTACGCAGAAATGAGAGTATAGTCCATAGCCATATCGGTCTAGAAAATCACAACTTTTCATTTTCCGTCGGTCTTAGTACATGATGTAACTACAGAAGAGTCAAGTTTTAAATAGGAAAAATAAAGACACTCTTTGGTCATTTTTGATCGAGATGCTAACGGTCTAATCAGATTTAATGAATTATGCTAAGCTATGCTAAAAGTGCTACCGCCAGATCCGGAGATCGGCTGAATGGATTCGAAAACGGTAAAACTCAAATGTTTAACTCTAGGGGAGTTGGAAAATTAGCCTATTTTCAAAAAAGTTAAGTGAAATGAGCAAAATGCCTCAGTGTGCTTGACAAGTGTTTTATTTTCAAAATAAACTTCACTCACAAGTTGTTTTGGCTGTCAAAGTTTCACCAGTAGAGGTCGATGTTGAAGCTGCAAAGAGAATTCAACGATGTCAAAGGATTCATTTAGTTTAACTCTATTTAGTTGTGGTATTACAGTATAACATACAATAATAATATATATATATATATATATATATATATATATATATATATATATATATATATATATATATATATATATATAAACTGAAAAGTGAGCTGGGCAGAATCATTTAATGTGATAAGAATTTAAAAAACATCATCCACCTATCACTGGTTTAGTCAACTCAATTGAAATAAACAGCAAACGGCAGAAATTAATATGCAAAGGTGTTTTAAATACATTGTAAAATCTCTGATGGTGTGTATGTTGAAATGTAAGGTGCATGTCACACACATGTTTCCTTAAAACAAACAAACAAATAAATAAATAAAATAAAGCACCCACAAGCTGAAGGGGTCGCTGTTGAGACAGAAACATTAAATCAACATATGGTACAATGTACATTTAGTTTGGAAATAAAACTGTAATTACAGTAGTGCTGGTATTAATATTACAGCATAACATACAATAATATAACATAATATCAGAAATGCTCAATGAGAATCATCTACAGGTATATTGAGACATTAGGTTACTCACTTGTTTTTGTGGCAGTTGTCAAAGTTTGACCAGTAGAGACTATCACACATTAAACAAATAAAAGTAACGGGTAAAGTCATTTGTTTTTGAGAAAATTTATGAAGTTTTACTGTTGTATATGGATGAGTTATTTCAAGATATATGCATTTAAAAAAACTTACTCTGGACTGTCACTGCATCAGAGTGAGGAGATAGTTTTTGTTGTTGTGACTCCTTCACAGTGTAGACGCAGGTTATTCTCACAGATGAACTGTGACCTCCTGACCATTTAATGATATGAGATCCAGTGAGTGAGAGCTGACATGAGGAGCTCAGTTGTGAGTTACTTTCTCTTCCATATATGCTAAAGACACACATCTCCATCTTCAGATGTTTGGTATTCTCACAGCTCAGCTCAACTGTGTCAATCTGTTTCCAGAATAACTGAAGCAGATGCTGTTAACTTGGCCTGAGGAAGACCTAATGAAGAAATAAAGAAAGAAAAAGAATGAGTAGTGATTAAAAAAAAATGGGACATTTCGATTGCTTGGATTCTGTTTTTAGAAATAGCTGAGAGAAACCTCATTGGTCCAAACAGTCTCATTATATTCAGGATTCACACATATTATTCACACTAATGAATTTCCATGATCTTCCCAGTCACTCATGATTGTTAGATTATTGAATAATTAAAGAAATATTTGGACAGATTTATAAATTAATTTAACATTTGACCTTGCAAGTACATTTCACTCTACACAAGCTCTCGCACAGAGGAATATCCAGTTGATTAAATATTTTGTAAAATGTATATTCAATACATACATTTTTACTAATTTGCAAGACTTTTTGCAGGCCTGAGTATTGCAATTTAAAAATACATATATTTATAAATATATCAAATATAAAAAATGTATTTACAGTTTTGTCTGATGTTAACCACATGGACATGTTTTAATACAGTAATAATATTACAAATACAGTAATAATATTAAATAGTAATAATATTAAATAATTTTGTTTACTATTTTATTTACTATTAAAGAATAAATATTGTTCATATAATGTATGAAATGTCCTCACCTCTGATGGTGTGTGTGTCACTGTGTGGTGATCTGATCTCACGTTCAGTGCTGAGTGAATAATCACAGCTCAGCTGTCTGCTGTTCACTGACCGTGTGAAGAGTTCACTATGACTTGAATAAAACACACATTGATGTTCTCCAGACTGACTCCTCTGAGAGACACTTCTGTACAGACGCCCATCCTCAGTGTAGAAACTACAGGTGAAATCAGCTCTGACTGAAAGTGGTATTTCACATGATATGATGATCAGGACATCATTGTCACTAACACTGATGAAGGGTTTCTGAAGTGAACCTGTTTAAGTAAAATAATTCATAATTAATTTAAAAAAAAAATTCAATAACATTTTACAAAATAGAACAGCAGTGAAATATCTCATATGTATGTATGTGTGTGTGTGTGGTGCATGTATATTTCCTCTTCCTCTTTTCTTTTTCATTATAATATCATTCATTATATCACAATATCACAATATTAATTTTCTATATAATATCTTGTACAATCAGGTTGTTCTACATATATAATAGGAAACTTATAATAGAAATATAAGCACACTTAACACACACACACACTTCACATTGCATATACAGCCTACTGTCTATTTTATGTGTTTTTGTAATGATTGTATCGTCTAACTGTTTTGTCTTATGTACTGCTTTAAAAATAAAATAAATAAATACATAAATAAAATACTCTATTAAACAAATACACTCACCTAAAGGATTATTAGGAACACCTGTTCAATTTCTCATTAATGCAATTATCTAATCAACCAATCACATGGCAGTTGCTTCAATGCATTTAGGGGTGTGGTCCTGTTCAAGACAATCTCCTGAACTCCAAACTGAATGTCAGAATGGGAAAGAAAGGTGATTTAAGCAATTTTGAGCGTGGCATGGTTGTTGGTGCCAGACGGGCCGGTCTGAGTATTTCACAATCTGCTCAGTTACTGGGATTTTCACACACAACCATTTCTAGAGTTTACAAAGAATGGTGTGAAAAGGGAAAAACATCCAGTATGCGGCAGTCCTGTGGGCGAAAATGCCTTGTTGATGCTAGAGGTCAGAGGAGAATGAGCCGACTGATTTAAGCTGATAGAAGAGCAACTTTGACTGAAATAACCACTCGTTACAACCGAGGTATGCAGCTAAGCATTTGTGAAGCCACAACACGCACAACCTTGAGGCGGATGGGCTACAACAGCAGAAGACCCCACCGGGTACCACTCATCTCCACTACAAATAGGAAAAAGAGGCTACAATTTGCACGAGCTCACCAAAATTGGACAGTTGAAGACTGGAAAAATGTTGCCTGGTCTGATGAGTCTCGATTTCTGTTGAGACATTCAGATGGTAGAGTCAGAATTTGGCGTAAACAGAATGAGAACATGGATCCATCATGCCTTGTTACCACTGTGCAGGCTGGTGGTGGTGTAATGGTGTGGGGGATGTTTTCTTGGCACACTTTAGGCCCCTTAGTGCCAATTGGGCATTGTTTAAATGCCACGGCTTACCTGAGCATTGTTTCTGACCATGTCCATCCCTTTATGACCACCATGTACCCATCCTCTGATGGCTACTCCCAGCAGGATAATGCACCATGTAACAAAGCTTGAATCATTTCAAATTGGTTTCTTGAACATGACAATGAGTTCACTGTACTAAAATGGCCCCCACAGTCACCAGATCTCAACCCAATAGAGCATCTTTGGGATGTGGTGGAACGGGAGCTTCGTGCCCTGGATGTGCATCCCACAAATCTCCATCAACTGCAAGATGCTATCCTATCAATATGGGCCAACATTTCTAAAGAATGCTTTCAGCACCTTGTTGAATCAATGCCACGTAGAATTAAGGCAGTTCTGAAGGCGAAAGGGGGTCAAACACAGTATTAGTATGGTGTTCCTAATAATCCTTTAGGTGAGTGTATATCAGGCAGGTTGTACTTCACATGTTTGTATGTTCATATTAAAACTTCACACATATCAGACATGCTGAAATATTTTAGCCAATAAAACTTTGTTCACTATAAATGTGGGCATATTTGAAAAGACATTAAACAGCAGAGATCACTTACTGTAAGACTGAACCTCCAGAAGAAGCTGAAACGCAATGAAGATGAACAACTCCATTACAGAGAGTGTGACAAAAAAGACAGGACAAGTCTCACACAATGGGTGAATTAGGAAGTAACACATTATACCACAGGAAACTATTTAAGTGTACAGACTTACAACCATGCGCAATGTAACATGTATCACGCATGCCTAAGAATTTCTCATATTATAGTTTTAAATTTTATAATGTTCAATAAATCTACTGACAATCATACTACCATAAACCATAAACATAGAGTTAAAGGTTTAAGTAGAGTTATCTAAAGCTATCCATTCTCTGACTAATAAATCCTCTTTTTATTGTTCTGCATATCATAGATATAATAGAATTTAGTAAAACCCTGAATAGAAAACATATAGTGCACAGATCTGCATTTATTATCCTTATTGTAATGTACAGCAGTGATGATCAGTAGGAAACAGAAGTTAAAATGTTTGTGCATCTTATTAATAGACAAACAATATCTGACATCACTTTGCATCTTGATGAATTGAAAAAAATATAAAATTAAAAGTGATCAGATCCTCCTGAAATGACGATAAGTTTAAAGGGATAGTTCACCCCAAAATGAAAATGAAGTCATAATTTACTCACACTGGTGTTCTTCTAATGCTGTATTTTCTTCTTTCTTTTTGGACCACATAAGAAGAAATTTTACAAAAAAGACGCAAAAGTATCACAGAATGATCCCATGTGACACAGCATACGACATTAGAACAACACCAGGGTGAGTAAATGATAACTTAATTTTCATTTTAAGGTGAACTATCCCTTTAAAAGGCACAATATGTACAATTTTCGGATTAAAATATCCACACACAAAAAACACTAGAACAATGTTAGGTAACACTTTATTTTACAGTGTCCTTGTTACATATTGTGACAAGCAGAGCATCACCTGCGCATCACACCGGTCTCGAATCCTCTCACGGCTCTCGCCCGCCCTGCTTGTCACACATATGTTACATGTGATATAAAAAGATATGAGGATTAAAACAAACAAACACTTTCTTTGAAAATCTAAAATCTGAATGTTTATTGTACTGAAATCCTACTGTTATGTCACCCTGTGTGTGTGTGTGCGTGTGTACCTTGTTTGGCTATACTTGTGAGGGACCCAATGTCCTCACTTATATAGTAAAATATTATGACAACTCACTAGTGAGAACATTTGACTGGTCCTCACTAGTTAAAAATGCTTATAAATCGGCCAAAACATGTTTTTATTTAAATCTATTGTTTGCACATGTTTCTAGGATGGGTAGGTTTAGGGATAGGGATTGGGTTAGGGGATAGAAAATATCATTAACCTGACATAAAATCAATGGAAGTCTATGCAATGTCCTCACTAATATAGTGAAACAAACGTGTGTGTGTGTGTGTGTGTGTGTGTGTGTGTGTGTGTGTGTGTGTGTGTGTGTGTGTGTGTGTGTGTGTGTGTGATTTGGTTGAAAGTGAAACAATCTCTTTGACAATGACAATGTTAATTTAATTATAATGATATAATGAAAGATTCTGATAATTAAATTAGCAGAGAATGATTTGGCATCTGTGCGAGACTGTATAACTCATGAGTGTCTTCAGAAACATCAGGAATAGTGCAGTATACGTGGTACAATTTTTCCTAGAGAACAAATAAATTAAATTATAAATATATGAAATTAAAGAAGTACTGTATGTTAAAAATTAGAAGAAAAAGAACTCTAGTACTCACCTCATTTTCTTCAGAAGGTTTCTCATTGTCTTCAGTGTCATCTTCATCTGCCACATTATAAATACAATACATTCTGACATTTGTAACCAAAGCAATGTAAACAACAACTGGTACATGAAAAAAAGATTCTGTTCTGTATGAACCTTATAAAACATACTTTGCACAAAAATATGCATATCATGCAGCACATGATCATTTGTGTGGGATAATTTGTATTTACCTGGGCTCTGGGAAACAGCTGCAACAGAGGTTTTCATAGGACTAAACATAATAAAAGTACACATTCATTTTGTTGTTCTAAACAAATAAGCACATATATAAAGTACACTAGAAAAGTCTTACCTCTTCTTTCTTGGTTTCTGTCCTAGTAAAATACATCATACCAGTGCATTAATGTGTTGTAATGCAAATTGATTATTAAAACATGTTAACTGCACTTGGTGCACTTTTTTATTAGCTTTTTTTCCCTATTACATATTTTAGTAATCATCATAAATTAGGTGCCTAAACTATCAAAATGCATCCTGTAAAAACCGTTTTGAAGTTGGACATTGGTGTAACTGAATTAAAGGGTCAGCTGGCTTCTCCCCCTAGTGGGTGGTGTCATGTTCCAAATTTTATAATCAAATCCTTTTCTAACCTTGACAGAACACATTGCTAGAAAGGTCTGAGACTCAAGTTTTTTTTATTTTGTGAGAGGAGTGATATTGACAGGTGTATTCATTTGTGGCCGGAGAATGTATAAAAAAATTAATGAAGGGTGATTGTCATCTGGTAGCTATCTTTTGGTATAGCGGCTAAACAACATCCCACAGGAAACTCCATTTTTGAGATATCAACTTCAAAACTGGAGCACAACTACATATGGTTTTGATTTTATAGTCATTTTAGAGTCCAAATGATTTTTTAAAAAACATATATTTTGTATAAAATAAAAAACTGGTTAATACACTACATTTGCTTCACATTAAATGTAAACTTCTATAACATTTATACAATTTCATTTTTTGAATTCCACTTTTGCAATAAT
Organism: Rhinogobio ventralis; assembly: GCA_039654625.1. Taxonomy (NCBI): domain Eukaryota; kingdom Metazoa; phylum Chordata; class Actinopteri; order Cypriniformes; family Gobionidae; genus Rhinogobio; species Rhinogobio ventralis. Next base: position 6,567,388 of record CM077213.1, read on the forward strand.
CTGCTGTGTTTTTCTTTCTTTGATTTCTAAAGTGTTTTAAAATCAAATTTCAAATAAATGTCAGTTTACTGTACATCCACATGTGGTTGACTAAACTTACTGATGCAGAACAGACAGATGCCCATGAGTCCGGTCAGGAAAATCCCCCCGCTGGTGGCCGCCAGTGCCATGATGAGCCATGTTTCTTTGTGTCACCAAGAAATCAGAACAATTTATCACCATATGCAAAGTTTTCGGTTTTCAGCGATTAATCAATTGTTATACATACTTGTTTGTGGTGTCCTATGGCCATCAGTTTCACCAGGAGTTGAAGCTTTGACAGCTAAATGATTGAAAAGGAGGAATAGACATTTCTAAACACTCTGACTCCTTAAAACAGCATCTGCTTCAACGACAACTTTTACTGTAGCACAGTAACTCAGAAGTTTAACTCACCCGTGTTCCTTGTCCTTGTGACATTGAGAGGATGTGAAGGATGAGTATTTTCTAAAACATTTCATAAAACATTCAGTCCATCAAATAATGATTAAATACAAATATTTCTTATTTTAGAACTTATTTTCTCCTGGTTTACAGTTTGCATATTTTAGACTTAATTTAAACATCTCCAAGTAGTTATATATTTACAAATTATTTTACATATTTCTGCATTTTAAATCAAGTTGAGATGAACAATATAGGAGTCTGTACTGGAATTTCAGTACTAGTGTTAGTTCACAATCTCAAAGCATGACGTATTTATTAATTTCGCCTTGCTATTTGTGTCTATAGTCTACACTTAGGAAAAAAAGGTTCAGTGTGGTTCTAGGTTCTTGAACCATTTACACTCTTAAAAATAAAAGCCCCCGAAAGGGGGGGCGGGGGTAGGTTTTTTTTTTATAGTGATGCCACAGAAACACCATTTTGGGTTGTAAATTTGTTCTACTGATTAAGGGTTTACAAGCTGCTTAATCAATATTTTTCATTAAAATAAAAAAAATATTAATCAAAACTAAAACCATAAAATGATCCCATGATGGAAACCCCTAAAAGGTTCTATATATCAGTGGTTCTCACCGGTGCGGTGACTGACAGCCACACAGGGGAGAGCGGGGCACAACGCTTTTTGACTCTCTCACTTTGTGTAAATCCACTTAGGGTTCAGAGTATTTATTTTTTCCCCACATTAATTTCACACATGTCTAGTACAATGACTAGACATGTGGTTTTGTTTCATTAATACAGTGTATACTTTTTTCTTGATTTACCCCAAAAGAATGGAAGTGAAATGTGACAACATGCCCCATATGTGGGGTACATTGTTATTGTCAGTACACGATGTGTAACATGAGCATATGACAGCTTAAAATGTTACCTGATATAATCAAAAAAATATAAAAGACAAACTAAAATATTTTGTCAATAAAATACAATTATAAATTTTTTCAAAATAAAATAATGGCATTTTTTTAATAATTAAAAATAAACACATTTTTGAGTTTGATAACAAACACATCGCTAAACACAGCTATACAGCATAGTTCAAAACATAATAATAATTAATAATTTTTGAACATTGACTCTCAGTCTTTATTCACCTTTTTCTCATGGTTTCTCAATAGAATTCATAAAAGTATAGAATAGAATAGTGTAGTTCTAATAGGGGCTCATTGTAACGCAGTGTTACAACGCACCCCACCTGCGCAACTGGGATTTAAACCCGGCTTGTGTCTTCTGCTGGTTTGATCGGCATTAAAGAACTATCACAACTGTTAAATAACAGATATAACATTAAAATAATATCAGATTTGTCTCATTTAAAATAAACACAAAAAATAGAGATGAAAAATTAACTTAAGTAAGAAATTGACTTTTGCTATGGTTAAACAAATGTTCAGTGATATCTTCCAAAGATTTTAGAATTTTGGCACAATTTTTCCTCTATATACTGTAGAAATAACAACTAGTAAATACATAAAGTTTCATCATGCTGGCATGTGTGGAAAGTTTTAAGCCATGTGTGTTACACTAAAGCCCAATTTATACTTCTGCGCTGAGCGTACGCCGTAGCTACGTCGTAGGCTGTGTGTTGCACGCATAGCCTACGACGTACCCTGACATGCACCTCTCCAAAAATGTAACAACGCATCAATTCTACGCGGACCGCAAGCACTGTGATTGGTCTGCCAGAACCCCTCCCTCAGGGATACACATGCTCCCTCTGCATGTGTAACTGCGCATCGCCGCGGACAACGACACAGAAGTATAAATGATGCGGAACCGCAGAGGATAAAGCAAAACAAAACATGAATTAGAAGTCTAAAACGAGAATTTTTAAAGAGAAGAGGGGCTTGTGATGCAAAAATTTAAATTCTCATTTTAGACTTCTAATTCATGTTTTGTTTTGCTTTATCCTCTGTGGTTGGTACCTGAAAATTGACGCGTAGCCCACACCGTAGAGGCTACGGCGCAGGTCAGACGCAGAAGTATAAATCAGCCTTAACCCCGCTAGGTTGTGCCCCACGCTCCCCTACTCCTCAAAACATTAGATTCATCCGTGCTGAGAAACCGTGCCGATGCACAACCCATGCGCGTAAAATGATAATTCCGCAAATAACTGCAATTGCAGGTTTCAAACAGAGATGGCGACAAAGAGGCAAAACGTACGGACTGCAGTATAACTGCAGTGACATTTGGGCAAAGTATGTAGATTTAGATTAAAAAATAATAACATGGAGATGAAAAGTAATATCACTAGAATATAAATGTTTTTGTAAAGTTTTTTTATTTGTTTTTTTTTATGCTATTTTGAACAATGGACAATGGACAACCATAAACAATGGTTTATAATCAGGTTTGTGGTTGAATCTACTAGATTCTACACACTGTTCCTCAATTTTTTTTGCAAATACAGAATGAAACTTAGTGTTTCAGATCCTAATGAACACAGAGGTTGTGCAGGGAAAACCCATCTCATCAGAACAGAACACCACGTATGTCCTAAAAAACTATATTTTAACTGGGTTTTGTCAAATCCCTTTAAATGCTAATTGCAAAATTAAATATTTTATATACATTTTCATAAAATTATATTTTATTAACAAAAAAAAAGGAGCTCACCAGCAGTAGGGTTTATTGTGGTCTCATACCAAGTAGTGGATTCTAGAGTTGCTGAAATATTAAGAACTTACTATTCAAAGTTGTTGGTTAAAAAAAATAAATCATCACAATTTAGAGTCTACTTACTTGTTGTTTCACTTGTAGAGAATGTTGGAGTAGAATCTGCAGAAAACAATTTGCCAGGTTAATCATCACAAAATAATTATAATAATTATATATTTCAGAAGATCTTACATAATATTGATGCTTTTGTTGTGCTTGGTGACTGAATTTGCACCAGAAGAAAAGCTATAGAGACAAAAACATACATTAAGAAAATGTTAAAAATGGTTGAATTAATTGTGAATGTGAAGATTGATATTAGATTAAATGACATACCTGTCAGGTTGAATTTGTCACTATATGGTGAAAGTTTGGATGATGCAGGTTCTAGAGAATAACTGCAGCTCATCACTTTACTCTTAACTGACTTTAGATGATTAAATAAATCATTTTCGTGGAGTGTAGAAATGCACTGTGTTGTTCCAGATGGTTTTTGAGATTTTAGAATTTGACGATTTTCATCTCCAATGTAAATAAAACAAGCACAAGCGTTACCTGATCCTGGTATTTGACAGTAAATTGTAAAATCACCAGTTTGAGAGTCATGGGTTACTGTAATGACTGGCCGCTCGTCTGCAAAACAACATATAGCAGAGCACATTAGTGTGGAGGAACCAAAGGATTATGACAGTGCTTAGAATAGAGCAACACTGCCCATAGAAGATGCTAAACAGAGACATTTGAATGTGACACATTACTGTACCAAATTAAACATCTTACTCTGATTTAAAATTGTGATATAGTGAGAATGATCATCCCTGTGTGCGTCTGTCGGTCTGTCATATCTCAGCTGCGCTGTGCTTGTGTCTTTCTGCACTGACGCTGGAGACACTGTCAGCCAAACCAGATCAGAGAGTCCTGAAATACAGCAAACTTTTAGATAGCAATACATAAATATTAAAACTTAATAATAAAAATAAAACTTTTATTCAATTATTAATTTCATTTATTACTTACTTTGAGGTTGAACCTCCAGAAAGAGTGTAAAAATGAAGAGGATGAGCAGAATCATGTCAGCGTCACATGAAAGACATGAAAGGTAAACTGACACCAAGACATCAAATGCAAATGAGGAAGAAGGAAGTAAGAAAAACTATGTAGACCAAATGACACGATATGTCTCTATAACATTAAACATTTGACACAGGCAGTATAATGATCAGCTTCAATCAAACCAAAGAAATGAGAACACACACACAAACATTCTGTTGCTAAAGGGAAAGTCAGAATATGATGCATCTTAAAGTCTCAAAACATTTTCTCACAATAGTTTGTGTTTATCTGAAGCGCTGAGGTCTTTCAAAACCACAGGACAGCAGTGTGGTTGCAGAATCTAAAGGATTGAGCAGAGCTGGAGCTACAAATAGCAGATATCTGCTGCTTAATATATATTTCACTTTTAGAACCAAACAAAAATGCTCTTATAGTTACTCCAACACTTAAAAAAGCTAATTATGACTTCAGCAGGTTCCGGCCTCTGCAAATATTGCCTGAGTGCATCTGGCCATGGCCAATAAAAAAAAAAAAACACATATATATTTTAGTATATTCCTGAAAGGGAACTGTACAGAAGGTTCAACTAACACCACTAATATCACCACAATGGTTACTGTGTGTGTGTATGCACCTGCTAGTTGTGAACTCACTAAACAGAACTTATGCATTTATAATGAATGTAAAGAGACTAGAGAGCAATTGTACTTTTCATAACTAGCATGCATATGATACGTTATCCACATAACGTACTGGTCTTTTGACATTTAAATTACATCCATGTAGGTTATTGTCAGTGAAGTTATGTTTGTAATACGTAGTATGCAAATCCTGTCATATGTTATTTGTTCTTTCCTGAACAGCTCATTTTTAATGTATAATTCTAAACGTGTTGGTATTTCTTGTCAAATTATGTTTAATATATAAACACTGGAACGAATGGGGTGCCAATCATCCCCAGATCTGCCTGAACCTCCCCCACTACCCCCAAGCCAAGCCCAACCCCTGAAAAACAACCCCCCCTTTTTATTATAATCCCCCCTCCATCAAACTTTACACGTGGCACAATGCAGTCAGGCAAGTACCGTCAGGCAAGACAGAGAAGCGTGATTGGTCACTCCAGAGAACACGTCTCCACTGCTCTAGAGTCCAGTGGCGGCGTGCTTTACACCACTGCTTCCGACACTTAGCATTGTACTTGGTGATGTAAGCTGCTTGGATGCAGCTGCTCGGCCATGGAAACCCATTCCATGAAGCTCTCTACGCACTGTTCTTGAGCTGATCTGAAGGTCACACAAAGTTTGGAGGTCTGTAGAAGTTGGCGCCTCAACATGCGCTGACCCTTACTTTGTGATTTTAGTTGCTGTTGTTCCCAATTGCTTTCACTTTGTTATAATACCACTAACAGTTGACTGGAATATTTAGTAGTGAGGAAATTTCACAAATGGACTTATATTTACAGGTGGCAACCTATCATGGTACCACGCTTGAATACACTGAGCTCCTGAGAGCGACCCATTCTTTCACAAATGTTGGCAGAAGCAGTTTTTTTATATAAAATAAAATAAAAAAAATCAAGGTATCATTAAAACATAATATCGAGGTGATTTGTTTTACTCTTTACCTTGTGGTTGAGAAGTAGATTGTTTGAAGGTGGGCCTTCAATCATGAAGGGGAAAATTAAGGGTTAACTGACCATTAGCATATCTGTATTGTATTCAACATGACACATAACACGATTCAACCCTATATAGGTCTATATATATATATATATATATATATATATATACGTTTTAAAGTAATTTACCTGATGCACGTTCTGTAATTTCAGTAAGTGTAGTCAATTTCAGGGATGCCTACAGTAATGTTACAGTCAGATTACTCAGAAGAGAAGACCTGGGGACTTACCATTTGCAGGACTTGTTAAACAATTGCTGTCATGGGTAGTTAGACTGGACATACTGCAGATGAAAGTGTAGATCATAAGACCACACATCTTTGCACTGTGACGTAGGGCAGAGCATGGCATATAACTGTCATGACTCCCATTTGGACTTTTATGTTCAGTTTGCATTTTGCACATTACATTTTTTTTCTGTTTCTAGTTTTGTAGTTGTTTTGTAGTTATTTGGGTTCCCCTCATTTCTCCCTGATCATTTGCTCCTGTGTCTAGTTAGTCTTGTTATCCCCTGTGTATTAAGCCCCAGTGTTTGCTATACTAGTAGGTCAGTTGTTTTTTTGCTCCCTGTTTTGTTTAATAAACTGAAACCTGCACTTGGTTTCACAGTTCTGCCAGCCTTCCTTGTTACAGTAACCATTTTTGTACCCAGAGGTTGAATTCAAAATGGCATACTAGCTCATACTATTTCTGCCATATAAAGATACAGTATGTAAAGAGTAAGAGTAGAAGGGTAGTAAATCAGCCACAGTCTCTTACAAATCTACCTTCAATATTTTAGTATAAAAACATTTAAATTAAAATAAAATAACTGTACCAACAATAGTCTAATGATGTATAATGAGAAATAAACACACCTGAACAAGCAAATAAACATCTTCAGGATTACTAGAAAGCTACAGGTAGGCGAGTTTGATCAGGTTTGAAGCTGAACTCTGCAGGAAAGTGGATCTTGAGGGCCAGAGTTGAGAACTCCTGGACTAGATCATAATATTGAACTTAATATTATACCTTTATTAAATATAATAAAATATATTAATATGCAAACAATTACTTTTTGGTCACTGTCTATTAAATATTGAATATTAATTTAATTAAAAAAACATTGAGTACAAGTTTGCTGCATGCAAAACCAATCACTGCAAGACCAGTCACTGGTCTTCGCTCGTATAATTTAACAGAAAAAAATAATATAGACAAAATGAGTGGAGCTGATCATTTTGTGTAATTGCATGTTTATTGAATGTTTTGGCTAATTTGAAGGTGCGTTTAGTTCTATGCAATACAGTTTACCAATATAAAACCCATTTTCTCCCAAAATCAGAATGTGAGGATTGAAAACCTTCACAGATTCTGCCTTGGCCTATGAATTCAGTAGCTATACTGTACCGTATATACTATTATTCTTTCTGTCTCTTTAAATGTGCAAGAAGTGAAGAAATGAAACTGTTTATCTGTGTTTTGGGGAGCAGACAGAGGAAGTTAGCAGAGATGTTGTTTCCACCTGGCAGGAGCTGTAGATCACCTCTGTGAGATCATCAGAACCTGCACAGATACAGACTTTATTATTAGCATATGTTTCTATGTCAATTAGCTATGTTTATTCACGGCTGTACTTACTGTCAAAGTGGCAGAGAGAGATGAATCCAAACAGAAATAAACCAATACCAGTGAAAACCAGCATTACTGAAAGCCGTGAGACTGTCAAAGGGAAAATAAGGCTTTATTTAAAAAATTATGTTTTTATTGCAATAAGGGAATGTGGTTAAATGCACTAAATCAGTTAAAAGATGTGCAGGAAAATAAATGCATCAGAATTTGAATATACCACATGACATGGTCAATTTCTAGGTTTAATTTAAGGTTTGTTTACATTGAGAAAAGTAAATGTGTTTCACAGATATTTTACAGAAAGTCTCATTGATTCACTGTTGACAAATCAGTTTTTTTTTCTCTTTTTTTTTTTTAAATGCATCACAGAAAACGTCTCGGTTACGTATGGTAACCCTCGTTCCCTGAAGGAGGGAACGGAGATGTACGTCGGACGTCACCGACGAATTGGGATCACTTCAGGGAGCCCCTATCAGCTTCGAGATATAGAGAACCGGCCAATGACTATTGACATGCGAGATTTGCATCTCGCGCTCCGCCCCGCAGCGCGGGTATAAAGCGGAAGCGAATGCAGCGCACTGTTGTTTTTCACTGAGGAGCCGAACTAGTGACTCGGCCATGCAGTGATGGTACAGCAACTGTGGCGACGGGACGTACATCTCCGTTCCCTCCTTCAGGGAACGAGGGTTACCATACGTAACCGAGACGTTCCCTTTCAGTCGGTCACGTTCAACGTACGTCAGACGTCACCGACGAATTGGGATCCCTTTGGAAAATACCACAGTTACTACCACTTCCAGCGCCCAGTGAGAGCCCCTCAGACCCCGACTGTTGCGGGCGGGAAATTCACGCAGGGAGAGTCACACTGCCGTTCCGCATTGAATAACGCTGGGAAAGCGTGCCCAGAGGGACGCTGTGGAAGCCCGAAGGGAGTTACCATGTGGAGAATACACGTATGGACCGGCCGTGGGTAGTGCAACATACGGAAGTCCCAGGGGTGGCCCCGGCCAAACAGGCGGGGAAACAACACCTAACTGAGATGGCAGAGCGCTCTGCCGAGGGAAAGACACGGGCTCGCCGTAGGGAGCCGTACCGTGGAAGAATACACATATGGGACCGCAGAGGGGGTCACAACATATGGAACCCAGCCTAACACAAGTTCCACCAATGCATACGAGTGTTAGACCTGGCGTCGGACGCTCCGCCACATCTAACTGCCGCGGGTTGCGGAGGACTCAACAGGGTTCGCCGTTGTGGGGAACTCGACTGGAGCATATAAGCGCACGTATCCGTTCCATAGGGAAGGGAGTGGCGCAGCAAGCCGACACTTAGAACGGGCACTTCGGTGTTACTGACTATGGGAAGCGAGCACACAGGAAGATACCGGCTCTACACGGAGGCTATAAAATCTAGCAAACATGTTAGGTGTCGCCCAGCCCGCAGCTCTACAAATATCTGTCAGCGAGGCGCCATGAGCCAACGCCCAGGAAGGAGCTACACCCCTAGTGGAGTGGGCTCTTAACCCAAGCGGGCAGGGCACGTCTTGGGTTTGATACGCCAAGGCGATGGCATCCACTATCCAGTGGGCCATCCTCTGCTTGGAGACAGCCTTTCCCTTCTGCTGGCCTCCATAACAGACAAAGAGCTGCTCTGAGGTCCTGAAGCTTTGCGTTCTGTCCACGTAAGTCCGCAGAGCGCGGACTGGACAGAGAAAAGCTAGGGCTGGGTCTGCCTCCTCCGAAGGCAGCGCTTGCAGGCTCACCACCTGGTCCCGGAAGGGAGTGGTGGGAACCTTGGGCACATATCCGGGCCGGGGTCTCAGGATTACATGAGAGTTACCGGGCCCGAATTCCAGGCACGATTCGTCGACCGAAAATGCCTGCAGGTCCCCTACCCTCTTGATAGAGGCCAATGCAGTCAGGAGTACTGTCTTCAGAGACAGGATTTTTAACTCAGCTGACTGTAAAGGCTCAAAGGGCGCTCTCTGCAGTGCAGTTAGCACCAGAGTTAAGTCCCGATAGGGTATAGAAGGAGGGTGAGGCGGATTTAGTCTCCTCGCCCCCCTCAGGAACCTGACGATCAGATCGTGCTTCCCTAGAGACTTACTACCTACCATGTCATGATTAGCGGCGATAGCGGCAACATAGACTTTGAGGGTGGAGGGAGACAGCCTTCGCTGCAACCCATCCTGTAGGAAGGAAAGCACAAAACCGATCGAACATCTCCGGGGGTCTTCTCGGCAATTGCTTCAATATTTTAGTATAAAAACATTTAAATTAAAATAAAATAACTGTACCAACAATAATAATGGTCAAAATATAATGAGAAACAAACACACCTGAACAAGCAAATAAACATCTTCAGGATTACTAGAAAGCTACAGGTAGGCGTTTGTTCAGCATGAATTCCATGTTGGTCCAGGCTGGTTTATTTAGGTTAAAGCTGGTATAGAACTGGTCAAGCTGGTGGACTATAGTCATGCTGTTTTCAAGCAAAACAGATCTGGCTGGCTGGTCCACCAGCTCTCCCGCTTCCCATGCAGGGGACCAGCAAACCAGCATCCCATGCTAAACATACCTTATGTTGTTGACCAGCAATGCTGGATTTTTTAGGAGAGCTGTCCTCCTATACCCTCCTTGTTGGTTTCCGTATTTATTCACCCTGTGTTCTCTGTATTTTGTCAGAATATTGTCTGATGTGTCCAGATCCTGTGTGTCCTGCCGACTGTGTTTCCCGTACAGGGTAGTTTTGTTTTGCAAACTCGAAAGATTGAGTCCTCGCCTCCTCCCCTAAAGGGATAGTTCACCCAAAAATGAAAATTAGCCTATGATTTACTCACCCTTAATTCATCCTAGGTGTATATGACATTCTCAGACAAATACAATCAGAGTTATATTAAAAAATGTCCTGGCTCTTCCAAGCTTTATAATGACATTGACATAATCCATACGGTTCCGGGTGGTTAACAAAGGTGGTTAACTTCTGAAGCGAAGTAATGCATTTGTGTAAGAAAAATATCCATATTAAAAACTTTATAGACTAAAATAACTAACTTCCGGGCGGACCGGTGTATGCAAGTTGACTTACACAAAAGAATAAAAGGCTGATTTATACATCTGCGTCGGACCTGCGCCGTAGCCTCTACGCCGTGGGCTACGCATCAATTTTCATTTATACTTCTGCGTAGAGGAGAGGTGCACGTCAGGGTACATCGTAGGCTATGCGTGCAACACACAGCCTACGATGTAGCTACGGTGTACACTCAACGCAGAAGTATAAATTGACCTTTACTCTTTCGCCGTAAATAGATGCGTACGGCGGCCCACCGGAAGTTACTTATTTTAGTCTATAAAGTTTTAAATATGGATATTTTTCTTACACAAACGCATCACGTCGCTTCATAAGGCCTTTATTAACCCCCTGGAGCCATATGGAGCACTTTTATGGACAAAAACGAAGTAACAAGTCACTGCCATTATAAAGCTTGGAAGAGCCAGGACATTTTTTAATATAACTCTGATTGTATTCATCTGAAAGAAGAATGTCATATACACCTAGGATGACTTGAGGATGAGTAAATGAGTAAATCATGGGGTAATTTTCATTTTTGGGTGAACTAACCCTTTAAATCCCCAATACTTGGCAATATGCTACTTAATAGCTTTAACTATTAGAACAGCTCTGTTTTCAGTCATTGATTTTAAAAAAAAATTAAGTAAAAAGTTAATGTTATGTAGCCCATTGTTATTGTGAGCCCAGTCAAAACAACTATAAGAAAACGACTTACCTGCACCGCTTTTAATTGAGTCCGATATTAGCGCCAGTTCTATAACTTAATGTACAATGCATAAAGTACTAGTGGTAAAATCTTGTGTTCAGTGAAAAGACTGCCATCATGTCATGTACATCTCTGTAAATCCCTGTGTTGGGCAGCAGAGGGCACTCTCATCTGACTCAAATCCATAGTGATCACTGATCAGATGCCTGTCTCTGCGCAACATTTAAATGGCTATGGGTAATTTATATACACCAATCAGGCATAACATTATGACATCACGGCACCTGTTAGTGGGTGGGATATATTAGGTTCAGAACTGGACCACGGAGAAATGGAAGAAGGTGGCCTGGTCTGAAGAATCACGTTTTCTTTTACATCACATGGATGGCCTGGTAGGTATGCATCGCTTACCTGGGGAACCTTGGGTCCTGCCATCCATGTGGATGTTACTTTGACTCGTACCACCTACCTAAGCATTGTTGCAGACCATGTACACCCTTTCATGGAAACAGTATTCCCTGGTGGCTGTGGCCTCTTTCAGCAGGATGATGCGCCCTGCCACAAAGCAAAAATCGTTCAGGAATGTTTTGAGGAGCACAACAACGAGTTTGAGGTTTTAACTAGGCCCCCAAATTCCCCAGATCTCAATCCAATCGAGCATCTGTGGGATGTGCTGAACAAACAAGTCAGATCCATGGAGGCCCCACCTCGCAACTTACAGGACTTAAAGGATCTGCTGCTAACATCTTGGTGCCAGATGCACACCTTCAGGAGTCTAGTGGAGTCCATGGCTCAACGGGTCAGGTTTCGACAGCAAAAAGGGGACCAACACAATATTAGGAAGTAATGTTAGGCATAATGTTATGCCTAATTGGTGTATATACTATTTGTGCAGCAGCAGTATGTGTTGCATACTCATAGCAGCGTATCAGCGTATGTGTTGGTAGTAGCAAGTTCCTGTACTTGCTCTGCAGCAGCAGCAGTAATTAAGCAGCAACAGTGTAGCAGATCTACTCCGCCAAGACCAAGTACATTAATATTGTCATACCCATTACCATTCTAAAATTCTTCAGTGAGTTGTCATGATATAACTGCAGTTCTGTTACCTCTGTTGCTGCAGATTTCTCTCTTTAGGTTAGACTTCAGGTTATCCATATTGTGTTTGGAGACGCTATATCGTTCAGAAGTTTGGGTCGGTAATATTTTTTTTTAAATTATATTATAATTTAAAATAACTTTTCTATCTGAATACATTTTAAAATTTTATTTATTCCTGTAATGCAAAGCTGAATTTTCAGTATAATTACTCTTCACATGATCCTTCAGAAATCATTCTAATATGCTGATTTGCTGCTCTTGAAACATTTCTTTTGATGAATGTTGAATATTTTATTATTAATATTATTATTTTTGTCAACTGTTGCAAATAAAAACTGTAGTAAATAATATTTTAAAAAGCTTGACAAGCATCCATTCCTATTTTTGTGGGAATCGTGATTCTTTGGTGAGTAGAAAGTTCAAAAGAACTTGATTTCAGAAGAAATCATACTGACCCCAAACTATGTGTGAATGTATGTACTTGGCTCATCATACAAAACTGGAAACACGGCCAGTGAAAGTCTTTGAATTGTTCATTAGAACATTTCCTTCCTTTCATTTGACCTTTGATGTTTTCACAAAAACATAAATATCTCTTTTCAAATTAGTTGCATGAGCTATTACTTCATCCAAAAGCAAACAAAACAAGATAGGCCTTTTTGTACAAATTTGTACCATTTATTTTGTATTTTAATTCCCATGAGATCCCATGACTAGAAAACATGATTATATACAAAATTGGCATGGCTTTGGCATGTAACAATGGCCCTCAATACAATTGCCATTCACAATAACAAAGTATAATATGCATATTCATGCTGTGCCTTTTGATGTGGCTACATGTGTGAAAATGCAAGTGAACTGATAGAAGTTTGTAACCTATGACAGTTTTGAAAGGCTAAGAGGTTGTTTAGAAAGCGCAGTTTTAACATGCATTTTCTATGGAGTAGGGGTGTAACAATATTTCATGTCACAATATATTGCAATACAAAAATGCAACAATATGTATCGTGGATAGTGCCAATCTGTATTGTGTATAGTTCACCCAAAATGAAAAAGAAAAAAAAAATCTAGTTTACAGAGTTTAAGTGTCAGTACTACATTAAACTACTATATATAATGTTGAATATAATGTATAATAATGCAATGGGAGAATATTTGTGGGTCCAGATGCCAAATGTCTTATGTTACCAGTAAAAAGTGGCCTACATTATTTTAAATATATCTGGTCAGTGACAAGCATATTCGTCTAAAATAACTCTGTATTTTCAGCTTCAGAATCATAATTATTTTTATTCTGGTGTCACCATTGTCCTGTGCATTGCATGTCCACCAACCACCAGCACCATATCCAAGCCTATTCATTTCCACCCCAATGTAATCCCAAATTTAGCATTTTAATTATGGCAATAATTATGCAATAATATCGTATCATGAGTTCAGTATCGTGATATGTATCGAATCGTGACATGAGGGTATCATTACATCCCTACTATGGAGATTTAAATCCTGTTTAAAATTAAGACTGATCAATTCTGGCTTGAATTAAAATGTTAGCGGCAGAGTTGGATTCTTTCAATGGACCGTCAGCAGACTGTAAACATCCTTGCTGTCACTGGAGATGGGCGGTTCAGTGAGGATAGTGCAATACAAATTATTCAATTCAACCTGGAGGAAAAGTGAGTCTTAGAATGAGGATAAATAATTGCATACACATGTGCATCTGATTTACTCACCTCCGTTTGCTTTGATTCTTCACTGTTTCCTGCATAAGACACATCAGATGTGAAATTATGACCATTATGGTGGCCTATATAATTACCATAACAGTCAGATGCAAAATTTGCTACATTATTATTTGGTAACTCTTTATTTCGTTGGTCCACTTCATACACTCACCTAAAGGATTATTAGGAACACCTGTTCAATTTCTCATTAATGCAATTATCTAATCAACCAATCACATGGCAGTTGCTTCAATGCATTTAGGGGTGTGGTCCTGTTCAAGACAATCTCCTGAACTCCAAACTGAATGTCAGAATGGGAAAGAAAGGTGATTTAAGCAATTTTGAGCGTGGCATGGTTGTTGGTGCCAGACGGGCCGGTCTGAGTATTTCACAATCTGCTCAGTTACTGGGATTTTTTTTTATGCACAACCATTTCTAGAGTTTACAAAGAATGGTGTGAAAAGGGAAAAACATCCAGTATGCGGCAGTCCTGTGGGCGAAAATGCCTTGGTGATGCTAGAGGTCAGAGGAGAATGGGCCGACTGATTCAAGCTGATAGAAGAGCAACTTTGACTGAAATAACCACTCGTTGCAACCGAGGTATGCAGCAAAGCATTTGTGAAGCCACAACACGCACAACCTTGAGGCGGATGGGCTACAACAGCAGAAGACCCCACCGGGTACCACTCATCTCCACTACAAATAGGAAAAAGAGGCTACAATTTGCACGAGCTCACCAAAATTGGACAGTTGAAGACTGGAAAAATGTTGCCTGGTCTGATGAGTCTCGATTTCTGTTGAGACATTCAGATGGTAGAGTCAGAATTTGGCGTAAACAGAATGAGAACATGGATCCATCATGCCTTGTTACCACTGTGCAGGCTGGTGGTGGTGGTGTAATGGTGTGGGGGATGTTTTCTTGGCACACTTTAGGCCCCTTAGTGCCAATTGGGCATCGTTTAAATGCCACGGCCTACCTGAGCATTGTTTCTGACCATGTCCAACCCTTTATGACCACCATGTACCCATCCTCTGATGGCTACTTCCAGCAGGATAATGCACCATGTAACAAAGCTCGAATCATTTCAAATTGGTTTCTTGAACATGACAGTGAGTTCACTGTACTAAAATGGCCCCCACAGTCACCAGATCTCAACCCAATAGAGCATCTTTGGGATGTGGTGGAACGGGAGCTTCGTGCCCTGGATGTGCATCCCACAAATCTCCATCAACTGCAAGATGCTATCCTATCAATATGGGCCAACATTTCTAAAGAATGCTTTCAGCACCTTGTTGAATCAATGCCACGTAGAATTAAGGCAGTTCTGAAGGCGAAAGGGGGTCAAACACAGTATTAGTATGGTGTTCCTAATAATCCTTTAGGTGAGTGTACATGTCAACTAACTCTCATTACAGTATTAGTAGACTTATTCTACTAACCCGAACCCTAACACGCCTAACCCTAACCTAACAGTCTACTAATACTCTAATGAGAGTTAGTTCACATAGTTGCAAAGTTACTTATAGTTAGTAGAATGTCTAAAGTGGACCATCAAAATAAAGTGTAACCTATTATTTTTATCAATTGTTGCAAAAAAAAATATAGGAGCTTAACAAGCATCCATGCTGAAAACATTTATATCAGAACATGGGCAGATCAGAAGGTGTTTACAATAAAGTAAGCAGCATGAATATTATACAATTGAAATAGTTAGGAATTTTTCATGATTCTGATTGGAGCTTATTTATTAAGAAAATAATATGAAATCATCTCAGTGCCAGCTAAAGCAAAGGTTTGTAAATTACTCTGACCTGTTTGCTATGTTTCATATAGCCTATAATAAATCATAATGCTATTTATATAAAAGAATACACAAAATACAATATAGTACATGATCCATCTTTACCTGGTGGTTGAGATGTGGTTTGTACGGAGTTGATGGTTGAGTAAAATGCTGTATCTTCCTCACCAAACTAAATAATAAAGATTGATCTATTAAATGTATATATAGTGTCAAATATTAAAATGATCCCATAAATGGTTAATAATGTTAATAATACTTACTGAGTCTGAACCGGCAATTGGTAAAGAAACTCCTACAATACAGACCAAGATTTCAGCAAACCTTGACATTAATCTGTATTTGACTTTTGAGTAAGATATGTCTTACCTTTTGAGGAGAAAAGTAACTTACCCTGTTTTTTACTCTTTTTTTCAATCCAAATCCTAGTAAATTTCACAAATATATTTTATATTTATCCCTTAAATCCCTTATCCATTATCCCTTATTTTCTTATAATTTCACCAATATGCATGCACAAAAAACATCTTTACCTCTCGTCCTTTGGCTTTCCTGCAATGAAGGAAACCAGAATGTTAAATCTATAAGCCATATGGAAGACATGCCAATTTTTTTACACTTACGTGTACATCCGTATAAACAGATGCCCATGAGTCCAGTCAGCACAATTCCTCCACCAGTTGCAACCACAGCAATAGAGTAAAACATTTCTGTGTCAGACAAAGATATAAAAGATTAGCAAGTAGTACACTTTTGCATTACTGTATTAAGTGTAAAAAAACATTGTGCTGCCATTGGGTTTCTAATGAATGTGCTTCTTCATGGAATAACTTAAGCCTCTGAGAAAAGTTACTTACTTTTATTTGAGTACTTTTTGCCTTCAATCATTGAGAGGAAATTTAAAGAGAAATTGACCATTAGCATACGTATTGTATTCAACATGTTTAAATAACATATTCAACTCTCTTCTATATAAGAAATGTACATTTAAGAGTAATTTCCCAGCTAACAAGGAACGTTCTTATATAACTTTGACTAATGTTGTTGAAAGGTTCTCTCAAAGTTAAGATCAAACGTTCTTCCAGTAACATTAATAGAATGTTCGTTCAAAGTTATCTGGTTTTAAATAATTTTCTCAAAACAGTTATTTATACATCATTCCTGGAGCATTTTTTTCTGAAAGTTTGTTAGACGTTAGTATAATGTTTTTTAAGCAATACTAGTTGGTTCAGAATGTTCAGAGAAGATTTCAAAAGTAACAATTTCATAATGTTTGAAGAATGTTCAAATGGAATGTTTCCTTAACATTCACATAACCAAGACGTTTAAAACACTGGACGGTTTGAAAAATGTTTTCATAACTTAATTTTTTGTTAGTTTGGTTACCTGATGCATGTTCTGTAGTTTCAGTAAGTGTAGTCGATTCCAGGGAAGCTGAATATTTGTAAATAAATCAATCAAATGTGTTTTGGCTACAGTAATATAGATTAGAAGAGAAGACCTGAGGACTTACCATTTGCAGGACTTGTTAAACTATGGCTGTCATGGGTTAGACTGGACATATCTGTAGTAAAACAAACGTAGATGAGTAGATTTAAATCCAAAATCTTTGACAAATAATTATGAGAAGGAAAGAAGCACTTACTGGTTATTGGATTTGTTGTGATTTCAGTACTGGATGTTACAGCTAAAGCTATTGAAACCACAGAACAAGACTTACACTACAAGTTAAACATTATTAATGGACAAAAAAATGTAAAATGGCCTTTTAAAATGCAAATAAAACAATAAGATGCATGTTTACAAGACATAATGAGTTATGTTGAGAGGATTGTACAATCAAGGCAACTCACATGTTGTGTCCATTGTTGAAGCAGTGGACAAATTTGCTGAAATTAATATTTAATTGCAATTATCAGTTTAGAAAGTGTTAGAATAAGAAAGACACAATTTGGCTTTAAAAAGCCATTAAAAGCATTTAATGGATTATTGTAGCAATTACTCGCAATTACTCTATATGTCATTGTACACCTAAAATGTCACATAAATAATTATCTTTTAACAGATATATACATTCAATTTTAGTTTTTCTTTACTGGGTGTATACAAATTTTGGGAGCACTTTATTTTAGTGTCATTGTTACATACACTATTGGCAAACGTTTTGGGATGTCTGCCTTTACTTGCACATGAACTTTAATGACATCCCATTCTTAATCCGTAGGGTTTAATATGGAGTTGGCCCAACCTTTGCAGCTATAACCACTTCAACTCTTCTGTTTATGGGAATTTTTGACCATTCTTCTAGAAGCGCATTTGTGAGGTCAGGCACTGATGTTGGACGAGAAGGCCTGGCTCGCAGTCTCCGCTCTAATTCATCCCAAAGGTCTTCTATCGGGTTGAGGTCAGGACTCTGTGCAGGCCAGTCAAGTTCCTCCACACCAAACTTGCTCATCCATGTCTTTATGGACCTTGCTTTGTGCACTGGTGCGCAGTCATGTTGGAACAGGAAGGGGCCATCCCCAAACTGTTCCCACAAAGTTGGGAGCATGAAATTGTCCAAAATGTCTTGGTATGCTGAAGCATTAAGAGTTCCTTTCACTGGAACTAAGGGGCCAAGCCCAACCCCTGAAAAACAACCCCACACCATAATCCCCCCTCCACCAAACTTTACACTTGGCACAATGCAGTCAGGCAAGTACCGTTCTCCTGGCAACCGCCAAAGCCAGACTCATCCATCAGATTGCCAGACAGAGAAGCGTGATTCGTCACTCCAGAGAACACGTCTCCACTGCTCTAGAGTCCAGTGGCGGCATGCTTTACACCACTGCATCTGACGCTTTGCATTGCACTTGGTGATGTAAGGCTTGGATGCAGCTGCTCGGCCATGGAAACCCATTCCATGAAGCTCTCTACACAATGTTCTTGAGCTAATCTGTAGGCCACACAAAGTTTGGAGGTCTGTAGTTATTGACTCTGCAGAAAGTTGGCGACCTCTGCGTACTGTGTGCCTCAGCATGCGCTGACCCCGCTCTGTGATTTTATGTGGCCTAACACTTTGTGGCTGAGTTGCTGTTGTTCCCAATTGCTTCCACTTTGTTATAATACCACTAACAGTTGACAGTGGAATATTTAGTAGTGAGGAAATTTCACAAATGGACTTATTGCACAGGTGGCAACCTATCTGAGAGTGACCCATTCTTTCACAAATGTTGGCCATGTGGCCATGGAAGTGATTGGCATAATTATATGCACGTAACCCTAAGCCAAACCAAACCCTAATCCTAACCCTATAGTAAGTACACGTGGTTACTTAATATTACTTAGTACTTAAATGTATAATTACAGTGTAACAAAAACACCAAATAAAGCGTAACCCAATTTTTTTTGCAAATACAATGCAATGCAAATACAAGGTTTACGAATGTGACTTAAACTAAAGCCTATTGGCTGTTTGGAAAAAAAAGGGGAGGCGACAAATTCCTCCATGCCCCACCCCAACCTCCTGTTTCAATTGGAAATACATCAACACAGGAATCAAAATGTTTTAACAGGGTTTCTAACTAGAGTAAAGCAACTGAAATTCTCCTTAGTGCCCTCTTATGTGACATGAATACACATTAATACAAGTTAAATCAGAAAAGCAGGAAAATCAATTAAAAATTGTACCTTCAGAGGTTCCATTGAGGGTCAGTGTAGTTGGGCTGTTCTCTGTGATCGGTGACAAAGATGACATGGCAGCCAAACCTTGAGATATAAAAACATCTGCTCAGAAAAGAATAAACCACATTATCTATCTATTACAAATACTTTGTGATTAAACAGCTTACCTTTGACCCTTACTGAGACTTTGTCAGAATGAGGTGATGTTGCATTTTCTCCTAAGCCATTCACAGTATAGTAGCAGGATATGTTGACAAGTGAACTCTCTGGATCTTGTGACCACATGATCAGTTTGCGGCTGGTAAGGGTGAGTTTACACAATGCACTTGGTTTTTTAAAGTTCTCCTGTCCTTCAGGGTAGAACATGCACTCAGATACATGCTGATTCTCATGACCTCCACAGACCATCCGCACCTTTTCTTCATTGGTGGCAAATGTAGGAAATATCGTCAGGTATGCCTGCGGCAAACCTATAAAAAAAGATGATACATAAATTCACCTTTGCAATAAAATATCACAATTAATTATTAATTCAAAGTTCTTTACATTTATTTTAAATTAAATTAATTATATTACATAAAGATTGTTTGTGCATGTGTTAATGTCATTCATTTAATATACAAGTCCAATATAATTAGACAAGGTAGTTTTTTTAACTATTGACTTTTGAATATGATTAAGACAAGTAAAGGTTTATATAAAAATGTAAAAGTCAAGTGTAGAGTTCTAAAATGTATATACTTATTTTAATAAAAAATTGTGCAAGAGGGGAAAATGAACGGAAATCGGTATTAATGGATGTATTACAAGGAATATTCTTCGAAATTTAGCTAATGTTCTCTCAAAGTTATGAACAAACATTATTCTAGTAAAATAATAAAATGTTTGGTCAAAGTTATCTAGTCCTTAATAATGTTCTCAAAAATGTTAGCACAAAACATTATTTATTCATCGTTTATAGTTTTTTTTCTAAAACGCTTTAGTTGGACGTTCGTCTAACGTTTTTCATGTTTTAAATGTTATGTTATGCTATGTTACTTGTTTCAGAACAAACACAGAACATTCAGAAGTAACATTCCCATAATATTTGCAAAATGATCAAATTGAATTGCATTACTGTAAAAAGTGATCAGTTGACTTAACTTAAAAAAAGTGAGGAAACCTGTTGCCTTAAAATTAAGTAAATAAACTTCATGTGTAATTAAAAATTAAGTTATGTGGAATTGTCAAGTTCGCATAACTTAATTTTTTCAATTATGCATTAAGTTTATTATTTAGTAAATTAAGTTGAAGTTTATTTAAGAAGTTTATTTAGTAAATAAACCATGCGTAATAAAAAAAAAAAAAAGTTATGTGTAATTGTCAAGTTCACATAAATTCTTTCAATTATGCATTAAGTTTATTACTCATTTTTAAGGCAACAGGTTTCCTAACTTTTTTGAGTCAACTGATCACTTTTTTCACAAAAAAAATGTCTTGAAAACATAAAAAAAACACATTTTGTATGTTTAGAAAGAACATTTAGAAATAAAATTTTCATAACTTAATGCGAACATTAGCAAAACGTTCTTAGAACATATTTTTGTTAGCTGGGTTAATACCATTGTAGAGCATGAGAAATCACTTACCCTGTGATTTAACCTGCAGTAAAAGCTGAAAGCTTATGAAGATGAACAGGGCCATTTCACTGTCTGAAGACACTGTGAACAAACATTCCATTAGAAGTGAACAATAGACGCTACTCGGAAAGTGTCTGAGAGAGAAGTAGGAAATGAGACTTACCTCAAAATGGGTGAAATGTCTGTTCAAGCTGACATTTCTGTAGAAGAATTCTGTGCTTTATAAAAAATATTATTTAACCAATTACCATGTATCAATCTCAGAACTCAAAAGGCATCAAAATTAACACAAGTAAGAAAAGTAATAATCAAACTTTAGAAACAGGTAATTCAGAAGGGTGATGATGAAGACATTTAAAAAGGAAGTTCACAGAGTCACTTTCACTTTATGTATCAACTTTGGTTATCACCGTTGTTCTACAGAAGTGGAAAACGAGAAGTACAATGGTCCTTAAAGTCAGATTATGAATCATGCTAAGATTTAATGTTACCTTTCACAATGTCTGAATAGCTCATTTTAATGTCTAGCAGAAATTTGAATCAGCAGGCCTATTAGTCTAAACTGAACTATATCTTATTTCAAGTTAGTTTTGCATAGAGAAATTTGATGCATTCAAAGTCTGATAATAATATGAAATCCTGAGGGGAAAAATGGATTTATCAAATAAAATCTGCAGGCATCAGCCAGAGAAAAATACTGGACATTCCAAAATTATTTTTATATTTCAGAAACACTCTTTGTTGTTGTTGCAAATGAGAAAGATAACACACAAGTAGACTTTAGTGAGCATGTGCTGAACAATGTAGGGGAAAGTTACTTTTCAAAGTAATGCGTAACAATGTTGTGCTACTCCCTAAAAAAGTAACCCCTTTTTATGGAAAGTTTAACTCAAATATAAATGTGTAAATTTATAAAGCAATGTGTTACTTTACTCGTTACATCAAAAGTAATCTGATTATGTAATGCAATCATGTTATCCCAACATTGGTGCTCATTGTCAAGCTTAATTGTCAAGCCTCCAGACTCCCCTATTTAAAACCTACAGACCTGTGCAGAAAAAAAAGTAAATGCTTAAGCCTCACATTGGCTATTGTCAGCAAGGGATGCTGTTGTCCCTTTTTGAGGAAAAAAACAATGTCATCAATAAAACCCAGCAAATACTGGCCAACAGCATTGTTTAGCAGATGGAAAATCTATATTTTTGGCCTTTATAGCATTCTGTTTTAGGTGATATTTACACATCCTGTCATTCATTTTATTGACACGTTGAAAACCAAACAATTTAGGCGTGTTGTGCGAGTGGGTCACCGATGACGTTTGCACCCGCTTGTGTCAGAGAGATACCGCAGGAACAATGCGGGGCCGTTAATTTAATGCGTTTACGGACGGTCTTAATGGGGTCAGTGTAACAACAACCCACACCCATCGCTGTGGCCTTCAAGGCCTGAAAAGAATCTACGGCCTGGGTTCAGAGAAAAAAATCGAGGTCACCTTAATGTCAGATATTAAACGTCTAGGGCCTGTTTGAACAGGGGGTTTGGTGATTATATAAATCGGTCAAACAGAGAAAAGGAAATTCTTCTTTGAGCAAAGAGGATCTGCTCTGAAAGGTTGCTAGGAGTGACAAAAGTAACAGACGCAGTTTGAAATGGAAGCGCTTGCCAAACTTTCCCTCTCTTTGGTAAACAGTCACAAGGAGAATCTGAAACACTTGGTCGCATTAAAATAGTTTTTTAATGACTGAAATTGTCTATTTACAGTTTTACTGGCATCTAAACTCTCTATCAGCCTTTAATCCTGAAGACAGGAATAAGAGACTTAACATACAGACAACATTCGTCAATATAAGTGATGTACATTGAACTGAAATATCTGAACGCGGCAATTGAATATGCATGAAATAATCCAGTTTCTAATTTATAAAATGTTTGTTTTTAATTTGGCAATACAATTTTAAATATTTAAATACTCAGGGTGGATGATGACCACCATGGATGATGACCTTTGACCCTTTCTCATAATTCCATATGACTCACCTTGTTTATGTCGTTGTATTTTATATTTATATCAACACAAATTAAAAATGCCTGACATAAGATATGATATATGTCCTACTATCTTCTATAGCAGTGGACAAATGCATAACTCTTAAAACATTTTTTTTTTTTTTTTTTAAGATTGGCAATGATAATGTTGTTTTTGGAGGGGGGGGTTAAGATTATATTTTCCTTGGGATTAAATAATTTGTGCACTTTGTAGTTCCTCTAATAATATTTACTAGTCACATTTTATTTTTGTAAAGTGTAAATATTTACTAGTTCTGGCTAAAAAGGTTTTTTTATGTACTTTAAAGCAGTTATCTTGCACATCACATTCGCAAAAACCCCTTGTGTCAGTGAAAATGCAAGATTTGGTCTTAAATTTTATTCAGAAAAAGGTACTTTTTTGGCATAACCTTGAATCTACAGCCTTCATATGTGATCCAATAGTTTTAGTCACTACTGCACATGTTCAGGAAACAGTTTGGTCCAAAAAAAGTTACTTATTCATCTGCAGGAGACGACAGTGCCCAATAACTCCTGGAAAAATGCAGCTATAATAATGCTCTCTGCTAGCTTAATGAGCATTTTACTGGAAAGTTTTAATAATAGATTTCCAGTCCTTTGAAGCTGGATTGTCCTAGTGTTAGCTGTATCCCACTGAGGTAATATAGAGTGGAATTCTTTCCTTTTTCACTTTGCTCAAACCAAACCAACTAGAAACTAGAAATCTCAGCTCATGTTGTTTCCACAGATCCAGTATGAAATACATATTACAAATAGCAGATTTTGTTGAATTATGTTCTATCATTTTCTTTGAAAAAAAAAATATAAGTGAAAAAAAAAATCCAGCACCCATCAATTCTTCATTAAAAAAAAAAAAAAGTAAAAGATGAAAAGGCATCACTTCTACTGTTATACCACTTCCTAACATACTGTCCTCTGTATCTCCATTATGAGTCTTTAATGGAGCTAGGCTACATCAGATGAGTGTATTTACACAGCCACCGTGGTGGTGGAAGACACGGGTGTTGCTGCTCCTTCCGGTGTAACCTTAGCCAATCGATGGTCTTTGTTTTGCGAGCAGCTCCGCCCGCATAGCTGGCAGGACGCACAGCAGGAGTTGCAGCAGGGCAAGAATCGAAACACACTCAAACGCCACAGGAACCAGCCGGGGGCCCAACAGCACCAGCACATGAGAACCCCTCCTGCCGTCACACCCAGAACCACATACAGCGCCAGCAGAGAAATGGAAGCCTGGGAATCTGGAGAAGAAAGGATTTCATTAATGGACTAAGACCTACAATACCCTATGAGATTGAAATGAATTCAGCACAAACACACTTACATTCACTCCATATTCTTGAAACTGTCATCTTTGGCATAAGTTTAAAACAGATCAAAATCTGGTAATCATGCGTCTTTTAAAATAAAGCAATAAACCATGATAAGGTGTGTATTATAGTGACTTTAGCATTAAGTCAGCAGCAATTGCAATATAATAAAAGACACTTTGCTCAGTAAATTGTTTCATTTGTTTAATAATAGGTATCAGAATAAATAGTTGTTCCATCAAGCAATATAGTTCATTAGCCTAGCCTTATATTAATATTAAAAAATACAGTACTGTGCAAAAGTCTTAGGCACGTTGGTATTTTCACATGAAAAATGTTTTTAAGCCAGTTATTTATATATTTTACTGTAGTGTGTCAGTAGGAAATATCAGTTTACATTTCCAAACATTCATTTCACAATTAATTGTAATAATCCAGTGAGATTTTTTTTTTTTTTTTTGTGCACAAGAAGTGCACATGTGTCTGTCTGTGATTACATGAAGAAACAGAAAAAAGACTAAATCCAGAAGAACTGAGGCAACGTCTCCCAGACACTTGAAGAAACCTTCCTGCAAAACTACATGAATAGGTGTAGGAATAGATGCAGGTGACAAAAGCCGTTTTAAATGCAAAGGGTGGTCACCCCAAATATCGATTTGATTTAGTTAATAGAAGTTAATTCATAAATTAAAGCTTTTTATGTTATTATTTTGTCAGCATTCTCACTTTAAAGCATTCTGACAAGTGCCTAAACTTTTCACAGTACTGTAGTTTTTCAGGAAGGTTTCCTCAAGTGTCTGGGAGACGTTGCCTTAGTTTTTCTGGATTTAGTCTGTCTCAGTTTTTTCTGTTTCTTCATGTAATCACAGACAGACTCGATGATGGTGAGATCAGATCATACCGGCTGCTATCAGACTTCTTGTGCATAAAAAAAAAAAAAAAAAATCTCACTGGATTATTACAATTAATTGCAAAATGAATGTTTGGAAATGTAAACTGATATTTCTTACTGACACACTACAGTAAAAGATATAAATAACTGGCTTGAAAAACATTTTTCATGTGAAAATACCAACGTGCCTAAGACTTTTGCACAGTACTGTACATAAAAATAAAATATATTTGCATTTTATGTCTTATCCAATCAGACCAAGCCTACAGTTAAAGAATTAGATTAAGTTAACTGAAATAATCACACCCAAATAAACTAATTTAATTATTTATTAAATATTCGTGTATCATTTTGCTTGCCTTATCAACACTCAACAGTGCTATTTTATTAATTATATACTATTACAGTACTTAACTACTACAGTTATAACCGCTTCAACTCTTCTGGGAAGGCTTTCCGCAAGGTTTGTGTTTATGGGAATGTTTGACCATTCTTCTAGAAGCGCATTTGTGAGGTCAGGCACTGATGTTGGACGAGAAGGCCTGGCTCGCAGTCTCCGCTCTAATTCATCCCAAAGGTGTTCAATCGGGTTGCAGGCCAGTCAAGTTCCTCCACACCAAACTTGCTCATCCGTGTCTTTATGGACCTTGCTTTGTGCACTGGTGCGCAGTCATGTTGGAACAGAAAGGGGCCATCCCCAAACTGTTCCCACAAAGTTGGGAGCATGAAATTGTCCAAAATGTCTTGGTATGCTGACGCACTAAGAGTATCTTTCACTGGAACTAAGGGGCCAAGCTCAACCCCTGAAAAACAACCCCACACCATAATCCCCCCTCCACTATACTTTACACTTGGCACAATGCAGTCAGGCAAGTACCATTCTCCTGGTAACCGCCAAAGCCAGACTCGTCCATCAGATTGCCAGACAGAGAAGCGTGATTCGTCACTCCAGAGAACACGTCTCCACTGCTCTAGAGTCCAGTGGCGGTGTGCTTTCCAACGTTTTGCATTGCACTTGGTGATGTAAGGTTTGGATGCAGCTGCTCGGCCATGGAAACCCATTCCATTAAGCTCTCTACGCACTGTTCTTGAGCTGATCTAAAGGCCACACAAAGTTTGGAGGTCTGTAGCTGTTGCCAGAAAGTTGGCGACTTCTGTGCACTGTGCACCTCAGCATGCGCTGACCCCGCTCTGTGATTTTACGTGGCCTACAACTTTGTGGCTGAGTTGCTGTTGTTCCCAATTGCTTACACTTTGTTATAATACCACTAACAGTTGACCATGCAATATTTTGTAGTGAGGAAATTTCACAAATGGACTTATTGCACAGGTGGCAACCTATCACGGTACCACGCTTGAATTCACTGAGCTCCTGACAGCGACCCATTCTTTCACAAATGTTTGTAGAAGCAGTCTGCATGCCCAGGTGCTTGATTTTATACACCTGTGGCCGGAACACCTGAATTCAATGATTTGGAGGGGCGTCCCAATACTTTTGAAAATAGTGTATTTTATTTCAGCTTTATTTCAATTAATAAAAACTTTTTTTTGATTATTGTTTAATTTGGTGACTATGTGTTATTTATTACATCATTTTGTACAGTAAAATAAGATATGATAGTCCTTATAATGCTACTTTCTTTTGGTTAACTAAAGCTCTCTTTGTAAACTCTGTCCCTTCAAGTAGTGTGCCATTGATTGAACAGCTGTTGATTCTTAAAAGCAGTAGATCGAATATGGAGGTAAAATCTATTTGTTCAAATGCACAAATGTGAGTAGTTACTACTTATAGCAGAATAGTGCTCTTGAGAAGTTACAACGAGCAGCTGATTTACAGCTCACTGTTTGCAATGAACATTTATGTGCTCCTCAATTAGCTTTGTGTCCTTAGCCTTTCAGAGTTCACCATTATACAGCAATAAAACTAAATTTATGGACACTCAAAAAGAGCCAGATGTCATTATATTTCGGTTCTTGTGCATCAAACCATCTTCTTCATTCACAGGTTTTCATCTATCTTTCTAAACTCATTTTTAAAGTCTAAATATGCACTAAAAACAGGATAGTGGATATTGTACATTAAACCCACAACCAGGTAAAACTGATTTACTGAACATTGCTGCAGCTTAAACAGACAGTAACATGTACTTAGTTTTGTTAGTTTGGCCTTCTACAATTAACCATACAGCATTCTGGGAAGCCTATAAAACATGTTTGTTGTCTTGTAGAGTTTAATTATAAGCAATTTTACAAGATGGACAAGAAACAACTGACTTATCTTAAAGGGATAGAAAAGTGTTGTCATTTATGCACATTTATGCATAATGTCATTACAAAATTCTATAACTTTCTTTCTAACATAAAAGAATATGTTTTGCCAGTGTTTAAGCTGCGTTTCCACCACAGGAACTTTCCCCAGGAACTAGGATCTTTGGGGTGGTGCTCGGTGTGTTACGACCGCATAAACCAGGGTCTAATAAGTTCCAGGTAAAAATGTTCCCCCTCAAAGTGGCCCTGCTTGCTAAGTAGTACTTTTTCAAAGTTCAGGAATTTTCAGGGGTGGGACTTGGGCGCTGAACATGCTGATTGGTTGAGTTCACGCAGCTTTTTATTTCAACCTAAAAGTCTGTTGTGGTGCGTGCAGTAAGAGTTGTTTACTATTCGAATCAACAATGGAGTTTAAAAAATACGATTGATGGACTGACGACGAGGTTCAGGCTTTATTGTGTTTATTTGCGGAGGACGAAATCCAGTGGGCTCTGGAAAGTCGCACATAGTCAGACAGAAGAAGGTCTATGAGGAAGAAAGTTTCTGAGACAAGTTTTTCCGGGTAATTTGGTGGAGACGGGGCTTTAGAGTGCGCTTCTACATGCAATAGGAAAAAATGTCATTTAAGGTGTTATTTGCTCCACCATATAATTTTCAGTTCAAATATGCTGCACTAAGTCATGTTTCAGCAGATTTGACATTTTAATATCTTTGATGTTAAATCTAGTGTGATTTTTATCTTTAAGCACCACATTGGAATCGAATGCAAATGAGATTTGAGGACCAATTTCAGCAAATTATAACTTAAATTTCAACTTTTTATCACACAAAGCTATCATATGAATTCAGAAGACTTACAAAGACTCAATACAGTCGTATGGGTTAGTTTTATGGTGCTTTTTGTCACTTTTTGAGCTTGATGGAAAAGAGCCTTGGCATTATATCGTCTTTGTGTTCCACAAAAGAAAAGAAAGTCATACAAGTTTGAAACAACATGAGAGTGAGTATATGATTGATGACATTTTAATTTTGTGGATCAGCTATTCCTTTAATTTTCTATTGCAAAGTCAACATGCATGAAGAAATATGAAAATACAAAAATGTCTACATTTACCTATCAAGACAAAGTACAACAGGAAGCAATTATTCCTTTAAATGTGTGAGAATTAATGTGAATTAACCATTATGTGTGAGAATTTTTGTTCTGTTCCTGTTTGGCTGCATGTTTTTTATTGCTTTTCAGAACTACTGAAGAGCTTACCAGTCACAGAATCCAGATCAGGAATTGCGTTTGGAGTGGCACAGTTCTTTAAAGTGGACACTGTCAGAGTAGGAACGATGTTCAGCATCCGTGCTGGTTGGGTAACATGGTTCTGCGGGGGCTTGGGTGTAGATAGAGGACCTGAAACAAACAAAAACAAGAGCAATACCTATCAGGAACAAATCCCAGATGGAACAGCCTTCTTAAAATAAACTCTTTACTGACCATTGCAAGCAGGATAATCAATTAAGTCACTGCCATCGCCACAGTTGTCAATGCCTTTATCATCTGCACAAACCAGACTCATGGGAATACACTTCCCATTCCGACAGTTGAAATAAGGCTGTCCGCTGCACTCTGACTGGTTAAAACCTGGAGAGAAAAACAATATGAGCAGTTATATCATGCTTAGACTTCAAGAAAAAAGTTAAAACGACTGAGAAGTAGTGATGGGCACTTTCGAAACACTGCTTTGTGAAACTTTTGTTTTGAACCAGAGATTCGGACCGAATATCAGTCTGGCAAAGTCACATGATTTTAAGTAAACAAGGCTTTGTTACATCATAAGAGTTTTTAAAAGATTTAATATTTTTACACTTTTTTGCATTTAATAGATTACACTTAGGTTTGTAAAAGGTGTTTTGATGCATGCTTGGGCTGAGTTTTCGTTGCATTTACACTGTTCTGACCAGCAGGCGTTACCAGTGTGTGGCTTTGGAACAGCAAATCAAATTGGTTCAAATTATTCCAAATTTTGAAAAGCTTTGTTTCTCCCATCACTACTGTGAAGTGGATGTAAGCACATTCTAACCCAGCCTGAATGAAGTGAAGTCCCCAACAAAGTCCACCCTTGGCTGAGTTCCTCGCGTCACAAGACGTAGAGTTAGAAATTTGCCTGTTGACAACACTGGTTGAGGAGGGCTCTTCCCACAGAGTGGCGGGCCAATTGGGGGTGCGGACTTATCCCTCCCATCGTAGAACTGGATGTAAGAGCCAGCATGGCAGGGGTCTTCTGGCCCCTCCCTGGTGGTTGGCTCCAAGCTCAGGTCAGGCCGCGTCGGGCCAGATGAAGAGGACCCCCTGGGTGATTCCAGGAAGAGGGGCGGGGGGCTGTGCGGTGACACTCTTAGCAGGCTGTAGACCAGGAAGAAGCGGAAGTAGAACTGCACCTTGTCCCGCGGGGTGGCGGACTGCATGGTGAGGTGGCAATCCGTTCCCATGGAGACAAAGTAGTACCTCCGGGACTCCTGGTGGGACTTTACGATCATGCCGTCCCCCTGTATCGTCTGTCCACAGAAGTCCACCACATTCACTGTTGAGAACATGGGTCATTTTCTTTGAGAAATTGAAATGTGGGGCTCCAAACTAACTTTTGTTTCAGTTAATTAATACCCAAGTCACCTTTTTTATATTGCGTTTAATATGCAATACAGATTGTTTCAAAGAAGCTTAACTGTAATAAACAATAAAAACAGTCAATGATGCAAAATTCTTCAAATATGACAAATTAAAATTCTGCTGTAAAGCAGCTCTAAAAAAAGGCAAGAGTGTCATTATTTAGTTCAGTTTAATAACTGTGTAAAGTTCATCAATTATGAAACAGGTTCAATTTAGCTATAAGCAGCTCTACGTAAGGCAACAGTATCATTTCTTCAGCATGAGTCAGTTTGCACCTCCTGATTTTGCCGAGATAGACACGTTCCTGGGTCA
The DNA here is from genome assembly GCA_039654625.1 of Rhinogobio ventralis. Lineage (NCBI taxonomy): Eukaryota > Metazoa > Chordata > Actinopteri > Cypriniformes > Gobionidae > Rhinogobio > Rhinogobio ventralis. The sequence continues at coordinate 6,598,063 of CM077213.1, forward strand.
ACATATTTTGTTGATCCTGGAACGAAATTCCTGTCCGAAAATATCCCTACCCCTAAACCTAACCCTACCCATAAATTATCCCTAAAATCAGAGGGAAATGATAGGTGAATAACACTGATGTAGAAAAACCTAACCCTTGTTGTAAGCCTAAACTTGACATAAAACTGTAATCTTATCCCTCAAATCTGATTGGTTGATTGGAATGTTGTTCCAGCCAGGATCAACAAAGATGTTGCACTTGGAGAAATCAGGTTCTGCAGTCAGTTCAGTGTTAATCTTGCAAAGTGTTCCCTATCCGATAGTGTCTGTGCTGTCAAATCAATAATGTTCCTGAATATTAGGTGCCTTTTAATCCCCAACTAAGCAAGCCAAATGCGACAGTGGCAAGGAACCCAAACTCCATGTTGTGTAGAATGAAATAAAGAACACAGGGATGGAAGGAAAACAGAACAAATCCAGTTCTAATCTAGAAAAACCACAAGCATTAACTGGCTTTGCATCCCCCCATCTGGGGTACGAACCAAATAATAGGAAGATTTACAACCTCTCGGTTTATTAGCTTTGTTACCAAGGGCAACTGGTGGATCCGTGATGTCTCACTGCCAGGAATGTCCAGAGAAACCTTCTATTGGTGGAAAAGGACCAATACCTCAAAATATTCCGTAACCATGTATCCGAAACTGAGTTTCCACAAAAATGAGCAGCAGCAGAATAGTAAGTTCCCTATAAATGTTTTAATTGGCCAGACCAAAGCGCTCTGAGCTCCAATCACACCCTGGTTCCCATTGTAATTTCCAACTCTAGAAAAACAGCAAAGAGCGTGCCAACTCTGTGGGTAATGACACAGATGCCACAGGCTTTTTACAGGAACAGATGAGGAGGTGTATGCTAGCTAGATGTATTGTCTTATAATGAAAGGCAATAAATTATTTTTACATCAAAGTATAACCATCTATCTATCTGTCTGTCTGTCTCTCTCTCTCTCTCTCTCTCTCTCTCTCTCTCTCTCTCTCTCTCTCTCTCTCTCTATATATATATATATATATATATATATATATATATATATATATATATATATATAAATAAATGCTACTAAAGTTCAGTTACAAAATATTGTACAGGTTTTTACAAATAGGTTTTATTATTGTGAAAGAGACACTCAGAAAGAATGATATATACTGTAATGGAAGTAAAAAGGTTTTATGAAGGTAAAAACTTATGGCAAAATAATATACAGTATAGTATTTTATGTTTATGTTAAATATATAGCAGGCTATTTTCTCTCCTCTTTTTATCTTCTGTATATTAAGGTAAATGCATGTCATGGTATTTTGGCATGACATGGATGAGTAAACTTTTTTATTTAATTTAAATTTTAAAAGTTGTAACTGCAAAAACGAATTGAATAAAAACAGCGAGGTAAAAGACTAAAAGTAATTTTAAATCTACTTTCCTTGAACTATATTAGATTACAGTTGTGGTAAGACAAATTGGGCTACATGGGACAAGCCAAATGTCTGTAAAAGCCATTGCAACTCCAGCTAGTTCTAATGCCAATACACACAAATGAATTAAGCATACGAGAAGAAACCCGATTGCTACAAGTGTCTCAGACGAGGTAATAACGGGATAAATCTTGAGAAGTGAACACCCATCACCCTACCTGTCTCAATGGAGTGACTCTGGCGTGTCATTACGCTGAACAGAACAAACCATCCTGACAGGTGCTGAATGCATCGCACTTTGTCCATCTCGAGTGTCCAAGCAAAGGCACTGGCTCCTCCAATGTTAAACGCAATTGTTCTGTCGCATTTGAATCGCGCAAAGTCTACTCCGAAATTTATAAAAACCAAACATTCCCCTAATTTATAAAGACGACATAGCCTATAGCCCATGAAACATCCCCAGAAGTGTTTTTTAATGCTTTTGAAGGGGGAATATTTGTCTATGGCGTCTCAGATGCGTCGAGCTTAATCCTTGTTCATCATCCCGTCTTTTGTGTCTTTGAAGCCTCTTTGTCAAATGTATGCGTCTGAACTATTTCCATGACAACAGGTCCAATGTCACGGATCTAAAGGAGGAGCCGTGCAGGACCCCCTCAAAGTTGCCCCCCACACAAGCACCATCTAGAGCTAAAGACAGGGGTGAACATCTGTCACACTGATTACATTTGGACATGCACACAGTTGCAAAGTGTTTGTAGAGCACTAAAAGGGAACTGTTGGAGTTTTATAAATACATGTATACTATATACTAGTCAAAGGTTTGGACACAAATATTCACTTTGCACTATTATAATAGTTCACAATTGTGCATTTTTACGTTTTCAAAAAAACTCATACTTCTGTATGATTAATAAGCTTGTTTCCTCATGGGGACCTCAATTTAGGTCCCCACGGTGACACGAGTCCCCATGAATCTGTGTGCATTCAGGGTGAAGTCCCCACCGGGATAGAAAAACATGAACACACACACACACAAACAGAACATTATTCCACAATTTTGCATAAATACCTTCTTTCTACACCACATTCTTGACCTTCTTGTGACACAGTCAAAAACCTCTACATGACATGTCCTCGTTTAAAGTTTTAAGGTGAAGTCAGTAAAAAGCTCTTAAACCTTTGGGGCCTTTAACAGAGTGGAATGGAGCTTCTTGTTAAAAGTTTCATTGGACTTTTCTTTTCCTTTGACTGTGTGAACGTGTCTCATGATCTACCCTGGGAATCTATTCAGGAAAAATTCCCACAAGACAAAGCAAAAACATACACACACACTAAACATGATTAAAGTGAGAGCATAAGAAAAAAGGAACATGATATGATCATTCTACATATATTATTAGCACATATAGATTATTATATATCATATACATTTATACACATATACAATTTATTAAAATGACCACGTTCAAAAGTTTATGAGCCCTAGATTCTTAATACTGTGTGTCCTTGTTTGTCCTGAGCAGTTAAACTGCCCAACGTTATTCAGAAAAATCCTCCAGGTCCCGAAAATTCAGTTTTCCAGCATCTTCAGCATATTTGAACCCTTTCCAGCAGTGACTATATGATTTTGAGATCCATCTTTTCACACTGAGGACAATTAAGGGACTCAAACACATTTTTTTTTCATTTGGTACTACCCTTCGGAACAAAGCTACCTACATGTTTATTGGAAGACAAATTAAGTACAATTTACCTTGATATTCAAATTCAAAAAGTTTCCTACTGGAGCATCAGTGAATGTTTGAACCTTTTTTAATAGTTGTCAGTCGTCCTCAGTGTGAAAAGATGGATCTCAGAATCATACAGTCACTGCTGGAGAGGGTTCAAATATGCAAAAGATGCTGGAAAACTGAAGAATTTTCGGGACCTGGAGGATTTTCACAGATTCTGCAAGCGGTTCACATACTTTTTCTTGCAACTATAAATTATATATATACACTCACCTAAAGGATTATTAGGAACACCATACTAATACTGTGTTTGACCCTCTTTCGCCTTCAGAACTGCCTTACTTCTACGTGGCATTGATTCAACAAGGTGCTGAAAGCATTCTTTAGAAATGTTGGCCCATATTGATAGGATAGCATCTTGCAGTTGATGGAGATTTGTGGGATGCACATCCAGGGCACGAAGCTCCCGTTCCACCACATCCCAAAGATGCTCTATTGGGTTGAGATCTGGTGACTGTGGGGGCCATTTTAGTACAGTGAACTCACTGTCATGTTCAAGAAACCAATTTGAAATGATTCGAGCTTTGTGACATGGTGCATTATCCTGCTGGAAGTAGCCATCAGAGGATGGGTACATGGTGGTCATAAAGGGATGGACATGGCCAGAAACAATGCTCAGGTAGGCCGTGGCATTTAAACGATGCCCAATTGGCACTAAGGGGCCTAAAGTGTGCCAAGAAAACATCCCCCACACCATTACACCACCAGCACCAGCCTGCACAGTGGTAACAAGGCATGATGGATCCATGTTCTCATTCTGTTTACGCCAAATTCTGACTCTACCATCTGAATGTCTCAACAGAAATCGAGACTCATCAGACCAGGCAACATTTTTCCATTCTTCAACTGTCCAATTTTGGTGAGCTCGTGCAAATTGTAGCCTCTTTTTCCTATTTGTAGTGGAGATGAGTGGTACCCGGTGGGGTCTTCTGCTGTTGTAGCCCATCCGCCTCAAGGTTGTGCGTGTTGTGGCTTCACAAATGCTTTGCTGCATACCTCGGTTGTAACGAGTGGTTATTTCAGTCAAAGTTGCTCTTCTATCAGCTTGAATCAGTCGGCCCATTCTCCTCTGACCTCTAGCATCAACAAGGCATTTTCGCCCACAGGACTGCCGCATACTGGATGTTTTTCCCTTTTCACACCATTCTTTGTAAACTCTAGAAATGGTTGTGCGTGAAAATCCCAGTAACTGAGCAGATTGTGAAATACTCCAACAACCATGCCACGCTCAAAATTGCTTAAATCACCTTTCTTTCCCATTCTGACATTCAGTTTGGAGTTCAGGAGATTGTCTTGACCAGGACCACACCCCTAAATGCATTGAAGCAACTGCCATGTGATTGGTTGATTAGATAATTGCATTAATGAGAAATTGAACAGGTGTTTCTAATAATCCTTTAGGTGAGTGTATATAAGGTAAAAAAAGTGACACACATTGGTTATATTTTACTGTGAAATGAGAGTTCTGTGTCTTTATTAAAATCAACACATAAATGATTTATCTCTCATCGACCCGTGAACCACCCACAATTAATTGTAATGTTATTTTTTTATTACTTGGCCCGCCCGACCTGCGGATTATCTGCAGTCTGCGCATCACTACAGACAATATAGTCATTATGTCAAAACCATTGTAATCCTGATAGTACTCCTATTTTTACCAAATGTAACTATAAAACTATTTCTCCGTTATATGTATTCAGTTACTCCCAAACCCTGTATGTTTTTGAAAGAAGTCTCTTATGCTGCATTTATTTAATTAAAAATACAGAAAAAAAAACAGTAATATTGTGAAATACCCCTAAAATAATGGTTTTCTATTTTAATATGCTTCAAAATATTATTTATTTCTGTGATGCAAAGCTGAATTTTTAGCATCATTACACCAGTCTTCAGTCACATGATCCTTCAGAAATCATTCTGATTTATTATCAATGTTGGAAACAGTTGTGCTGCTTAATTTATTTATTTTTTTAAATATATACTGCTTAATAAAAAGAACAGCATCTATTACATCTATCACAAAAAATGCACAGAAACCTGTTTAGTATAGTGCAATATGTGGAGCACTTCAGCATTATGTTTAACGTTTATGGACTTTTAAATGTCATCTGGCTCAAAAAAAAGCATATTATCCAAAGCTTTAAATATTTCGTTTTGAATTACAATAATTCAATGTGTTGTATGTTTCTGAGCAAAGAAAAGGTTGAATAAAACTTGCCATGTGCAACACCAAAACACTGAGCGATCTGTGCGCGCCAGCGGATTTACGTCAGACGCCGCAATTACGTCACGCGTAAGTACGTACGTCTCATAGAAGTTTGAAACTGACGAAGGGACAAAAATATTTATATAAAAGCTGACGCAAGGGCGCTAAATACAAACGCACAATCAATAAAGTGTGATTTAAAATTCCTATATTTATGAAAGTATCTTCACAGTCAAGAATATCCTGCTAAATTTACGCCAGGTGCATTTATTTCATGAGAATAAGTCAAGAGCTAGTTGCTAGCATGCTAACTGCGCAGCTTTAGCAGCCTCGATGAAAACATTCAATATTATTGTGCTTGCTAAAGATTTATAAAACAACACAGTTGTGTCGAGCCCGTAAAACGGCGTATTTATTTTTGACGGTATGTTTTATTCTAAACTGTGAATTATGTTGATGGGATAGTCTAAAATGTGTGTGCTAATTTGGACTCAGAGGTGTTTCATTAATATTATTGTCTGTGCTTGCCAATTATCTGCTTGTTATTATAAATTAGCTGTCATAAGAGTGTTTTTCTGATGTATGGGGTAAAATCAAAAGTGTTGTGCATGCTGGACCAATGATGCAAGGCCTGTGCATCTCAGATGTGTGTAACTGTCAAGTGAGTGTGGTGTGATTTTTGATGTTTGTGTTTCTTTTTTATGTACATGTTTTTTTGGCGGTGTATTTTGTACATGGTTTCTGTATAACTCTGTTAAAGTTTGTGTGTGATGTATTTTTCCTCACTGCAGGGTGTCTGTTCAGCTGTATGTTGTGATTTTTGTGTGCTGGATTTGTGTAATTTTAACCATTTGTATTTATTTGTGCAGAATGGCTCCTCGGTTGCAGCTGGAAAAAGCTGCTTGGCGGTGGGCAGAGGTAGTCAAACCAGAGAACATCACACATGAACATATCGAGTTAGCTTATAGGATCGCAGTGCCGGCGTGCAAAAGAGGGGCATGCAGGTAATGTGGTGATAATGATCTGTGTTTGCGGTTCTCTTTGTTTATTTATTTCAGAATGACATTTACTTTAGGAACTGTCCTAGAGACTGTTGTAACATGTTTTTTATTTCTGCACGTTGTTGTAATCACATCACTGTCCACTTTGAACATTTTTCCTGCCACGCAGGAGGAACTGTAAAGGGAATCCTAACTGTCTAGTCGGTATTGGGGAACAATCATGGTTAGGAGAAATTGATGAAAACACCTTCCACAACATCGATGACCCAAATTCAGAAAGACGAGATAAGGTATGCCAAATTACATCTTATTTCAATTACTGAAAATGTTTTTTAACGGCCTTAGTTTTCGTTAGGGTTGTCAAATACCTTAGGGCAAGTTTATTAACGCTAATATGTCACCATCGTCAAAATTTATGTGAATGCTTTCTCTGTTCCAGAACACATTTGTGGGCCTGACTAATCTTGGTGCCACATGTTACGTGAACACTTTCCTCCAGGTGTGGTTCCACAATCTGGAGCTCCGCAGAGCCTTATATCGATTTCAAAATTCCAGAGCTGAAGGACACAACTCTGATTCAGGTGACCTTCAGGTTCTTTCGTTTAAAGCCTAGATGATTTTATTGTCCAACAATTGCTTTACTTCTCATTAGGCAATTTATGATGCCATTGTAGCATGCAAATATTGTGCAATTATTGCAGTGGAAATTGCCATTTAGTAAACATTTTTTAGTAATTGTAAGGATTTAATGTGGAGCTGCATCAAGAGCGCAATGCTGAAAGCATGACTTTTAGCATTAAATATGTATTAAAAGTATATTTGGGTAGTTGACAAATAAGTTAAATAATAAGTTCCGACTAAGTGGTTCCAAAAAAGTTACATTTTTAACAATTCTGAGACAAAATCTTACCATGTGCACGTCATGGGCTTCGCAGTAACATGCCCTTGAATGGGGTCCTTCAACTAATTAAACTTGTCAGTGTAATTGCCCGATTTAAAATAAGGATATGATGTCACACCGGAGGACACGATTTTCAGTGACAAAATGTATCAAATTCCTACACTTTTAGAAATATATGGATGAAAACCATGATTGCCATTTACTAAAACAGACACTTTATTATGCCTGAGGTATTTATTAGCATTTGTATGCTTTTCTTTTTCATTTATAAAAGTTGTAATCTATTGAACATGCTTGAGACAATTGCACCATAGGACAATTTTAAGATTTGGCTCAAAAATGTAAAAAAATCTGTTTTTATATCATCAGTTCCATGTAAGACAAAGAAATGTTTAACCATTTACTGCATTAATTATGACAATACTAATTATATTCATTTTTATCTTGTGTGACATTGAAAATGCCATGTCACATCAATAACCCATTTATTTATTGAAATGGACTTTTCATAATTTGTTCACGTTATTCTGCATACCAACAGATTATGAGCCACGGACGATATGCGAACATCTCCAGTATCTGTTTGCATTGCTACAGAACAGCAACAGACGGTATATCGACCCCTCAGGGCTGGTGAAGGCTCTTGGGCTGGACACAGGGCAACAGCAGGTGAGCAAGCATAAGATGGAGTATGTTGGAGTGTCCTGTGGATCATGTGAAATCTCAAAAGCTACTTTTATTTTGTTTTTTTAGGATGCTCAGGAATTCTCTAAACTCTTCCTATCACTTCTTGAAGACACACTTTCAAAGCAGAAGGATCCAAATCTCCAAAATGTCATCCAAAAGCAGTTCTGTGGACAGTTCTCTTATGTTACCGTGTAAGTTATTCTAAACAAACGTTATTTCAGATTCAGATGTTTCTTGTCACTTGATATATTTATAGTGTATGTGTATATATATGTGTGTATATATATATATATATATATATATAATGTTTGTATGTATGTCAAACTTGAATTATTCAGACACCAGATATATTTTGTTTACTAGTGGGTGCCGGACACTATATTTCATTTATATAAGTGAGGATAGCAAAATAAAGTAAACTGTGACATATTATACCCAAAAATTCTTCATACAGTGAACCACCAGTAAAATTTATTAAAATAAGGGCCCAAAATTATTCAGACACTTTGACCTGACAATGTTTTGCTTAAGTGTTTTTTGTTTAATTGCTAATGCGACCTTTTACACCACAGACTGAACAAAATTAAACATTGCTTGGTAATTGTTTGACCTAAATTGGTGTTATCTAATTGTGTACTTAAATGAAATGGCTGACAGCTGATTGGTTGATTGTAATCCATTACATACCTTTTTATCAAAGTTATCTGACATTATCAAGATGAATTTGTTCTGACACATATCTAAACTATAGCGAATAAACTCTGATAATGTGAGAAAATGTTGAAGGTGTCTGAATAAATTGGTTTAACTGTGTGTGTGTATGTGTGTGTGTGTATATATATATATATATATATATATATATATATATATATATATATATATATATATATATATATATATATATATATACACTTATAATTATAGGTTAATATAGTCATTAATGTGTACTATGTATGATTATATTATATTATATTATAATATTGTAATTAGAGTTTTTTTTTTTTGTGTTATGTCAGATGCAACAAATGTGGACGTGAGTCTCCTCTACCATCACGATTTTATGAGCTGGAGCTGAACATTCAAGGACATAAAAACCTCACAGAGTGCGTTACAGAGTTTTTGAAGGTGACTGCTCTCATTTCTTGTGCCTGACAGCTCCTTATGTCTATGTAGATCAGATATTAAGGGTCTCAATGTGTTGTTCCTCACGCTGTTTAGGAGGAGAAGCTGGACGGTGATAATCGTTACTATTGCGAGAGCTGTCAGAGTAAACAGAACGCCACCCGTCGAATCAAGCTCCAGAGTCTTCCCCGCACACTCAACTTTCAGCTCATGCGATTTGTTTTTGATAGGTGAGTATTGTAATATGTCATTATCAGATGTTTTATTGCTATTTTTAATCATTTGTTTCTTATCTGTCTCTGCTTCGATAGGCAAAGTGGTCATAAGAAGAAACTTAACACCTTCATTAGTTTTCCAGAAGTTCTTGACATGGGGCCGTTTTTGGAAGGAAAAGGTATACTGTGCATTAATGTGCATTTAATATATACACTACAATTCAAAAGTTTGGGGTCTGTAAGATTGTTTGGTTTTGAGTTAAAAATATCTGTTTACTATTTTAATATATTAGAACATATAATTTATTCCTGTGATGCAAAGCTGAATTTTCAGCATCATTACTCATTACCATTCTGCATTACATTAGTGTCACATGATCCTTCAGAAATCATTCTAATAAGCTGATTTGATGCTCAAGTAACATTTCCTATTATTATCAATGTTCAAAACAGTTGTGCAGCTTAAATTTTGTTTGTGGAAACCGTAATCATTTTTTCCTAGGATTATTTGATGAATTGAAAGTTTAAAAAAAATGTGTTTATTTGAAACTGTAAAAATCGTGAAAAATAATCATTAATGCGTCCTTGCCGAATACAAGTGTTAATTTTTTTTAAAAACGATACAAATCTTGACCACAAACTTTTTGAACTGTAGTGTGTAATCTCAGAATCAGAGATAAGGAATAGGAATTGTAATCAATGAACATAACTTGATTTTCTTTTTTTTTTCTCCCTCCACCTCTAAATTCAGAAGAGAAGTGCACGTATGAGCTCAGCGCTGTGTTGATTCATCGAGGCGTGAGTGCATACTCTGGTCACTACATTGCTCATGTAAGAGATGCCCACACAAATGACTGGTACAAATTCAATGATGAGGAGATCGAGAAAATGGAGGGCAAGAAACTTCAACTGGGCGTTGAGGAAGACATTGGTAACAACACATTTTGATTTTAGTTTGAATGAGGTCTCATTTTTGTGGCTACTTGTTAGTGCAGTTGCTTTTACAGTCCTAAAATGTGAAAGTATAAAAAATAAAAATGTAGTTTATTTCTTATCTTTTACATTCCAGCCGAGACGGGCAAGTCTCAAACCCGAAAGCCAAAATGTAGCAAAGGCTATCACTGTTCGAGGAACGCATACATGTTAGTGTACAAACAGCAGACAGAAGAGATTGACCAAACAGAAACTAACATTGAAGTACCAGGTAAAATTAACTCAGAATAAAACTGTATGAATATTGTGGATTAAACATTCACATTTGAGTGTTATGTTTTTTTTTTTTGTGCCAATGTAATTTTACACAACTCATTGTCATTAAGAGAAAAGTAAATGTTTTTTTCCCCTAATTATTACGTAATATTTTTTGCAAGTGTTATCTATTTAATACATTATTAACGTAGTGTTCAAGCCTCTCGTGGTATCTATTTAAGACAAATTTGTTTGGTTTGTCAGCTTTTCTCCAGAAGCTAGTTGACCAGGACAACAAGAAATTTGAGGAGTGGTGCAATGAGATGGCAGACATGCGAAAGCAGAGCGTTGACAAAGGCAAAGCCAAACATGAGGAGGTGAAGGAGCTCTACGAATTGTTACCCGCGGAAGACGGTCCGTAAAAATGCCCCGTGCATCAGTTTCTCTGACAATATAAATTGTTAAATCTCCCTTTTTTAAATCTTGAACATTTTGGTGTTAAATTTACACTACCGTTCAAAAGTTTGGGGTCGGTAAGATTTTTTTAAAAATGGTTTTGAAAGAAGACTCTTATACTTATCAAGGCTCTATTTATTTGAAGGCTCAATTTAAAGGAACTGTTTTCTGTTTGAATATGAATTTTAAAACGTAATTTTTTCCTTTGTCAAATACCTTTCTAGAATTTTCAGCATCATTACTTCAGTCTTCAGTGATCCTCCGGAAATCATTCTAATTTGCTGGTGATATTTGGTGTTTAAGAAACATTTATTATTATTATCAATGTTGAAAACAGTTTGTGCTACTTAAAGGGTTAGTTCACCCAAAAATAATTCTGTCATTAATTACTCACCCTCATGTCGTTCCAAACCCGTAAGACCTTCGTTAATCTTTGAAACACAAATTAAGATAGTTTTAATGAAATCTGAGAGATTTCTGACCCCTCCATAGACAGCTATTTAATTAACACATTTTAAAGGTCAAGAAAGGTAGTAAAACAGTTAAAATAGTCCATGTAACTACAGTGTAGTCAACGTTAATGTTATGAAGCGACGAGAATACTTTTTGTGCACAAAAAACAAACTATTCTCGTCGCTTCTTAACATTAAGGTTGAACCATTGGAGTCACATGGACTATTTTAATGATTTTTCACTAACCTTTCTAGACCTTGAAAGTTGCAATGACGTTGCTGCTTTTTTAATGACATTTTCATTAAAACTATCTTAATTTGTATTCCGAAGATGAACAAAGGTCTTATGGGTTTGAAACGACATGAGGGTGAGTAATTAATGACAGATTTCTTTTTTCTGGGTTAACTAACCCTTTAATATGTTTATAGAAGAACATTTTTCAGGATTCTTTTATTTATTTTTTTTCCGAATTGATTTGAAATGGAAATATTTATTAACAATGTAAAAGTCTTGACTGTCACTTTTGATCAATTAAATGTGTCCTTGCTAAATAAAAGTTAAAGTGAAAAAAAAAAATTCATATTAACCCCAAGCTTTTGAACAGTAAGGCTTTTGTATTTGTATGAAAGCATCTGTTTTTCAATAAGGAATCAATGTCTGGGCTCCTTTTGTGTTTTTAGGCCAGTCATATGAGTTTGTGCCTCTGGAGTGGCTAAAGAAATGGCTTGATGATTCCACGGCCATCAAGGAAATCGACAACAGCCAATTCCTGTGCTCCCATGGCAGACTGCACCCAGACAAGATTGGGGAGGCCAAAAGAATATCATTGAAGGCTGCCAATCTCCTTTTCGGCCGGTATGGAGGAGGACCCAGACTAGACCGTAAGGGTATCTTTTGTAAACCTCTCCTTAATTATTCATTACTGTTTTGTTCAATATATTTATTCATCCTGGATGGCTTAGGGTCATACCTCTGCAGAGACTGTGTCACTCAGCGATGTCGGGTAATCAGATTGAAAAACCAGCTAAATGAAGATTACAAAGAAGTCACAAACCTTGCCAAAGCCTCTTTGAAAAGGTACAGAGTAGTGAATCAGCTGCTTCTTTAACCTGGATTTCCATGATGCTGCTACTGTAGTTCATTAGATGTTTGATGAAGCTGATCTGGTGTTTATATTGGGTGTATTTAGTGATGAATCAGGATTCTGGATCGGTAAGGCTTCTCTAAGGAGCTGGAGACAATTGGCATTAGACCAGCTAGAGGAGGATGAGGAGGAAACCAAACACAACAACAGCAAAATTAACGGAGAAAAAAGCAGCAGCCCAGGAGCTAAAGGTACTGAAGTTTACAGATGGTTTTTCTCTCTTTCGCTTTAAGTCTTGTCTTTTAGTTGTTTATTATCTGTTTGTCTCTTTGATAGCTGATGGAGTTACAGGAGATAATGACGACAGGGACGGTGAAGAGATGAAGAACTTTAATGAAGACATTCTTTGTTATCATGGTTTGTTTTCTCGGAATAAAACTGAAAAACTAAATGAAACATTTTCAATATTTAATGGTGCATCTAACTGGTTTAATGATAGCAAATGAGATGCACAAAATTGTTGTCATTTTACATGAATTAAACATTTTAAACGAATATTTACTCCATTTAAATATTTGAAACTGTATTATTCATTAGCAAGGTTTTGCAATGATACTCAATAATTGTGCCGTTTCTTTCTCCCGCAGGTGGTCTGAGTATACTAGAGAATGACAGGCGGCTGGTTTCTGCAGAGGTGTGGAATAAACTGCGGATGTATTTCCCCAAAGCACCAGAGTTCACGCAACAACACGAGCCCTGTCAGCAGTGCATGGTAACACATTGATCAATTAGCACAGCTGTCATGGTTAAAAGGTGTAGTGGACACTCAAAACCTTGTGATCTGCCTACTATTTTTTTGGGAAAAGTCTTAGAAGGTTTTAAGATATACTGTTTCTTTCAGAGGCTGGAAAGGGAAGGGAAAGAGAACGAGGCTTTGAACAGAATGATGGCAAATGAACAGAAGACCTCCCTGCTCAACCTCTTCCAGGAGAAAAATCGGCCCACGCTGCAAAAATGGCCACAGGTAACGTAATTTTCCACAAATAAGGGATTCAGTTTTTCACCTGATGTTTTGAATAATTCAAATGTCTTCTAGTAGAGAGGGTGAAAACATCAGTATTTCATTCTTATTTTCAGCTCACTGACTTTGGTTTGAATTGTGTTTTAGGACACAGATGTTCTGTACATTGTACCCCTTTACTTTGTAGAAGAATGGAGGAAATTCATTAGGTAATGGGAAAAAAAGTTTTTTTTAAAGACTTTCTGTAATCAATGATTTTGTAGTTAAAATGTAAACCATTTTAAAATGTGTTAAATTATTGTAATGTTTCTTGTTATACCTGATCACACCACAGGAGGCCAGCAAAGAGTAACCCAGTGTCCAGTGTGGCGAACAGTATCCTTCTCTGCCCTCACGGAGGCTTCATGTTCACCTATGACTCCATGCTGCAAGGAGACGCCCAACAGTGAGTTGCTTAGTACTGACCTCTCACATGTCCTGGAGTGAAAATAATATTCAGCTTTTAATTACTGATATCAGATGTCATTAAACAAAACTGCAGAAATAGTTTTAATTTGCATTATTTTCCACTTGTATACAATACAAAATTAAAAAATATATATTTTATTTATGATAAATAAAAATATATAACATAATATTATATATTTATTATAATAATAATTATTATTATATATAATTATATTATTATATAATATCTAATAATAACAACAATAATATGAAATATTATATATTTTTGTGTATAATTTTTAAACACTACTGTATTCACAAGTCAATTGTAATAATATTTCACAATATTACTGTTTTTACTGTATTTTTTTTAGCAAATAAATGCAGCCTTGGTGAGCATACTGATCCCAAACTTTCGAACAATATACTTTTCCTTATACATGTAGATTTTTTTAATTAAAAATGGACACGTCCATGGACACGTTATTCATCAACTACCCATATCAACTCTGAGTTAAGTCTGAGTGTTTGTGTCTGTCAATGCACAGTATAGCTCTTCTCTGGCCTGCTGAATGGGAGGTGATCAGCAAAATGTTTCTGGTGGACCAGGCCATCTCCATATATCGGATTTATGACAAAACGCAAGACAATGGCAATGTGCAATACCAGACTCATCCAGGTGAGATAAACGATCAGTAGTTTCTTCGAGGTCCTTCAAACAGATGTTGTAATTCATGTGAGAATGTGTTTTGTGCTCTCAGATTTGTGTCGAGAATGCAGAGAGGGCTTCATATTCCAGCAGCAGAGGGACATGAGGGAGTACGCACAGGCCACTGTGTATGTTCGCAAAGTCATTGACAAGAAAATGGTGAGTCTTTGCATGATCACATGTCCTCAATTTAACCCTAAACATTACAGTTGTACTTCCAGGAATAACTCATGTGTGCCCTTTGCTTTATCTGTTCTAGATGATTAAGGAATCTGCCCCTGAGTTCAGTGTGAGTGGGTCAGATGTTGAAGATGAAAGAGAAGAGCCAAAGATAGATGGAGAGAAAGATCCAGACTTCAGTCAGGTACTTTTGATCTATCTGTCTGTCTATACAAATATCCATCTATCTGTCTGTCTGACTATCATCTATCTACCGATTATCTACCTAACTGTCTGTCTGTCTGTCAATACATCTGACTATTCATCTATTTGCCTGTCTTTCTATTCAACTATCCAACTATCCCTGTCTACACATACTGTATCTTCAGATATGTTGATCCACCTGACTATCTATCTGACATCTATCCATTTGCCTATCCATTTGCCTATCCAAATAATCTATCTATCTATCTATCTATCTATCTATCTATCTATCTATCTATCTATCTATCTATCTATCTATCTATCTATCTATCTATCTATCTGTCTGACTGTCTGTCTGTCTGTCTGTCTGTCTGTCAGTCTGATTGTCTATTCAACTATCCGTCTGTCTATCTGTCTGACTGTATATCCAACTATCCAAATATCTGACTATCCATCTGTCCGTCTGACTGTATATCCAACTATCCAAATATCTGTCCATCCATCTGTCTGACTATCCATCTGTCTTCCTGATTATCTATCGATCCATCTGACATGTGCCTGTCCGTCTGACTGTATATCCAACTAGCCAATAGGCTTGCTGCGATAGTGTGTTGCCTGTGCTACCGGTGTTCAGCCATAAAACCGGTTACACCCACCGTGGCACCGCCCCCACCGTCGTTTTGATTTTTTTTTTTTAATAGTAATAAAAGTCATTTAATTCAGTTAGAGAACAGACGCTACAATTAAAAACGGATCGTGTCTGCTTAATATACAGCGTGAGCCGAACGAGAGTCGCAGCACAGACCAGCAGCAGGAGACAGATTTCATTCATCATGAGAGTGAGGAGCTGACTGACAAGATGACGGCGGAAGATTTGGTTTCAAAGCGAAATGTAAAAGCGACTATTTAAGCGAACTTGTCATTGTACTGTTCTTTTGTTGTGTTTTTCATTAAGAATAATATTGAACACACCATTCAAGCAATTCACCCCCAATTCTAAAGTGAAAGTAAAATGCGCACGGCCGCACAGGCATTCAGAGCGAGCGTCAGTTCATTCCTATGAAAGCTCAACTTCCATAGGAATTAATTGAAAACCCTGCGCTGCTCCGCACCTTTATGAATGCCTGTGCAGCCGTGTACATTTTACTTTCACTTTAGAATTAGCTATTTAAAAAACCCACCGGTGATCCTCACCGTCACATCCCTACTATCCAAATATCTGTCTGTCTGACTGGCCATCTGTCTACCTGATTATATATCTATCTATCCTATCTATGGCTCAAGCTCCCTTCTTTACATCAGTCTGAGGGCGGAGCCAAACGGCAAAAGCTGAACGAGACCGCCTCTCTCTCTACGCCCGCTGTTGCCTCTGCCTCCAAGTCGGGCATCAGGAGGAGCACAAGGCACAGGAAACTCCGTGGGGAGAAAGCCCTCATCGTCTCTGCCAACCAGACGCTCAAAGAGCTAAAGATCCAGGTCTGTTTGTACAGCGAAAATTAAGCATTTAGATTTTATGTGATGCTGCATGTTGTCTTATTTGAAATAATTGCATCCACAGATCATGCATGCATTCTCTGTGGCTCCATTCGACCAAAACCTTTCCATAGACGGACGCTGTTTAACAGATGACTCCGCCACACTAGGAAGTCTTGGAGTCATCCCAGAGAGCGTCATTTGCCTTAAGGTAAAACTCTCAACTGTTTTGATGGGAACAGATACATTGGCTGTTTTTTAAAACATAATGAGCTGCCTATCTAGACAGCTGTTTTGGGCAGAGTACACTAGCGTTCAAAGGATTGAGGTCGGTGAGTATTTAATATATTTCTATTGTAATATATATGGGTCAATTTCTATTGTAATATATTTAAATTATTATTTACCACTGATATACAATTATTAAATAGTTGTGGATTGTTCCACTTCTAATGGGACATTTTTTTTTATATTTCTAAAAGTGAGACAAACTGCTTGAATTTTTCCCTCTACAGGCTGATGAACCCATTGCTGATTACGCTGCAATGGATGATGTTTATCAAGGTAAGTGCTGTTTATATCAGTTTAAATTCTGTTACCAGTATGTCTCATTTTCAAACACATTAGTCTGCATTTTTTTATGCTGAGTATGTTTTTTTGGTTGTTTTTTTTGTAGTCTGTATGCCTGAAGAAGGATTTAAAGGTATGAATACACTATTGTGATGATTTCTGACATGCATTTTTAATTTTTAAAACCTTTGTGAAAGAATCAGGAACATGATATTGTTAAACATGTTCTACTGTATTTGTTTCCTTTTGTTTAGGCACTGGACTTTTAGGACACTGATGGAGGCTTCAGATGTGGAAAAATGCTGACAATGACTGAGCAAGGATAAAGCTTGAATTACACATAGATATTCATTCTTGGGATGGATTTTTTTTTTTGTCTTTTATTTTTGTTTGTTTTTTTAATTTGTTTTTGAATGTTGCAACAACTTCAAAAGTGTCTTTTTTGCTTTAAAACATCGTGCTTGCTTTTAATATTGAAAGATGTTGATGCATTCTGCAAGGTTTTGTAGTCGTGCTTACCATGACTGTGAAAAATACGGGTCAAGATTTCCTCAAAGGACGTTCCATTTCAAGGAAAATCTGAATTCCTCCTTGTTTGTTGCAATGTCATGTTCAGAGATTATGGTCTGATCATATTTTGTGTGTAAAACAGTAAGTCTCTGTAAATCCTTTGTTGAAAAGCTTGTGATGGCACTGCAATAGAGCTCGTACATATTTAAGAATGCATGAGCAACTTGAATATTAAAAAAAAAACATATTTAGTCTTTGTTTCGTTAATGTAAATAACCTCATCAAAATACAGCAGTGAAGAAAAGTCTAGAAAGATGAGCATAAATAGGAGACGTTTCCGAATGTGGAAATATTACAGCATTGCTAAATAGTTTAGACATGTTCTGCTATTTGAAATATTTAGCAGGCATTTGTGTGAACTTTTCTGTATGTTCTTTCATATGGGCAATAAATATTCTTTTTACATCTTCATATGTGTTTTTTATGTATAGAGATTTTCATAGCAATGTTTATATAAATATAAATAATGCACATATTCCTGTTACTGTTGTGTTTCTGGTCCAGTCAGTCAACATCTTGAGACCCAGCAAAAAAAAGTTATACTGACTGATATGATGAAATATGTCTATATTTTGTATCCATACTACTGTGACTATGAAATAGCAGCGCATGCATTTAACCTGCATTGAAAAACCTGACCAAACTCCCACTCTCTGCTGTTATGAAAGATTTAATATTAACTTCCTGATTAGTTACACAATTTTAATTAACATATGCTAATAAATCTGTTCCCAACTTACACATAGTGGCTAATGTTTATATTAATGTATTTTGGGGGCTTGTATATAAAATTAACATATTTTTCACCTATTAATCACATATTCCTAGGTACTTTTTTTACCCTGTTCACCTGCAGTAAGATAAAAGCATCTTTAAAAAGAAAACCATATGGTTTGATTTTTGTTTTAGATGTTTATTTGATAAACATTTTAAAATCAAATACAACTACACTATAATTACACTGCAAATACATTTATATTTACATTTATGTTATATATTAAAGTAAATACATTTTCTATAACATTTTATGAATTGAGATTGAGTCATTTTATTTGAATTAAGTTAATTTTGCAGATGACAACCCAAGAGGTTAAATCAACATTAATAACCATGGTTTGAACTGATTTACAACTATTAAACCTCCTATCTGTGTAGAAATACACGATAAAATAGGAAATACACAGCTAAAATTTAATAAAGGGAATTTTCATAAATGAATAGGTATTTTTTTTAAATAAATTAAACCATGGTCATTTCACTTCATTTACTCGTACATAAGGTCAGCTATGACTTTACGCATTTTTGGGGTGCATGTACGTGACTAGGTGATTGATGTCTATGGAGGAGTATTTGTATGTTTCTAATAGCTAATAACCATTAAAAACCTGCTGTTATACGCATGCGTGTAAAAGTACCGCAAATCTTGACGCGCATGCTCATTGCCTTATCTCTGGCTCGCACATCTCTACGCGCATGCGCAGTGTTGCACTGTTTTGGGCCGAATCTTTATTGCGAAGCAAAATGTTGTCCTTCGAAGGAGTTTAAATAAAGAGCCGGATCTTTTGAATTTAAAGGTAAAGGGGAAGTGTTTAGCTGTGGTGTGCTGTGTAAGGCACAATCATTTGCCTCTAATATTGTGCTATTTGTACTTTTTACCGCGTTTACTTTTTATATTAGCATTAGATAGCATGTAAGCTTAGCCGAACACTGAAATGTCCCACATTGCATGTGTTTATGGCATCACATTTAGCTTATATAGTTAAATGTTTATTGTTTTCCTATTTTGCTCTTGCTATGAAGATAAACATCCTCCAATTACTGCCTTCTAAATTGTTATATATTGAGTAAATTTGTTTTCTTATCTTATACTTGGAATAAACAGGCTAAATGTCTCTCCTTCAGTTATAAAGACACACCTCATGTACTGTGTTTGCTTTTTATTTGTCTAAATAATTGTATGCTTTATGAGAAGTTATGACATATGAGATGTTATGAAACATAGTCACTGTGCAAAAGGTAGGTCTTTGTCAAGGCACTCTTGTACTTTATTTAGAAATAGGAAAGGAATATTTTACTCAAAAATAATGTTTGGGTCATCTTTAAGCACATTGTAAAGAAATAAAGTATTTTTGAGCTGATATTTTTATTTCAAAAATGCCCGCCAGAGCAATAAGGCTCACACTGCAAAAAAAATAAAAATTTAAACAATATTACAAATATAAAGAATTCTTATATCAATTTACTGAGAAGAAAATGACATAGGATGTTGTCTATTTTGTTCTAAAAAAAAAAGTGTTTATGCTTAAAACAAGAAAAAAAAGTGTCAGTGGGGTAAGAAAAACAAACTTAATTTAAAGGGGGAAAATATATTTTTTCTTACCCTATTGACAAATATTTTTTTCTTGTTTTAAGCATAAACATACAGTTACATTCTTAAAACAAGATACATTTAATTATATTAAATATTAAACATTTCTTGTTAAATAAGTGTTGTTTTCTGAAAAATTATCAAAATTAAGCAAGTTTATCCTTAAAACAAGGGGGGCAAAAAACATTTTAGTGGGGAAAGAAAATACATTTATTTTAAAGGGAAAACAATATTATTTTACCTAGCCCATTGAGAGATTTTTTTCTTTCTTGTTTTAAGCATTAACTCATTTTTCTGCATTTTTCTTCTGTTGTCCACCTCTACAGGTCCAAGATGGAGCTCCCAAACTACAGTCGACAGCTCATGCAGCAACTGCATGCTTTACGAAAGGAGAAGCAGTTCTGCGACTGCTCCATCCTGGTGGGCGAGACTCCCCACCCCACTCACAAACTAGTGCTGGCGGCCTCCAGTATGTTATTTAAATCTGTTCTTGAAGGTTCTGACAGCATCTCCATCGACACAGATTTACTGTCCTCTCAAGAGTTTTCCTCTCTTCTGGACATGGTGTACACTGGTAAACTGCCACCCGGCAAGCACAACTTCACCCGACTCATAGCTGCTGCCGACAGCCTGCAGATGTTTGATGTTGCTGTTGGTTGTAAGAACATTCTCACTGACCTCATGAAGCAGACGTCTATGGAAACTAAGACAGAGTCGATTGACTCTCAAGTAATAAAACATGACTGTCTTAAGGAGCAATCTGAATCAGAACAGCTTAAAAGGAACAAAAAGAGTTTGCAAGGTAAAAGATTGACTAATTAATGGATTGAGATCGCTTCATTCAAGTGTTTTGTATGAATTATGTTTATTTCTATGTTCAGAGGACAATGCAGTTGAGCTGATCTCTCAAAATCAAGCTGATATTACAAAGATCCTACAGAGTGGGCGGCCATATGTTAAGGTTCTTGAGATCTGGGATACAATCGCCACAGAGGAACGGCAGGTAAAACAGTAGTAAGAAGTGTTCTGAATAATTTTTGAAAGAAATTCTACTCAGCAAAGCTGAATTTATTTGATCAAAATACAGTAAAAACAGTAATTGTAAAATAGTATTTGTTTTATATAACTGTTAAATAACTCTTTTTTTTTAAATTATGTTACTTTAATATATTTTAAAATAATATTTATTCCTATGATGGAATACATTTTTAGGACTTTTAGCAGTCATTACTGTAGTCAGAAATCATTCTAATATGCTGATTTAGGGCTCAATTTTTAATAATGGTTCTTATTAGCAATGTTGAAAACAGTTTTTGCTGCTTAATATTTATGTGGAAACTTACTTTTTTCAGGAATCTTTATTGAATAGAAAGTTCAAAAGAACAGCATTTATTTGAAATAGAAATCTTTTGTAACATTTTAAATGTCTTTACTGTCACTTGAATAATTTAATGCATCCTTGTTGAATAAAATTTGTTAAAGATCTTACTTACCTCAAACTTTTAAATGGTTGTGTATCACGGTTTCCACAAAATATAAAGCAGCACAACTGTTTTCAGCATTGATGATAATAAGAAATATTTCTTGAGCATCCAATCAGCATATTAGATTGATTTCTGAAGAAATGAAGCTGAAAATTCAGCTTTGATATCAGAGGAATAATTACATTTTAAAATATATTAAAATAGAAAACAGTTATTTTAAATTGAAATAATTTCTCAAAATATTCCTGTTTTTACTGTATTTTTGATCATATAAATGCAGCCTTGGTGAGCATAAGAGACTTCTTTAAAAATTTGTAAAACATTTATAAATCTTAATTATTCCAAACTTTTGGCCACCAGAGTATGTAACTGATAATTCACTTCTTGACATATGTTGATGATCTAAAGAAACCTTTAGGATTCAGTTTCACAATTCCAGTGTAATATTGGATTCAGATCTGATATTCTCTGCAGGTCATATTGGAGAGCTTCAGAGGAGATCCGTCAGCAGATGAGGTTTACCAGCGGTTGCTAAATCTTGTGAAAGTTGAGAGAGTTCTGTCAGCTCGAACAGTCCTTACTTTATCAGAACAGCTAAAATGTTTCAATCCTGATCCAGGATCAGCTCTGGAGGAGCAGGGAAATGAGAGCTGCCCTGAGCCAAAAGGTAAACTGACCTGGGTGAAAGTGGGGAGTGTTGAATCATGGGATATTAACTCTCTGGTGCTGTTTGGTCACTTTTTAAAACCACTTTTCACTTCAGCAATAATCTGCCAAGTGTGTTCTTTAAAAAATGTTTAGGTCCATGCTCAAAAGGTGAATAAATGGATTATAACTACAGCATAAATATAATTTAGTACCATAAAATCCCCTAAATATACAAAATATTTAATAAAAAATATTATCAAACTAAAATATAGTACAATCATTTCATTGAAATAATAATAATTTTAAACTAAAACAAAAAAAAGCTTTTTTGATCAACATGTGAACAGTACCAGAGGGTTAAAAGGATACGAAAACTAAATATTTAAAGCAGAATTTGCTTGATTTTGAGAGACTGTACAACTTGTCATGTGATCTGTTACCCACAGATCCTGCAACAGGTTTTCGGTGTTCTGGTGGGCTTTTAGACCATGTATCAGAACTAACTCATCACCTCTCCAGTGTCAACAACCTCTCCGAGCTATTGACCAATGCAGTGAACAGCTGTTCCAATGATATGGAAAAAGAGGTACATTTGTCCCTTACAGTTTGCTATATAAAACAATACAGCGGTACGCATTAATTATACTATAATTTGTTACATATATATACTACATTCAAAGGTTTCATGTTTGTAACGTCTTTAATGTTTTGTTATTAAAAATATGTCTCTTATGTTCACCAAGGCTGTATTTATTTGATAAAAATACAGTAAAAACAGTAATATTGTGAAATATTATTACAATTTAAAATAACTGTTTTAAAATGTAATTAATTCCTGTGATGCAAAGCTGCATTTTCAGCATCATTACTCCAGTCAAAAGCAGCTTTCTGACCCCAACTTTCTGACCCCAAACTTTTGAATGGTAGTGTATGTGTCTGTTCTTCTTAAGGCAGTGCTGCAGTGCTGTTCTGCTCCATCATCTGTGGAAGTGGTGGAAAGCTTGTTATGTAAACTCAGAGAGAAGACCATAAGAGAAGAAACGTTTCTGATGCTTCTTCATGAGGTGAAGGAAAGCTCCTCCAATCTGCTTCAACTTCTGGAGGCCCTGAAAGATGCAACGGGTATGCACCGCAAAAATGTCTGATCCATTATATCATACAGCATATTCCTTCAGCTAACACTTCTGATGACTGCTACTTTTTCAGGTAACACAGCAGAAGACAGCAGTGGGACAGATTTGTTGAGAATATATCAGAACAGACTCATCAAGCTGAATCTGGACCTTCAGCTCATCGAACAGAGCCTTAAAATGGGTCCTGACATGCCTGCAAATGAGAGAGAGGTACCTGTGTTGCATTACAAAATGACCTTTTAGAAGTGGATTCAATGCAAGGAACCATTTTTAATAGACTTGTGTCCATTCAGTGTATTGAAGCCCTGCTCAGAGGAAAAGGAGATGGCTATGTGGTTGAAAGGCTGATATCTGCAGCATCGGACGGTTCACTGCAGGCGGTAACTGTATGGAGGCTTCTCATGTGGACAAGGACACACAGTCCAGAGCTGGGGCTCCTCATGCAGGAGGTCAAGGAGAAACGAGAAGCACAAAAACTTCTCCAAACCAGTGAGTAACAAACAGCTTTTGGTCACTACAGCTGCTATTCTCTGAATGTGTGTGAATTCAGAAAAATCCTTTATTAAGTCAATTAACCCCATCACTCTGTGTACCTGTTTTGTTTTTAAGTTAAAGACATAAATGTGCTCTTCAAGCACAAATCACTCATTCTGGAAACAATCAGTGACCTTACCGTGCTAGAACAGGGTTTGGACGCAATGGATCATGGAACAGTGAAATTTGCTGAGGTAAAATGATATTAAATTATATAAAAAATATTTAATATATTTTTAATATATTAAAAATATTGTCTGCGTCCTAATTTTCATGCTTAAATTTGCATACTACTCATACTAAACGGTGCACAAGCAGTATACATATACACATATATACACCGATCAGTCATAACATTATGACCACTGACAGGTGAAGTGAATAACACTGATTATCCCTTCATCACGCCACCTGTTAGTGGGTGGGATATATTAGGCAGCAAGTGAACATTTTGATGTGTTAGAATCAGGAAAATGGGCAAGCGTAAGGATTTGATCGAGTTTGACAAGGGCCAAATTGCGATGGCTAGACGACTGGGTCAGAGCATCTCCAAAACTGCAGCTCTTGTGGGGTATTCTCGGTCTGCAGTGGTCAGTATCTATCAAAAGTGGTCCAAGGAAGGAACAGTGGTGAACAGGGTCATGGGCGGCTAAGGCTCATTGATGTACGTGGGGAGCGAAGGCTGGCCCGTGTGGTCCGATCAAACAGACGAGCTACTGTAGCTCAAATTGCTCAAGAAGTTAATGCTGGTGCTGATAGAAAGGTGTCAGAATACACAGTGCATCACAGTTTGTTGCGTATGGGGCTACATAGCCGCAGACCAGTCAGGGTGCCCATGCTGGTGCACTATGGGAAGAAGGCAAGCCTGCGGAGGCAGTGTGATGCTTTGGGCAATGTATGCCGGATCGGTGTATATTGTAATTATAATTTACTGCTAAACTACATACGTTTAGTAAGACATTGCTGTGGCTGTTATGACCTTTCATTCATTGCTATTTTTCTACAACAGAAAGTCAAAAAGAGTCAAAATCCTTTTTCCTTGCAATACACAAGGGGCTGTGGGTAATCCACTCAGCCACCTTTGGTTTTCTGTTTTCAGTGTACTATGAATTAGAATAATTCACTAGTTGCATACTTTGTATTTCCAAGAGATTTTTTGTGCAAATATACAGCATATAAATTAAAATATAACATTATTTTTGTGTGTCCTAGTTTCTGCAGAGCTGTCGGAGAGCCGATGGTGAGCTGGAGTCAGTACAGCAGACTGTCGAGAGAGTTTTGAGTCGTGACTCAGAGTTTGCCAGTTCACTGTGCCAGCTGCTGTCTGCCAACCAGCAGAACTTCCCTCAGCTGACCACTCTCATGAAACACCTTAAACATACTGGTGAAGGACTTTACAGAACATAGATATTTCTGTCCATGTGATGATAATGTAATTTGGCATCACTTTTTTAAAAGTATGTGATGGAAATCGTAACAAGCCTTTATGTTTTATCTATATACAAAACAGGGCCTCTGTCAGATTCTGACTGTCCTGCAAAATCTGAAGTTGAGCCAGAAGGATCAACTGCAGACTCTGAGGATGATGATGGGGAAGACTCCAAAACAAAAGGCAGAAGGAAGGCTGTGCCTGTGTCTTACTGTTGCGACTGGTGTAATAAGACGTTTGACTTTAAGTGCCGTCTGATAAAGCATAGGAAAGGCTGTGCCCTGGCACCGGGGAAGGAGCAGCGCTGCTCCGAGTGTTCAATGCCGTTTCCAACGCTCAAGAGCCTTCACCAGCACTGCATGGAAGCCCATGGCGGCCCCCCGGCTAAGAAGAAGAAAACAGAACAAGTATCATGTGACATGTGCGACAAGACCTTCAAACACTCTTCAGGTTGGTGATGATCGTTCTCAAGACTGAAAGGCTGGTTGTTAATGCATGCGCTCCAGACATACTGAGCTGTGGTGCTCATACAGGTGAAGCAGATTCAAAACATGGTCTTAATCCCATTCTTCTTCTCTTATAAATAATAATTTATTGTCTCCATTATGATGTCAAAAGTACTTGTACAAGGCATTTTTCTAATTTAATTTGTAATTAGTAGTATAATAATATTTATATTTAACTTTAATAACAACAGCAACAATAATAATAATGATAATTATTGTTGTTAATTAAGTTAATTAATAATAATAATTAATAATAGTAACAATAGTGTTGTTATTTAATGTTAATAAACTGTCATTAAAACAAAATGCTTATATTATTAATTATAACAACAACTGCAACAATAATAATTACTAATAAATATGACTAATAATAATATTATTAATCTAATATGCTAATGAAAACTTGTTAATTTAATAAAAATATGTAATATTATTAATGTTATATTATTTTATACTGTTGTTATTAAAGTTAAATACTTATATAAGTGTTGTTATATTATTAATTATTAATTAATTGCAAATAATATTAACTACAAAAATAATATTTAATTACTCATAAGAATCTATAATAAAATAATTAATATTATTATCAAGCTAATATGCTAATGAAAACACTTGTTTATTTAATAATAATAATAATAATAATAATAAGAGTTAATATTAAAATTATTGTTGGTATTTTTAGTTGTAATAAGTGTTTTCATTAGCACATTAGTTTTTGCTATAGTATCAAAATTTATATCAAGTATCATGACTAACTTTCACTGGTATGAAATGTGAAAATGTTGTGAAAACTACATCTCCATCTCCAAAAATACAATAAAAAAGAAAAATTGTTAATTACTTTAGTAACATTTTATTTTAAAGTGAAGAATAAAGTATGTCCTTACTATAGTAATAACGGTAAATTATGCAGTAACATCGTCTTCTAAGCAAATTACACAAATAGAAAGTTATGTTGACACAAACTACAGAAAAAAAGTGCAGTTGCATTTAAATAAAGACAGTCACACTTTTCAAGCAAAACTATAATATAATAAATTAATATAATATAATATACACTACTGTTCAAAAATTTAGGGTCGGTAGATTTTTTTTCTTTTCGAAAGAAGTCTCTTATGCTCACCAAGGCTGCAATTATTTGATCAAAAATACAGAAAAAAACAGTAATATTGTGAAATATTTTTACAGTTTAAAATAACTGTTTTCTATTTTGATATATTTTAAAATGTAATTCATTTCTGTGATCAAAGCTGAATTTTAAGCGTCAGTACAGTCTTAAGTGTCACATGATCCTTCAGAAATCATTCTAATCATACTAACTTTCACTGGTATGAAATGTGAAAATGTTGTGAAAACTACATCTCCATCTCCAAAAATACAATGAAAAAGAAAAATTGTTAATTACTTTGGTAACATTTTATTCTAAAGTGAAGAATAAAATATGTACTTACAATAACGGTAAATTATGCATAATTACAAGTAACTAACCAAACCCTAACCATAATTCTGGTCTATAGTAAGTACATGTAGTTCATTAATATTGCTCAGTATTTATTTGAATAAGTACAATATAACTATGTCACCTTAAAATAAAGTGTAACCATTACTTTATTTAAGATCTGAGAAAAATGTTGGACATAAAATGAACCTTAGATACAAATCACATCAGCACTGTTTTATGATTTCAATACTTATACCTTTCAGGTCTTTTGTATCATAAACGCACTGAACATTTTGAGGAGAGGCCGTACGCGTGCGAGGAGTGCGGGGCGAAGTTTGCTGCCACCTCGTCCCTGAAGAACCACATGCGTCTACACACGGGAGAAAAACCCTTCCACTGCAAACACTGTGACATGAGCTTTTCTGTGGCCGCCGCTCTGTCCTACCACACCAAGAAGAAGCATGCCGAGGGTGGGATGGCTTAAACGGTTTTTATAATTATTATATCAGGCTTTTGTGGTAAAACCAGCATGACAACATTCTGCAAATTCTGCATTTGCAGGTAAAATGTACTGCTGTCAGTACTGCTCAGCCTCATTCGCGCAGTCCATCGAACTGACCCGTCACGTTCGCACGCACACGGGAGACAAACCGTATGTCTGCAGGGAATGCGGGAAAGGCTTCAAACAAGCCAACGGACTATCAGTCCATCTCCAGAACTTTCACAGTAAGCACATCCACATGAGTCACATGATATATTTCCCTCTCAATTAAACACAAACTAAACTACTTCTCTGTCCCATTAGACATTACAGAACCTCATGACTGCCAGAAATGCCGGGTGAGTTTCTCTTCCCTGGACGAGCTCCGACAGCACATCCAGGAAGTGCATCCGAAAGAGCTGCACCAGTGTCTCGAGTGCAGCAAGATCTTCAACAGCGAAGCTAATCTGGAGAAACACATGAACATTCATGACGGCAACAAACCCTACAGCTGCAAGATGTGCAAAAAGTCCTATCAGGCAAGAACAGTTAACTCTATTTGTTCAATGATAAAGGATTGTTTCTCTACAATACAACATCTTTATCTTATTTTATTTGTTTGTTTGTTTGTTTGTTTGTTTTTTACATTTTGCTTGAAAAGTGTGCCTGTCTTTATTTAATATAAATGCAACTGCAATTTATATATTTGTATGTGTAGTTTAAGTGTCAAAATACATTTTGGGGCTACTGTAGTTGCTTGCTTAATGCAATAACATCGTCTTCTAAGCAAATTAGACAAATAGAAAGTTATGTTGACACAAACTACACAAAAACATATAAAGTGCAGTTGCATTTAAATAAAGACAGTTACACTTTTCAAGCAAAACTATAATATAATAAATTAATATAATATAATATACACTACTGTTTATTATTAAAATTGGGGGTCGGTAGGTTTTAAGTCTCTTATGCTCACCAAGGCTGCAATTATTTGAAAAATACAGTAAAAACAGTAATATTTTAGAATATTTGTACAGTTTAAAGTTTACATTTTAAAATGTAATTTATTCCTGTGATCAAAGCTGAATTTTCAGCCTCAGCACAGTCTTAAGTGTCACATGATCCTTCAGAAATCATTCTAATATGATGATTTGATGCTCAAGAAAAAAAATTCTGGTATTATTTGATGAATAGAATAGAATATTATTTTATTAATAATTGTAATATTTATATAATATAATATAAAATTGTAATTATTTATTTTAACACACACAAGGTCCGTATATAAGGACAGTACAAGCAAACTAATAAAAAATTATTAACATTTAGTTTCTATTTCTTCCGTTTCAGACGCTCTCTGGTCTGTGGTACCACAATCGCACTGCCCACCCTGAGATCGCCTCTGCCCAGGGCAACAAACCCATCAGATCTCTGCTGCAGTGTGACAAGTGTGACAAGTCTTTTAGCAACCGAAATAGTCTGTTAAAACACCAGATAACCAATCACACAGGTAAGGAATGACCACTGAGCTTTTATTAGCAAACCATTGATGCTGTTACTCTTCGTTACAGTTACGATGTACTAGTATTGATTGTGTGTGTGTGTGTGTGTTGTTCAGAAGTGCGCTTGTGGAAGTGTGTGAACTGTGACAGCACTCTGACGAGCGAGCAGGAGCTGCAGCAGCACGTCTGCAGTGGACAGTCGAGTCAGGCCAGCTCTGTGTTCAGCTGTATGGTCTGCTCTCTCCACTTCCCCTCAGAGCCCGAGTTCCAGCAGCACTTCCTGTCCAAGCACCTGCAGCTCATGCAAGAGGAAGCACAGACACAGGCCTCCAGTTCTCAAACGGTGACGCCCCAAACCTCCCACAATGACCCATGTCAAAATTAGAAAATGTGCATTTATTTAATCTGCAGTGCATCTAAAGATTTAAGGACTATAATTTACTCTTTTATAGCAATTTTCTTTAATATACACTTAATAATAATAAACTTTATTTTATATAGCGCCTTTAAATGCTGCTTCTCAAAGTAAAGGTAAAAAGAGAGGCACAAAAAACTGAGAAATAAAAATATACTAAAAAACGATGAATTTTAAAATCTATACGAAACCTGACAGCGAGCCAGTGTAGAGATTCCAAAATAGGAGTGATATGCTCTCTAGACCTGGTCCTATCAGGATTCTAGCAGCTGAATTTTGGACATATTGCAATTTATTTAGGGTAGTTTTCGAGACCCCTGCAAGCAAAGCATTGCAATAAACAATACAAGAGAAAACAAATGTATTGATAAATTTTTCTGCCACAGAAAATCTTAACATGGGGAGCAATTTTTGCAATATTCCTGAGATGAAAAAATGACGTTTTAACAGTGTTCTGGACATGAGGGTCCAATGTTAAGTGAGCGTCAAAAATCACCCCCAAGTTTTTTCATTTAGTTTGGAACTCCAAGACAGAGCCATCTACATTAAGTGCTGAAGATCCGGCTTTACGCCCACGGTGGGTTGAACCAACAAGCATAATCACTGTCTTATCACTGTTAAAGGGATAGTTCACCCAAAAATGAAAATTACCCCATGATTTACTCACCCTCAAGCCATCCTAGGTGTATATGACATTCTTCTTTCAAACAAATACAATTTAATTTAAAAAAAAATGTAAATCCTTGCTTTTCCAAGCATTATAATGGCAGCCCAAAATTTGAAGCCCAAAAAAGTGCATCCATCCATTATAAAAGTACTCCACAAGGCTCCGGGGGGTTAATAAATGCCTTCTGAAGTGAATCGATGGGTTTATGAAAGAAAAATATCCATATTTAAAACTTTATAAAGTAAAATATCTAGTTTTCCTAGATATTTTTCTTTCCTGGTTTGGATTAGCCAGGACATTTTTTTAATATAACTCGTCTGAAAGAAGAATGTCATATACACCTAGGATGGCTTGAGGGTGAGTAAATCATGGGGTAATTTTCATTTTTGGGTGAACTATCCCTTTAAGGCCATATTTTTATCTCAGAAATGCAGTGTTCCAGAAAAGCAACAGCCACATGATCACCTGATTTATTGAATGTAAATCTGGGTGTCATCTGCATACAAGTGAAACTTGAGTCCAAGAGTTCCAAGGAGCTGACCAATAGGAAAAATATACACTCACCTAAAGGATTATTAGGAACACCATACTAATACTGTTTGACCCCCTTTCGCCTTCAGAACTGCCTTAATTCTACGTGGCATTGATTCAACAAGGTGCTGAAAGCATTCTTTAGAAATGTTGGCCCATATTGATAGGATAGCATCTTGCAGTTGATGGAGATTTGTGGGATGCACATCTAGGGCACGAAGCTCCCGTTCCACCACATCCCAATGATGCTCTATTGGGTTGAGATCTGGTGACTGTGGGGGCCATTTTAGTACAGTGAACTCATTGTCATGTTCAAGAAACCAATTTGAAATGATTCGAGCTTTGTGACATGGTGCATTATCCTGCTGGAAGTAGCCATCAGAGGATGGGTACATGGTGGTCATAAAGGGATGGACATGGTCAGAAACAATGCTCAGGTAGGCCGTGGCATTTAAACGATGCCCAATTGGCACTAAGGGGCCTAAAGTGTGCCAAGAAAACATCCCCCACACCATTACACCACCACCACCAGCCTGCACAGTGGTAACAAGGCATGATGGATCCATGTTCTCATTCTGTTTACGCCAAATTCTGACTCTACCATCTGAATGTCTCAACAGAAATCGAGACTCATCAGACCAGGCAACATTTTTCCAGTCTTCAACTGTCCAATTTTGGTGAGCTCGTGCAAATTGTAGCCTCTTTTTCCTATTTGTAGTGGAGATGAGTGGTACCCGGTGGGGTCTTCTGCTGTTGTAGCCCATCCGCCTCAAGGTTGTGCGTGTTGTGGCTTCACAAATGCTTTGCTGCATACCTCGGTTGTAACGAGTGGTTATTTCAGTCAAAGTTGCTCTTCTATCAGCTTGAATCAGTCGGCCCATTCTCCTCTGACCTCTAGCATCAACAAGGCATTTTCGCCCACAGGACTGCCGCATACTGGATGTTTTTCCCTTTTCACACCATTCTTTGTAAACTCTAGAAATGGTTGTGCGTGAAAATCCCAGTAACTGAGCAGATTGTGAAATACTCAGACCGGCCCGTCTGGCACCAACAACCATGCCACGCTCAAAATTGCTTAAATCACCTTTCTTTCCCATTCTGACGTTCAGTTTGGAGTTCAGGAGATTGTCTTGACCAGGACCACACCCCTAAATGCATTGAAGCAACTGCCATGTGATTGGTTGATTAGATAATTGCATTAATGAGAAATTGAACAGGTGTTCCTAATAATCCTTTAGGTGAGTGTACATGCTAAAGAGTAATGGACTCAAGAGTCGATCCCTGGGGAACACCAAATCTGACTGAGCCAATTTGGACTTGTGTTCACCCATGGCAACAAACTGCCTACATTCTGATAGGTAAGACTTAAACAAGTTAAATGCAATCTCAGTGATGCCAAACACAGATTCCATACGAGAGAGTAAAAGGGAATGATTGTCAAAAGCCGCACTGAGGTCAAGAAGAATCAAAATTGACAGGTAGCCAGAGTCTGCAGCAATTAACAGATCATTAGTAAGCTTCACTAATGCTGTTTCAGTGCTATATTTGTGAAAGCCAGATTAAAGGGGCTCAAACAAACTGTTTAATGTAAGATGAGTAAACAATTGCAGTGCCACAGTTCGCTCGAGAATTTTGACTAAGAAGGGGAGATTAGAAATGGGATGGTAATTATTGAAATTGTCCAAATCATCTTTAGTCTTTTTAGGTACAGGTGTAACAGCAGCAATTTTGAAAGCTGCTGGCACCACACCAGAGCGCAGCGAGCCGTTTAAAATACTCAAAACAACAGAGCTAACCGAGGCAAAACATGCTTTAAACAAACACGTTGGTAAAGGATCAACTATGGTGGTGGCAGTCTGCATTAGTGAAACTTCTTTGCCCAAAGAGATCAAATCAAGTGTGGAGAGATTTGAAAAAAGAGTGGCAGAAAAATGAGAGGTACACTTGTAATGTTAGTCAAGGTTTCACACCAAATGCCCAACATATTGTGTCCATTTAACTTAAAAGATAGTTGCACAACAGAGGAATAGGGTCAAAGGTTTAAATAATAAATATCACCATTCTGTCCCCATTTGATTAATCACAGTACATATTATTTATGTAGTTTAAGATTAATGCTGTGGTATTTTTGCAGAACATCTACAAATTACATCAAAACCTTTATATCTGGATCATACTGTTTTCCACGAAATGTCCAATATACTAAATTATATCGGCAATGGTTAAGGCAAGACAACATTGTTTTTTACAAAACTTGTATTACTAGTTTTCGGAAATGTTATATTTAAATATGCAAATTATTAATTATCTAATTAAATATACTCTAATCAGAAGAAATCTAAACATTGGATTATTGCACTTTTAATTTTTTTGACATAGAGTAGGGCATCTATCTTTATCACTGAAAATACTGTCAACAGCCAGAAAAAAAACAATTAAAAAATATATGTTCTCTGTAAAAATCTTAAGAAATAGATAGCAATAAACCTAGACGTACTGATGTATATAAAGTGCTACTTAAATTGGAGATTTCTGGCTTAATGAATGATAAAAAAAAAAGATTTTTTCCTTTTAAAGATTTGCATTTTAATTTATTAAAGGTGCAGTGTGTGAATTTTAGCGTTATCTAGTGGTGAGGTTTGCGAATTGCAACCGCCCACTGCTCACAACTCCCTTTCGAAGCACATAGAGAAGCTACGGTGGCTGACACAGGACAAAAATGTCGTCGTCGAAGACAATACAGAGTAGCTAGCACTCTGTCGAGAAGTTTGTCCGTTTAGGGCTATTGTAGAAACATGACGGTGCAAAATGGTGACTTCACTGTGTAGGAAACTTTTTTTCTCATCGAAGCAGAGACCAGGATTCTTTATTGAGAACACGTGCTGTCGATAGCTGTGGTCATTAAGTCTAACTCAAACAGTATAAACACTGTAATTTATCCACATTTCAGGGGGAGGGATTCACACAGTAGAGGAGGAGACAATCTAAACAAAAGAATGCAAATGTTGTATAGGTAAAGGGACCCAGTAAAGGGACCCGCCCCAAACATTAGAGTGTCCAATCAATAGAACAGTGTCATTCAAATGCATAGATGCTAATCCAATCACTCTGACAGTATTTACATTATCATACAAAAGCACAACTGTGCCCTGAGCTTGTCATACCAAATGGCCAGGAAGTGCATAAAGACTGGTTAAACTTGATCTTCATAGAATGTCGTTAATCTTTACCTCAAAATGTTAAATAAAATGTACTAAAACAGATTCTTAAATTTGTAATCCCACAACTGTAAGTGTGGACCCGCAGTGTACGTAGAAAATAATGGCTCATTCTAAGGTAATAAAAACATAACGGTTCATTATGTAAGGTCTTTATACACCACTGAAAACATAGTTATGTATAATATATTGCATTTCTGTCAATATATCCTCATAAATATTACACACTGCACCTTTAAATTTACAGATGCAAATAGATAAAGTGCAATTAAATAAACACTTAAATGTGTATGTTGGATTTCCACTAGTCTGAAAGAAGAGAAGTTACAGAAGCAAAATAGCCCAAAATCTCAAAATTGACCAGTGCCTGAAAAAACAAGTTTTGCATGTTGTGTCCTGCCTTAAATCATATTTCACTACACAGTTCTTGTCAACAAAATATGCTTTAGTGAGGTTTTCTCCACTCTTTCCAGGTGATTCAGTGTGAGGATACAGCCGGTCAAGAGGCGGAGCAAGTGATTAGCCTCGACCAATCCCGGATTGAGGGGTCACCGCAGGTGTTCGTTGCTCTGGGTGATCAACAGGAAACTCCCAGCGGCTCTGGGATCGTGGCCGTGAGCATGGAAGATCTACTGAATGGCACAGTCACGCTCATCTGTGAAGAGGGTCAATGAAGCACATGGGCTTATGATGATCATGATTGGCATGCTGATGTTCACTGGATTATACAAAGTACTAAAGGCTTTAGCCTTCATATGATTTTTTTTTTTGTAAAAGAATGCACGATTTTTAATGAACATAGGCTTCAGTCTCTGGATCACTTGGTTTGTTTTCCTCTCCTGGAAGAGGCTATGCGTACACAAGCATACAAAATCCATGTTAAAAATAGCTCAAGATGACGTCTGTCTTCAGTACAGTCTGAATCTGTTTTGATTGCATTGCAGTATGAACTATGACGTTCTTGGAGTGTTTATTTATTTATTTATTTATTTGAACATGTTCTGACAAGCACAAACTGATTTTAAAAGCAAAAACACTTTAAATGTGTTTTCCAACACAACATCTACCTCCAATCAAGCATCATGTTCAGAGAAGATTATTGTGTTTCTGTTGGTAAATGAGACTTTGGACAAATGCTTTGCTATTCTTTTACGGAGTGTGTAGTTACACCAAGTGCAAATAGCCCTTCTTGATTTCCTGCTAAAAATAACTTGCAGCAAGCTTACTGTTTAAAGGGATAGTTCACCCAAAAATTAAAATTATTAATTATTTATACTCACCCTCAAGCCATCCTAGGTGTATATGACATTCTTTTTTCAGATGAATACAATCAGAGTTATATTAAAAAATGTCCTGTCTAATCCAAGCATTATAATGGCAGTGAATGGGAGCCCAAAATTTGTAAAACACATTTTACTGTCCAGACTAAATATGCACAATACAACAGTATCGACTATTATCATTTTTAAATGATGTTTTTTGGTTGATATTGAAAGCAGATAATACTAGGGCTTATATTTAGAGTGAAGCTTACATGGTTTTCTTAAAATAACACAAAAAACATATTTATCAGCCATAATAAAAATAAATATTGAGAAGTGCAGTAAAATGTTCCTCATTGTAATCCATACAAAGCAAAATAACTACGTCATGTTGTTCAGGAACGTACCATACAGACGAGGAAGGAACACAATCAAATGCAACTGCAACATGGACAAACTGAACGACAGCTCTCGAAAATAATGCACAACTCACAAGGATAGGGTTGAAATAGAAAAAAGAGAAGAACACGACAATAACATTTGCAAGTTTACTGTAATACAATAAGCATACTCTTGCAATGCAAACGCCATTTTATTCATTTGCCACAAGGCTCCCTATTCAGCAGTGCATAGTAAAACATAAAAACACACAAAGTTGCTTGTATTAGGTTATAAAAAATATGCAAATATAGAATCACTCATGTTCAAGCATGTCCTCAATAACAAAATATCAGTAGTCAGCATACCATTAGAAAATGAGCATCATTACATATTATGAAGGCAAAACATTCTTTTATATTTTAACAAACATTATGTAAATATTGAAAATATGCTCTATATTTTGAGTGCATAGTCCTTGGGTTTATGAGAGCAAATACGCATTTTAAGATAAATTACGAGGACACGCAGGAAGCGTGATTATAAACAGCACATTTACTTCATTAAAATAACTATATACACTTCGCTAACCGCCTTTAGTTGCTCACTTTCGAGGGAATAGCCCTACGATCAACCCGCTTTAACCGAAAGTGCTCTTCAAGGATGCAAAAATGCTATTTGGACTTTTCGCTGCCTTTACTTGTTTAACGCAACAGTGGTTTTGGACTACAGTGACACCTACTGGTTTGGATGAACATTTATAGTTGTCCTATAGAATTAAACAGCCCTTTCTAGGCTGTTAGTATGACTGGAGGCTAGGGATGGGCGATACCACTTATTTTGTTTTCAATACAATACCGATACTTTCAAGGCCAGTATCGATACCGATACAATACTTCTAAACTGAACTTTTTAATTATTAAATTATTAAAATTACTAAGAGTAAAATGGGTAAAGATACCCACTTAACATTATATTTGAAAGGCATTTTAAGGCAATATGCCTTAATTGCAACTTATTAGATCATATTTTTGTTTACACATGGTTAAAATATGTTTACTTGTAGTGGTAACCATGGGAATCTACAAATACTATAGTTGAACTACAGTCACTATACGGGGGACTGCCAGTGACAGGATGTTGCACCCATAAAATGCAACCTTTTTATTCTGATAGTATATGATTTATATTAACATTAGTTACAGAATAGAACATGATCAATATGAACGTTTGACATTAAATTTAAATAAGTGTAATTGCACAAACTATGTAGGCTATAATTTCTATTTGTTTGTGAAGTAACTCAAACATATTATGTTTTTCTGTCTTCTGATGAGCATTGTTCTGGGCTGCGTTTCCAAAAGCATGGTTTCTTATGATAGTTTTGGGAAATGCAGCCCAGTTTGAATACAGAGTCATCAGTTCTATACAACACAATTATTCTGTAACATAGGTTATTCGTACTGTATCCATAAAATAATCTTTTTTAATAAACAAAATTACTGGTAAAAACAAAACACTAACACCTTAGTATTGATATTATTTGAGTATCGATACTTTTCGCTGCTCACATCAGTAACGATATATCGATACGCCCATCCCTACTGCAGGCCCTATCTCAGCTGCTTGTTAACACTGCACCAACAGACCCCGACCAATGCGAACAATCACCAGATTACAGTATGTCACTTCTCAGACATTCCACGACCTGACAAACAAACAAGAGACGACCAACACCAACAGGAGTAAGAAACTAATCCAACAAAACCTGACTAAGTATCTAAGTAACTAAGTATAACTGACTAACCTTAAAAGACTGCAAGTACACATAAAGTGTGCTATTTGGGACAGGGCCAACATCCTATTTAAATTTTAAATGTACCTCATTTAAAATTCAAAAAGTGCTGCTTTAAAATGGAATCATACATCACATCCTCAGAGTAGTGCTGTTTCATGCTGTTTATAAAGTCCAGGGGCCTCATTTATAAAATGCACATACGACCAGATTTGATTTTCAGATTTGATGAAAAATTGTACTAATTTTTTGTACTAGTAGCAATTTACAATAAGGTTTTGTTTGTTAGCATTAGTTACCTACATTAGTTAACATGAACTAACAATGAAAAATACTTCTAAAGCATTTATTAATCTTTATTCATGTTAATTTCAACATTTACTAATTCATTATTATAAGTTGTTAATACTATTTAATGGACCTGAGCTAACAATGATTAGTTGTATTTCATTAACTAACATTAACAAAGAATAATAACTACTGTAACAAATGTTGTAAGTTACTGTTAGTTAATGCATTAAAGGAATAGTAGATCTTGGCCCACACTGACTACCATAGTAGGAAAAAAATACTATGGTAGTCAATGGCGGCCGAGATCTGCTTGGTTACAAACATTCTTCCAAATATCTTCGTCTGTGTTCAGCAGAACAAATACATTTATACAGGTTTGGAACAACTTTAGGGTGAGTAAATGATGAAAGAATTTTTATTTTTGGATGAACTATCCCTTTAACTGAAACCTTATTGTAAAGTGTTGGCAAAAAATCCAATATTGCTGGATGTAAATATAAAATGTTAATATAAAAAAGACAATGCATCAATAATTGAGCAACTTTTTGATAATTACGTCACTAAAATTAATTAATTAATTTCCTGAAAAAAATATATACAAATATAATTAATTTATATATATATATATATATATATATATAGTTCAATCATGAAACTCTTCCAAGCAGCTGATTAGTTCTGTTAAAGCAGACCGTTTGGCCAGTTGATCTAGAGTGCGTTTCCTAAAGCCAACTATGGTCGCAAAGCTGTTGTTACCAAGCGGCAACCTACCGCTGCAGTCTCTCTTGAAGCCAACACGGAAGTAACTTAAACTGCAATTCATCTACTGACCTCTAGAGACAGTTCTGCATAATTAAGGGTGCGGCCACTTGAGTGACAGGTGGATTGGTTGGTTTCAGTTATCCGGGAGTGACGTGCTGCCAAGACGACGGCTGGCTCCGCCCACTTTAGGCTTCAAAAATGCTCTTCAGAAACCGGGTGACGTCAGGGACACTACATCCATATTTTTTTACAGTCTATAGTTGTTACCAACAAACTTTAACAGAACTTGCAACCATAGTTGGCTAACGATGCTTTTGGGAAACCCCTGTTTATTCTATCAATGTAACCTATTAATTTACGTCCCGAACCGGCTCAACCCAGTGCATTGTGCCATGTGAATTTTTCTAGCCCCCCACCTTCCCCAGCACCACCTGCCTAAATTTGGTTCTCCCTACTTTCCTTGCAGCAGCTTTATGCGCAAGTTTCAGCAGTAGCCGTCACTCATGCAGCAGCGTAGCAGATCTAGTCCGCCAAGACTAAGCCTATGCACACCATTTTATATTAATAAATACTGTTTAAGTCTATTCCAAGAGTTGTCATGATTGAAATATGATATATATATACGCTTGGCCATGATGAGTGCGATTTAAAAACAGTGATGCATTTAGGAACCTTTTTTGTGCGTATGGACATTTTATAAATCATTCGTAGGACCATTTAGGAAATTGTATGTTCCCACTTATTATTCTACACATACACTCCAGATCCCTAAATAAGGCTCTAATTTGAGGCTTTAGTTTTCAACTAGTAATCTTCTTTTTGGGCAGGAAGGCACTGGTGATTTGGTTCATCACCACTAAGGCTGGAAAAAGTGGGAGTAGGAGGAAGATATACCAGATTGCGCCTGTGACCGAGGCCTGAAACCAGTCTGTAAACATGGCTGACATGACCGTGACGGTGGCCAGCAGGTAGGCCACAAGGCCACAGGTGGCATGATACAGTCTCCACCGTGGAAACGAATAAGTGCTGATGAGTTTGGGGAACAGGAGTAAGACGCCACACATCGCCTGCAGCACAGTAGCAGCCATCGTAGTGACTCCCAGCAGGCTGTGCCACGAAGTGAAGTGCGAATGCTCCTTTATGTTCTTACTGGCCACCATGAAGCCGAATCCTGTAGCTCCACACACCAGCAGCAGGGCCTGAAAGAACCAGTGCAGGCGGACCTTCCACTTACGGGATTTGAAGCAGAACGGGTTGCCCTCAGCGGAGAAAAGCAGGATCCCTTCTGTCATGCACAGGCAGAACTAAGATGGGAGAGAAAAGAGGACACGTTTAAAGGGGACGTCACGTAAAACACAAATTTTCTTGCTTTTTTTAGAAAGAGTTCAATATACAATACCACTCAAAAGTTTGATGTTTTTAATGTTTTTGAAAGGAGTCTCTTACGCTCCCCAAGGCTGCATTTGTTTAATAAAAAATACAGTAAAAACAATATTTTGAAATATTATTACAATTTAAAATACCCATTTTCTATGTGGATGTTTTGTAAAATGTAATTTATTTCTATAAAGCAAAGCTGAATTTTCAGCATCATTAGTCCAGTCTTCAGTGTCACATGATCCTTCAGAAATCATTCTGATATGATAATTTGCTCTTCATGAAACATTTCTGATTATCATCAATGATGGAAACAGTTGTGCTGCTTAATATAGTTTTGTGGAAATGGTGATACCTTTTTTCAGGATTATTTAATGAATAGAGAGCTTAAAAGAACAGCATTTATGTTTTTACAACAATGTTGAATTTTGAGTGTTTAAACTTTCGATTGATACCTAATTTATGATGATTAATAAAATATATGATAGGGTAAAAAGTATATTATGACTTTTTGACTGTTCTGCAAAAAAAAACTGTACATGGGTCAGATTCTGAGAATGACCTCTGTCAGGTGATACACCTCATTTTTAGTACAGAAGTGAATGTGTTATGTTTGTCATCAAGGTAAGTGTAATCAGACTCTCATGGTAAAGCAGCTGAGGATAATTCCATTGTCTTTGTGTTTCACCACACTCTATTCATTATTAACAAAAGACATATTTTATTCATTCCCTGAGAGGCTGAACGTCAATGAGAAACATTGCATTATTAAAGAACTCAGGAGTTCTATAAAAAAGAAATCTTTTTATATGGCTAAAACATAAATTGTATATCTTGTGTATTTGAATATATAAAAACGTACCCCAAGTGACATGCAGACGGGATGCCAAGAGAAGAGACCTGAAATTAATCAACACAGCATGATATTTAAAAACATTATATTTAAACTTTATATTCATTTTTATTTCATCAATACCAAACCTTACATGCTTAACATCATTAGTTCATGTTCCAGCTATAGAATTACCATAGTACACGTCAAAATTATTATTTTCATGTATATCATAATATTTACATGGTTCTCCAATTTGGTATATAAAAAAAAATACCATGGAACATCTTTAAAAACATGGTAAAATGTCCAAAAACATCTTAATAATATCAATGTACTATGTACATGGTAGTGAATGATTAATGTATACACACTCCAATATATTTTAAATATTTACTATAAAAATACAACAGTGCACTTCCAAAACGCAGTACTACTATGGTAACCAAGGTAGCCTACTAACTTGCTTGTTTTGTTGTGGAAATGTCTACTTTCGGTGTAGAAACGACATTGCACTTTCATTCATCTATATACAGTCATATTCTTCAACCAAGGTATATAGATTTATTACTACTCAGGAACTTTACGTGTCATGTAATTTTTTTATTTTATTTTATTTTTTATGAAAACTTTTTAAGTGAACCATAGTACTAACGTTACCAAATTCTTGGACATGTATCGCATTTTTTTTACCTATGTCATTATACCATGGTACTGCCACAGACTAGCATCATATATGTATCTGTATGTATGTATCACATATGTATGCAGATGTAAATATAGACAAATGAAGTGAAATAACTCACTTGTTCCTGGTCTGGACAGTATGGATATGATAATGACCAGGCCGAGTGAAATGGTGTGCGCAGCGACCACAGACATTCTGCGCAGCCACACATAGAGCCAGAAGTCCCGCATCCCGAGCCCCTCTCCAACCGCGCTGTACTCCACATCCGAAGACGAGCGCATCCCGAGCGGCATTCCTGAGCAACTCACTCAGATATTAACATTTAAGCCCGAACTACACAACAAAAAATGTATTTCAAGTGTCATTCCCACTGAGCGTCACAAAACCAAATTTATCCGGGGCTTTTAGAACCGAAACGCATAACATTTCAACTCTCTCGGTTTTAAAAAAAAGACACTTGCGGTAGGAAAGCTGTTATTCCTGTTTGGTGGTTGTGACAGCATTTCCTGGAAAGGGATCCTACTACGGTAAAGGATTGAATCTTAATATTCAGAAGCCACGAAGTTGCGATTGGAAGGTTACCAAGCAACGCGAGAATTGCCTCATTAATATTCATGAGACGAGCGTTCGCCATAAGACAGTAGCCGAGGAACGTCGGCATAGCCTTTTTAATATTTAAAATATACATGATACGTAACAGTAATATACTTAATATGTATGAGCTAAGCTTTCGCCAATGTAATGGATGCGCAAGACATTTAAAAGTGAGAAAAACAGAGTAGGAGACATCGCGAACCGGTAACCCGTTTTCACACAACCAACTTTTGTAATTTTGTACCCTTGGCAGAAAAGGCCCTTAAGTACAGGGTTCCACACCACTGACCAATGGATTTCCATTATTTTTCCAGAGTTTCATGAATACTGGATATGGATAAAAAAAAATATTTTTTTTTATAGAGATTACATTTAAAAAGAGTACATTCAGAACGATAAAATTTTAGGGCCAACAACTAACAAATTAACTAAAAAAGCTAACAAAAACAAAAATAACAAATAAAATAAACATGCATATGTACATTTCATTCAGTGGTGTTCATTCAGACTTGTATAAAAAAAATAATATATATATATATATATATATACACACATACATACATATACAATGTATATGTTTGTGTGTATACATACATGCATAATGTGTATACATACACACCTACATATACATTATGTATGTATACACACAAACATGTACTCTATGTATGCATGTATACACAAACATATACTGTGTATAATGCATACAGTACATGTTTGAGTGTATACATGCACATATAAATTATATTTGTGTATGCATGCATGCATATATAATGTATATATTTGTGTATACACACGTACGTACATAATGTAAGTCTTAAGCAAAACATTGAGTGAAATAGACAGACATAGTGCTGAGTATAAAGAATATTTTAATCCATTTTATAAACAACATTTACGTAGCAGCATTATTCAGTAGATTCTGAGGTATTTTCTGAATTCACAGAGAAATTCACTCCCCCATCTTGTTTCATACACATCCACATACATACACACACAGACAGACATTCATAGTAGCTAAACATGCGCACACACACATACACAATTCAAACAGTCAGTCAAACATCCGGAGTCCTGCGTCCATAGTTCTATATGGTAGAGTTCGTAGGGCTCGCTCTTTTAGTGGCTTGTAAGGCTGGCACTCTCAGTGGTGCAATTTTGGCTGTAGAAAAACAATACAAAACAATTAATATGATAAAAAACCATATTATACCCAGCCCCTCATAAAGGCAATATTGCATATGCAAGCAAGTCTCTGTTCTATACTTGAATATTTTAAAATATAATTTAACCTGTGAATTTTCAGCATCATTACTCCAGTTTTCAGTCACATGATCCTTCAGAAATCTTTCTAATATGCTGATTTGCTGCTCAAGAAACATTTCTTATCAATGTTGAAAATAGTTGTGCTCTATGGTTATGGATCCTTTGATGAATAGAGTAAAAAAAACATTTTTTTGAAAAAACAAAAAAACTTTAATATCACTTTTTATCATCATAATGCATTCTTGCAAGAGAAATTTACAGATATCAACAGAATTACTAGTACACTTTTATTCATAATGAATTAGGAAAACTTCAGAATTTGTACGTTAAAATGAAATAACAGGAAGAGGAATTAACTGAATTGCACCCTAACCCTACACATTTGATTACACCATCAAAACATGAGGAAAATATTTTATATTTTTTAAATAAATTTAAATACGAGGGAAGAACTAAACACTAAACTTGTTTAAAAAGGTATTTATTTGACAAAATGATTTGGCAAAAAAGGGGTAAAGTACAGCAACAGGTTATGCATAGAATAAAAAAAATGCATTGAAAAACAAAGCTCACAGGAAAAAGCATTCAATGACTACAGCATAATCAGTTATTAATATTTTGTTGGTTCC
Source organism: Rhinogobio ventralis (assembly GCA_039654625.1). NCBI lineage: Eukaryota > Metazoa > Chordata > Actinopteri > Cypriniformes > Gobionidae > Rhinogobio > Rhinogobio ventralis. The sequence goes on from CM077213.1 coordinate 6,641,998, forward strand.
CTCTTTTTGGCATGCGTTCATATTTTCTTTGTATGACAGCCTGGACAAAAATGGTGTCCACACAATGTGCAATTCATGCATGCATATATTGGCCTACTTATACACATTTATTGGTAAATTCCATTTAGGCCCATAGCATAGCTCAAAAGTTACAGTGGAAAGCAATATTAAAAATGAACAAAACTAAACATTTGCTTACCTTTTGTGTGCTGAGTTTCTTTTCCCCTCCTATGGAGAGTCCGGCCCCTTTGCTTTCTTTCCAGGGATAGAAGCCGGAATGAGGGGAGGTGGGCAGCCGGTGGGGTTTGGAGGGCGGAGAGGAGCCGCTGCTCTTGCGTTTCTTCCCCAAACCCTTGTGATCAAAGCTGGCCACCCTGCCGTGCAGTCCTGAGTCCACTCCTCGGCTGTGCGGGGCAGCGTCCGGCGCCGAATGATGGGCCGGGGGGTGAGTCCTCTTAAAGGCCCACGAGGAGGGTGCGTGGGAATCCGAGGGCGTGAGCTGGGGACGCGGCTTGCTTCCAGGCGAAAGTGAGCCGTTAGTTTGTCCGTGAGAGGCTGACGGTGGCGTTTTGCTGATGATGGGCCGCCCCTTGTTCTGGGACATGCAATTCTTGTCCGGGCTGACAGCGTCCGACTCTTGGAAAGAGGCTTTCCGTTTGCGCAGTGCAGAGGAGTCCGTTGTGGACGTCCGCTCTGTTTCCCTGAGACGCAGCTGCTGTTTGCTGGGGCGGCCGACTGGATTCTTGGGCCTACCGGGGCCCGATGGAGCAGGAGCTCGACCGAGTTTAGAAGATGGAGCTGTGGACTGACCCCCTGCAGAGTTCTCGGACTGACCGTAAGCCTTGCTGGTGGATGAACTCTGTGGGTTTGGCTCCTTGCCTGGTCCGTGGGAAGAGTAGAAGGAAGTCTTGAAAGAAGTCGGGTTGTGACTTCCTGCTTTCTGTTTGGAATGCTGGGAAATGGAGGAAGGAGAGGCAGGAACAGCTGCAGGCTTGGCTGGAGGGCTCTGGGAATGAGGATCTGAAGCTTGAGGTATTTTTCTGTGAGAAGGAGAAGGAATCGGGGGGGGAAGAATCAGAAGAAAAAATTCACTTTTCACATGCAGTACAGTGAGTAAAGACACAGCTTTGTCAGAAAGAAATAGGTTTTGTTAGGGTCTGAAGAGCTTTAATTAATGGAGATTAACCTTAGAGCTACCTTGAAGAAATACATTGAAGCTAGTGGATCTAGGAACAGGCTCAGAGCACATAATCTGTGAGTGAATCTCATGACACGCGTCAAAAACAAGTCCCGCTCACATTTCACCCAAAATCAAATGACAAAAAAACATTTACATTGTGCATTTTCATTCAAATTAAAAAGATAGTTCACCCTAAAACGAAAATGAAGTCCTCATTTACTCACACTGGTGTTATTCTAATGCCATATGTCCTTTCTTTTTTAGACCACAAAAGGAGATTTTTTTTTTTTTAAATGCAGCGCTCGCACTTGTCTATATAAATGGCAGTGAATATCAACCAGCATCAAGCTTTTTAAAAAAGATGCAGAAGTATCACAGAATGATCCCATGTCATATACACTCACCTAAAGGATTATTAGGAACACCCGTTCAATTTCTCATTAATGCAATCATCTAAATCAACCAATCACATGGCAGTTGCTTCAATGCATTTAGGAGTGTGATCCTGGTCAAGACAATCTCCTGAACTCCAAACTGAATGTCAGAATGGGAAAGAAAGGTGATTTAAGCAATTTTGAGCGTGGCATGGTTGTTGGTGCCAGACGGGCCGGTCTGAGTATTTCACAATCTGCTCAGTTACTGGGATTTTCACGCACAGCCATTTCTAGAGTTTACAAAGAATGGTGTGAAAAGGGAAAAACATCCAGTATGCGGCAGTCCTGTGGCCGAAAATGCCTTGTTGATGCTAGAGGTCAGAGGAGAATGGGCCGACTGATTCAAGCTGATAGAAGAGCAACTTTGACTGAAATAACCACTCGTTACAACCGAGGTATGCAGCAAAGCATTTGTGAAGCCACAACACGCACAACCTTGAGGCGGATGGGCTACAACATCAGAAGACCCCACCGGGTACCACTCATCTCCACTACAAATAGGAAAAAGAGGCTACAATTTGCACAAGCTCACCAAAATTGGACAGTTGAAGACTGGAAAAATGTTGCCTGGTCTGATGAGTCTCGATTTCTGTTGAGACATTCAGATGGTAGAGTCAGAATTTGGCGTAAACAGAATGAGAACATGGATCCATCATGCCTTGTTACCACCGTGCAGGCTGGTGGTGGTGGTGTAATGGTGTGGGGGATGTTTTCTTGGCACACTTTAGGTCCCTTAGTGCCAATTGGGCATAGTTTAAATGCCACAGCCTACCTGAGCATTGTTTCTGACCATGTCCATCCCTTAATGACCACCATGTACCCATCCTCTGATGGCTACTTCCAGCAGGATAATGCACCATGTCACAAAGCTCGAATCATTTCAAATTGGCTTCTTGAACATGACAATGAGTTCACTGTACTAAAATGGCCCCCACAGTCACCAGATCTCAACCCAATAGAGCATCTTTGGGATGTGGTGGAACGGGAGCTTCGTGCCCTGGATGTGCATCCCACAAATCTCCATCAACTGCAAGATGCTATCCTATCAATATAGGCCAACATTTCTAAAGAATGCTTTCAGCACCTTGTTGAATCAATGCCACGTAGAATTAAGGCAGTTCTGAAGGCGAAAGGGGGTCAAACACAGTATTAGTATGGTGTTCCTAATAATCCTTTAGGTGAGTGTATATTCATATATGTGTTCAGGGGGTATACGATAGGGTTTAGTGAAACTGAAATTTAATGTATTATTTAACGAGAATCCTATGCTTGGCCATTGGTCTTCTGTGCTGTGTTCGTGAGACTATTGTTAGTCTGAATCTCCAGACAGGAACTCAGTTTGACTAATGACAGTCAGAATGAAAGTTGACAGATGTGAACACGATAACTTCTTATAACGATGAACACAACGGCTATATTAACCACAGAGAAGAAAGTGCATAGATTGTGTTTTTCTGGGTGAGTCGGAGTGAAATGTGGTGCCAAGAACGCGCAGTCGAGCACAGAAGACCAGTGGCCAAGGTCAGGATTTTCATTAAATAATACATTACATTTTGGTTTGTTTTTCACCAAACCGTACCGACTCCCAGAACACGTGGAATATACAGCATGTGTCGCACGGGATCATTCTGTGATACTTTTTTTTTTTATGTTTGATGCTGCAGGGTATATACAGGAATCTTAGAGTTAAATTTAAAACCCTTTAAGACCTTTTTTAAGACTGTTTTTCATACATTTTAAGACCTAATCGCCACTTCAAGTTTTAACCGGTTACATCGGTGACACTTTAACTTACATTTACTAGGCCTATATGATGATTGAAAGATAGCACAACTAAAACGTCTTAGTTTGTGATAACTCCTTAGCAATGCAACAATTCAGAAGGGTGGAAACGAAGCACAAGAGAATGGTTGGTTGGTAGAGACGGTGGTGTTGTACAGAAATGCGCAATAGAGACCTGCATTTTGCATCCCATAGTGTCTTTGTGGCTAGCACTTAGCATGTGGGACTGGACAGCGTTGATCCCCATTGAGGCTACGCTAATCACCTTCCGACACGCAGAGCAGTACACCTCACGGTTATTCCCAGAGACGGCCCTCAGCAATGGTTCCAACTCCTTGTCCTCCAACCATTTGCACGAAAACTTGCATTTCCCCATTAGTCAACGATGTTGTTTAACAACCGGGCATAAAGGGACCTGCGCTATCAGGGCTCCAGACTAACTTTTTTTACTAGCACTGTAGCCCCTTCCTGAAAATTTTAGGAGCACAAGCAGAACATTTAGGAGCACACCTAAAATCAACCTGCAGCCCAGTTATTCACATTTTCCCCCATCCTGGATCTCCCAGCGCTGTGTATTTAATAGTGTGAAGATCAGCTCGTCGTGAGTACTAGTAGTTCCAGCTCGCGGCTCGCGTTAGCTGCAGCTGATTGGTCTGAACTGATAAGCGGTCTGTGAAGCACAAATGAGTAGTGCAGTTTTGTTCCGCTTTCATTACGTTTGCCATTTCCATGTTGGGCAACGGTGTGGTTGTTGCGCCAGCGCGACCGCTAACAAAATGGCCACGACGCAATGATTAAATTCAGGAAAACTTTAGCATACAACCTCTTTGGACAAATATACATAATGAAAAGATGATACAAAATGTAATACCTTGGAAAATGGCATTTAAGACTTTTTAATACTTAAGGGCCTTAATTTTCCCTAAATTGATTTTTAATACTTTTTAAGACCCCGTGGACACCCTGTGCTGGCGCTATTCACTGCAAATATATGGACGAGTGCAAGTTTTTTTTTTTTATTCTCCTTTTGTGGTCCAAAAAACCCCCCCAAAACATTATTATTGTATAATTATTGTATCATCTGGTGTTTTACTCCATTCGCTATGATGATTCTCATTGCTGTAATACAATTATTAAAATCAGCACAAAAAAGGCAGTACAATGAATACTTTCCAGTTTAAATAAAGCTCATATAAAAATGTAATAAATATGTTTTTCTTATGCAAATTTGAGAAATGTCCTTAAATATTTTCCTTTTGATATCAGGGTGAAATATTACTTGGACATATTTGTGACTGGTTTTGTGATTCTCAACCTCAATGATGATCCTCATTGCTGAAATGCAATTAATTATTAAAATCAGAAAAAAGACAGTACAATAAAGAGTACCATGATAAATAAATACTTTACAATTTAAGTTAGATTTAAATATATAATTTAAAATAATACGTTTTACATTATTTTAATATTTCATTACAGTAACGCAAATTTGAAAAAAGGTCCTTAATTTACATAAACTATGCAACAATGCAAAAAATTAAAAACAAGCCTTGTTCACAATGCATAATTTCTTATTTTTTCCTTTTGATATCAGGGTGAAGTATTACTAGGACATGTTTGTGACGTGTTTTGTGAGATTTTGGAGATTGCCGCAGCAGAAGCGGCTGCTTTTGAGCCTTTTGTTAATATGACCACACTGTTTGCATCTATGACACAATCATACAGTTATGATAGCGAGGTTCTTACTTCCACAGATGTGCGCTGAGGTGGTTCTCCACCATGACACTCATGGCAGACCGTAGATGGTGCAATCGTCGATCGAAAGTGAAGACACCGTGACCAAGAGAATGACTCCCAAATGAACAAAGCTATGGGGGAAAGGCCAAGGATTAACACTAATATTTCAAAAATATAGACTGTATAAAGAGTTAGTATTTAAAAGACCACAGACAATGGGTATCATTTACTAATAATTGTGTGGATTGTTTCATATTTGTATGCACAGGATAACTTCTCACAAAAAATCTCCACCTAATGTTCTTAATGTTCTAATGTAGGTCATTTAAATAAAACACGCCCAAACCATCTCCATATAAGGGCTTTCTGCACAACCTTTTCTTTAAAGCAGGGCTCCAGACTAACATTTGAGAGCAGTGGCACCAGCGTCACTAAGTTCTACAGATGGTAGCGCCAGCACCTGATTTGATGGCACTGGAGGAAAACTGATCAGTTAATTTAGTCATAAAATTACTATTGTTTTGTTAATTGCAGTTACTAATACTAATAATAATACATGGAAATGGCAAACGTAATGAAAGCGGAACAAAACTGCACTACTCATTTGTGCTTCACAGACCGCTTATCAGTTCAGACCAATCAGCTGCAGCTAACGCGAGCCGCGAGCTGGAACTACTAGTACTCACGACGAGCTGATCTTGACACTATTATTAATAATACGTGCAGTTACTAATAATAATACGTGTTTGTTTATTGGAAATTTAACAGTGAAGCACTGAACTTGAATTGATATGCAGATAAAATTAACTTTTAAAATCAACAACAGTAATGTGCAGAAACCTTTTTATAGGGAAAATTTTATATTCTACTCTTAAAATGTACCATTGTTCTTCTACACTTTGTGACTTCCTACTTTTTTCCATATATTAAGGAGTGGAAATAGCCAAGTAGTCCTCCTCTGCCACCAACTATTGGTTATAGTGGTAATTTCATGTCTTTTCAAAATAAAAGTGCTTGATTGCCACAAAGTGGTTTATTAACCTTTGAACTTTAGTTTTACAAATCACATTGAAAATAACATTAAAATTGGATAATATTTAGAGCTTTTAAGCTTGGTGATTTGTGGGCTGAAACCCCTTAACTTCATTCATGACACAATGTTTCTCCTGGTTTCCAAGTCAGAGCTGTTTGATCTGATATCTATGGTTTATAACAGAATTCTGCACCGAACGTTTCCCACTAGATCCCAGTAGCGATGTTATTAATATAAATAGGCAAATTCAAACGCTTTCTCACTGGATCTACCAGCGCTATGTAGTAACGATGTCGCGTGATCGAGATTGGCCGTGTATGAGCTCACGCTGCACTGTCTATTATTGCTCTGAGCTTATAAACGATCCACGCATCGCAGCTCAAACGAGGAGCGCAGTTTCGTTTCGCTTTCTTTCCGTTTGTCGTTTGATGTTTCTCATATGTAACAGAAATGGCAGCTCTTATCATTTGGGCACTGTGGTGGAGGCACCAGTGCGACCTCTAACAAAATTTAGTCGCACCAGCAGTAAAAAAATATCACAAAATGTGACTATTTGGTCACAGTCTGGAGCACTGCTTTACAGCCTTTCGTCACCCTCATCAAACATTAGCCACTCTTTGCAGGCACTCCCTTAACTACTTCTATAACTCTTATTGCCTGCTTATTACATAATTATACTAATGCTAGATGACACTGTGTAAGTGTTTGTTTGTACCGCGGCTGGTTTGGGATGCCATGGAGTTGAGTGCCAGTCTGCGAGGTCATCGTTCCCCTCTCCTTCACTCTCATCACCTGAGATGTGGGCCTGGGTGAGAGGAGAGTGTGGTCGTGTGCTGCCATCCTCCAGATGGGGTTTATCCTCCTCCACGCTTTCAGTCAATGTGGGTGTTCTGCCACACAAACAGTTAGATGTATTTAAAGACTCCAGTAAACTACAGGCAACTATTCGCAAAACACAAAAGCTAAGTCAAATAGAGAAAGAGAGAGATTTTTCTTAAATCAATGTTTCTAACCTAAATGCAGGGCTGTTGGTCAGAGGTCTCCGGCAGAGAGGCGGTGCAGGTGCATCTCTGGGAGGTTCTGGGCTTACAGTCGGAGCAGCTGAACTCTCCGGGGCCTGAGATACACGATCACGAGCCTTCGAACTCATCTTCAGCTCCGCGACCAGCTGGTCAAAGTTTTTACTTCTGCCTTGCACCTTCCTGCGCTGATGAATGGAATGAATCTGGAGGAGAGATGATGATGATGGTTTTTTTTGGACTGAAACCCTGCAACACACTTTCATTCATAAAACATATGCTAACTGGTTTGATCTGATGAGGACAGGAATTGTGGTTTTGGCTTTTGTAGAATATTAAGCGGAAAGCCTTTAAGGGATTGTGTAGTTAGAATAAATAATTTAGAGGAAGTGTTCACACTGATGACTGTACAACACAAACAATGCATTTTTCTAAATGTATGGCCAAAAAAACATTTTATATAACACTTGTGTAGCACCATGCCCTAGATTTTGAAAAACATGATTTAGCTGTGAAGCAAGACAAATTCTTCCTTTATTTGAGTTCCTAAGTTTCTCTAAAAACATGCCTGATAAATCAAACATTCACAATCACTTTACAAAATTCTTTAATGATTTTAATACACTTTTTATTAGGCCATTTAATGTGCTTTTTATTACTCCTATAGATAGCTTCACAATCGCTCATCTCATAACTCACGAGTATTAAAGTGTTAATAATCTTTTATCACCCAAATACTGTTTTATAGTTAGTATCACTCAAAAATTGGCATGCAAGCTCCTACCAGTCCTATAGATAGACAATTTCTGTTGAATTAACAAAAACCTGAAGCCATGCTACACAAATGAAGAGGCTTTTCCTGTAATCCCTTCCCCATTTCCTGTTAGTCACGTCGGCTGAACTTCCTGTCCGTCTACACACTGAAACCAGCGTCCAGTGAAGGGCTTCAACACTCTCATGGCAAGATACACTACTACCACTACTACTACCACTACCACTCAGTAAAAAGTAACAATTCTGCTTCTGCCTGAATAAAGATCAGTACTTCATGCATGTTGACTATGAATAAGAAACTGATAACACTGATTTGCACACTGATAACAGGTTATGGTTAGATGAAGTGGTGGTCAACTCACATTGCAGGTCAGAAGTCGAGTACAAACTTTCTTTCTCTCGGGGTCTAACACACCACAGTGCTTGTCGAGGTCACATTCTTTTTCTGCAGAAACACAAGAAAGGTTATGGCCAAATTCATGATTTTATGACTAGGTGGTCTATACTGCATGGATGGTACTTAAATTCTAAGAGAGCCATCGTCATATATTATGATATAATACTAGTATAAAATAATTCTTAATATTATACTATGTATATAGTCACTTGAAAAAGTAAAAGTACCCTTTTGAATTCTATGGTTTTATGTAACAGGACGTAAAAAAATCATCTGATCTTTAGCAGGTCTTAAAATTAGGTAAATACAATCTCAGATGAACAACACGTGACCTATTACAGTGTCATTATTTAACAAAAATAAAGCCAAAATGGAGAAGCCATGGGTGACAAAATAAGTACACCCAATGATTAAACTGCTTGTAGAACCACTTTTAGCAGCATTAACTTGAAGTAATCGTTTTCTGTATGACGATCTCTCACATCGTTGTGGAGGGATTTTGGCCTGCTCTTCTTTACAACGTTGCTTCAGTTCATTGAGGTTTGTGGGGATCTGTGTATGCACAGCTCTCTTAAGGTCCCACCACAGCATTTCAATCAGGATGAGGTCTGGACTTCGACAGGGCCATTGCAACACCTTGATTCATTTCTTTTTCAGCCGTTCTGTTGTAGATTTGCTGGTGTTCTTGGGATCATTGTCCTGTTGCATGGCCCAATTCGGACAAGCTTTAGCTGTCAGGAAGGTGGCCTCACATTTGACTCTAGAATACTTTGGTATGCAGAGGAGATCATGGTCAACTTAAAGACTGCAAGATGCTCAGGTCCTGTGGCTGCAAATCATCCTCCCTCCACCACAGTGCTTGACCATTGGTATGAGGGGTTTGTGCCGATATGCTGTGTTTTGGATTTTGATGCTGTGCATTATGGACAAATATCTCCACTTTGGTCTCGTCTGTCCAAAGGACATTGTTCCAGAAGTCTTGTGGTTTGTTCAGATGCAGCTTTTCCTAAACCATGCTGCCATGTTCTTTTTAGAGAGAACAGGATTTCTCCTGGCAACCCTTCCAAACAAGCCATACTCATTTAGTCTTTCTAATTGTACTGTCATGAACTTTAACATTTAACATGTTAACTGAGGCCTGTAGAGTCTGAGATGCAGTTCTTGGGTGTTTTGCGATTTCTCCGAGCATTGCACGGTCTGATCTTGGGGTGAATTTGCTGGGAAGTCCACTCCTGGGAAGACTAGCAACTGTCTTGAATGTTTTCCACTTGTGAATAATCTTCCTCACTATAGAATGATGGGCTACAAATTGATTGGAAATGGCCGCATAACCCTTCCTAGATCGATGACAGCAAGTTCAGCAACAATTGCAGATCACTGTCTTTCCTCCTTGGCATTGTATTAACACACCCCTGAGGCTCCAGACCAGCCCGCTAACACAACTGCCAAAACTTCTGTTTTTATAGAGGTGATCACACTTGCTGATGATCATTTAAATCAAAGCCATTTGAATAGCAGAGCCTGACTGCTGCTAACTGACCCTTAACTCCTATGGAAGCAGTAAGGGTGTATTTAGTTTACCACCCATGGCTTCTCCATTTTGGCCTAGTATTTGTTAAATAAACCATGACACGGTGTAATATGTTATGCGTTGTTGTTCATCGGAGGTTGTATTTACCTAATTTTAAGACCTGCCAAGGACCAGATGATTTTATTAGGTCCTGATACATGAAACCATAGAATTTCTTCACATGACTGTATTTGGTTTCACCATAATTCCATAAAGCATTCAAGGACCTTTCTGGTTTTATGCTTAGATTTACTCTTCTAGGCACTGCCTAATCACATGACTTTGTGGGCTGATTATACATATAGAATAATAATTAGGCATGCCAGGAACCAAAAAAAAAAAAAAAAAAAAAGGTGCAGCCTTTGTACACCCAAAGTAGTCAACAGGATGCACATTGCACATGTGGAATTTTTTTTTGAAAATGTGGATGCAAACGTAGCCAAGTGTTGATTATCAAATGCAAATCGTGTAGATCTTATGCGCCAGATAAACAAGTGCGCAGCTGTCTTTAGAATTTTGTGTTTGAACTTCTGTTTTTGCAGTAGCTCTGAATATTTCTAAGGAATCACTTTCTAATTAGATGATGAAATGGATTTACTTATTGTAGAGTTAAGGAAAGTTATCGGGAGCATTGTAATGTTTGAAGCGGATGTCAAATGTCAGATTTTAAGAAGATTTTAAAATGAGCTGTTTATTTATAAATCCGTTAGATCTTGCCTACATGCTGTGGAAATACAAACTGGAAGACAGAACACAACGAGCGCGGTGCTGAAAAGGGGTGGAGCTATATAAGGTCTATAATAAATCAGGCCTAATTTGGAGAGATGGCTATGATGAGCCTCAGTCAAGACTTACTAGAGACCATCTTGTACGTCCTCTGCCCACGGAGGTGTCCGGAGGCAACAGGGGCCGAGGCAGCCTCGCCTCTCTGGGATTGAGGCCTCTCAGTTGAGGAAGGCCGATTGGGCGACGGGCCTCCATGTGGCCATGGGGGGTCTCTGTGAGTAGGGGGAGGGGAGCTCCGTGTGGATTCGATGGGAGGGGGCTGCTTAAAAACAGCTGATTCTGAATGACTCGAGTTTGAAGGCGAGTGCCTAGGGAAAAGGTAGTAATTTATGAATTATAGAGGTTGTATATGTTGCCAACAACCACAGATTATCAGATTCTTACACTTCAGACACTCTTTTAAAGCGATATTCTTCCAAAAATCATCATTTACTCACTCTCATGTTGCTTAAAATCCATAAGACTTTCATTCATCTTTGGAACACACATTTTAATGAAATCGGAGATTTCGGTCTCTCCATTTTAAGTCTTTTCACCCAAAGCGAGAACGTAAAATATATCCATTAGGGCTGTCAGCGTAAGCGCGCTAACGCATGCGATTAATTTAAAGTCCTTAACGCGTCAAAATAATTGAACGCAATTAACGCAAATAAACGTGAAGCTGCATCATTAACGTAATTTTCGTCACACAGTTAGATTATGTTAGAATTCGGGAGTTTATCACAATCACACTGAGCATCTACAAGCACCTGTGACCCTGGTAGGAGGAAATTTCCATTCTAACTCTTAAACCCAATTCTGCTTCTCTGTTTGTGATCAGACCATTTTAAGCCGTTAAACTCTTGGAAAGTTTTCAGTGATCCAGTAATCGAAATCATTCAAACAGTCCAAAACAGCCATGCTGATCACATCAAACATATCAGAGAGAATAGAGACTCTTCTCGAAGTCTTTACTTTTCAGTGAATTATTCATTCTAGTGTGTGCTTTGCTTTAAAACACCAGCTGTCGTATTCTGCCATATTCTGGTGGCGTACAGTAAGCGTATGAGTATATTGATTCACAAAGAACAAACTGTGTATGTGCACGCTTTCGATCACTGATCGCACGCTGCATTCATGTACAGACACATTTCAGTACATTCGCACTGTTTCCACACACACTCAGGAAGGATAATGTTTGATTTGTCGTGTACGTTGTTGTGTTTAGTAATCGTAGGTTTATGCAGCCAAAGCGGTTGATTTAGGAGGTTTTTTTGTGTCTCCGTGTGGTCCTGTTCGGTATCGCAGCTCGACTCGTCTAAAATGAAAACAAGCTCGTTGTTGTTGCTCTGTACACATACTACACATTTTGAATTCTGTAAAGTTTTTTTCTGTAATGTTTTTTTTTTCATGGGTGCTTAGGTGTGTATAAATGTAATATATACTAGAATTTTATGGACTCCTTATATTGGGTTATTTGGTGTCCTTTTAGAGTCTCCAGTGATCACTGAAGCTTGCAGAAAATACAGTTTTGTGAGAATCACCTTTCAATTTGATTGTTTACTTTGCTGGATATAGCAAATGATGACAAAATGAATGTGTTTAATGAGATAAATGGCATATGCTTAATTTCACGACACTGACATTTTTTCAGTAAAATATCCAAAAACCACTAGGCTGAGGGTAACGCAGTTTTATTTTTCAGAAACGCTTTACTCTTACTGCAGTGTGCAACAAATGTCATAGCCGCCGAGTGAACGCACAGAGTAACATCATAACATAATTTTCAACACACTCAAATGTATCTAATTTGAGCTGCGTTACCTCATACTCATGACCGGAAAAGCGGAAATGGCGCTGGTGACTGTGGCATAATAAAAGTCCCATTGCTTGCGAGGCGTGTTGCGTTCATCTTATTAACAATCGCTCCAGCGACCTTGCTCAGCTCCCACAAAACTACGTTTTGAATAGGCGACCTCTAGCGGACGAAAAAGTTACATAGTGCACCTTTAAATCACACAACAAAAGTGCCAATAATCGAGATTAAAGCGTTTTGAACATCAGAGTTTTGGATGAATAAACTTTCAAAAGACGGACAGACATGATCAGATTTCAATAAAAATATCTTCATTTGTGTTCCGAAGACAAACAAACGTTTTATGGGTTCGGAATGACATAAATTACGACAATTTTCTTTTTTGGGCAAACCATTAAGAAAATAGCAGGATCAGATTCATAAATCTTACCAAACTCCATCTTTCGGGGGTTTTGAGTGTCTGAATTGAGGCGGCGTGGAGGGAGATTGCGGAGATGCCCGTGGGGGTCCGACATTTTGGTTCCTGCCACTCCAAGAGGAGGTTCCGTGGGAGGGCGGGGTGTGTCCATGGCGAGGTCTTTGCTGCTGAGGCGGAGGTGGGGTGGAGCGGAGGTGTGCATAGAGCTTACCCAGAGGGCCGTGTCTCCTCTCGCAATGCTTTTCGAACGCCTGAGGCTTTACCACCTGACTGCAATGTCCACACACCACCAGGAAGAAGTCATCGTGCCCAGGATAATGACCGAAGATGGACATATCTGCAGAAGCAGACCAAACAATAGCTGTGAATTAGCGCCAAAAACTCAAACTACAGAAAATGTTTCTAAATGCACACATTTTTTTCAGAAAGAATACTAGTTCATACTAGTAACTGTCCAATATTTGACCATCATGAGGTTAAATTGAACACAAACATTTCACACTATTTATCACAAAATGAACAAATTTATGTTTTACTTAAAAGAAAATAACCCCTGCATGCACACTTAAGTAAAAAAATAAAAAAGTATTAATGGACTAGGTTGTCAATAATTTTTTTTATTTGTTGACCAAAAAATAATTTCAGCAATTTTGAGTATGACATATAAATTATACAGACTATACTTGTTGCTAATAACCACATAAGATACATTAGAGTCTGTGTACCACTATATTCATATAATAAGCATTTATTCAGTCAGCAATTTTCAGTATGTCTCATGTGCCAAATATTGTGCGTATTGACATAGCTACCCCATTGGTATTGTTTAAAGAAAGCAAATATAGGTTGACCACTACTTTATTTGTCATAATTGGAAAACTCCAATGGTCTTTATTAGAAAAATGTTAATTATATGGGGTTTTACGACAAGGACGGAATTACAGTATGTTAGAATGGGTTTACAGAATGGGAATTTCAATGGTTTAAGCCCAAACTGAAAGAAGGGTGGTTGATGGCTGATAAAATGCTGAATTTAGGCAAATTGCACTGTTTAAACAGAGTTCACCCTATAACATTGTAATAATAGCTGTTGAATTTAAACTAACTGACACTGAATGAAAAAATATGACATTTATTATTACACATTTATAAGAATGTTTATAGATGTTGAGCCTGTGAGGACGAACCACCACAATTGTTAATGTTGATCATCTCAAAACAGCCAAATAATAAGCTTATATATCAGTCCACCACTAAATGGGTTAATTTCATGTTAATACCACGGTCTACCTATGAAATCAAAGGAAAGTATATAACGCCTACCCTCTTTCCTCAGTGTCATGGTTTCCGTCGTTTTTTTGCCATTCTTGCTGTATTCATCTCCATCAGACCCTATGAAAAATGGATGGAGGAAGTGTAGTGAGACAGTATATTAAAACATGACCATTCTAGAAGCATTATCAATCAACGCTTTACCAGTACATATGGGTTATGGGCCACTTATACACATCCAACCTTCAAAACTAACAAACCGAAGGGCCATAACCCTGGTAAACATTGAGAAGGACACATCCCCTTTAACACTCAGATCTATGTAGGGTTCTTCTAAGGTAGACTATATTTGGTCCAGAATAAAAGGTTACAGCTTTGAATGCTCTATATTGAGTCAAAACTGTGAGAAAAGGGACATGTATTGAATTATGCATACTGTGGTGTTTAATGGGAGTAATAATATGAGATCTAACCAATTGTTTAGGTTTTATTCCCCAAGATGTTTAATGTAAAATGCAATATGTGCCATGAACTGCTCATCTGTGAAGCACAAGCTCTTCTGTGGGTGGGGCCAAAATAAAAACTACCTGCAAATCATTCCAGCACTACTAACTGATTTGATCATGTGCCCGTCGACAGAAGGAGATCCCTGGTTTCAAACTGAGTGCGTTTGTTACATTTGAAGTTGCAGACAAAACGAACACGGAACACGTTCTATTATGACGACACTCATCAGAGAGAGCGCAAGCGCGTAACCCGGCCGGCACTAGGACCCGGCAGGTTCTTTGTTTGGGTAACATGGTTCGGGATGCCGTGCCTTTTCCACGAAAAATAAAGCACATCCGCGAGACTTTTTTGTGGTGGATGGAGAAATACCGGCGACGACGTGCTCACTCACCCTCCGATGCTGTCAGGTTGGCTCTTTCCGTCCAGACGCTCCAGCTTTGGCCCACGAAATCATCGAGACAAGGCACCCGCCGTTCCAGAGCAGCCATTACTTTAACTGCGCGTTCACGCACCGCCATCATCACTGCGCGGCAAGGCGCTGACGTCACATTGCGCGCTCCCGTGGGCAGAGAGGGAACCTGCGTGTGCGCGCACTTGTTCGTGAAATGCTTGTTTTAATTATTATTACTTTTATTTGCAACATTGCTTGTTTTATTTTTATTTTGACGTATTTGACTATTTTTTCTGTACACATTCAAATTAGCAATGCAAATGTACAGATTTGTCATTCAAATAGGGTTCTTTAAACTGAAATTTAATAAAAAATATTGCACTTTGTTAATACATGTAAAAACACGAAAAAAAAATTTTTGTGTCGTGACGACTAACCACATGCAAAACATAAAATAAATACTAAAAACTAAAATGGTTTTCATTTTCTTTAAGGCTAATTTTTCCTTTACTGAATTGCTGGTATTCTAGTTAGTACCATATTCATGGATTCAAATGTACACACGTTTATCGTTCTCGTGTAATGTGATTTTGTTGAGTTTGTGAGTGCGATTTAATTTGATGGATTTATTGCGTTTACAATACTGCCATCAAGTGGTTATGTAGTAAACAGCAGCCTTTTGGAAATAAAACACGAACCAATATTCACAGGTCTCCTCTTTTAATACTAACGAAAACTGCAAACAGCCTTTGTGAAGATTTTCTTTCTGAACTTAGCATAGAGATACAAAAACACAACAAAAATGTAGGCCTATATTTTCCAAAAGTCACAACCAAAATTGAGGATTGCTCCAGGACAAAAATTAGACAATATGTGATTATTTAGATGGCACATTGAACTTTTCCCCCTTTAATCACAACTATAATCATTTATATTAATAATTGAATGTGTTTAGGTCTACTTTTTCTAGCTATGTTCACATACCAGGTAATTTAATTTAACAATTTAGATATGGCAGTGAATATTAATTTGAAAGTTAATCTTATGATTAAAACAATTTTTCAAAAGAAATTGCCAATTTCAAAAAAAAAAAAAAAATAGCCAATTTAAAATGAAACAAATACCAATCAATTTTCAACAGAACATAAGATGAACACAGATAAATCAGTTATTCTATATTTTTAGGATTACACTGAATGCAATCCCCACAAATGTATTTTTCTGTAAAAAATCAGTTGTTAAAACATGCCACAGATGCACAAAATTAAATGTTCTTTCTGTAAATATACACATCAACCCATGTGATACAGATGCTTCATTTACAGTGTCAAGTCTAACAGCCAAATACAAATAATGACAACATTACTACTCTGAACAGTAGAAAAATGACAAAACAAGTGTTTCCTTCTGTTAAAACGATGACTAGTGTTGAATAGTTAACATTTTTCCTGATAGCAAATGAAATATGGCCTTTGGTGTAGTAATTTATTACCAAATACCGCTTCAAAAATTCAGAGAATTCAAACAAGGATGTAATAAAGGTTATAGACTAAATAACAGAGGCAGAGGCTTTATGGCTGAAACCAAGATGATTTTTTTTCAGTTTGCCTTTTTCTAAAAAGTAAGGTGACTTAGTTGTCAAAGGTGTTTTGGGTGTGCAAAAACATCCTGTCGTGAACGTAAATGAAAAGGCACTTAAACCAATAAATAGTTTTTACAAACTACAAGTAAAGACAAGCTTTAAATGTCTAGAGCTAGATATTAGTGTGCTAGTGTTTTAAGTGCTCACATAAGAGCTGTTTCTCAAGATGTCTGATTGTAGTGGATATTTAGAGTTATTGAGAAGCAGGTAATCTTTATACCAAATTAGACTAAATAATAAAAAGAAAAACATCAATAGTCTAGAACACAAGTTACTGTGTAAGCTGCAATAGAAATGCTACTTATCTAATAAAATTTGGTTTATTTTTTGCTTTGCTTCAGACGACCTGCTTGACAAAATAATCATCTGACAGTGCCATCAAACAGACACTAAAATAAAAATAAAAAAATCCATAAAGAAATGATGAATTCCGCTTATAGCATTTATAAATGTAGTGAACTCGCAGTGCATGAAGCTAGACACAAAGCTTTTGCATGAACAAACGATGATGTCCTCTGCTTGATGAACGGATGGAAAGGAGAGGAAGGAGGCCATCTTGTCTATTTAGGAGGTGGAAACTCCTTCCTCTGCGTTGGGTGGCGGATTGGTTGGCTTATGAAACGGAGTCTCCTTGTAGATAAACCAGCAGTTCCCTGCCCACAATATCAGGTTTAGGAATCCAAAAAGCTAGAAGATACAGAAAGGAAAAAGATACTTTTAGTGCTGCTTCAACTGCTCATTTCTGCTTACAAATAAATTTCTAGTAGAAAAAGGACAATATCATCACAATGAATCACACTTTTCTCCTACAGGTCATTGAGATTAGTTCTTAATTGTGGTGTAAGTAATTTAGTTAACTTTAACCAAACAACCAGGGGCCTATACCATGAAGCGGGTTTAGATATTTAGCGAGGTATGTTTCAGTTTAGCTTGCGCCAACCCTGGGCTTTAGGCACAATGAAAGTGGTTTGGCTTTTAACAACTTGCACTCCATGGCTAACCTGCTCCGGGGCAGGTTATGTTCCAGGTAAGTGATCTCAAACCAAAATTGGACTAATCAGCTGTGAACAAAGTGACATGTCAGATGCGATAAAGTCACTCCCCCTGTTTCTACTCCATATCAAAGGCCACTACATAGAAAATGATTTTTAAAGACAAAATGAATATTATTTATAATAATAATTTTGTATGATTTAGATATATAATTATTATACCCGTAATCCATTACACATGTACAATTTTAGTTTATCAATTATAATTAAGCACAGTTTAAATTAATATAAATATACACAGATTAGGTAATATGCCCCTTTTGCTGCCAAAACAGCCCTGACCCATCGAGGCATGAACTCCACTAGACCCCTGAAGGTGTGCTGTGGTATCTGGCACCAAGATGTTAGCAGCAGATCCTTTAAGTCCTGTAAGTTGTGAGGTGGGGCCTCCATGGATCAGACTTGTTTGTTCAGGACATTCCACAGATGCTCGATTGGATTGAGATCTGGGGAATTTGGAGGCCAAGTCGACACCTCAAACTCGTTGTTGTGCTCCTCAAACCATTCCTGAACCATTTTTACTTTGTGGCAGGGGTATTATCCTGCTGAAATAGGCCACAGCCACCAGGGAATACTGTTTCCATGAAAGGGTGTACATGGTCTGCAACAATGCTTAGGTAGGTGGTACATGTCAAAGTAACATCCACATGGATGGCAGGACCCAAGGTTCCCTAGCAGAACATTTCCCAAAGCATCACACTGCCTCGGCTTGCCTTCTTCCCATAGTGCATCCTGGTGCCATGTGTTCCCCAGGTAAGCGACCCACACGCACCCGGCCATCCACGTGATGTAAAAGAAAACGTGATTCATCAGACCAGGCCACCTTCTTCCATTATTCCGCGGTCCAGTTCTGATGCTCACATGCCCACTGTTGCCGCTTTCGGGGTGGACAGGGGTCAGCATGGGCACCCTGACTGGTCTGCGGCTATGCAGCCCCATACGCAACAAACTGCGATGCACTGTGTATTCTGACACCTTTCTATCAGAACCAGCATTAACTTCTTAAGCAATTTGAGCTACAGTAGCTCGTCTGTTTGATCGGACCACCTCCCCACATGCATCAATGAGCCTTGGCCGCCCATGACCCTGTCCCCAGGTCACCACTGTTCCTTCCTTTGATCACTTTTGATAGATACTGACCACTGCAGACCGGGAACACCTCACAAGAGCTGCAGTTTTGGAGATGCTCTTACCCAGTCAACTTGCTTTCAAAATTTGCCCCTTGTCATACTTGCTCAAATCCTTACGCTTAACTATTTTCCCTGCTTCTAACACATCAACTGCCTAATATATCCCACCCACTAACAGGTGCCGTGATGAAGAGATAATCAGGGTTATTCAATTCATAATGTTATGCCTGATCAGTGTATAAAAGGTAATATAAATAAGCTTTAGAATCAATAGATAAAGCTATAAAAAAAATAGTACATGTAAGCTTAAATGTTCAATTCTCTCTATATGTACAGTATATCAACTATATAAACTAACTTCACAACTTTTACTTGCACTGATATAGCAAGATTTTATCTTTTAGTTGTCCTCTTTTATAGACAACTCTTTTCTTCTTGCTGTGTAAATTTGTTTAAATTCTTAATATTTTTCAATCTCGTAATAGTCTGCAGAAGCGAGAAGTGTATCGCAGTTTCACTGTTCCACAGCATGTGATTGGCTGTTTACTACTGATCTCACACCTAAACTCAGGATCAAAGCCTGAGTTGACAGAGAAAGTTAATGATCAGCGTCATGGTACCAACAAAGCCTGATTGGATTGGTTTGGTTGTCAACTCAAAAACGAATCCTGTAACCCTGAGTTTGTTCAACTACCATTATGGTAGGGGCCCCTGTTAAATGAGTTTATAAACTTCATATTGCAAAAGAAACTTAACCCTGTAAAGCCTGACATTTGAAATAATAGTCATAATCACATTTTTTGACAAATACATAAAAAGTGAATATCATCAAAAAGTTGATTTATTTCACTAATTCCATTCAAAAAGTGAAACTTGTATATTATATTCATTCATTACACACAGACTGATATATTTCAAATGTTTATTTCTTTTAATTTTGATGATTATAACTGACAACTAAGGAAAATCCCAAATTCAGTATCTCAGAAAATTAGAATATTACTTAAGACCAACACAAAGAAAGGATTTTTAGAAATCTTGGCCAACTGAAAAGTATGAACATGAAAAGTATGAGCATGTACAGCACTCAATACTTAGTTGGGGCTCCTTTTGCCTGAATTACTGCAGCAATGCGGCGTGGCATGGAGTCGATCAGTCTGTGGCACTGCTCAGGTGTTATTAGAGCCCAGGTTGCTCTGATAGTGGCCTTCAGCTCTTCTGCATTGTTGGGTCTGGCATATCGCATCTTCCTCTTAACTATACCCTATAGATTTTCTATGGGGTTAAGGTCAGGGGAGTTTGCTGGCCAATTAAGAACAGGGATACCATGGTCCTTAAACCAGGTACTGGTTGCTTTGGCACTGTGTGCAGGTGCCAAGTCCTGTTGGAAAATGAAATCTGCATCTCCATAAAGTTGGTCAGCAGCAGGAAGCATGAAGTGCTCTATAACTTCCTGGTATACGGCTGCGTTGACCTTAGACCTCAGAAAACACAGTGGACCAACACCAGCAGATGACATGGCACCCCAAACCATCACTGACTGTGGAAACTTTACACTGGACCTCAAGCAACGTGGATTGTGTACCTCTCCTCTCTTCCTCCAGACTCTGGGACCCTGATTTCCAAAGGAAATGCAAAATTTACTTTCATCAGAGAACATAACTTTGGACCACTCAGCAGCAGTCCAGTCCTTTTTGTCTTTAGCCCAGGCGAGACGCTTCTGACGCTGTCTGTTGTTCAAGAGTGGCTTGACACAAGGAATGCAACAGCTGAAACCCATGTCTTGCATACGTCTGTGTGTAGTGGTTCTTGAAGCACTGACTCCAGCTGCAGTCCACTCTGTGAATCTACCCCACATTTTTTAATGGGTTTTGTTTCACAATCCTCTCCAGGGTGCGGTTATCCCTATTGCTTGTACACTTTTTTCTACCACATCTTTTCCTTCCCTTCGCCACTCTATTAATGTGCTTGGACACAGAGCTCTGTGAACAGCCAGCCTCTTTTGCAATGACCTTTTGTGTCTTGCCCTCCTTGTGCAAGGTGTCAATGGTCGTCTTTTGGACAACTGTCAAGTTAGCAGTCTTCCCCATGATTGTGTAGCCTACAGAACTAGACTGAGACCATTTAAAGGCCTTTGCAGGTGTTTTGAGTTAATTAGCTGATTAGAGTGTGGCACCAGGTGTCTTCAATATTGAATATTTTCACAATATTCTAATTTTCTGAGATACTGAATTTGGGATTTTCCTTAGTTGTCAGTTATAATCATCAAAATTAAAAGAAATAAACATTTGAAATATATCAGTCTGTGTGTAATGAATGAATATAATATACAAGTTTCACTTTTTGAATGGAATTAGTGAAATCAACTTTTTGATGATATTCTAATTATATGACCAGCACCTGTATATATTTATATGGCCAAAAAGTAAAAGTTTTTAATGTAAATCAATGCGTCAACATAAAACGCATATAAATATCAGTTGTCACTCTATAGCTCCCAATAAAATGTCTTAGTAAGATCATATTTAAATGCTTAGTTTTAATCAAAGTTTTTTAATCCAGTGCAATACAATGATGATTAAGAGATGTACAAATTAAGGTTCCTCAAAAGTTTAATGAGTCATATTGGATACTCACATATTAACATGATTTTTCTAAAAAATTATGAATGGATAATCAAGTAAACCTAAATTGCTTCAATCCAGTAAGTATCCATCTTGAAATATTATCAACAATAGGAAAGTTATTCTTTGTAAGTTTACTTTATAAAAATGATTAAAGATTTCACAGCAAAAATACATACGTGCCATAACCTGAAGCGGGACGTTTTTAGAATTATACCAAAAGGCCTTTTACTTACTAAAAAAATAAAAATAACTAAAAATAAACTTCCCTTGTCCACTTCACGAAGTGGAACGCACTTCAAAATAACAGTGGGGATTCCCCCAACGGGAAGTGCTTAGGGAAGTTCGCAAGTGCGTGTCTAAAAGTGGAGTGGAACGCAGGACTGTTCACACGGCAGTAAGTAGATCAATATCAGGCATGGTAAAACATGGTACTCACGGTAAATCAAGAAAACGAGATTTAAACAATAAGACTAACTGTGTTGAGCTATATAACAATGATTTGTTTTCGGTCAATGAATTTATCCAAACAGTTGCTCACCTGTCTAATAAAACACACAATATATTAAAACGTATTTGGCGTTTCAATGGTTTCTACAAAATAAATTGAGGGTAACGCGGGTATGATGTCATTGATAGGTGACGCATGGACACGGTCCGTGTCCTGGTTAAAATAGCTTATTTCTCTGTACTTAAACATTCTTGGAACATTTGGGATAACGTAAGTACACAATTCAATAAAGTATACAACATTGTTCTAGTGGTTTTTGGATATTTAATCCAAAAATCTTACATATTGTGCCTTTAACTAGGCTTATTTTTTTTTTTAATGAGAGCAGAACTAACAGGTAGTAATCGTCCTTACCACAGAGGCATTGAGACGGCCCATAGAAGGGTAGCTCTTCAATTCGCATGTATCAGGTACACAGTTCTTCATTAGCCTTTCAGGATCAGTAGCATACTTGACATCAGTTAAACCTTTTCCCCAGGCTGAGGAGCACACCAGCCACAAGAACGCAAAGATCCCAGTCACAATCAGATCCTGGGGAGGAAACAGATGAAAGTTTGGGATAGCAATCCTTGTTTGTTGAAATTGTAGGAGAAAATGATACAAGTTGCTGTCAAAAAGACAAAACGCACAAAAGTAGTACAACAGTTGAAATTATTATTTTTTTTAAATGGAAAAAAAAAAAAAAATCACATGAGAAAAACACTTAAACACTTGGACAGTTAACAGAAGTGTCAGTTCCAAAAAGTACAGCCTTTACAATGAATACTTGTTTTCTATGAACATTTTATTAGTGAATTTTGAGCAAAATGAATGTACACAAAACTCCTAAAAAGTGCCCCATTATGCTTTTTCAGATATTACCTTTCATGCAGTGTGTAATATAGCTGTTTGGGAATGTAAAAGGTTTGCAAAGCGTCGAAGATGAAACTGCATGATTAATGGAGTTATTGTTTCCCAAAAGAAAGAATCAATTCGGAACTTCCTAAAACGAGACGTCAGTAATTCCAGTCTTACTTCCTGCATGAACCCACGTAGGGCCCTGTCCCAAATGGCACCCTAAACACTCACAGTCTTCCTACGAGTCCGTACTTTCGTGACGTAACACCGCTTTGACTGTCGGGAAGAAGTCCGCTGCGAAGCTTGCATCAGTGTGGGCTCGCATCTCTGGCTCTGAAGGCATTTTACAACAGTTCCCACACGAGCAATTTATAGATTATCTTGACAGAACATGCCAATCAGAGCAGCAGCTCATTTGCATTTAAAGAGACACACAAAATCTACGCCTTTTTGCTCACCCTCAAAAAAACTAAAAATTCACATACACACTCTGGGGACATCAGAGACTTATTTTACATCTTGTAAAAAGGGGGATTTTAGGACCCCTTTAAAGTCGACGTCATCGTTACTATTCGTATCACTGTGTATCAAGTGCTGAGGAAGCCTTCAGAGCTGAAATTCAGATATGGTAATGGACGTTTGGTTTCCGACACGCGCTGTAAAAAGTAGACCAATCACAACAGATTGGGCCATTTGACCAATCCGAGCAGATAAAGCTCTCAGAAAGCAAGGGTTTAGGGGCCGTTTACACAACACTGTTTTCAACTTCACCGTTTAAAAACGTAAAACTTTTTATGCGTTTTGGCCGTTCATTTACAAGACAACAGTGTTTTGGGGGCCTGAAAATTCAAAGTGCATGTTTTTGAAAACAATATAGTTATTGTCTTCATGTAAACTACAAAAATGCTAATTTGTGAAAATGGGGACGCCATGTGCGTGCATATTACGCGTTCATTATATAGGCGCGTAGTGTTTCTTTACAAAGTGACATCACCAACTACTGGCCTGGCAGCAGAATACAGCGTTTTTAGTCATTCTCGTGGATCCGTGTGAACGGGGATCATTTTGACTGGTGTCGTGTGTACACGAAAAAACGTTTCCGTTTTTAGTACATCATTGTCGTGTAAACGTAACCTTAGAGAGACTGAATCCTTTATTAACCATTTCAGTCACTGTGAGAAAAGAGGTGAAAGAAATGTTTTTGACCTTGGATCCATGTAAAACTATTGTAGAAGAACAAAAGTAGGAACCTTTAAAATAGTATAATAGGGGCACTTTAAATAAAATAAACATCTCATTTGCAACCATTAAATTGTATCATACAGGTATTATATTGGCTGCCCTTGGCTGTCTGCTGAAAAATGCATATTTCAAACTGTAAATCAAACCCATTCAAAAATCCTTACTAAACATTTTTTAATATTATATTAAATATTCTGTATCACAAAGATCATTTTGTTCCAAGTCACAAAATCTTAAAGGGTTAGTTCACCCAAAAATTTTAATTCTGTCATTAATTACTCACCCTCATGTTGTTCCAAACCCGTAAAACCTTCGTTCATCTTCGGAACAAAAAGTACGATATTTTTGATGAATAGTGGGCTGGCATTTTGCCGTAACATCCGGAAGCGCTGTACTTTGTGAATAGCCTAACAAAGTGAATAGCGTAAGAGTTGAAGAGAAGAGATTGTTGAATAAAGCTGTTATTTTTTTGTTTTGTTTTTTGCACAAAAAGTATTCTCATCGCTTCATAACATTAAGGTTAAACCACTGTAGTCATGGACTATTTTAACGATGTCTTTACTACTTTTCTGGACCTTGAAAGTTGCAATGACGTTGCTGCATATGGAGGGGTCAGAGAGCTCTTGGATTTCATCCAAAATATCTTAATTTGTGTTCCGAAGATGAACGAAGGTTTTACGGGTTTGGAACGACATGAGGGTGTGTAATTAATGACAGAATTTTCATTTTTGGGTGCACTATCCCTTTAATGTTTTGCTTTTGATTCTGTTTGATTCATGACAAGTACATACAAAAAAATCATACAAAATAAGACCACTGATTTTCATGGCATAACTGGACAACTGCTCACAATCACTGATAATGTTTCAAATAAAAAAATGTATTGATTGATGACTCACAATGGTGGGGCCACGGTTAGACTCCTTGTAAACCTGCTGGTAGCCCAAGTACAGGATGAGGGTGAAAGTACAATACAGGAAGCCCAAGACGCCCACAGAGACGAAGAACTCAGCCGAGGAGGAGAAATCTCCCTGCAGGTAGGTCATGTTCTTGCTCCCATTGCAATGCATAACAAGATATGACTGACTTGGGAGCCTGATAAGTGGAAGTCACATGTTTTGTATGTTAAGCAAAATGCAAGAGATGCACTGATATATCTGCCAATAATCGGAATCGGCCGATAAAAGCAATTATGTTCTCTATCGGCTATTGGCCGATTGTTTAAATGATCACAAGGACAATTATATCCTGTCAATCAAAATGGGGCAGAATGTGTTCAGACTGCAAGTCATACTGTGTGTGAAGAAAAGCTCATGTTGAATTGCGACATAAAAGCAGGTTTTACATTGTCACGGTTTTTACATTCAAACATTTTTTCTAGCGCACCTCCCATCCAATCACAAAGAGCTTTGCTACCTGTGACAAGAAACAAAGCCTCAACTTTCAAATTCTGTCCACTTTATCACAAAATTGCTTTTTAATGTAACGTGACAGATCACTGTAGCGCCTCCGCTCAAGCGTTCCACTTTAATACTATAGTATTAAGTTATAGCATGAAAAAATATGCATGAAAACCAAAAGATATTGTTGAAAGATACAGTACAACTTAAGAAATGAATCATGTCTCATGTAATCACTTAAGTGTTTCAACCGCCAAAAGACGTCAATAAAACAGCTTGTGAACAATGCCACTTAATTTTGCATTTACCTCAGGAAAGTTATCCAATGTTCACAGTTCATTAGTTAGCTATAAAATACACTAGAGAGTAGCTGATTTACTGGTAATTATATATGCATGCTTGAATAAATTCATCAAGAACACAGTTTAATTATTATATCTGAAAATAAATACCAGTAGAATATAATAGCTCTTTTGTTCGTTTTAACCTCTAATATTATAGTAATGTACCAAATGAAAGGGTTCCCTGTATAGTTTACAGCATTACTCTGTATTGATATTGGCAGATATCATTCTAAACAATCGGCTATTGGTATCAGCAGAGAAATGTAGTATCGGTGCATCTCTACAAAATACAAATGGCTTACTCATTACTTACAGCTGGACAGCATTTTAACACTGAAAAAAATTACACTTTTTATATAAATATATATATATATATATACACATATATACACACACACACACTCACCTAAAGGATTATTAGGAACACCTGTTCAATTTCTCATTAATGCAATTATCTAATCAACCAATCACATGGCAGTTGCTTCAATGCATTTAGGGATGTGGTCCTGGTCAACACAATCTCCTGAACTCCAAACTGAATGTCAGAATGGGAAAGAAAGGTGATTTAAGCAATTTTGAGCATGGCATGGTTGTTGGTGCCAGACGGGCCGGTCTGAGTATTTCACAATCTGCTCAGTTACTGGGATTTTCACGCACAACCATTTCTAGAGTTTACAAAGAATGGTGTGAAAAGGGAAAAACATCCAGTATGCGGCAGTCCTGTGGGCGAAAATGCCTTGTTGATGCTAGAGGTCAGAGGAGAATGGGCCGACTCATTCAAGCTGATAGAAGAGCAACTTTGACTGAAATAACCACTGGTTACAACCGAGGTATGCAGCAAAGCATTTGTGAAGCCACAACACGCACAACCTTGAGGCGGATTGGCTAGAACAGCAGAAGACCCCACCGGGTACCACTCATCTCCACTACAAATAGGAAAAAGAGGCTACAATTTGCACAAGCTCACCAAAATTGGACAGTTGAAGACTGGAAAAATGTTGCCTGGTCTGATGAGTCTCGATTTCTGTTGAGACATTCAGATGGTAGAGTCAGAATTTGGCGTAAACAGAATGAGAACATGGATCCATCATGCCTTGTTACCACTGTGCAGGCTGGTGGTGGTGGTGTAATGGTGTGGGGGATGTTTTCTTGGCACACTTTAGGCCCCTTAGTGCCAATTGGGCATCGTTTAAATGCCACGGCCTACCCGAGCATTGTTTCTGACCATGTCCATCCCTTTATGACCACCATGTACCCATCCTCTGATGGCTACTTCCAGCAGGATAATGCACCATGTCACAAAGCTCCAATCATTTCAAATTGGTTTCTTGAACATGACAATGAGTTCACTGTACTAAAATGGCCCCCACAGTCACCAGATCTCAACCCAATAGAGCATCTTTGGGATGTGGTGGAACGGGAGCTTCGTGCCCTGGATGTGCATCCCACAAATCTCCATCAACTGCAAGATGCTATCCTATCAATATGGGCCAACATTTCTAAAGAATGCTTTCAGCACCTTGTTGAATCAATGCCACGTAGAATTAAGGCAGTTCTGAAGGCGAAAGGGGGTCAAACAGTATTAGTATGGTGTTCCTAATAATCCTTTAGGTGAGTGTGTATATATATATATAATTTGTAATAGAAATGTGGTTGTTTTACCTGAAAGGATATCCAAAATGGGCAATAACCTCATCGGTTTTACTTCCACAATTAAGAGTTACCACAGTGGATCCGACATAACCACCAGTGGTGGCAAAGGCACAAATGGTGAAAACCTGAAAACACAACAATCATGATAATAAGACTTTTTTATTTTTTAAATTAGTTTATTTCAGAAATCAAGGTGTAATTTTCCAGAATTTTCTGAAACATCAAAAGTAATAGATGCAGCCCAGTCATATGCAAAAGAAAGACTTCAAAAACAAGAATTCAACATTAGTTTAAACCAGCTGTCAGTGATCATGTGAAATGATAAATGAGAGTGAAATGGATTGAGTGTTTGATCCTTCTCTGACTTTTCCTCTCGCTGACTCACATATCCTGGCGTGTGGTTCGCTGCTTTCCTTTTACAAACGCCCCCCTTCCACACAGGAAGTGGCTTCTGCAGACATTTGTGAGAATAACTACGTAAGCACAGTAAGCACAGCTCTGATTTATAGACTCTGCTGGCAATTTTTTCAGTGCTCTAAGAGCCAGTCTTTCCCCCTATTTCTAAGGTTTTGCTGTAAAAAATAAAATGACAAGATTCATAGCAATCATGATAAAGATAACATTTTAAGAGCCATGCTGTAAAACAGAAGAACACTTTGAATCTCTGATTAAGCATTTTGTGAAGAAATAATGGGAAAATGCTCAAAACGATAGTTCACCCTGTCATTATTTACTCACTCTCATATTGTTTCAAACCACTTTGTAAAATGACAGACTTTTAATTTTAGGTGAACTATCCCTTTACGACACCTTTACTCGCAGCTTGAGTCAGTGGAAACGAAACAAATATTCAAACCAAGTTAAAGTTCAACCTTTCTTTTACATTTTAGCTATATATTAAAGAATTCCAAGGATTGTTTGATCACTGAAGTGTCTCTGTGGAACCCCCTGTTTTACAAGGATCTTCTGAGAAGCAGTTGCTGTTAAAGGAAAAACTATAGCGGGATGCATAACTTCTGTCCTAGAAGTGCTTTGTGAGAATTAGCCTATATTTTCAAAATGCTGCCGTTTAAAAGGGTGGACATAAAATTTATAAATGGGGATCAATGTTGTTGTTGTCAACTAAAACTAAATCAAAATAATTTTCATTAATTGAAATTAAGCTTAAAGGGATAGTTCACCCAAAAATTTAAATTATCCCATAATTTACTCACCCTCAAGCCATCCTAGGTGTATATGACATTCTTTTTTCAGACGAATACAATCAGAGTTATATTAAAAAATGTCCTGGCTAATCCAAGTATTATAATGGCAATGAATGGCAGCCCAAAATTTTAAGCCCAAAAAAGTGCATCCATCCCTCATAAATGTACGCCACAAGGCTCCAGGGGGTTAATAAAGCCCTTCTGAAGCGAATCGATGGGTTTTTGTAAGATTTTTTTTTTCTTTTCTTACACAAACACATCAATTACCTTTATTAACCCCCCGGAGCCGTGAAGTAGTTTTATAATGGATGCACTTTTTTGGGCTTAAAATTTTGGCCTGCCATTCACTGCCATTATAGTGCTTGGATTAGCCAGGACATTTTTTAATATAACTTTGATTGTATTCGTCTGAAAGAAGAATGTCATATACACCTAGGATGGCTTGAGGGTGAGTAAATTATGGGATAATTTAAATTTTTTAGGTGAACTATCCCTTTAAAGAAAATAAAACAAATTAAAATATAAATAGCAGATGAAAAAAAAAATAATGTTTTATGTTCGTTGCCAAGACAACATTTCTGATTTAAACTGAGGTGCTGAATAAAACTGAAATAAAATAGAGAGATAAAAACACAAACGAATATGACAAAACGCTTAAATGCCACAGTGCAAAATATTACAATGGTCCTAAAAATAGGCCAAATTTTCTTTAAGAAAAATATATTTTATGTAAATCAATATATTTTATATAATTTCTTAAAATAAAGATATTTTATATAATTATTCTAAATATAAAAAATATAAATAGAATTCCATTTTTGAAATATGACAGACATTTCTTCACAGCTTTTATATAATTCAAAGAAAATGCCAGAAGATGTTTGAAGTGAAAAACGAGATAAACGAGATAAATAGACTTACAGTCTATTTTCCAACAGAGTCTAGACTGTTTTCTTCTTTCATTTAACCAGATATCTGATCCTCTGAGACACGTTGGTCTGTATTGCACCTAAAAATAGCCCGATTTACGGTGCCATGAAAATCACTCCGCATTCTAAGAGTGGGTGTGTGATTTTCCCCCTGCCAAGACTTTGGCTTCAATCCTGGTCATCGTGTGGTGCAGGTGCTTGGCACAGAGTAGCACAGCAGGCATCTAAGGGTGCCTGGCACCAAACAGAACCTCATGGTGGGGCGATGCCACGTTCACGCTGGAATGCACACCTACACAGAGCAAGTGACTATTAAAGAGTGTCTTTGTGTGAATGAAACGTCCTTGCCAGCACCGTCCCTGCCAGCACCGTCAACATGATCAGAGGTCGATATACCTGTTAGCGACCAATACTTCCTCTCCATTGTTGTACTATTACTGGGAGACTGGGTTGTGGTTATTAAAAGCAAAAACATCACTGTGGACACATGCTGACTTTTTGTAAGGGAGTGGCTGACATTCTTGCTTTACAAGTAAATAATGTGTCAAACCACCCGTTTCCTTAGATTTTATGCAATTCAGGACATTCTTGAGAGAAAATGCTTATGAATGCATACAAGCCATATCCTTCTTCACATCCAAGCACTTTAGCACAACTAACGCCAGACCACGCTTCCAATTCAGCTTGTCTAGAGCTCCAAATGTAATCTCTAACCTAAAGAGATAACAGCTTCATTTACACCTTATTCACTCAAATTATGTTGCTCTGTGGGTTTTCGTTGGGATTATTTCAAATGAGCTTGTGAGGAAATGTGTCCCCACTTGTAAACAACACCTGGATTAAGTTGCTGAAATTCCATCACCTCCATACAAAGGATCCAAAACAACAGATTATAGTGTTAAATTGCGCCTTTTCTTCTGTCTACTACCTTGCATGTTTGCAATTATAATGACTTGCAAAGGCAAAATTGTGTGCAAAGTGCAAATGTTTACAAAGGGTCTGGCAAAAGCGCAAGAGAAGTAAACTGATAGGTGAGAGAAGAAAAAATAAGGTGTCGCTAAGAAACAAAGTCCTAGACAACATTTAAAGTCACAATGAAATCAAAATGGACAATTCTTGTTTTTTTTCATGAAATACTGCAGTATTTATTATACTTTCAACCACTTTCAAAGGTCTATATTCATTGAGTTGAATCAAAAATCGAATCGGGAATTGAAATTGAAATTCGAATGGAATCGGAACATCTGAATTGATACCCAGCCCTAGAGGACGCACGCGCATCTGTCAAAGCCTATGACAGGGTATGTTAAACACTAATGCATTAGCTTGAAGCTTAAAATAAAGAATTCTTCATGTTTTTGGCGCTTGGATCACGTACCTTCCCCGCAGCAGCTCACTCTATTTCCTCCGCTATTTTTATATGCATTTGTCCATAGAAATGCGTTATTCAGTGCTGTAATTTGGCGCGACTGGTGGAAGTTGGTGGCAGACCCGACTAATCGATAATGAGAATTGTTGTCGATGATTTTCATTATCGAATAGTTGTTGCAGCCCTACTCACCATTCCTGATTTCTAACACACACTCACAGCATTCAGCGTGGTCTTGCGGCTGTCAGAGTAAAAACGAAAGCTGCTGCTCTCTGTATGTTTTTCCATCGTCTCTGTGCGTGTTCATATATGTAAATTGCGCGAGCTTACTTTGTCCATTAGATCGAAAGATCTGAAAAAACACATACATTACCCGCCCATAGACCCTCCCCTCAAAGAAATCCGGACAGAAGTGGTTGAAAGTGGAAAAAAGAGACATTAAAACACCAGGTGTAAACGGATATGTGTGACCAAAATGCATCCTAATACCAGGTGTAAACAGGGCCTGACACTCACCCTGCCTCGAAATGAGCCAATATCCAGGAGTATATGATCCTATGATGCCATTTTTTGCCAACTCATTCAGCATTTCAGTTAGTCCAACATTACACTGAACTGAGAAGTGTACGGATATGTCAGACATGCTGCTGAGGGTTTCATAAAGGGGGCAAAATATACGTTTCTGATGTATTTAGCTGAAAAGCATAAAGTATAACAAAGAAAACATTGGAAATATAGCAGTGATCTGATGGCAGTAGTTTTCAAGTCAACAGCAGTATATGATAGCAGTTTAAGAGTCGGTTAATGGTTACAACAGTTCTTGAGTCACCAGTACTCTGAACAGAGGAAACAGTTCGGACAAAGAACCGATGAGCTGCTGATACAAGCAAACGTAAACTGAGCAGTTGACTTGAATCAGGGGCTGAAATGAAAGTTTTTTTTTATTTTTTATGGTTTTTCATGGTTTATGTAAAAAGGCGAGCGATTAAGGGTGTGTTCACACTTGTAGTTCGGTTTGCTTGGTTCGTTTGACCCCACCCCCCAAAAAAGTAGTCCTGATCACCTTAGCGTTCACAGTGGCATTTTAACACCAAACCTTAAGATACCGAACCTAAAGCCATAGGGATATGTTCACAACCTGATTGGTCAGCTTTCATTACGTATATTTCGTGACAGAACTTACCGAACATCGAACTGCACCGGGTGTTCACTTGGAAGAGGACCGAGACCCATTTTTTTCAGTCTTGGTCCACTTGTTTGGTGCGCACCAGGGTTCGGATGGCACTTATTCAAATGAACTGCACTAACAGAGCTATCGCACCAGGGTTTGTTTAAATCGAACCAAACATGCCAAGTCTGAACACACCCACTAATTTATTCACTATAGAGGTAAAACATCTGCGTTTCGCAATATTATTGGGTGCTTTAATAATAGCATTGCATATATGTGACATCATTGCATGAAACAAACTGTCCAAAAGAACCAGTTTGCGGAAAAGAATCTTTAAGAATCATCTTCCCATCACTATTCTCTTCTCTGATGACGTGTTTACTGGCGCCAGGGCGGGACAACCTGTCACTCACATGAGATCTAAATTTTTTCTTGTTCGAGAAGCTGCTTTACTCTGATATGGATATATAAACTGGGTAAAGGAAAGACTATTGTAATTTCCATTTCATGCCAACTTTAAAGGATCAATGCACCTGCATGGCCTAGTCAATTAGATAACAGTCCTGTTAGTGAATATCTAATAAACTACATGCTATTTTAGCAACAGCAGCTGGGATTCTTTTCTATACATACAACATCACTTCTAAAAATGATCTCGGCTAGTATCAGTGCTGTCGGATATTTACGTCTGTGTTTATGCTGGTGTAGTGTCACATATCAACACTGAAATTTGTGGAAGTTAGCTTCTACTTCCAGACTTCTAAACTATAATCAGACCAATTGGATTGAATTTCAGTCTAGTTTACTAAATTGAGGACAAACAAATATATATTTAGCTCGCAAGCCATGCAAAAGTAGCGGAGATGCCCTTCCGAAGAAAGCTTCCACATTCTAGAATCTATTATAACTCTTTTCTAGATCATCGAAACTTCACTTGATAGCACGTAAATCAGATCAAAAAGATCTCAATCAAAGTTAATTTCATATCCAGCCTGATTTCTTATTAGGTTAATGACCTCCAGAGAGTGAGACGAGGCCTAGTTACCCACATCAGGCAGAGAACCCTGCAGGTAGGTGTGTTTTATAGCCTAGATTTTCCATTGTTTGCAGTGGTATAATGTAGTATTAGTCTAAAGTCCACCATAGGAGCTTCTTAATGGGCATGTGGCAAACAGGACTATCTTGGTTGCTCCTACCGTTGGCAATGTAAACACCATTTAATTCTCAAGAGACACTGTGCAAGGCAGGACTTGTATAAATTTGCATGCATTTGTATGCTTGAGAAGATTTCTACAGCACAATCTTTATCAGATGACACACGTAAATATGTGTATATGTACAGATGAATCAATATACTTGTCCAGTTGACATCATATTGACATGGGTGTTGCCCCTTATTGACAAAACAACAGCACCATATGTGACTGAAACGAACTTGTATCATCGTGTGCAAAGTTACATGGATATGATCGCATAATACAGTGTTTAAAGACATTTGCAACAATGTATCAATTGTCATAATGAACGTACAATCAAAGATATACAATGTGACATTTGGATCTGTTGAACGATCGTAGGAACTCACTCACCCATTCCAGGATTCGGATAAATCCCAGTGGCTCTTTCACAGGTCCCAAATCCAGACTAAAACCCGACGTGACTTTCTGTAAATGGATAGAATAAAGACGAAATCCTTCAATCGATTTTCCTGAGCGGAAAAGACGAAGACCACCAAACGGGTGTTAGTTTATTACCTGTAGGATTTCCATGTTTTGGGCGTATTTTTTATATTGACGCTAATAGAAAAGACTTCGACTCCAGGATAGTTTCCGATTTCGTTATTAAGAGAAAAAGAGGACACAAGACAATGACGTTCAAGGTTTTCGCTAGCGGGAAAAACAGAGGACTTGTGTCGACCAACTTGTCAAACTTTCTACAGTGAAACACGTGATTTCAACTTTCTCTTAAAGTGACATACACGCGTAAATGCACTGCAGAGTTGCCAGATCCCCCCAGAAACAGAGAAACATGCATAAAATAGGCCTAAACAAGCAAAAGATTGGTGATAATGATTAAATTCCTTTTATAAAATAGAAAATAAATATTACAAATATTTAAAAAACACGAATCTTTATTAATAGATAATTTCATTAAGCAAGTTTATTAAGTGGGTTTGCGTGACCTTTGTTGAAACTGATAATATTCTTTAAATAAATGTCTAAAAAAAATTATCATCTAAAATTTAGGCCTCTTAAATGTTTTAAATTATATGATGCCTTTCGAATATAATGGTATAATTGTGTGCTAAAATTACCCATTTTATCCTAAGAAAAACACACTTTTTAATTTATTTAATAAGTACCAGCATTAATAACAATATTGCATTTGATATTGCACTGAAAAAGAAATAGAGTTACATGAGAAAAAAGCAGCAAATCCTTAAAGTTTAATAACGCTAAAATGCATTTTGCAATAATAGCTATTGTACATATATATATATATCCATGCACGCACACAAACACAATAATTCTGATTAGGCAAGTTTTATTTTCTCGTGTAGATTTCTTAAAGTTGCTCAATTTTGTGGCATTTAAAAAATATTGGAAAATTGTGTTTCAATCCTTAAATGACTTGAATAGGTATTAATTAACCCCATTAAGTTTAATAATTTAATTTAGGTTATAATTTGATTTTACACATTTTGGTGTCATTTATTTTTAAATAATTATTTTGTTTCGAGATATATAGTCTATATACATATACATATCGTCGTCATATGACACAATAAAGTTTTACGACTATTCATAGCCAGTGTGTTATACTCAGAATGACAATTTAGAATGTAAAAGAGCAACATATTATACAATTATTTCATTTAAATACCATATACATAAAAAGAAGTGGGTTCGTGTGGCATTAATTAAAGTATAAAAAAATAAGTTTTGTTCAGACTTCTACGATTGACTCAACAGGGTAGGAACCTAAGTTGTCCTGAATGTTTTCGTCGGGCGATTATGTATAAACACTTCCTGCACTGTTGAAACTAGCAAACTCACCCTCCACTGCAGAAGGTAAGAAATGAATTTATTGTTGTGCTCTACTGCAGCAAATCGCAGCTCAACAGACAAGGGCATTTCAAACAACAGAGCATATTGTATAAAGCTGTTTTAACGGCCCGTGTGTTGTTTATTTAGTAGGAAATCGGTTAGCTAACGGCAGATGCTCATGTGTATGTGTTCTGTCATGGTTTTATCAAAATAAAGAACGAAATGTATACACATTTTATGGGCAAACTGCTCATTGAGTCTTTTGAGGCCTGTTAAAAGTGCATAGATGAAAATAAATACGCTGGGGGTATTTTTAAAGCTCACCTATGAATGACTTGGTTGAAATGAAACATGCCTTGTCATTGAGTGAATGGTGGTTCGGCCAATCAAATAGACAGTTGACTGTTAGTCCCGCCCTTCTTCTCAAAATCATCCAATCAGTGGAAGGGGTGCCGGTATCTGATTGGTTAAGAACTTCAGTGCCAACATCGCGCCGCTTACATAGCTAGCTGTTGTTTTGTGCTAATTCACTCCATTTAAAGTTTGAGTATCCAGGTCTGTTTTAACATTTTCATATTGATTTTTATAGATTTGCATTTCAAAATGTTCCTGACAAGATCAGAATATGACAGGTAAGATAAAGAATGACCTTTATCTATACTTTATGCTTTCAGTGCTTTGAAGGTTTTTCAATCATTTGTGTTTTATGCTTGTGGTGTCGGTGACTGCTCTTTATACATATACTATATATAGGATATTTACACGCATCTCTTCAAAGCATGTAATGTCACCGTTTTGTCTTGAAACTTTCACTTTCAGTTTTGTTTTGCCTATATAATAACTTTTCAGTTTATTACAGTGTATGAAAGGTATAGATTTTAATATGCTTACTGTATGATATTAACATTTTTTTCCGTCCTCAGAGGAGTAAACACTTTCTCACCAGAGGGAAGGCTTTTTCAAGTAGAATATGCTATTGAAGCCATCAAGGTAAATCTTTTCAGTATATTCAATAATAGTTTTATTAACACTGTCTACCAGAATATAATAAGATTATATGATATGTAATACTTCTTATTACCAAAATATTGTCTTTCTCAGCTTTTCCTCATGTTTTAAGAAGTGAATGTCGGTGCTAATTTGCTTTGCTTTGTGCGTCTTTCCAGTTGGGGTCCACAGCCATTGGCATTCAGACATCGGAGGGAGTGTGTCTCGCTGTGGAGAAGAGAATAACCTCTCCTCTGATGGAGCCCAGCAGCATTGAAAAGATTGTGGAGATCGACACTCATATTGGTAAGACTCTTATTATATAACATATTACATATTCTCTATGAGGATAATGGTGATAAGGCTAGTTATAAATTATCATGTTCATTTCTCAATACAGGCTGTGCCATGAGTGGCTTAATAGCTGATGCAAAAACACTTATTGACAAAGCAAGAGTGGAAACACAGGTCAGTGGAAGTTTTTTGAAAATCTATATTGTCAACAAAACCAATGGATCTCATTTAGTAATTGTGTACAGGTGGCAGAAAAGTTTTCACTCCAAATGCAAAAGATTGTATTGTAAGCATTTGAGTGTTTCTGCAGAACCACTGGTTTACCTACAATGAGACAATGACGGTGGAAAGCGTAACGCAGGCCGTGTCTAACCTCGCTCTGCAGTTTGGAGAGGAGGACGCTGACCCTGGCGCTATGGTATGAGCCGTCTGGC
Organism: Rhinogobio ventralis; assembly: GCA_039654625.1. Lineage (NCBI taxonomy): Eukaryota > Metazoa > Chordata > Actinopteri > Cypriniformes > Gobionidae > Rhinogobio > Rhinogobio ventralis. Next base: position 6,678,964 of record CM077213.1, read on the forward strand.
ATTTTTATTGCACTTGTTTTCAGTTCACTGTGGATGGTCGTCTCTAGTTGTGGTTTGAATACAAATGTCCCCCTTTTTTCAACTTTAGAGCCGTCCTTTTGGTGTCGCTCTGCTTTTTGGTGGTGTGGATGAGAAAGGACCTCAGCTGTAAGTACACTCTTTTTGTTTTTAGTATTGTTTGCAATATTTATCTAGGTACATGTGCAGCAGTTTGTTTCAATAGATATTAAAGAATACATTAACAATAATAATATTATAATATTAGTTATATTGATGTGTAATCATAGATTTGTATTTTTTGGCCAAATTGTGCAGTTCTACTAACAAGCTCAACAAACGTGGATGTTTTAGGTTTTTTAATTGCATTTTAATTGCAATATTTATCATTAAAAAACTAAATGAAATTAGTTTTTTCCTGCTTTGTGCAGTTCTACAAGAAATCAGTTTTAAAAACATTAGAAATATTAGAATCATTATAATTGCAATATTTGTTGTTTAATATTTTACCTAGTTTAATGATTCATTATTAATCTGAATAAAACTGAAATCGCAATATGGCTTATTGTCAATTATTATCGTCAAGGCTGTGATTTAATTAAAGGAATATATGCGCTGCATGTTTCAAAGTGAATTGCAGCACTGTGTTCTTTTTTAATAATAATGATGATGATAATAATAATTATTATTATTATCATTAGTTTTATTTTTATATATATATATATATAATTACAGATTTTTTTGCCAAATTGTGCAGTTCTACTAACATGCACAGTATACCTGGAGTTTTCTTTCATTTTTAAAGCACATTTTAATTTGTAATCACAAAACAGAATTACTTTTTTTTTTTTTTCCTAAATCATGCAGTTCTAGAAGAAATCAGTACCAAAAACATTTATAATTATTAAAATATTCCATAGTTTTGAATACCTGGGTTTTTCTTTATTAGGCACTTGTACAGACTTGTTTGGTTTGTAAAGAATGTAAAATCACACCAAACTTCTTTTTTTTTTTTTTTTCTTCAGATACCACATGGATCCTTCTGGCACTTTTGTCCAGTGTGATGCCAGGGCTATTGGCTCAGCATCTGAAGGGGCTCAGAGCTCTCTGCAGGAGGTTTACCACAAGGTTTGTTTACCCACTCTCTCCTCTTCATCTCCATTTGTGACCCGTGCTGGCAAAATGAGTTCTTGTTGTTTTCACATCCTCTATAAAGATATAACAGATAATGTTGGTGTGAATACTCGCCAAGACAGATATTTTGAAATACTATGATCTGTGTATATGCGTATATCGAGATATGTCGAGACTTTGTGCGCATGCTTTGGATCTGGTAGTCAGCGGCAGTGAGATCGTTTTGTTTACATCAGCATGAGTTTGAAAATCACATTTCATTGGTTTCAGACTCATGCCATCGAGAATTCGCTCTGAATATTCACAAAGTTGGAATGCTGTGCTTTAAAACAACACCAAACTTGTGCTGAGGGGAAGCACCAGTCGTCGAAAAGCAAGTAGAGCAAAACAGCAATTTTCATGGACAAGGGAAAGGTACACCTCTCAGAAAACATACAAATAAAGATACTTTTAGGGCCAGATTTACTAAACAGGGCAAATTAGCGTGAGAGTGCAATTCCAAAAAAGCGCAGATGGGAGTGGAAAGTTCTGCGCGTGATCTACTGAATTAAAGAACACAGACGCAGCCAGATCATTTCCATAATGACCAACGCAATCTACCAGTTAGTGTCTGGTTTAAGACATGTTTTTTGGGAGGTAAATAATGGTGCAAACGCCAGTAAATTTACGAGAAACCTTAGTAAATCACCTTGCATGATACGTTAAAATACTCTCCTCGTATAAATTTATGCATATGCATATGCAATAAGGTCAGCCTCAAAAATAACTCTGTCCACGCCTTTTCAACGCTAATTTTTTTTAACGCCAGAACAGGGTTTGCGCTGGGGCAAGCTGTTAATAAATCTGTCTCTTAGATGTTTAATTGCTATTTGGAGCATTGGGATCGCTAGACAAGGGCTTAATGAGAATTTTTGTGTGAACCTCAAATTCGACCAACATTTTTTCACTTCTTTAAATTAGCCCGTGTGCATTCCGACTCATTTTGCCAGCACAGGTCACATTTACTTTTTTAGGTTTTATGGTGAAGTTAATAAGGAAATAGTAATCTGATGGCTCAGTTTTGATGCTCACGTTCAATGCACAGCCTAACATCCCTTGAGCCTGCACAAACTTTCAAAAGTAGCATTTTTTTTTTTAATCTAAAACATTTTAGTGATTTGTCTTCAAGTCTAATTTGAGATTGAGTAAATATAGTTAAAAACAAATCGCGATAGCCTAGCAACCGTTTTTGCATCATAAGTTGTATAATTTAATTCTAAAAGCAAATATAGGCAATTCAGGATTTCAGGGTCAATTCAGTTAATAATTGATAAACCTATATTATATTATTATATAGTTATTATATAATATATATTATTAAAGGTTAGGTAAACCTTTTTATATAATGAAAAATCATCTCCATGCGTTTATAACAATATTATAAGCTCTAACTTAGCCATCTGATCCATAATGCCACAGCCAGGTTATTTCAAGATGATATTCTCACAGAGAAAAGTGTTTCTCCCGAGAGAATTCAACAGCCACGTGCTCCGGAAATAAGAGTCCCTTTTTTAATCCACCCCACCCATCTTCCAATTCCAGTATGTCATGCCTCTACTAGTGTAACTTTAGTCACCAGACTTACCAATGTGACCCTGCAATCTAATAAGCAGTGGTCAGTGTCCAAAAGACTTCTCCATAAATCTAATTTCTTTGAAGAAAAATTCACACTATATTTTGATTCACATTCATAAAATATCTCTTTATCTTTTTCAGTCCATGACGTTAAAGGATGCCATCAAGTCTTCTCTCACTATTCTGAAACAAGTGATGGAGGAGAAACTCAATGCCACTAACATTGAGGTAATGCACAAGCACTTCCCCTCACATGGTGTTGGTCATGTGAAATATAATTTCATTTAAAAGTATTTGAAGGTCTGACAATTTCCTTCTCTCTGCCTGCAGCTTGCCACAGTAGAGCCCGGCAAGACCTTTCACATGTACACAAAAGAAGAGCTTGAGGATGTCATCAAGGATATCTAGAGCTGTGCTAAGCCCAACTGATGTTCAATACGAAAAATCCAGTGTAATTTTGTGTGAATCATCACACAGCAATTGCATACGTAATACTCTGGCTGCATCCTACGGTTTGCCTGTTTAGACAGGAATTGAGTCTTTATACTTTTTTTTTTTTTTTTTTTTTTTCCTCTGTCAGTCCCAAAATTTCTATATAGTTCTGTACAAGCACAGGACAGCAGATCTTGTAGTTGAATTAAATGGGGGGGTCTTTTGTTACCAATCAGTGCGATAATAAACTGTTGTTGAAAAACTGATGTGTTTGGTTTCTTCTTTGAGTCATTTATAGGCTAATAAAGAAAAAAAAAATTTCATATATGCTGTTATAGGTTTCATTAAGCGTCATATGCTGTAAATCTTTATTATAAGTACAGCAGTTTTAATTGCAGGCAAATTCACCAAAGTCTAAAGAAGGATCAGGTTTTTTTATTATATACTTTTGGACCCCATTTGTGTGTGTGTAAATATAATTCTCATTTTTATAATTTAATATAATACCATGCATTTGAAGAAGTGTGAACAAATTTGTGTGAAGCTCAATTGTTATTGTTCAATATAATTTAAATTTAAATGTGTATATATACAAATTAATTACACTTCTATCTATATATACACTCACCTAAAGGATTATTAGGAACACCATACTAATACTGTGTTTGACCCCCTTTCGCCTTCAGAACTGCCTTAATTCTACGTGGCATTGATTCAACAAGGTGCTGAAAGCATTCTTTACAAATGTTGGCCCATATTGATAGGATAGCATCTTGCAGTTGATGGAGATTTGTGGGATGCACATCCAGGGCACGAAGCTCCCGTTCCACCACATCCCAAAGATGCTCTATTGGGTTGAGATCTGGTGACTGTGGGGGCCATTTTAGTACAGTGAACTCATTGTCATGTTCAAGAAACCAATTTGAAATGATTCGAGCTTTGTGACATGGTGCATTATCCTGCTGGAAGTAGCTATCAGAGGATGGGTACATGGTGGTCATAAAGGGATGGACATGGTCAGAAACAATGCTCAGGTAGGCCGTGGCATTTAAACGATGCCCAATTGGCACTAAGGGGCCTAAAGTGTGCCAAGAAAACATCCCCCACACCATTACACCACCACCACCAGCCTGCACAGTGGTAACAAGGCATGATGGATCCATGTTCTCATTCTGTTTACGCCAAATTCTGACTCTACAATCTGAATGTCTCATCAGAAATCGAGACTCATCAGACCAGGCAACATTTTTCCAGTCTTCAACTGTCCAATTTTGGTGAGCTTGTGCAAATTGTAGTCTCTTTTTCCCATTTGTAGTGGAGATGAGTGGTACCCGGTGGGGTCTTCTGCTGTTGTAGCCCATCTGCTTCAAGGTTGTGGCTTCACAAATGCTTTGCTGCATACCTCGGTTGTAACGAGTGGTTATTTCAGTCAAAGTTGCTCTTCTATCAGCTTGAATCAGTCGGCCCATTCTCCTCTGACCTCTAGCATCAACAAGGCATTTTCTCCCACAGGACTGCCGCATACTGGATGTTTTTCCCTTTTCACACCATTCTTTGTAAACTCTAGAAATGGTTGTGCGTGAAAATCCCAGTAACTGAGCAGATTGTGAAATACTCAGACCGGCCCGTCTGGCACAAACAACCATGCCACGCTCAAAATGGCTTAAATCACCTTTCTTTCCCATTCTGACATTCAGTTTGGAGTTCAGGAGATTGTCTTGACCAGGACCACACCCCTAAATGCATTGAAGCAACTGCCATGTGATTGGTTGATTAGATAATTGCATTAATGAGAAATTGAACAGGTGTTCCTAATAATCCTTTAGGTGAGTGTATATATATATATATATATATATATATTAGCTCTTTGTATAAAGGAGTTAACATGTCCAATGTCACAACTTTGCTCTTTTTATTAGTGGCCTTTGTTTAAACTATGTAATAACAATCATTTGTTATTTAATATACAGTGAAATTTTATAAATTAAATGTATTCAATACAAGTAAAAAATAATATATACAGTACATTTTTTTAATGTATAAGCCAGTTTTTGTAATATCACATGTTATTAGTATGAAGGATTACAATAATAATGTAATAAAAAAAAATGTAATGAAGACATTGAAATAAAACTTTACCACTTTTCACAGGCAAATAAGTCAAACACATGGTAGTTTTGTTGTCATTTTAATTCGGAAAGTGCCACACAATTTGTAAAATAGGTTGGTCAGTAGAAGGCGTGGTAAATCCAATTCTAGTGTAGTGGATGCTTGTCTCTAAATATTCATAAACTAGTCCTTGGCCATTGGTAAATTGCGGAGTAATATCCGTTAACATATTAATGTTAAGTCTTTGGGATGTAAACCAATGGCAAAAGGTTACCAGGAAACGTCAGCGCGCACTAATTAATATTCATGATAATGGGCGTGTCGAACGGACGGGCCATCCTAATCTTGAACAATCCGCGAGTTGAGTTTAGCAGTGCGAACAGCGGCTTCTCTACAGACATGCGTCAGAGTGTAAACACTGCACGTTCTCTTCTCTTATCAATAAACCTGCTATTTATGGATATTTAGACAGAAGAATTTTGTGCACATTAAACGGAAACCATGAGCACCGTATTCTGCTGTGTTTTGGTTGTGTTATTCTCAGTGGCTCTTTGCATGGACTTTGAAGAGAGACTCAGCAGCTCTAGGAGTGAGCGAACCATGTTTCTAAAGAGTCACAAATCACGAAATCTGCTCAGTTTGAGAGATTTACAGCAGCCGGATCATGGCAAGATGAAAAGGAGTGAAGAATCCGCACAAAATCAGTGTGAATCACTGCACGGCTATGATTCTACGTTAAAAAACAACACTCATACGGTAGGTCAAAACATCTCTTACTCGTTACACCCATATCACAGCTCAATCTAATACTATAATATATCATGAAAATCTATGTGCATATAATTGTAATTTCAAATTTATTTATTTTTTTCCCTGTGTTTTGTCTTGTTAAAGTTAGTATTTTCTTTTTGGTTTTTACTTTTCTGAAAGTAGAATTGAGGATAATTTCCCCCCTACTACTATAATATAATATATAATGAAAAGCTTTGTGCATATAATTTTAATTTCAAATTTATTTTATAAAAATTTTTTAACGATTCCCCCCCCCCCCTGTTTTGACTAGTTACGCTTGTTAAAGTTAGTATCTTTTTCTTTTTCTTTTTTTATACTTTTCTGAAAGTAGAATTCTTTGGAAGCTCTTCCTAAATTTCTAGGGACCATAAATCACAAAAGTGAGATCATACTACTGGCCTCTGGTCTGAGATTACCTAATAATGTACCTACATCACCTTTCTCAGCAAGTGAATGTTATTTTTTCAGTCGTTTTTTTCAAATGCCACATAGCATTGCCACACCACACCAACATTGTAAGGCTTTCATGTCTCTAATGGAATTAAATCTCAATTAAAATGATGTTTGTGAAGTTGTCCAGATGGTTAATAAAAACATCACTCAGCATGTATCGCCTTATAATTCGATGGGCCGGAGTTTTTGTTTGATGTTCCTTTAAGACATTCCACAGATTTCATCTTTATGCCAAGAGAACAAATGCATTTATCGGCTTGATGTGATTCTAATGTCTCTGCGATGTGTTTCTCCTGTATTTATGTACAGAAGGGTCAGGTGTTTCTACTTAACTAGATCTAGTCAGAGCTCATTCATTACAGCGGCCCATGGCTGATTACTAACCCTTAAGTCAGTAAACATGCTGCCTCTCTATATACGTATCTTTCCTATCTAACTCTCTCCCCCGAGCACATCAATTACATTTTACCAGCAGTTGACGTGACCTTTCGCTGGGCAGGCATTATTGGTAAACGACAAGCTACATATATGCCAATCTATATCTTTCATATCGGGCCTGTTCTGTGGGAAGCATCCCCCTATTTATCCAAATACAGAGCACATTGACATTTCAGGGAAAGCTAAGGCAATCAGTCATGAGTTTAGCCCAAGTGCTGATAGAGAAAGACCGTTGTTGTTAAGAAAGCACACAGAGCCAGTTCTTTTATGGCCAGTGTTTTTGGCTCTTGTCCTCTCACATTCCGTCCAGCATAAATGAGTGTTGAAGTGAAATGCTTCCTCCAAGAAAGGAATGTTTCTGAAACGGGAAAAAGGCTTGAGGCATGACAACAGTGGGAAAAGTATTTGAAGGCAACGTCTCTCAAAACTTCTCCTTGTTAAATTCTGTTTCAGGCCTTTTAACACCTGTTTGGATTTTCTTGAACATCAACTTACATGCATACATGCTCTGTAGAGTTCCTGCCAACAGTACTTGTAAAGTTCTTGTTGTTTAGAGGCAATTTTGACTCTTTATTATGATTAAAATATTTATATATGGCCACTCTTGAGGTGGGGATTTGATGTACATCCAAACCGCTCAACATTGCTATTTTAAAGGGTTAGTTCACCCAAAAATTCTGTCATTAATTACACACCCTCATGTTGTTCCAAACCTGTTAGACCTTCGTTCATCTTCGGAACACAAATTAAGATATTTTTGATGAAACTGGAGAGCTCTCTGAACCACCCATAAGCAGCAACGTCATTGCAACTTTCAAGGCACAGAAAGGTAGTAAAGACATTGTTAAAATAGTCCATATGACTACAGTGGTTCAACCTTAATTTTATGAAGCGACAAGAATACTTTGGGTGAACTAACCCTTTAATAACATAATGTTTATAAAACTATGGTCGTTTGATCAGAATGCTTGCAACTAGACTTTTGAATCCCACCTTTTTTATTAGTGATGCACTGAAATGAATTTTTTACCGTAACCGAAATTACAGTTTTCATTCGAAAATAATATTTTGGTAATTAAATTTGAATTATATGGGTAATTGAACTTGGTCTGCAGTTTAGTTGTCATGTTCTCATGTGATAAATAAAACCGTCATAGTAAAGTTCTTCATCAATGAGTCGCCTTTCGATATTTCAGCCGAACAAATTTTCCATATTGCTACTCCAGCATAATTTTTGGTCATTTGGAAATATGTCACTCCTGTTTGCTTGTTGTAGCTTATCTACATTGTGTGCAAAAAAAAGATGCTGAAACAGTCAAAACATGTCATCAGAAAAGCACTATTTAAACATCACTAAAATTTCAGCAATCAAAAATATTCGGGTGAAATTCGGCCGAAATCATCGACTGCATCATTGATCATTGATTCAGCTATATATTTTTGGTTGCTGAAATGTTGATGCATGCTTACTTTCTATAAGTCTCTATATTATTCTGGTCTCTATAGATTTGGCAGTGAATGAGAGCCCAAAATTTGAAGCCCAAAAAAGTGCGTCCATCCCTTAAAAAAACGTACTCCACACGGCTCCGCAGGGTTAATAAAGCCCTTCTGAAGCGAATCGATGGGTTTTTGTAAGAAAAATTAATATCCATATTTAAAACTTTATAAAGTAAAATATCTAGCTTCCGCCAGATCGCCTTCCGTATTCAACTTACAAAGAAAGTGTACCGCCTCTCGGTTCAAATGCTATGTCCAACGTCATACGTTGTGTCAGTTACGCTTTTATCGTAAGTTGTATACGGAAGGCGGCCTGGCGGAAGCTAGATGTTTTACTTTATAACATGATAAATGTGTATATTTTTCTTACACAAACGCATCTCTTCGCTTCTTATAAAGCTTGGTTTAGCCAGGACATTTTTTAATATAACTCCGATTGTATTCGTCTGAAAGAAGAATGTCATGTATATCTAGGATGACTTGAGGGTGAGTAATTTTCATTTTTGGGTGAACTGTCCCTTTAAGGTGTCATTTATGTGGGCAGCAGGATAAGTTATGTGCTAAAGTTTAATACTTGCCATTGACATGTTTTCTAAATTCCAACTTATTGTGTCCAATGATATCCAACAGAATTTCAACACTGCAGTGAACACTAGCTATTTACCCAATGATTTACTGATCATTTATAGATAAAATATAATTAGTTATCAGTGAAGCAGCATCGTGTTTATGATCTAAAAAGCAACAATTAGGATGCTTGCAGTGCTAAGCATAATATTCCAGATCTGTTCCAGTCCAAAATGGGCAACAAACCACAGTGTTGCGCAAGAGTCTGTGGTCAGTCGACGTGAAAACTGGCTGCTGATCGCCTTCTGCCCGGTGGAATTTATGACCTGCCAGAGCAATTAGAAATTTTACGAGCTCCCAATAAAGTCTTTTTAACAACTGCCTGTAGTTTCTTTTAATGAAGTCTGCGTGAACTTATAATGTTACACATGTTCAAACAGCTTTGTGGATGAAGTTAGCATTTGAATGATTTGAGATGCTCTTTTGGAGGCTGGAAGACCTTTTAAGACTCCGCTCTGGATGTTTAAATCCAAGTTGTGCCAGTAGGGAGTTATTTATGTGAGTCCAATGAAAACACAAACACGCCTCCATCTAACAAACTGCTGACCTCTTACCCATTTCGGCGTGGCGCTCCAGTTAGGAAAACATGGTCTTGATTCCAGGATATTTTTGTGCATGTTTTTGAATCACGTGTTAGCATTCAACCACCTGTCTAAATAGCACTTATTTTGAGACTGACTTGAGTCGTGTCTCTTATTAAACCCAAATTCAATTTTTTTTACTGTCTAGAAATGAAGTCATGTTTGTTGTTGGTCCTCAGACTGTGAACCCATTTGGATCAAGTCTAAAGCTTCTTTTGGCTGGACCTGGGGTTCAAAGACTGTTTACCAGTTCAACACAAGGGAAAGACGTCCAGGTTTTCCCCCTTCCTTGTGCTGGGGAGAATGTACAGAGAAAACATTTTCTGTCCTCTCTGAAATGGTTGGTGAGATGCCAGAAAAGCAGCCTGAACAACGTTCCTTGTGGTTCTAACATGTCTACTGTAGAGGACGTGTTGAGCTAAGACTATGGAAAGGAGTAGGAGTGAAGTTTTCTATACATGTCTGCCATTGTACAGTATATTTAAGATATTTCTCTTGGAAAAGCCTGTCTGCTGTGTCTGAATGTTATTGTTCTGGAGGATTTCAAGGGCCCCATGGCCTCACTCTCAGGTGGCCTCTCCAAGTCTTAACGGAGCAGACATGCTTTAATATTATTCGGCTCTCTTCCCGCAGGATGGATTTTCTCTGCAAATATCCCCACTGGGCCATCAGTTGATTGTATCATTCAACTTTGTGAAAACAGACCTTAGTAATCCAGCATTGACCCGTGACCAGTTTGCAAGCCCTTTAATGGTTGTAGGGATTCAAGGAGTCTGAATCCCTGGCCAGGATTACCACACAACCAATTAGGAGTGTGTACCATACCATTGCCTTAGGCCAGACACATACTCGCATACACACAAACACACATGCTAATTCTTGGCCAGTGCATTGCAAGTGTGCAGTATGCATTCTTGTGTTACCGTGGTAGTTAAGGAACTCTAATATACCTGAAAAAGCTCACAGTTAGCACTGTTAATCTTTTTTTTCTAGTAACATCCCCTTTTAAAACACAACCTTTGCATCTCCCACATATCTAGTACACCATTAGGGGTTGTTCACACATAACGCGTGACCTAGCGCTCAGGAATGGTTTAAAAAAAGTGTAGCGCAGAGCGTGAGGGTTGTTCTTTTGAGACGGAAATAGCAGCTCTCCTCAAGCTCTTTTTTTTAAGAAACAGGTTGTGAAATTGGCTTAAAGAAATGTATTTAATTCAGGCTATCCGGACAGCCACTAAGAGTGCCGCCTCTGTCAAATAAAACAGTTGCCATGACAACTTGCTACTGTAAACAAAAGCTTGCATCGCTTGCCCCGCCTCCGGGGTCTTCTAATTGGTCCACTGTTTTTGAACTGACATTGATGAGCGGCGCTGTGTGTAAAAGTTAAAATCCTTTTAATTTGACACAGTGTCTACACGCTGCGCTCATGTGCAAGATGCTGTAAAAGACGTGAGCGTAACGGTCATATACGTCTGTCTAGGGCGTGTTTACATAGAAAAGCAATGGAAAAGTAGTGCATTGGAATGGAAAAGCACGTTCTGTGTGAACGGCCCCTTAAGGTGATGATACATGGGGCAACTTTTTGAGCAATGATGCCGTCAACGGGAAACCAGGTGAGACACAGGGCCCACGACCAATCTTAAGTATGGGAATGGGAAAGTTCCTTAGCAACATCGCTCTGCAACATTGTCCGGCAACATTTCTCAAAAAGTTGCCCCGTGTATCATCACCTTTAGAGTACTGTTAGGCCCTGTTTACACCTGATATTAAGATGCGTTTTGGTCAATCGGATCACATGCTAAATGCTAAATACAGGTGTAAATGGGGTCTAAAATGTTTTGAACTTGTCCACTTTCGACCACTTCCAGAGGTAGTCAAAAACACAGTCGACCGGATTGCTTTTGTAGTGTAAACGCTCATGTGGTCGAATGTGCTCGGACAACCACAAACAAACGCCTACTGTCCGCCTACTGACCTAATGTGTAAACATTATGGGAAGCATGCTAGCTAGCCTTTATTCTGCAGATTCTCTAGTACCCCTTTTGCCACCCCTTGGGGTCGCACTAACCTACAATCTATAAAGCATTACATCACCAAAGTGTGGACTTAAAGTTGAACAATGTGTATTGGGCTGCATTTAGGACAGAGCCGTAGAGTTTGTTTAGGGCCTTACTTTGAGTCATGTACTTTGGTCTTCTCCAAACTGAAGAAACGTTGTATGCTCACAATGTCTTCTCATCATTCTTTAATCCCCCATTGAAGAAGACTTGTTGGCGTGGTGCAGGCCATTCTTGGCAAGCCTGTTTTGTTGGCCAGTACAAGGATGTCAGCATGTTTCTTTCCTTCTGGTTTAAATATGGCAAGGAATGGAGAGGCAACCTACTGTATCCATTATTCAAAGACACATTATTGAGAAGGAACACTGGCCCTGGAGTTTAAGCAGGTGTTTTAGACGTCTTGTTCTTGCTGTTCTAGAACACATGTACCATTCAGGGTCCGTTTTAAGGTGGGTTGCATCAGAAGGACGTTGGCTAGGTTGGTAACATGGAAAATTTTGTTCACACTTTGGATTGTGAGAGTGCAAATTTCCATTGGGCCTGAACGCTAGTGAGTTTCAAAAATGCTGTGGTTCTTTTGCTTCCCTGGACCTTGTACGGCTGCTTTTTAAGAAAAGAGAAAAAAAAGGAAACGTGTAAAAATTGTAAGACGATGTCATCACTGAGGAGAAGTGGAGTGTTCTGTGACATGGTCATTGATCTCCAGGGGCTTGGCTGGAATTACAGAAATGCAGAGAGGATGTGATCCATAGAAAGGAGTGCAATGTGGAGGCCTACTTACACAAACACGTCCATATGGACCGTAAAATAGTAGATGAGATAATCAAAATGGATCTAACTGTGTGTGGATGGGGTTTTGTCATTATATCAGAAGTTTTTGCTTTATTTATTCCAGTTCTGGTTTGTGACTTTTTTTGTGCCAAAACGTAATGCATAGGCAGCATTTTAAGACATAATAGAAACATTTTACACTTTACCTTTTTTAAAATCATACATTATTGATTGTACTCAATTTTGACTCTATTCCATGGTTGATTGGCCTTTTGATTTTTTTTTTGTAACATTTATTTAATTTTATTGTGTGTGTGTGTGTGTGTGTGTGTGTGTGTGTGTGTGTGTGTGTATGTGTGTATATATATATATATATATATATATATATATATATATATATATATATATATATATATATATATATATATATATATATATATATATATATATATATATATATATATATATATATAATATTTTTATTTTTATTTTTTTTGTATTTTGTCTGGTTGTACCTGCCCTGTTTGATGTTTCATGCTGTCAAATTAATTAATCGCGTTCATGTTTACATAATATATGTGTGTGTACTGTGTATAATTATTATATATAAATACACACGTGCATGTATGTATATATTTAATACAAATTAGATATATTTATTTATAAAATATTTATATATAATATAAATGTTTTATATTGTATATATATGTATGTGTATACATGCAAGTATTTCTTAAATGTATACATGAATGAGTATATTTTTATATATATACATAATAACTATACACAGTACACACACATATTATGTAAACACAAACTTTTATTTTGGATGCGATAAATCGATTTAACAGCACTATTTGTAACAGATTAAATTTTTTTTACTGTATTTTACTTTACACCATTTTACCTTTTTGTTTTTTTATTTGATGTATTATTATTATTTATTTTTACATTTTAATGTAATTCAGTTGTACCTGTTTGATGTTTTATTGCATTTTTTTTTACTTTTGTATTTTATTTTTGCTTTTATTGTATTTAATTTTTATTGTATTCAGCACTTTGGCATACTCTTTCTAAATAAATTGCATTGCTATTGTCATTATCTTGACATTCATAGTGAAACCATTGTAATAAAAAAGCTATTTTAATTACTTTTTAAATGCTTAATGTATATTTTGCATGCAACCCTGTTACCACATTATTATATCCCATTACAAAAAACAACAAAACAAAAAAAAACACCCAGGAATGTGTGGCTTTGTTTCAAAACCTAGCGAACTGCCTACATAAGACACCATGACCGCTCCTGACACAAAGTCTGTTCCAAATATTAACAACATTACTTTAAGCCAAATTCTATGAAAGCACTTTGCAAAAAAAAAGTAATCCCAGAATGCATTGCAATAAGCTCAGTTAAAAGAGTCGGGTGAGTTGATTTTTAAATAAGAATGTTGCAATTATAATGCAATTATATTTTACTCAATAAGCATGTGTGCTATACATTAGCTGTTAGTTTAGCAACATACATTACTAAAACCAAACACTATCAAAATCAATTGAATTGAGTCTCCTGTGCATTTCACATAAAGACTCATAGGATTACTGCCAATGCAGAGCATCCAAATCTGTCACTTTTGAGGTTCCATAACAGAGGCAAATGCTTATGTAGCAAGTAGCCAGGCAGCTCACTAGCTTTTGGACCAGAGCCTGTGTATGTGTGCTTGGATTTTCTTTATTCTTTTCCCTCCTTTTCTCTCCCACAATCTCTTTGACATCAGTTGCTCTCTTGTTCTCAGTGTGTGAGGCAGATGAAAATGTGGGGCACTCACTCTGTTCCTCACGCATATACATACATACACACACACACACACACACACACACACACACACACACACACACACACACACACACACACCCCATCTGGGTCTCGCATTCCAGCGGGTGAAACTGAAAGGGAGGTTACACACTCGACTGACAGCGGGCCTGTCCTCTTAAATGTGCCCTTACTCTCTCTCACACACACACACACACATTCCCTAGCAGTGTGGGTCGGCTGACAGCGGCACAGCCATCTGTCGGATCAGCAGTGGTTTCTGTGTGCATGTCGCTACATGGTTCCGCTTCCCTGTGGACAGATAAATCCCAGCACTTGTGTTTTTCTTCCTAGAATCACCAGACTTTTTCTGATTAAGCACCGTAAATATGTTTGCTTAGTTGCCTTTTATTAGACATTGCCTTTTATTAGGCATTACTAAAATAACTTTAGTACCATTTATTTTGTTTTTTATTTAGCTGATGATATAGTGATATAGCCTATAATAATGAGACTAAATGGAGAAGTATACTGCTTTTCTGTTTTTTCTCTCGATGAAAAGACACTACGACTCAGTGTTTTAAAAGAAATATCAACAGATTTAATTATTTCTCTCCAAATTATCTGAGCAATGAATCTACATGAATTTGTATAGGTCTTTAATTTTACTGTAAATCAACAATTGTCCTTTTATGTCTGATTTTGTCACCAAAGAAATATTAAGTAACTTGGAAAGTCAAAGTTTGGACATTTTTACTAAATCAAAACATTGTTAATACATTTGCAAATAAAATGTGCTTATAAAATGGTGTTTGTTGTCTTAAATACAACTATATATATTTTTAGTCCAATTCCAGCCTGCAATCTCATCCCTATGGACTACAGTGAAAGCCTGTGGTGTTTAGTTTCACCACAGAAGCGCTCTAAAAACAAACCTGTATTAGACAGAGAAAGAGAGACAGAGAGAACAATATTAGAATAAAATTGATTTTAGAGTTCAAATGCAGTGATGCTAATGAAAATTACCTGGGGTTTTTTTGTGTTTTTTTTTTGATTGAATTTATTTTAATTTATGCTGGATCATTTTAGAGAGAAAAAGTTCATGTTGGTCAGTGCAGGGTTTATTAATATCATCAATCTACTGAATTTTAATTACAATGTTTATTTGTAATCATACTTCATTATGTCTCTACGTCTCTCTTTTTCAGTATAACTTCAATGACCTGAGTGGCTCGGTGTCTCTGGCCTGGGTTGGAGACGGCACAGGGGTGAGTCGAATTTGACTAATTATCTACATAGGAATACAGCATCATAGTATGAAAAGTAATATCATCGGTGGCATTGGTAATATCAACGTGCACTAAACCAATCAGAGTCTCATCTCCCATTCCCTTTAAAATCCAGTTGCGCTTCCACCATGGCGGATTCGTTATTTACATGGCGGTATTTGCGAGCGGAAAGACCCGCCTATAGGCTCATATTACTAACACAAAAAATACTGCGCCATTGACTTTAGACCAGGTTTTTGTTGGTCAATGGCACACTCGTTTTCAGTTGTCTCAAAATAGCAACGCACCAACAATGCACCTGAACACACCTCATTTTCAGACCAGCATGCCCATGGGCGAACAGATGGGCGCGAGTGCATTTGCTATTTAAACAATGTGGCGCTGGATGTGAAAATGATAACTGCGTTGGGCTGAAACTAGCAAAAAACACTTGCGTCACACCTGGCGTCACATTGCGCCGGGTGCATGGTAGGGCCCTTTAGGTTACAAAAGATTTATATTTCAAATAAATGCTTCTCTTTTTAACGTTCTTTTCAAAGAATTCTGTAAAAATATATCACAGTTTTCACAAAAATACTAAGCAGCACAACTGTTTTCAAAATTGACAATAATAAGAAATGTTTTTGAGCACCAAATCAAGAATGATTTCTGAAGGATCATGTGACACTGGGGACTGGGGTATTCAGATTTGAATAAATTACAATGAAAAATATTTTAAAATAGAAAACGGTTGTTTAAAATTGTAATAACATTTTAAAATGTTATTGTGTATACTGTATTTATTTTTTTAATCAAATAAACGCAGCCTTGGTGAGCATAAGATACTACTTTCAATTTTTTTTAAAAAACATCTATATCCTATAATGCAAGGACTTTATAATATAGTGTGACATGAAAAATGGTATTTTGAGGAAAAATGCCTCACCAAATGTTATAATGTCACATCAGATGATGTTTCTTGTAATTAAGTCAATCTGTGGCCAAATTAAAGTCATTTACTATCCTTATAATAAACCCACCACAACATAGCAGCAGTATTTTTAATGCGCCACTAACAACAAAATTTTGAAAAGTCATTATATTTTTGTGTGAACGGCATCAAACCATTTGACAAAAAATGAAAATTGGGCTTGAAAAACTGCCACCATAAAATTACTGACTTGCTGATGTCCTATAAAAATGTCATCTGATCTTTCTCATTGAATACAAAATCCAAGTTGAACACGTGAACACAGGGAAAAAAAATTACAAATCGCATAATATTCAGGCCCTGGTTAAAATGTCCAGCTACTTTGGGATTTGAATCAATAACCTTTGATTTATCCTTATCCTTCTAATCCACTATGTTACTACCACTATGTTTACTAACCAGCAGCCGATCAAAAAAATTTGTAATTGTCCGTTTTACCCAAGTTTTTTTATCCACTAAGCCGTTGTGTGGTCGGCTCCATGATCTAACTCGCAGGAATGTGGCTCCTCACACATCAATGTGAAACGAGAACGAGTGAATTACAGCTTCAGTGGCTGAAAGAGTCTTCAGAGCCTGGCTTGACAAGACCTCAAACCGTCATTTAGGGCCAACAACACTGGGAGCTGAATCCGTCTCTAACTGAACCAAAGTGCAGCTGTAAAACATGTACAAGCTGTAATTACTCCTCCAGCACAGCCTTCACCCAACAACAACAACACTTGAATACATTTCTGTTAACTCTCTGCAAACATTTTCAAAGAGTGGCGTCTTTTGAGACACCTTTTCTACTTTTGAGGTGTCTTTGTTAGCACCATTCTGGTAATTGCTTATTGCACCTTTAACAAATATTCTAATTGTCTAGCTTTTCTTCAGGCACATAAAGGAATTCCCACAAATCTTTCTTTTGTAAGAAGAAACAAGAAACATGAATCTTATAAACTAATTAACCTTTAGTTTACTTTTTCATTGTAGAATGCCTATGATTAAAAAAGAAAACTGTGTAGTATAGGATGAGTCATTCATATTTTTTTTGGGATGCACAATATATCAGCCACCATATTGGTATCAGCTGATATGTTTATTTTTAATGTTATCGGTATCGGCCCGATATAAAAATGTGGCCGATATATTAAAGCCGAGACATTTCAGATGCGCACTGTTTGCCATGATGGTTTTGAAATGCTTAAAATATGATTGGAATCACTTTGAAAAGGAAAATACAGTTATGTGCAGCACAAGTCTGTCATATAGACTACATAAAATTATAATAAGAACATTATAATTGTGTGCTTGGGATGTGTCAATTTTACGTTGTAAAGAGGTTTTTTTAATCAGGCACTCAAAATTATATAAAAATTTGAATTATTTTAGATTTATCTGCCAATATATCAGATATCGGTTTTCAAATATTAAGTATTATCGTATTATATAAATTATTAATATAATTTTTTTCTGTAGATCCCAGTTTGAAAACCTCTCCCATAGCATATATAGAAACCCTGAAAGCTAACATTCATGAACTAAATTCACAAAACTCGCCTTTGATGGGTTGTTTAATATAAACGGTTCATCAAAAATGTTTGTCTTTTTAATCTTTCATTCAAATATTATAAATTACTCTGCCTCTGAAACTACTTTCCTTTTTTAGCTGATATCACCTAGGCTGTGTGGACTATTGGTGAATGTTAATTATGGATTTATTCTCAGGAAATGTGTCGCATATTATGAAAGTAAAATGGATTGCAAATACCATTTCATGTTGACTTAAGGGTTAGACAGAAGTTAAATGAGAACAAGGCACTGACCAATCAAAATCTTTTCTGCAAGCAGCAAGTGCCTGATCTTGAGTGATAGCTGGATAAATTAAGTGTGAAGGGTGAGATTGTGGCTGTTCTCAAGTCCAGGCATGTGTCCCGCAGTATCTCGGCCAAGCTTGAGTTTAAATCTCTTCACTGAACGCTTCACTGCACTGCGAGTTTCTGAGCGACTCTGAGTCTTTCACATCTACATGCTGTAATATTCTCTGTGTCCCTCTTCTGTGCAGGTACTACTGGTGCTGACTACATTCCAGGTTCCTCTTTTTATCATGCGGTTTGGTCAGTCCAGACTGTACAGAAGGTAAGAATGTCTTTTAGGACAGTGTCCAAGCTCTTGCTAGAAGAATTGAGTTTTTAAAAAAAACAACTAATAGATATTACAAAGTCAGGCAAATTATATATTAACAAACCCCTCTGTAAAAACCTCCAGAATATAGATAGAAATGAAACTGTAATCTTTGGTGCTGCCGAAGTGGAGATTTCTGACTCTGTGTATGAGAGAGTATTCAATTTTATAAAACATACTTTAAAGATTTGTATTGTATTCAAATATACTGACACAAATAGATAAAGAATAGATAAATGTGCATTTTCCACTAGTCTGAAACAGCATGTCAAATAGCCTAAAATCTAAAAATGTGTCTTTTTGTCTCAAAAGCTTGCCTTAATAACGTGATTTATAGAGTGTAATGAATCCTTCCTCTTCCAGTGTTGCGTTTGCTCAATGTAAATGTTGCCTGTATACATTTGGTTGGGTTTTTTTTTGTTTAGCTGTGTCACATGATCCATAACTCCCTCTTATCTCTTCTGGGTCAGTGAAGACTATGGAAAGACATTCCAGGACATCACTGACCTCATTAACAACACCTTCATACAGACAGAGTTTGGCATCGCAATCGGTCCTGAAAATTCTGGGAAGGTGAATATTTACTTCTCTGCTGTAATATTGAACTGTTCTGAAAGGAATATTACAGGTTATTTTCAATGGAATATATTTTTAAAATGTATTCAAATAGTAAACAGCTATTTTGAATTATAGTAATATTTCACATTTGTTGTTTTTACTGTGTTTTCGTTCAAATATATGCAGCCTTGATGAGACTTCTTTCAAAAACATGTATTTCTTTTTAATGTTTTGTGCTTTAACAAAAATTCAAGATTCATGTTTTTGCTTTTAAATGCTTCTCTTTCCATAATAAGTGCATTTACTGAACTTACTTACAAATGCATTGAAATTATTATCTCTTATAAACATGTACGATTGAAAAAAAGCTTCCTTCAATAACTTCTATAATTATTGAACAATAAATTCAGTGATCACTGAATAATTAATAATTTTTTATTAATTACTGAACAGGATCATGATCTGTCCCACAGGTGATCCTCACAGGTGATCTAACCGAGGGGAAAGTCACCAAAATTTTCCGTTCAGTTGATTTCGGGAACAGCTTTGTGACCTCGGAGCTTCCCTTCCATCCATTAATGCAGATCACATACAACCCCAGAGACAGCAACATACTCGTGGTCTACAGCATCAATGTAAGACCATAGACATTTCCTTCCTGTTTTGTGCAAAAGAACGTGCACTAACGCTGTTTTCTTCTTGTTTCAGTATGACTTATGGCTGTCCGAGGACTTCGGGGGCAATTGGAGGAAGATCCATGAGACTGTTTGTCTTGTGAAATGGTATCACTATGCAGTACATAAATTAATCGGTAACAATGGTCCATTGTAGCCAGTATTTTATCTACTGACAATGTTTGGGCCATATTGCAGCTTATTCTGGTCCACCATTTAAAGGACTAAAGTTTGCTTTTATGCTATATTTAGTGGCAGGTAAATATGAAATTTGATATAACTCTGGATGCCTCAGAAATAAACTTAATATATAAAGTTAATATATCTCCAAAATTACTTAACAGGGCAAATTAGTGTGTGAGCGCAATTCCAAAAAAGCGCTGATGGGAGTGGAAAGTTCTGCCTGTGATCTCTTTAAGACACTTTTTTTGGGCCGGTAAATAATGGCACAAATGCCAGTAAATTGACTAGCACAAACCTTAGTAAATCACCTTGCATGATTCATTGAAATACTCTTCTCTCATAAATTTTGCGTCTGAAAGGGAAACTCCTACAAATGCATATGCAATGAGGTCAGCCGCAAAAATAACTCTGTCCACACCTTTTCAATGCTAATTTTTCACTGCGTGTCTTTGGTAAGTCCTGACAGTAGTTTTTTTAACACCAAAAGAGGGTTTGCACTGCTGCAAACTGTTGGTAAATCTGGCCCTTAATGTCATGAGTACAACTTTGCTTCCCATTTGATGAAAAGCTGTGCATCGATCCTGACTGCCAGAAATAGTACAGAGCTAAATAGTCATTTTAGACCATGCAGCTTTGAGAAAGATCTTGACATTTTTGTGTGCAATTTGCAAGAGTTATTCATCCAAAGTCTTTTTTTGTTCTTCATTGTGATTGGTCATTGTGTGTCCAAGTGCTGAAAGGTTCTCATGTAACAATTTTATGTGGGTTTGAATCTCATCGCTGCCTAGAGCTAATTTAGATTTAATTGTTTTAATAAGTGTTCATTTCTCATGATTGTCAAATAAAGCTAAATCTGTTGCAATTACATTTTTGTAATGTGTGCATTGGTTTGAGGTTAGGATTGTCACACAAGAACATATTAACTTCAGTCTGTTTATCTTTGTATCAGATTGGAGCTTTTTTCATGGCCCAGAATTATTTACTTTTTCACTCAAAAACAAAATCCCTTAGGCGGAATGTTTGAGGTTTTGTTTTCATTACCCAAAGCACCATAAAATGCATTATAAAGAAATTTTCATTTTGCATGAACTATTCCTTTGAGGTTTACAATCCTAACTCTCATAAATATGGTCTCACTTGAATTTTTACACTGGAGAAACTGAGGCCGTTGGATAGATCTGAAGTAGCAGTCCTTTATAGGAATGGTGTGCAGTGGTGAATTCGGTATGAATGGATGGAAATTTCTGATTGTATCCTGTTTGTTTGACATTTCAGGGGAATTGATGACACCATTTACTTAACTACAAATCCCAATGGATCCTGCAGTGAGTGACTTTGTTAAAGCCCCATCGTTTGAATAATGCTGCAAATGGATAGATATTTCCTGCTTATTGTTTCTCATTTTTGAATCTCTCTCTCTCTCTCTCTCTCTCTCTCTCTCTCAGGTGACCGGGGAACCTTGGAATTGAGAAAATCATTAGACTATGGCAGAACATTTAAAACTATTGGAAGCAGGATTTATTCCTTCGGCTTGGGTGGAAGCTTTGTTTTTGCCTCAGTCATGACCAACTCGGTGAGCTCTCATAAAATCTTAATGTATCATCCTTAGAGTTGGGTATCATTTGAATTTTAATGATTCCAATTCCAATTCCGATTCTTATCGACTCCTAATTCCGATTCCAATAAGGTAAAAAAAAGCCTCAGATATCATTCACATTCATTCTAAGTCTTATTGCAAAACATTTCATTGTGGCTGAATACCATGAACAAAAATCAACAGGCTAAAGAACACTCACACAAGGAACTTTTGCCTATGGTTTAAAAATACCATAGCAAAAACAACTAGCCTAACTAATATAAATTTCAAGCATTATTAAAGACAAGTTAACACTACAATTGTACAAATAAATACAATTGAACAAAGATACGATTAAATAAACAGTGTTTTAAGTTTTTCAGATATTCAGGTACAGAAACCGTAATCAAATGTAGATATACATTACAAATATATTTACAAAAGTTATTCTGTCTAGAACAGCGAGTACATTTTGATCAATGTCTATCATATAGATGGAATCAAGAAAATCTGCTGTCACTTTAAGAGCTGCATTTTTACATATTTTTGTGTGTATATGTCTGTTTGTGTGCTGTGCAAAAAGACGAGAAAGAGAACTCAGTTCATTATTGCGCACTATTTACTATGAGAAGCCGTTCTGTGGTTTAAAATCACATTAAAATGCGCACACAGGAACCGATAAGTGGAATCGGAATGCACACTTTTTATCGAATCACTGGTTCTGGGAAAAATGGAACCAGTTCTCAATACACAAAACCATGTGTTCTGCCCACTTGGATAACTTTTTTAGACCTCAAAAATGCTTCCTTTTGACAAAAATCACTGCATTACACTACTGTTCAAAAGTTTGGTTCTGGTCAGATTCAAAAAGAAATCTCACCAAGGCAGCATTTATTTGATCAAAAAACTGTAATATTGTGAAATATGATTACAATTTAATATACCTGTTTTCTATTTTAATATATTTGAAATGTATTAAAGCTGCCCAAGTGGGCAGTCTGAAGTGCGCTGTCTGTGTAGGCAGTATATAGGCATCTGATTAGAGCTGTAGTGTGTTGTGTGAGGTTGAAATCACATACAGATGTCAAAAACATTTCTGTTCTTTTGCAGGGTTCCACACGCATGATTCATGTCTCAGTAGATCAGGGGGAGACATGGGACATGGCTCAGCTTCCCACCGTCGGCCATGAACAGTTCTACTCCATTCTAGCCGCAAACGATGATATGGTCTTCATGCACGTAGATGAACCTGGAGGTGAAGCGAATGGTTTATTGTTCAGCAAAATAAATCTCCAATATATTAAAAAATAATGTTGAATAATCTTTATCAAGATATGGATTGTTACTTTGACTTGAGGTTTGGATCAGTGTTATTTTAGTATTGTTTATATGCTATTATAGTATTTATTAGTATTTTGAATTAGATTTATTTAATATTTTGAGTTTTCATTTTCATTTTAGTTTTTTTTTTAGATTTTTTTTATACTTCTGTCATTTTTATTCTTATTTTCTTATTATAAAATCTTATTTTATTTCAGTTAGTTACTAATCTCATTTTTCTTTTTTTTCTTCTTTTTTTTTATATCTAATTCAGCTTTTTTTTTTGGTTTTAGTTAACACTGGTTTGGATTTTGCATATGTTTTAAAGTAAAACCTTAAAAATTAGAAAATATGACAAAAAGATGACTGTTCATACATAAATTTTCTGCGCTGTGCCCATAATTTCATATATTCTAGCCAATTTTCACAGTTTTCTTTTTTTTAATTTTTTTTTTTAATGTAATACACATTTATAGCGCTATACTTTGTGTTATGTTACCTTGGCAGTAAATGACAAAAAAGGAATTATGGGTGTTTCTAATACAATGGCTGAAGGACTGATGGCAAATTTCACACCTTTCTCTCTTCTGACTGCTGTAATCAATCTCTCAATATTCTTTTGCTCTTTTGGAAAGTTGTAGAAATGCTATCACAGATTTTACTAAAATTATATTTGCTGTGATCTCCCATTCACCGCTATAGAAGTTTACCCATGACAACGTCCACTTCTGAGAACCCCGGAAATCTGAAAAGGGTCCGTTATTTGAATGTGTGAATTGTAAACATGACATTAGAACCTGGGTACTAACAATTATTTTTTACTCCATCAGACTCAGGTGTTGGTACCATATATGTGTCTGATGACCGAG
Source organism: Rhinogobio ventralis (assembly GCA_039654625.1). Lineage (NCBI taxonomy): Eukaryota > Metazoa > Chordata > Actinopteri > Cypriniformes > Gobionidae > Rhinogobio > Rhinogobio ventralis. Next base: position 6,702,881 of record CM077213.1, read on the forward strand.
GCACAGTGTTTTCCAAGTCTCTGGATCGCCATTTGTATACCACTACAGGCGGAGACACTGACTTCACCAACATCACCTCTCTGAGGGGCGTATATATGACCAGTGTGCTTGCCGTGGGTAAGGCTGTGACTGTAATCCTAAAAACACATTTATTAAAAATCTCATATTTGCTGATGTGTATCTTTCCGCTTTAGATGGCTCTGTGCAGACAATGATCACATTTAATCAAGGTGGAGGGTGGCGACCTCTGCAGAAGCCCTGGAACGGAGTGTGTGACTCCACAACCGAACACCCAGACAAAGTGAGAGCCACACATAAACAGTACAGCCACAATCGGAACTTTTATATTAGACATAAATCATGGAAAACTGTAGTAGAGCCAGTAATCAGAAGGTTTCTGGTTTGTTCCTTTTAAAAAACAACTAGTAAGCAATCATCATTATGTCCTTGAGCAAGGGAGATTTGCTATGGAATATGTTCATGTCCCTATTAAGGTCACCAAAAGAAGTCTTGGTCATGTGCCGATAATTACAGGCTGGCGTATTGCATTTGTTTTGTGTAAACATTAAGGACAAAAGCGCAAAACTAGCAAATATTTGGTCTCTTTGACCATAAAAGGATAGATTGAAAATATAACTCATGTCCAGCATTTATTGCATCAGCGGAGCTTAAATAGTAAATTTCTAAGTGCTTTCTCTGAGCTAAAACACTTGACATTGTGAAACCGCAATAATTTTAAGTCGCCTCTTCTGTTGTGGCATGTTAATGATTTAACTTAATATTCAAATCATATGCAAAACTTATGACATAATATTCATTTTGATCCTGAGAATAAGCACTCTAATCACAGTGTGTGTGATTTCATGTTAATATCATATGCGTCTCTGTCTTCTGCAGTGTAGTCTGCATATTCACGCATCCTACAGCATCTCTATGAAACTGAACGTGCCCATGCAGCCCCTCTCAGAGCTCAATGCTGTGGGACTCATCCTGGCACATGGTGATTACTGCCCACATTCTCCATCACATCTTTCTACAAGGCAGAACTGACTCACATTCAGTGTAAACCTTTTGTATAACCACTTTCACCGGCCTCTTATATGTGGCTAATTAATTAATTAATTAATTAATTAATTAATTAATTAATGTATTTATTTTATTATTTTGTTTAATTTTATTTTATGCTTTAGCCACTGGCTTATACAAAAAAAATTACTGTGATTCTAGTATAGCCATTCACCCAAACCCCATCATTTTTAATTGAGCTGCAGAACTAAAGTAAATTAGTAATAATTAATTATATATATATATTAGGATTATTTTACTGTTATGTCTTATATTTGTGAGTTTTAAAAGACCTTTACACTGTCACGCTGCATTTCTCTGACTCACGTCTCTTTTCCATCTGCTCTTTCATCAGGGAGTGTGGGAGGCGCAGTTTCTGTGCTTTCTCCAGACGTGTACGTGTCGGATGACGGGGGTTACACGTGGTTTCAGGCATTAAAAGGCCCCCATCACTACGCCATACTGGATTCAGGAGGACTGCTGGTAGCGGTGGAGCACAACCCCTCACACCCCATATCACAGATCAAGTGAGCTTTCTGTCTAACATTAATGTATGTTTATATATATACATGCATACATAAACACTGCCATTCAAAAGTAAGATCGGTAAGATTTTTTATGTTATTAAAAGAAGTCTCATATGGTCACAAAGGCAGCATTTATTTGATTTAAAAAAAACTGTAATATTGTGAAATATTACATTTTAACATTACTGTTAACATAAAATATAATTTATTCCTGTGATGCAAGACTGAATTTTCAGCATCTTTACTAATATGCAGAAATCATTCTAATATGATGATTTGCTGCTCAAGAATCATTTACTATTATTATTATTAGTGTTGAAAACAGTTTGTCATTTCTTGAATAGATGAATAGAAAGTAATAAAAACAGTATTTATCTGAAATGGAAAGCTTTTGTAAAATACTTTTTTTTTGGGAAAGGAATTAATACTTTTATTCACCTAGGATGCAGTCAATTTATCAAAAGTGACTGTAAAGACATAATGTTACAAAAGATTCTTTTCAACATTGTAATAATAAAAATAATAAAATAATAAAATAGAGTAATCATTACTGGATTAATGATGCTGAAAATTAAGCGTTGCCATCACAGGAATAAATGATTTAAATATATTTTAAAATGTATTCTCAATATTACAGTTTTTTTGGTTTTTGTTTTACCAAACAAATAATGTACTTTTTTACATAATTTTTTTTTCTTTTTTCACTAGATTTTCAACTGATGAAGGTCAGTGTTGGCATGTGTATAATTTCACAGATGACCCAATATACTTCACTGGCCTGGCATCAGAACCTGGTGCCCGCTCCATGAACGTCAGCCTGTGGGGCTACAGAGAAACCGTCCTGAATCAGTACTGGGTTTCTGTGACTGTCGACTTCAGGCAGTTGCTCTCTAGAGACTGTGAGTGGCCTATTATTTCTAAAAAGCGCTTTATAAACTACTATACAAATATACAGAATCCCATCTTTGACCAGCATACAGTTGTTTTCAGAATTATTGGCACCCCTGGTAAATATGATCAAAGATAATAAATAATGTAAAAAATAATGTTGGTGCTTCTTCTCTTCAGTTCCCACTCATTTTCTATAGGGTTCAGGTCAGGGGACTGGGATGGTCATGGCAGAAGCTTCATTTTGTGTTCAGTGACACATTTGTGTGTTGATTTTGATATTTGTTTTGGATCATTGTTCTGATGGAATATCCAACCACAGCCCATTATAAGATTTCTAGCAGAGGCCATCAGGTTTTGATTTTTTTTATCTGTTGGTATTTGCTAGAATCCATTATACCATGTATCTGAACAAGATGTCCAGGACCTCCAGCAAAAAAATAGGCCCACAACATTAAAGATCCAGCTGTATTTTTACCCGTGGACATGGAGTGCTTTTTATTCCTGTTTGCACCAAACCCATCTGGTGGATTTGCTGCCAAAAAGCTCTTTTTTTTTTTGTTTCATCTGACCACAGAACCAGATCCTGTCTAAAAGCTTCAGTCGTGTCTGACAACTGAATATGCTGGAGTTTGTTTGTGGATGAGCAAGATGTATGTATGTATGTATGTATGTATGTATGTATATGTGTATATATATATATATATATATATATACACACACTCACCTAAAGGATTATTAGGAACACCTGTTCATGGCAGTTGCTTCAATGCATTTAGGGGTGTGGTCCTGGTCAAGACAATCTCCTGAACGCCAAACTGAATGTCAGAATGGGAAAGAAAGGTGATTTGAGCGTGGCATGGTTGTTGGTGCCAGACGGGCCGGTCTGAGTATTTCACAATCTGCTCAGTTACTGAGATTTTCACGCACAACCATTTCTAGAGTTTACAAAGAATGGTGTGAAAAGGGAAAAACATCCAGTATGCGGCAGTCCTGTGGGCGAAAATGCCTTGGTGATGCTAGAGGTCAGAGGAGAATGGGCCGACTGATTGAAGCTGATAAAGAGCAACTTTGACTGAAATAACCACTCGTTACAACCGAGGTATGCAGCAAAGCATTTGTGAAGCCACAACACGCACAACCTTGAGGCGGATGGGCTACAACAGCAGAAGACCCCACCGGGTACCACTCATCTCCAATACAAATAGGAAAAAGAGGCTACAATTTGCACATGCTCACCAAAATTGGACAGTTGAAGACTGGAAAAATGTTGCCTGGTCTGATGAGTCTCGATTTCTGTTGAGACATTCAGATTGTAGAGTCAGAATTTGGCGTAAACAGAATGAGAACATGGATCCATCATGCCTTGTTACCACTGTGCAGGCTGGTGGTGGTGGTGGTGTAATGGTGTGGGGGATGTTTTCTTGGCACACTTTAGGCCCCTTATTGCCAATTGGGCATTGTTTAAATGCCACGGCCTACCTGAGCATTGTTTCTGACCATGTCCATCCCTTTATGACCACATTGTACCCATCCTCTGATGGCTACTTCCAGCAGGATAATGCACCATGTCAATATTTATTTATTTATTTATTTATTTATTTATTTTTATTTTTTTTATTTTTTTTTAGGCTTTCTGACCCCAAGATTCTCCATCTGTGATCCTTGGAGAGTCTTTGGCCACTCAAACTTTCCTCCTCACCGTGCATTAACACAGTATAGGCACACATCCTCTTTCAGGCAGATTTGTAACATCTTTAGTTGATTGGAACTTCTTAATTATTGCCCTGATGGTGGAAATGGGAATTTTCAATGCTTTAGCTCTTTTCCTACAGCCACTTTCTATTTTGGGAAGCTCAACAATCTTTTGCTGCACATCAGAACTATATTCTTTGGCTTTACTCATTGTGATGAATGATTAAGGGAATTTGGCCTATGTGTTTCCTCATATTCATACTCCTGTGAAACAGGACGTCATAGCTAGACAATTTCATGTTCCTAGTCACCCTGGTGTGCTAAAAAATGTAAATATTAATGGGAATATACTTCAGAGATATTTTACTCCTAAACAATTCTAGGGGTGCCAATAATTGTGGCCAACGTGTTTTGGAGAAAAGCATTTATTTCATAATGTGATTTTCCCCTGACTTTCAATTCTTTTACTCCAATGAAAGGTTCGATTTTTGCAAATTTTTGGAATGATAGATCAAAAGGATAAACAATGCAGATTTATTTTTACAGCCATCTTTGATCATATTTACCAGGGGTGCCAATCATTCTGACCACAACTGTAGTATGCATACTTCTATTAGCACTCTAAAATGTGTAAACATTGCCCTGAAATGACCAAATAATCATCTTGCAGGCCAGAATATTGACTACATAGAGTGGCTCGCTCACTCGAGCAATAATAGCAACCCCACTGACGGATGCATACTGGGATACAAGGAAAGGTTTTTACGTTTGCGAAAGGACTCAGTCTGTTGGAACGGCCGGGATTACATGGTGACCAAGGAGCCAACAACATGTGCCTGCACCCTAACTGACTTTCAGTGGTACAAACACATACAAGCTTATCAAATATACCCAAAGTACATTCAGTCATTTATACTATTCATGATATGCATTCAGTCTGTGATTCCGATCCTTGTTGTTCTTTTCCTGCAGTGACTTTGGGTTCTACCATGCGGAAAACAGCTCTGTGTGTGTGGAGCAGCCTGACCTTATTGGCCATTCACTGGAGTTCTGCCTGCACGGACGCAAAGAGCAGCTTCAGACCAGCGGGTAACAAATCACTCTCTGTTTCCAAATTCACAGGAGTTGTACTGAAGTGTTCAGCAGGTGTAAGGTGTTTTTTTATACGTATATTGCTGTCCTAGATAATGTATGAGCCTGAGTGATATAATATAATTGGTGAATGCTTTTGTCAAAGAGTTATTTAAATGCTGCATGTCTTGAAACTTTTAGTCAAACATATCCCAAAATGTTAACTTTGTATGACCGTAGTTATCGGAAAATTCCCGGGGACCACTGTGAAGGAGGAATAATTCCAGAACGAAAAGAGATCGATCTGAGTAAGAAATGTGTCAGTAACTTGCTGAGGTCAGAGCTACCGGTAGGTTTTTATTTTATTAACCGAATGCACATTATACCTTTTACATGTATATGTATATGTATATGTAATTTGAAAGGAGTTTCAAATTTGTTTGATCAGAAATATAGTAAAAAGATATTTGTGAAATATTTTAAATAACAGTTTTTCTAACAGTTATTTAATGATGTTGTTGTTATTGTTATTGTTGTTGTTGTTATTATTATTATGTTATTTATTCCTGTGAAGCAAAGCTGAATTTTCAGCATCATTACTCCAGTCTTCAGTGTCACATGATCCTTCAGAAATCATTCTAATATACTGATTTGCTGCTCAAGAAACATTTATCATCAATGTTGATAACAGTTGTGCTGCTTAATTTTTGTGAAACTGCTAATGCATTTTTGATGCAATATTCTTCAAATATTTTTATGAATAGAAATGTAATGAAATAGAAAAAATGGTGTGTCTGTATATATACACCGATCAGCCATAACATTATGACAGGTGAAGTGAGTAACACTGATTATCTCCTCATCACGGCACCTGTTAGTGGGTGGGATATATTAGGCAGCAAGTGAACATTTTGTCCTCAAAGTTGATGTGTTAGAAGCAGGAAAAATGGGCAAGCATAAGGATTTGAGGGTTTGACAAGGGCCAAATTGTGATGGCTAGACGACTGGGTCAGAGCATCTCCAAAACTGCAGCTCTTGTGGGGTGTTCCCGGTCTGCAGTGGTCAGTATCTAACAAAAGTGGTCAAAGGAATGCTGGTGCTGATAGAAAGGTGTCAGAATACACAGTGCATCACAGTTTGTTGCGTATGGGGCTGCATAGCCGCAGACCAGTCAGGGTGCCCATGCTGACCCCTGTCCACCGCCGAAAGCACCAGTAGTGGGCACATGAATATCAGAACTGGACCACAGAGCAATGGAAGAAGGTGGCCTGGTCTGATGAATCACGTTTTCTTTTACATCACGTGGATGGCCGGGTGCGTGTGCGTCGCTTACCTGGAGAACACATGGCACCAGGATGCACTATGGGAAGAAGGCAAGACGGCAGAGGCAGTGTGATGCTTTGGCCAATGTTCTGCTGGGAAACCTTGGGTCCTGCCTTCCAATACAATATTAGGAAGGTGGTCATAATGTTATGCCTGATCGGTGTATATACACCATGAAACTGAGAATTTTGTTATGCTTGTTTAAAAAACGGCACAAAAAAATCTTTCCCATTATGCATTTCTCAGACAGAGGAACATTCATTCAATTCAGCTCCTATAATCGCTGTGGTCATCGCTGTTCTGTTGATCAGTGCCGTTGCTGGGGTTATTTTCATCAAAAAATATGTCTGTGGAGGAAGGTTTGTGCCCCCATTTTCCTAAACATCACACACAGCAGTACATGAACAGTTTACATTTTAATTCTGTTTGTAAATTATTATTATTAATTATTTAAATTATTATGTCAATTTATATTATTGAATTAATTGCTGTTTTTTGTGTTGTTATTATTTATATGAATGTTGTATCGTGCAGTACATATGAGCAATGTCTTTTTTGATTTCTTATGCAGCATTTACCATTTTGTTCATATATACAGTATCTGTGTCACAGTCCTGTTTGATGTGTTCGGTAGGTTCCTGGTGCACAGGTACTCTGTATTACAGCAGCACGCTGAAGCTAACGGTATCGATGGTGTGGATGACCTAGACACACTGGAGGTTGGCAAGACGCAATATCATGATGATTCAGATGAGGTACATACTTCACCTTACTGCTAAAGACATGATGTTTCATTTCAATAGTCATTGAATTAATCCTGTCATTGTTTTTTTGACATCTGTAGGACCTTCTAGAGTGACAGACTCATGGATCATCATAAGACTGTATCAAATTCTGAGAGAGAAACCACAATGCCTACCCTTTCCATGACCCTCTGTGTGTGTGTATCTGCGTTCCAGCACCTACCAGATAATGACACATATTCTGCCTAATCAATTTGTTTCTGGCTAGTTGGGTACAAATATTCAGCGTTCAGCCCAGCAAGATTTGACTACAAGGACAGGAACAGAGAAAAACATGCATTTTCCCAAAAAAAGCTTTCTGATCCACTGCTGAAAGAGAGAGGATTTGATGTGATTTTGTTGCCATACATTTCAAATGTATGTGAGTTGACACGCATACAACAGATACACCGGCACGAGCTTGAAGCGTGTTTATGTAAGTGTTTATTTTTCATTGCTGGTTTCCTGCATCAGGTATTTAACGTCGCCAAAGGATATTCAGCTTTGTTCTTTATTTTGCTTATTTGAAGTCTCCTTGAAGAAGTCTGTTGTTTTTTTGTTTTTTTTATCCAGTGTAAAAATAGAAGTATCTTCGGAAAATAGCCTGCTCATTAATTGTGTGAGCAAATTTAGATGAAAGTGTATAACGGTAATATTGAGACCATTGACGTACATTGAGACTTGTTTCTTAGACTTTATTATACTAACACCTTACAGTTTGGATCTTTGAGAAACTAGTTTAGCCAAACTTTAGTCATTCTATAAATCAAATCTCACTTTGCCGTCTGTCTGGTTCCCTGCCATTGCTGTTTGCTTAGATATACTTTGCACTTTGCATATTCTTCTATGCATGACTAATGATACATTTTTTTGTTTCAGTATTACCAATGCTATTCTCTGTTTGGTACAGAGTCATCTGATGCAAGAAAAGATTTGAGATACGGCACATTGCGTGGTTTTCAATAATCTTAATACATAATGGGTCATAGAGAATAATTAAGTGCATTCAAAATAATAGTCTGATTCCTCGTTGCTAATTCAGCAATAGTTTATTCAATAACAAGACAAAATGTTTAATGTTATCTATGACATTAAATGTTTAAATGTTTTTTTTTTTTTCAGAACAGCAACTCATCCTTCATTGGGATGTTGACAATATCTAATTAGCAGCCTAATCAAATATGAAAATGTATATTTTTGGACTTTATTGACTGTCAACTCATAAATAAGCTAATTTGTAGTCTGTAAGCTGATTAAGATTTGAGTGCTTTTTCTTTCTTTTTTTTTTTTGCACAGGTAATAAAATAGATACCTCAGGGGTTATAGATGACAGTGGACCACACATTTCATTGATGGGTTTGCATGTTAAAAGACAAGTCCTCAAGTTTGAGATGAACATGGCTTTTCTTGAGTCAAAGTGTAAAATGCTGTACCATTAAATGTGACTGCCAAGAACAATAAAAATAAATCTTTTTGAAGTCCACGTTTATTAACTTGAATCAAACGGGTTCTAGACCCTGTTGCACTAAGGTGAACTGAATTCACAAAGACTTTAAAAGGTGGGGAGGTTTTTTGGGTCTCTTATTAAAATGTATATTATTATTAAAATTATTTTTTCATAAACTTTCTTGAAGTTGGATATTGTACATCCTGTAGCCTAATGTTTCCTACTTTGCCTTGTACTGAGAAACTTGTCACTAGAACAAGGTCAATAAACAGCAGTTGGCTAATGTCATTCAGCACAGCATTTGTATTTTCAATCATGTCAATAGAACGAGAGCTGCAAATATTTCAGGTGCAGAATAAAATCTCACATGAAAAATATTTAACATTGACAAAGAACACCACTATTCCATAATATTTTTCCTACTTATTTTATGTAAGTATTTAATAAAATAACCTAAAGTCTCAAAACAATGATTTTTGCAAAATACATAACATTATAATAATAGCTTAAGTTTGCTACAGAAAAGTATAATAGCTAGGTTTTATAATGGCAAAGAGAGGGAAAGCCAAATAAAATCATGAAATCAAAAAACGCATGTACTGTATATCATGTGGGACTAAAGCTGATAAATACCTAAAAACTACATTTTCTAATGGATCTTTCATTTAATCAATTTAGAAATTCAAATGATAATCTAATTAGTTTAATCTAGTTAAAATGGGGGGGGGGGTTCTAAAAAAAAAAAAAATTTAATTGTTTTACTTAACTTTAATTATTTTTTGTTTGTTTGTTTTTTATGTCGCCTACTGGCTGTACATAAAAAAAAATCATTTTGTTTATTCATTTATAATGCGCAGAGTCACTTTGTTATTCGTTATTTAGTTCTGTATTCATCTTTCCCGTTGCCTAATTCACAGCTCTTCATCTGTCAGAGGTATGCAGGGGTTGTGAGGGGGCGTGGCCTTTGTGTCGTAGGAGGGGCGTTTGAGCTACATCGCGGTTTTTTTCCTAATGCGCCATTTTGGCTCCTGAGCGAGACGCGTCGTGTGATTGGGCTCCAGGCGCCGCTATCGGAGCCAATCAGAGGTGCATCGGGCGGCGGCGAAGACGGTGAGTGAGCGCGGCTGTTGGGAGGGGACGGGACTCGGTCGGTTAGCTGGGGATTGGTGTGTGACGGACCAACCAAATGACTAAAATCATTATAAACAGGAATAGTGTGGATTGTGTATGTCAAGGTCCACTCAGTGGACGGCATGCACGTGTATGTCTTTAATTACGTGGTTAAAACGATAGACAATGTCGAGGAATGGTTTTATTTTCGTTGTTTTTCCGTTAAGCAGCACTGGCGTTTCATATAGGCCCAGTTTTGCGTCGGCCTTTGTTATATATTTTCTGACTTTCGCACTGTCTAAAATGTCTATTTGAGCCAGTAGGTTGATGTATTGGTTTTAATAAACCAAAAGACGTGTTTCATAGTGTTAGTATTTGTTTGGCTTTAATCGTTGGTTTGGCCTTGCTCGTGCATGAGAACACGGAGAGCGATGTGCTAACCTAGCGCCAGCAATGTTAGACAAAGAGAAACAAGCCATCATATTTTTTTTAACTCGATATAAACACTGCAATATTGAGTAGTCTTATTTAAAATGTGCTGTTTAACGGAGAAAGAGTTTGGTTTGTGAGACACTTGCGTCTGTGACGATACAAAGACTCGACGGGTGAAACTGATACATTTAATGGTAATAAAAACTAGCACCAAAACAAAAACACAAAGTGTTTTTCTGTGTACTTTTAGTTAATCGTTTTCTCGTCGTTTCCTATGTTATTTATCTTACTGTAGTAAATCTACAAGGTCAACAACAATATGCTTGTAATGTCATTCAGCATAGCACGTGAATAGGATAAGATTTGCATATATTTTATGTGCAGAATAAAATCTGATTATAAACATATTTTTCTTTTGCTTCTCGGTTTAAAAAGAATGAAGACATAATATCAAATAGAAAAAATATGAAACATGTTTTTCATTAACAGAAAACAGTGTCCCATTCCTTTTCTCTTCTCAAATTTAATACTCCTATTTTTTAAGCATGCAAAAACCTCAAGACACTAAGCAAAACGAAATTATATTGAGTGATGAATATCACTATAATAACCACAACTAAGGTTCTTACAGAAAGTTATAATATCTAGGTGTTTTTTATGCATGTTTCATATTTCTCAAGAAGAGTAAGAATAATCATAAAAGTGATTCTGTCTTAAACCCTCTTTTAAAAATGTACTGTGTTTACCATGATACAGTTGTGGTATCAAATGGTATTACTTTGATATACACCTTGATACTATTTGTGTACCATTTATTTTTATATATTACTCCAAAGTACTTAACCAATTTGTGCTAATCTAAAAAACAGTACACAATACTATAACAATACTTTTTATTTTCTAGTAAACAATAAATATGCAAAGGTAACAATACAGGGAATTGTAATGCTGTAATACCAGAAGTTACAAAAATACTTTTTTAATTTCCAATAATTTTTGCCGGTGTTAAGTAAAAAAACAACTCGCATAAATACATTTAGAATCTGCTCACTAATATCATAAACAGAGATGATACTTTAAAGAGCTGACTTGATACTAAAATGATGGATGTTGTAAATCAGCAATTCAGTGAAGCATTATCTTTTAAGCTTCTTTCATTAGATGCATGTGCTGTTGCATAAGAGATCAGATTTATGCAACAACATGTTGTTGCTATTTTTCAGACTTAAGTTCCATTTTGATCTCATCGCTCATAACCCACAGAAGTCAGACAGCAAACATGGAGCAATACACCACCACCACGACAACTAGTGGAGAGCAGATAGTGGTGCAGACCAGCGGTGGGCAGATCCAACAACAGGTAATGTGTGAAATTTACAGATTGCAGCAAAAATGCATAGACTAGTATATGTAGTAATAAAGCATACCAGTGTGGTATATTTCGTGAGTTTTTACTAATCTCTGAGAGTCACGTTAGTCAGAATGTAGTATGGTGACGGTCCCTTATCTCTGGCCCAGGGCACAGTGACTGCGGTGCAGTTGCAGACTGAGCCTCAGGTAGGCCAGACTGCAGCCCAGCAGGTTCTTCAGGTAGTGGCTGGCTGTCTGAGCCCCTCTGCTGTCTCCACATCTCCATGCATGCCATTTCAACTCTCATTGCCTCTGATCTGAGTCTGAGAGCGGTTTGCTAGTATTGCATTGTAATAATGACAAATGCAATGTTAAGATATAAAATATCTGTGACCTGTGCTTTTTGCATCTGTCTCAGTTTAAGTTTATCACTCACTATGATTTAAAACATTTTCAGTGTCCAAAAAACACCCACATGCATGAGTTTTTAGCATGCTTTGTTTTGCAGACTGCATTATAAAGTCTCCAGTAAGTACAGAACAGCTGCACCACCAACTTTTTACATTTTCGGGCATTCACATGCACTGCATTTTCTTGCATGCATCTGTGATTCAATGTATATCATAATGAAACAGCTTTTACAAACTGAAATATTTCATATTCATAATACCTATAATGTATGGAAGCCCATTTCTGCCACATTAGAGAGAAAAATTCCAGAATTATTCTCAGAATTATTACAAAAAGTCATCCTTATAAGATGAAAAGTGAAAACTATGACCTTTGAAAAGGGGAAATTATGATGTCAATTGATTTAAAATTATGAGAGTAAAAAGTTATAATTATGACATAAAAAGTAGAAATTGACATACTAAGTCATAATTATGAGATTATTATGAAATTATGATTTAAAAAATCTAAGTGAAATTATAAGATGATAAATTATGACGTACTAAATCTCTCAAAATTATGATGTAAAAAGCCGAAATTATGACATTTAGAATTTATTTATGACATTTAGACTGTCATTATTTTGATTTAGTGGGTCATAGTTAAGATTTACCAGAGCATGATTTTTTTTCTTATGTGGTGGCATTGGGCTTCCATATTAATGCAATTCTGTCTTAAGCTCAGAGGTAAATTATCTTAAAGTTGACATAAAACTTTTTTTTTTTTTGCATGCACTTTCTTCTAAGGTCCAAGGGCAGCCTCTTATGGTACAAGTCAGCGGGGGTCAGCTCATCACTTCCTCTGGGCAGCCCATAATGGTTCAGGCCATGACAGGAGGACAAGGTCAAACCATCATGCAAGTACCAGTATCTGGTACACAGGGGCTGCAGCAGGTGGGTGGAGCTCTTTTTACACGCAACTAGTTAAAAATGTAACATTTTCACCAACTTAATTAATTTCTCTATTTATTTTAATACTTAAGTAATGCTGTATAGCAGTGGTTCTCAACCAGTTGATATTGATTGATTTAAAATAAGACAAAACATCAACTTTTGTCTTTGAAGAACAAGGATTCCCACAGTCTTGGGAAACCTGGATAAATGAGGAAGCCTTATTTTAACTTTATGGGCATTTTTATAATGCATATACATTTATGACAAGCTCTAAAATATTTTATCAGGTAGAAATTGTGAGTAAAGAATTAAAAACAAAAAATCTTCAAGAAAAAAAGAAAATTCATGCAGTCTACAAAAATGGTTGTGTACATGGAGTCAAAAAGGTTTAGAGCCAAAGAAATATAATGTTCCATGATATATTGGGGATGTAATTGTAATGAAATTACTAAATTTGGCACAGATTCAGTTGGTACAACCCAGTCAGATCCAGCTTCCTGGTGGACAGACTTTACAGTTACAGGGTCAGCAGGGACAGACCCAACAGATCATCATTCAACAGCCACAGACGGCAGTCACTGCAGGACAGAACCAGGTATCCTACGATATTTTCCAGGTTTGCTAACTTCATTTTGACACACATTTGAACAAATATAAAGGTGTACCTGCTAGAAGTGACTCTCTTGCAGTTAAATACACATTATTAATAAAGTTCATGTTAAATAAACACTCATCCTTTGTGTATTTTAGGGTCAGCAGCAGATCACTGTACAGGGTCAGCAGGTGGCTCAAACCGCTGAAGGACAGACCATCGTTTACCAGCCTGTTAATGCGGATGGGACCATCCTGCAGCAGGGTAACACTGCTACTCCACTGCAAAACTAACCCATAAACATAAACTTTTAAGCAGTTAAAAGTTAGTTAAGTGAGTCATACTTTCAATAGACACTTCATACAATATGCATTGAATGCATTTCTTTTTCCCCCGTCCAGGAATGATCACCATTCCAGCTTCATCTTTGGCAGGAGCTCAGTTAGTCTCAGCTGGATCCAACACAAACACCACTAACACCGGTCAGGGCACAGTGACGGTCACTCTTCCCATGGCGGGAAACATGGTCAATGCTGGAGGAATGGTCATGGTGAGCATTTCTGGTCACTTTGATCTATACGAAGGGAATTTTTGCTATATAGATGATCTATTTAGGTCATATTTCCTAACATTTGTGTTTGTTTATAATTGAATCAGATGGTCCCAGGGGGTGGCGGGTCGGTTCCCACCATGCAGCGCATTCCTCTTCCTGGAGCAGAGATGCTGGAGGAGGAACCTCTGTACGTCAACGCTAAACAGTATCACCGGATTCTCAAAAGGAGACAAGCCCGTGCCAAACTAGAGGCTGAGGGAAAAATACCCAAAGAGAGAAGAGTATGTATAATTTTACTGCAAAAACTAATGCTTTATCTGCAGTGACCAATATAATATATATGACTCATTATATACATTTAATTTATTTTGCAATGTGATTGTTCTTTTATACTCATTTTGATTTAACCATCGCATCCTCTGATCTTTTTATCATCATAAGAACAGCAAAGTAGTTCTGATTATTTATTTTATTTACTTTATTAATTATAATTTTATTTATTAAAAAATAACATTTGGCATATACACATATTACAATATATAATTTATTTTCTTTAAATATATTTTCATTTGCCCTTTTTTTGCCTTTACAAGCTTTACGTAAGCATTTATAGCTATACAATGTGGTATTAGTATTAATATTGCGTATTATTAACTATTATATATAGGGGTATTCATAAAATTCATTACGGTGCAGTACTAAACTTCTGCAGTTAATTCAGCCTGAACTGCTTAACCTACAGATTCAGTTTTTAACTTTGTTTTATTATTGCAGAATTTGGTTTGATTGGTCTTCTTTCATGCATTTATTCACATATTGAAGTGTGATTCGCAATTATCTTTGTCATTAGGAACTGCAAAGCAGCTCTGATTATTAATTTTCTGTATTTTATTAATAATTTAATTGACTTTACTAAAAAATATGAATAATATTTGACAGGTTCCTGTTCAACACAGCATGTATGCGAATATTCCTGTACCGTGACCATCTATTCAATATGTCTTCTTTACCATCCCCTTCCAGAAATACCTGCACGAGTCCCGTCATCGTCACGCCATGGCCAGGAAGCGTGGAGACGGTGGACGCTTCTTTTCTCCGAAGGAAAAAGAAGAAATGGCCATGCAGGCTCTTAAGGTGAGCGAGGGGCTTGAGCTCAGCTCACATTGGCCAGCCACCTCTGCCCCGCCTCTGGGGTAAACTATCCAATCCCAGCCCGTGTCCCATCCAAGAGACTGAACTCACTATATACACCTAATTTAACTTAGATCATCCATACGCTGCGGCTCTGTGCCTGAGCTACCTCATGCGTCTGTGACATATTCATGTCCGAACTGTCTCTGTCTGTGAGTTTATTGTCATTTCCAACTAGTTAAACTGAACATGTATACTAAGATCTTAGTATATATGTTCTATAGTATGAGTAAATACAATGTACAACTTAGTGCCCATGTTTGTAACTGCTATGCTTCCTTGCAGCGTTTTTAATTCCTTTAATAATTTTATTATTTAGCTGCACATCTTAGTGTGCAGCCTAAAGATATAATGTTTGAGCTCTGCTAATTGGAAACGGCTTCTTTCTAAAAGCTTCAGCTGTAAACATGGGTGATTAGCGCATTTTACCCTGTCAATGTTAAAGGTTTCTTGTCTTAAATGTTTAACTGCTACTTTAAAGGGAAATCTTCAACCTTGACATCTTTGTTCTGTCTGCATTTCTGCCGTTTGTCCTTCCATGCTGTAAACTGCTTGTGAAACTCACTGGATGCTAAGATGTATTAAGCTGTGTTTATTTGTCCTTTTACCATCTTACTGATATGAATAGCCATTCAAAATGATCTGTTTTCATTTGTGATGTATGGCTTGGCTTGCACCTTTCAACGCTCTTCTGTCTTTGCCCTGAGCTGTGGCTTTGTTATTACTTTTGCCATTTTATATTTCTTACAGCGGGCTGTATGTGGGCTCTTGTTTGCATTTACATTGCAGTTATGTTTGTTACTTGATGATATATGCCCTTTTTATGCAAATAAACCATTGTTCTTGATTTATACTTTGTTAGTATTGCCTTGCAGTTTTTTCCCCCCATGTTAATTATTCAGTTTCTATTGTGCAAAGGATTGCATATAAAATGTAATATATTTTTCGGCTCATTAATTGATGAATAAATCTCATAGATGGTTTGAAATGTAGTTGAGTCAGTCACTAATATTTTGTATATATCAGACAATTTGATCACTAGCAGAAAATTCTCATGGTACCAACAGGTAAGAGTTCACTCAACACCAGTCATCCCCCAATAGAATGTCATGTTAATGAAATTTTCATCATCTTTATTTATCTTCCTTTTCCAGAAATCTGAGCAGGATCAAGCTGAAGAGGACACAGTGGGCCAGATGATTCAGGTGGCATAACTACCCTTTCCTCCACGTTTTAGTCAGTCCTTTATACTCGTTTAAAAATAATGAGACCCTCTTCATTTCAACAAATTTTTTTTGACTTCCCTGAAGCCTTGTTTATACATTGCTTAATTTCCATTCTCGTATTGACTGAGCAATTGTTTTAGTTATTCAATACTGCCAGGTAGAACATGGAGATATTGGAAATTTTGAGTTTTTAAACCTTGAGTTTTTAAGGCTGTATTTATGAGGAAAGACTTTTTGCCTTTTAGGGTCAAATGTATATTCATAATTTGTATAGGTATTTCATTCCACTCCATTTCTTTATTTAATTAAAATGTAACATAAGACATAAGAATCACAATAATGTGAATTGCAGTTTAATTTTTTTCTATGGGACGTGCTACTGGTTGTTTTTAAGTTTACTGGATCAGACTGTGAAATGTTACGATTTTCTATGCACTTGCGCTTTTAGTTGATCCACCAACCATTTGTACATCCACCCGCACTGAAACATCTCCCTTTATTGAAAACCGTCAGTTATCTCTTTGTATTTTCTACTGAAGTCTTCCTCTTATGAAAATAAAGGTTGACATTCTGTACATGGAAGAGCATTTTAAGATGAGAATATGGAAAGCGCATGGATCTGATCTCCCCAACACTAGGGTGTGCTACAATGGAGCTAATCAGATTAAAAGGACTACAGCAGATTAATTGTTTACAGCAGAGTGTGTTATATAACTGAATTGGTCCTTGCTGTTATTTTGGTGGCCTCATATTAGCATATGAAGAGTGAGCCATTTAATTGAATAGTTTGGAACAATTGGTAATTTTTTTTTCAAATGAAAGGGCTTTTGCCTTGAGAATACTTCAAAGAACACACAACATGTCCTCAATGCAATGCAAAACAAGTCATCAGAATACAAAGTAGATGATAATAGCCGTATGTTTTACCATAATCATTAGCCAAAAGGCAGGATTTCTCGACCCACACCAGCTGCTAACACATTTTATGGCACCTTTGGTAGGAAATTAAGATATTACTTAACAAAAAGAAAATATTGATGAAGTCTGTATAAAACACACAGGGTTAGTTCATCAAAAAATGAATATTCTGTCATAATTTACTCACCCTCATGTTATTCCCAATCTGTATGACTTTAATTATTTCATGGAACATAAAAGGTGATAAAAAAAATGACAAAAGCTCCACAGAAAAAAGACAATCATATAGGTTTTGAACAACGTGATGGTGAGTAAATGACAGAATTGTCATTATTGGGTGATCTGTCCCTTTAAAAATACATTCATACATAAGCAACCTCCATGCATTTCCAAATATCTTTTTCTTGTCAGTCTTTGGCAGTGAGTTAACATTCATCCCGCTTAGCATTTGGGCATGGTCCCCCTTGACATCAGGCACCAGGAGTCAGATGGCCACACATCTGCCCAAAAGTTCAATGCCAATTCCCATTTGAATTGATTCAAAAGATTCCAGTGAATGTTTCTCATTCCCGTGTGAAAACAACACTAATCCCTCTGCAGCACTTGGCTACGCTTTGGAAGAAGGGTAGGATGATTATGTCTAAAACGCTGCTCCATAAAGTTTGCAACCATCCGGTGTTTATCAAGACAACCTGCACACATGGTGTAAAGAACCTGAAACAGAGTAAAAAGTGGAAGCTTAGCATTTCTCTTAATTGAAAATAAATAAGTCTAATAAAATGTCTACTTACTCCTGGTAACACATTAACCCATCAATTCTTTATAAGGTTTGTGTTTAGCATGTTTCATATACACAGGAAATTATGCTGGAGATTTTGGCATGAAAGACCAAATGCAATCTTTTTTGTTGCATTTCCATAATATTCAGTGCTCCATAATGTGCATTCCTGTGCTAGCAATGGCAAGGTCATGGGTTTGATCCTAAGGTAAAGCAAAATAAGTCGGTTTGGTTAAAAGCATGTAATCTGCTCGTACCAGATGTGAATGAAGCTGAGAATGGCAAAAACTATCCCAGCAATGAGGGACACTGGAACAGCCAGAAGAACCGTGAGGATACGGTAAAACCAGACCCTGGACACTTCGAAAAGAGCGTGACTCCAGATCCACACCCGATCTCCACTGTGCACCGACACCGGCTCTGCTATCACATCCTCAAAACTAATCTGTCGAAAGAGAACATTTAGTCAAGTAGAATCTTTTGTTCGCCCTAAATATGTTGATTTAATAATAGTCAGGTCACCTGACAGCCATCTTGGAAAATGTCCCCTGTTTTAATTCATTTTAGTCATTCAAATACAGTACATTTTACACAAACAGGGAAAGAAGCTGGCTAAACTAATAAGCTACGCTAATAGTTTACTAACATAGCCTACATTAAATCCCAATAAATCATGATTTAGGTTTGATTGTATATTTTAGACATGATTCTCCATTTAAATATATGAATAGCTTCTGAAAAGGGAAAGACAAAGCTGGCTAAGCTAACACTGGCTATGCTAATCTTTCACTAATATAAATCAGTAAAATCATAAATTAGTCAAAAATCATGATTTAGTTTCAGACATTATTCTAAGTTTAAATATGAATTTAGGTTCTACATGAATAGGGATAAAGCTAGGTTAATATTGGCTACGCTAATTTTCACTAACAATATGACAACAATGGTAATAAATAATACATTTAGCTTTTATAGCTAGGCTAATGTGCGACATAAATGTTCTATAACAAATGAGGTCAGCTAAGCTAATTGGCTGTTTTAAATGAAAGGTGGGACTTCTGCTGTCTTCGCGTGCTATCAGAAATTTCCTACTTCCCACTTCTGAAGTCGTGATTACGAACTTATCGCATTCAAATTTTGACTTGAGAGGGCGTTCATGTCCATTTTTTTTTTTTTTTTTTAACTAATTAGCTAGCATTTACAATAATTCCTATAGCACTTGAAGGCAGCATTCAAACAGTTCCGGAGTGTAGCCTATATTTATTTCTCTATTTCTGTTTGTGGTACTACACAGTATTTGGTATGTATTTTAACCTCTTCAAGTATTTTAAATTGAATACTGCAATCAGCAATTTATTATTAGCAATGGTTCATAACATAAATAATGCTACAGTAGCCCTAAAACTACTGCAAGTCTTTAGTAACATTAGCTGTGTAATTAGTCTGGTCATCTCATTCAAGAAGCGGTTGCTATTATTGTCCACATCATTGAAGATATTCACACATGTTCTTCTAATCCATCTCCTGCTACCAGCTGTGGCTGTCTACAATGTCAAGACAATGTTCTTTACTTTGGATCAGAGTAGATTCAGTAAATTCAATCTAATTTAGCCTAATTTAACTACCATAATGTTATTAAATGCAAAGGTTTTAAGAATAGGGCCTATGAGTGATCAAAACATGTATTTTATTTAAGGAGAATGACTTGAGATAAAAGGCTTGCTTTCTGGAGAAAAAAAAAATCAATATAAGGCAAGAAAAATATCAGTCAATGGGGTAAAACATTTATCTTTTGAAGTTTTCCCTTTTGAATGATTTATTTTATAATTTCGTATTTATTCTTGTTTTAAGAATAAACTTAGTGAATTTTGATAAATGTAACTAAATTTCTTAAGTCTTGTTTTGACTTAAGAATGTTTAGATATTTGTACTGGAAAACAAGATTTGATGGCTTGGAGATTTTGAGACTGTAGTCTAAACGCTCACTATCCATAGTGGTTTGTCATGATTTCACCAAGTAGGCCTAGTATTAGTATCTTCCTGGTCCAAAGCTCCACCGCAGTCTCTGTCACCATCAAAAGTGATATTCTATAGACTCAATAGTGCTACAATAAAATATTTTGTAGTCCGATGAAGTGATTACCTTAAGACACTCATTTATCTGTCTTGGGTCCCGTTCATTGATCAGAGGCCTGGTGTCACTCTGTGTAGAGATCAAATCTTCTTCTTCCTCTTCCTCCAAGACGGTTTCCAGCTGCGTCTTCCACGTCTGTTGTCCCTCGTCGTCCTCTCCATCCCCTGCATCCCTCAGGTCGATCTCATTTTCTCTTGCGTCCGTACTCTGCATCATGGTGCCCGTCATCAATATGAAGTTTGTAAGGTCATAAAGCGGGTCATCAACAGCATCAAAACACGCATAAACTGTTTCACACACTCTCACATACACTGTGAATGGAGAGCCGAAGTCTTGAAGCTGAAACGGGGATATGGGATATATTAGGAAAGTGACCGTGCCCTAGCAGGCATTCCCAAACAGGCCCCAATGGGAAGATGCCAGCCCCCACTGATACATCTGCTATAAATACCCCATTAGTAACTGGTCAAAGGCAGACCGCTGGTTGGTAAGTTTAGAAGAGCTCTTAAAAGAACCTGCGGGTCAAGAACGGAATGACATTTAATAGAATGGGAAGCATTGATTGGGATTGAGTTAGATCAGCGTGTAGAACTGCGCTTGTAAATTTGGTCCAATGATTATAAATATTAAACATTATTTGTGAACGAGTACGTGGCTTTTAGCATATGTCTGATAGCTTTGGGGCCGTCCATATACTAAAAGTTGCCAAAATGAACTTTTAGCAGATATGAATTCGAAAAGACTTCCTCTTCCAGAAAAAAGGAGCAAAAATATTTTTATATTTATTATATAACAAAATATATTTTATTTTATTATTAACAAAATATATACCAAATTTTGAAGTTAGTATTTGATAGAACCAGGGTTATTATAGTAAACTAACACTAAAACCATAAAAAAAGTTTTTGTCACTTGTAATATAATAAACATTAACTGAAATAAAATATAAAAAATTAAAGTATTAATAAAAACTTAAAGCCACAATATGTAATTTTTTGCCGCTAGAGGACGCTTATTCAAAACAAAGGCGTAGCTTTTATTATACCACAGATGAGCGCTTCCGCTTCTTCCGGTCATGCGTATGTGGGGTAATGCAGCGCTGTTTTATCATATTAGATACATTTGAGTGTGCTGAAAGTTATGTTATAATACTACTCTGTGCGGCGGCTACTATGAGACACTTGTTGCACACTGCAGTAAGCTAGATCGAAATTATGGTTTCCATGGTTTCTACAAAATAAAACCGGAAATCGAAGGTAATGTGGGTATGATGTCATTGATAGGCGACACACAGACACGGTCCGTGTTCTGGTTAAAATGGCTTATTTCTCTGGATTGAAATATTCTTAGAAACATTTTGGATAATGTAAGTACACCAGTCAACAAAATTGTTCTAGTGGGTTTTGGATATTTTAATCCAAAAATATTGTGCCTTTAATAGTATCACAAAATAACACTGGACAGAACTAGCAATATCCAATAAGAAAACTGCTTTTTGCCATTTAATGTTCACACACACAATGTTGTGTTTTCATGTTTTATGGGGACTTTACATAGACATAATGATTTTTATACCGTACAAACTCTATATTCTGTCCCCTTACACTAAACCTACCCATCACAGAACGTTCTGCATTTTTACATTTTCAAAAAAAATTCATTCTGTATGATATATTAACTTGTTTCCACATGGGGACCTCAATTTAGGTCCCTATGGTGACACAAGTACCCATGGGCCTGAGTGCATTCAGGTTGAAGTGAAGTCCCCACCAGACCAGAGCCATTAGCAGATCATTGGTTTCTATTTATAATCCAACAGCCAGCAGCTAATCTCACAGCAAATGCTAAACGCATAACAATAAATCCTGAAAATGTTCACGCTCACATTAATTCATACTATGTATTCTTGATTTCGTATACATTTGTATTGCTTTTGAGAAAACAGAAATATTTTTGTAGCTAACTTGATTTTTACATTTTTTTGAAGCAATGTGAGTGATGTTGCCTTTGCAAAACTTGCTGCCATGATAGGGTGTTGTGAGTGCTTGCTATGTGGTTTCTAGGGTGATCTGGCTGGTTGCTAGGTGGCTGCTTAGTTCAAAGGTTCCTTTTTGAGTGTATGGGGCACTATAGCTGCCCTTATTTTTTTCACCTGTTTAATCATCCGTTTTTGTCTGTACTATCATGGTCAGATGTCCTCATGGTGTTTCATTCTGGAAAGCTCTCTCTCATATTAATCACCATGGTTGTTTAATCTCACAGTTTGTGGCATTTTCTCCAGTTCACCTTTGCTCGGTTTGGATTGTGAGGTTGGACAATCGCTTTTAAAAGTAAACCGCCCTGGTTTAGTTTGCTTTATCCGTTAAGTCTAATCTGCATTCAAATCTCCCCATTAAAATTACAAAATATGTCCCTAAAAATATGGAGATATAATTACAGGAAACATGGTTTCAAATGATAGAGTGAGAGCTGAACTGATCTAAACGGCACAGAATTCAGCTAAAACTATCTTTTCGCCTGTATAAATATGTTGCTGCACCAATACTGTGTAACAGCTGTCCTCTGACAGATTTATTATGTTCTATAACTCTACGTATTTGGCCTAAGTCACAGGAAAAATGTAGCTTTCATAAACATCAATAGATAGAAATTCAGTATGAGAACAAGAATATAAGAGACTGAGTAGAAATACACTAATGATTTTTTTTATTTTTTTAGGTTTTTGAAATAAGTCTCTTCTGCTCACCAAGGCTGCATTTATTTGATTAAAAATAATATATAAAAAACTGTAATATTGTGAAATATTTTTACAGTTTAAAGGCCTGTTTTCTGTGAAAGCTTGTTTCCTTAACAGATTAAAAATAAAAAGGTAATTGCGACTTTTTATCTCACAATTCTGACTTTTTTTTTTCTCTGAATTTTGAGATATAAACTTAGAATTCCGAGAAAAAAAGTATTTTTTCCCTCAGAATTGGACTTTAACTCGCAATTGCAAGTTTATATCTCACAAGAAAAAGAAGTCAGAATTGTGAGTTATAAAGTCAGTATTGAGAGATATAAACGCAACTGTGAATTTATATCTCGCAATTCTGACTTTTTATCTCGCAATTGGATCTTTATATCATGCAATTCTGAGAAAAAAAAATCTGAATTGTGAGATAAAAAGTCGCAATTACCTTTTTTATTTTTTATTCTGTGGTGGAAACAAGCTTCCATATCAGTGTCACGTGATCCTTCAGAAATCATTCTCTAATATGCTGATTTGCTGCTCAAGAAACATTAATTATTATTATTATTATTATTAATTATTATTAATGGTTATGTTGAAAACCATTGTGCTGCTTCATATTTTTGTGAAAACTGTTAAACACTTTTTTCATGATTCTTAGATGAATAGAAAGAACAGCATTTATTTGCAATATAATCTTTTTAAACACATTAAATGTCTTTACTGTCATTTTAAACAATTTAAAAGAAAAGGTGAAAAAAGTCATTAAAAAAATCTTACTGACCCCAAACTTTTGAATGGTAGTGTATAACGGGTAAATAATATTAAGTTACTGATAGTGATGTGGCTTTTACTTTAGGCCATTGTTGACCCTGTGAAGTAAATTAGCCTGCATGAAGATGTACATCTAAATAAACAATGGCAAGAAAGCAGCTTTATGTACAGTACCATCCTCCTATGAAAACATAGATACAGCTCTTATCCATCACAAAAGATAGCAATGGAACACATTGTTTTGTATAAATAAAGAAAGGGCAAATAAATACACAGTGTGATGTAATGGATGGCTCCATATAGCACACCATTGAAAATAAGAGTAAAGATGGTCCATATTAATCAGCACAATGAGCTGTAAACGCAACATATGCTGCATTGAACTGAATCAGTATCTGTCAAGTGACTAGTGTCTTTATTGAACAAAGAAAAACAATCTGGCTTTGTCACTTCATCATGTGTGATATCTACAATGGAAAAGAAATACAGCAGACAGCCAAGTTCCTCTTTTGCATTATAAATAATAGAAATAAATATGCATATATAAATGGATTCAAAACTAGTTCTTTTTGTCATTTATGTTACTCAATTTTTAAAAAAATTAAAGAAAGAAAAAAAAAGTATTCTCTGTATTACTCAAAAAGTTAATTATTACATATATATTATATCAGTATCTTTCCAAATGAAAACAAGGCCGTGATAGATCATTTTTAACAAATGTTGTATGTGAATTAAATATGGCATCTACCCTGACTGTTTTATTTAAAGGTTGGTTATGCTTGATGACATTAAAAGTTTAGGCAACAAATAAGTAATTTCAGTTTATAATGCCATTCAAACCCTAATCAGCTTTTTGTTTGTAAACATGTGGGCGGAGTCACCACTAGGACACTAGTTGTGATTGGATTAAAGGCATTTGTTGTTCATTGGTTGTCGCCATGTTGCCAGTCAGTGTGGTTGACCTTTTTTAAACCAAACCCTGTTTGCTTTCTGAATGCATGTTCCTGATCTTATTGTCAACCATTTATTTGTCTTTCAACAAAATGCAACTTGCAGATTTGAATGTGAGATTTCAGTCCTTTGTCGGGAAGGGCCAGGTTTTTTAGTGGACAAAATGATTGGAGAAGTGTAGCAAATGTCACCAGAGAGAAGTCTGTTGTTTCACCGGAAGTAAAAATTATAGTAAAAAATATCCTGGCTCTTACAAGCTTTATAATGGCAGTGAATGATACCTTAGATTTTAAAGCCATCCGTCCATCATAAAAGTAATCCACACGGCTCCAGGGGGTTAATAAAGGCCTCCTAAAGTGAAGCCATGCGTTTCTGTAAGAAATATATCCATATTTATAACTTATTTAAAAATAATGACTGGCTTCCGGTAACAGCCGAATGCAGGTCGAGTTCCGTTGGAAAAGTGACCTCTGACCCGATGCATTGGTAATTTCCCAAAACTGATTTTTGTTTACTTTTTAAGAACCTATGATGAGTCATCATAGGTTCTTAAAAAGTAAACAAAAATCAGTTTTTGGAAATTAACAATGCATTAACAGTCCTCATTGAGGGCTTTTTTATTTGCACATGTGCTCCATAATACATTTTACTATTTTAAGTGCAACTGCGAAATAAACACATGCACTGTTGCATGGATGAATCGTTCACAATAGGATCAATAACACTAATTTAGAAATGTTTTATTTCATTATGTCTTTAAAGTAGGGATGCAACGATATGAACATTTTTCCTGATGCGATAACCAATAATTCTTTATATTTGACAGCCGATAACCGATATATTGGCAGATAAATCGAAATAAATCAAAATGTTTATATAATTTTTGAGAGCCTGATTACAAAGTCTCACCATTAAAAGCCATGTCCCAAGCACATAATTATAATGTTCTCATTATAATTTTATGTAGCCTATATGACAAACTTATGCTGCACATGTTGCACTTAACTTGAAGTGATTCCAATCATATTTCAAGCAATTAAAAACCATCATGGCGAACAGTACGCATCTGAAGTGTCTCAGCGGAAGGAAATAATCCATCCATTATATATAGGCTTTAATATATCAGCCAAATTTTCTTATTGGGCCAATAATGGTAACATTAAACATGAACATATATCGGCCGATACCGATATGGTGGTATATATCGTGCATCCCTACTTTAAGCAAAACTGAAAAACGCTAAAACCATAATTTGCAAAGTAATAAAAATGCAAAACAAAAAGATTATGAATTAGAATGTTTTTGAGTAACTCCTCAATGAATATTATTTTAGTTGATCTCTTCTGGTATTTGCCCCGGTATCCTAAAACTAGTCTGTTCCAGCGTGCTCCTCGGTGTAACCATGTGGTAGCTGCATCTAACCCCGTCCCTGTCGCTGCTCCTGTGCAAAAAGTGAAAAAAGTCTTCGTGCCCTGAACGTTCGTGGCCCGACGCCGAGGGCCGCACTGGCCTGCCGGCTGATCGGCAACACAAGAGCATCTTACACAACTCCTCCCTGATCTGACGGTTCAGCAGGCCGTAAAAAAACGGGTTCACCGCAAACGTTGAATACGCCAGCCAGGTGACGGGTCCCTCAGCTTCTTCAGAGGTACTATGGGAGAATCCCAGCGACAGATGCAGGTGGAAAGCAAAGTAAGGCAGCCAGCAGAGCAGGAACTGACCCACGATGATGGCTAAAGTAAGTGCCGCTTTCCCGCCGACCAGTGTTCTCCTTTTCCTGCGACGGACTGGATTTCTGCGGATGCTCGTGCTGGTGGTGATAATTGTGGTCTGGCTGTTGACGGAATCAGACCGAGGCTTCGGATGAGTGGTCGCCATCGTCCAGCTCGGGATCGGCCCTCTTTCCCGGGCAGCTGTGTGAGCGACTTTATAGACATGCCCGTAAACGGCAATAATAATGGCAGCTGGCACGCAAAAGCAAACCGTGCAGAATAAAATTGCAAATACTCGTCGATGTCCACTGTGGCTCCAATGGAGAGAGCAATGGGTTGCGGCAATGGAGCTTCTACTTCCATAACTAGGCCATCCGAAGACGGTAGCAAGTCCTAGCAAAGTAGACGCCACCCAGACGAATCCCATCACGGCTGCGGATAAACAAGGGGTCATTTTAGCCTCATACCTCATGGGATGCACGATGTAGAAGTAGCGTTCGATACTGATCACAGTAACCGTGAATATAGAGGCAGATATGAGAAAGGCATTGAGGAATATGTACAATCTGCATTCGAGTACGGAAAAGATGACGCCGGCGAAGAAGGGCGAGCTGCAGACGATGCCGAGAGGCATGAGGAGGGCGGCGCATAGCAAATCCACGATGCAGAGGTGACACACCAAACTGAATTTACGGAGGTGGGGCACTTTCACTACTACGGCGAGTACTCCGCTATTAGCCAAGAGTGCTACTGCATTAAGTGTCACCATGGCGACGAGTCCCGACATGTCTCGTAAACGAGACTGTGGGTTGGACATGCTCCCTAACTGCATGCTGGGAGCCAGATGCATAGGGTGGCCATGACTCAATGTCTCATTAAGTTCAGTTTCGTTAAGCTCTGCTGCCGGAGGTAATCCAGACACCTCCATTGTTTACAGTGTAACGCACCCAACACACAGCAGAAACGCAGGCTTCTCCATCTTCCACCAGTCAGAAATGGGGACTCATTGGCTGGAGGTCAAAGGTCAGCGCTGTTGAAAGAATAATATCAAACACAAATCAGTATAACTACATTTGAACACATCGACAGCAACAAGTTTACAAATTTAAAGGTTCATTAAAGGGATAGTTCACCCAAAAATGAAAATTACCCTATGATTTACTCACCCTCAAGCCATCCTAGGTGTATATGACATTCTTCTTTCAGACGAATACAATCAGAGTTATATTAAAAAATGTCCAAGCATTATAATGGCAGCCCAAAATTTGAAACCCAAAAAAGTGCATCCACCCATTATAAAAGTACTCCACATGGCTCTAGGGGGTTAATAAAGGCCTTCTGAAGTGAAGCGATGGGTTTGTTTAAGAAAAGTATTCATATTTGACACATTATATAGTAAACTATTTTGCTTCCGGTGGACCGCCTTCCGTATTCAACTTACGGAAAAAGCGTAACTGGCGCGGCAATGACCGGACGTAGCATAAGGGTTTTGAACTGCGAGAGGCATTACACTTTTTTTTTTAAAGTTTTTTTTTTAAGTTTTAAATATGGATATTTTTCTTACACAAACCCATCGCTTCACTTCAGAAGGCCTTTATTAACCCCCCGGAGCCGTGTGGAGTACTTTTATAATGGATGGATGCACTTTTTTGGGCTTCAAATTTTGGGCTGCCATTCACTGCCATTATAATGCTTGGATTAGCCAGGACATTTTTTAATATAACTCAGATTGTATTCGTCTGAAAGAAGAATGTCATATACACCTAGGATGGCTTGAGGGTGAGTAAATTATGGGATAATTTTCATTTTTGGGTGAACTATCCCTTTAAATGATTTTAATGTTTGTCTTTTTACGTTGTTTTTTTTTTTAACTGTATTGACAGTATTTCTGTATTTACTGCATTTCCCTTTGGAAGTCATGCACTTTTTTATTGGGCTCTTGTATTGCTATTTTTTGATTTTCAGCCTGGAGGCATATTACTTGTTGCTCACTTTTGATAATAGGTTAAATGTTCGGTTGTCTCCTTTTATGTCATTGGGCGATAATAAAATAAAATAAAAAGTACCAAAATAATAGAATATATAATAATGTAAAAACTGTACAAATAATAAAACTACAAAGTGCTTTACAAACTGCATAATATATGTGCATACATATACACATATGCAATAAAACACAAATAAAATAAATAGAAAATTAGTTACATAAGTACAACAATACATAAGTAGTAACAATAATAAATGCTTTTTACATTTTTATTTTAAATATGCTGGCTGACCAAAGTTCTTAACTAGTCAAAAGCAAGCTATGATACATTTTTGCTTATGTTTAGGGCCTAAAAATACACTGATCGGCCAAAAAAAAGTCACTGTTTGGATTTAAAAAAGCTTAAGAGTCTATGATTGGATCATTATTGCAGTGATTATTATGTTTCTAGCATGTTATATGTTTGGCAACAGTTCTTCTAACCCTAATTGATGGAGTGTGTAGCTTTTCATTTCTTAAACAACCATGTGGGAAGACA
Organism: Rhinogobio ventralis; assembly: GCA_039654625.1. NCBI lineage: Eukaryota > Metazoa > Chordata > Actinopteri > Cypriniformes > Gobionidae > Rhinogobio > Rhinogobio ventralis. The sequence continues at coordinate 6,731,996 of CM077213.1, forward strand.
CATCATGGCCATATTCCAGGATGACAATGTCAGATTCATCAGCCTCAAATTGTGAAATAATGGTTGGGAAGGAGCATGAAGAATCATTTTCACATATGAATTGGCACCTCTGAGTCCAGACCTTAAAATCATTGAAAGTCTTTGGGATGTGCTGGAGGAGACTTTACAGAGTGCTGACTCTTGTCAATACAGGATCTTGACCAAAAATGAATGCACCTCTTGATGGGAATAAAGGTTGTGATGTTATTTCCATCAATTCCATCCTACATGTTTGTTTAAGAAATGAAAAGCTACACTCCATCATTTAGGTTTAGAAGAACTGCTGCCAAACATATAACATGCTAGAAACATAATATCACAACAATAATGGTCCTACTCTTAAGCATTTGCCTATTTAAATCCAGACAGCAACTTTTTTTTGGGCTGGTCAGTGTATTATGGCTGTACCATGGTACAGTGATGTGTCAGATGTACTGTATAATAGTACTGTATTTATATATTGTACCATGGTATACTTCAACTATGTCAAAGAATACAGTGGTATTATCATTGTAGTGTCCAAAATGGCATCCGTGGCATCATTTACAAAAACAGTCTATACCATAGTACTTTTAGCTAAATTTCTAAATCAGCAGGTTATTAGCGTAACGTGTCCAGTGCATGGTCGTGATTCTTTTTGGACTAAACATTGAGAAAGCTAGAGAGGCTTGATCAGTTGGAATAATTCATGGTGCTCGTGGTGCTCTAACCTTTTGAAGCGGAGCATAATGAGCTCACTTGTTTGTCTGCAGCTGCTGGGGTTTCTCTGGCATTAGCATTAGCGTGAGCTCACTGTCACCTGCACATCATGACAATGCGCTCCGCTCACGCCACAGACGTCACTGTGCATATAGTCACTCTTACACAGCCACAGACATCATCTCACTGATGTCACTTACTGTAGAGTCACTGTAATAACTAGAAAACTCCACATCGCTAGTTATCTATATCACAAACTCTTATGATATAGATGACGTGTGCAATGTAGAGACAAATTTAAGTAAGCCACTTGTTGTAGGCCCCTAAAAAGTAGAAATATTATATATATATAAAAAATAGGGCACAATGTACTGTATAAATATTAAGGAATTTTCCGTATTGTTTTTTTGTTTGTTTTTGCAGGTGTTTTACCTGTATTTTGAATTACACATTGCATTAGGTTGTGTTTTAAAGGTTAACGGAACTTTCCATAAATTACTGAATAATGTCCTGGCAGACAATTACCTGTACATTTCCCGTTTATTTTTTTACAGTGTATATTATTAAAAAGGACAACTTTTGAAATTTTACAAAAACACTTTTTACAATAACTTTCTATTAATCCAACATTTCGCTAACTACTTTTAACATTGATAATAATAAGAAATGTTTCTTGAGCAGTAAATTAACATAGAATGATTTCTGAAGGATCATGTGACACTGAAGACTGGAATAATGATGCTGAAAATTCAGCTTTGCATCAAAGGATTAAATTACATTTTAAAATATACTAAATAGAAAGCAGTTATTTTAAATTGCAATAATATTTACTTTTTTAATGTTTTTGTTTTTGTTTTTTTAAATAAATGCAGCCTTTGTGAACATCGGATAATTCTTTCAAAAACATATCATGCTTAATGTCTCTCCATTAAGCATTAAAGATGACTGTAATTTTTCTGTAATTTTTTTAAAAAGTGTCATTATGTTGACCAGCCAAGCTTCCACCAGTCATTTCATCATGTCAATAATCATAAAGCATCTCTAATCTTTTGTAGTCACAGCTCGTCATCAGCACATGTCCATAGTGGCTAGAAAATGATTGCAGAGTAATTTGGCATGAAAAAGCACAGTGGCTGGATTACATCACCACCATTATGGCCGCACAGAATGTTCCCGCGTGCTTTAAATTAATCAGCTTGTTTTTTCTTGATGGATTGGTAATGCCTTGACCTGACACTACCTCCGTTTTAACAGCAAAAAATAACTTCAGAAGAGGTTTCTGGGTGAAAAGTGGATGAAAATTACAACAAATAACACCTCAACAGTCCCCCACCCCCCTGATTCAGACAAATCAGTGACTTCCATTTTTAATCCTGGCATGTTTTCTCCAGCCAGTAATCTCTCTGCTCATCCGAGATTGTCTGTTCATCTAATAAACAGATGTGCAATGCGCAGGATTTTGGTTATGGGTTATGAAAGAGGTGCCTTGCTTTTATAATGTACTGTTTAACATAAGCACACAACCACACATCAACATGAACATACACTCAAAGTGCTGATAAATGTGTTGTTGCATTATAATAATAATAATAATAATAATAATAATAAAAACAGAAAGGTTAACTAAACAGTTAGATCCTGTGCTTAACATTGTTTGTGGTTTTAAATAACCAAGAAAAACAACTTTGTGTGTAATTAATTATCATTGAAACATTTCTGTAGTTGTCCAACATATATGATCAATTATGTAAAATGTGTTGTTTACTGAGAATACATTAATTATTTTAACCTTTAACACTTTGGACTGCAAATTATGAGACAGCACTTTTAGAGTAATAGACTGAATGTTTAAAACAAACAGTAAAGCACAGCAAATTACAATAAAACAATCTCACCTGAAGTCCATCAACTAAGTCTGGTCAATCATCATTAAATGTTCCAAAATCCTGGATCTGTCAGTCAGTCATGTGGAGTCGGTGGAGTTTATCCAGCTCTCACTGTGTCTGTGGTGCCGAGAGCTTGAGCTTTGGAGTTGTGTTTAGCTCCGCGCTCTTTGCACTTAAGACAAGCGGAGCCATTACAGAGGCAGATGTACGGGATGTGCAGGTCAGTCCATTAGGACACTCTACTGCATCATCTATGGACAGAGTAATTACAGTGTGTCAGTTCCCCTCACTGAGGAGCCAGAGAGCTGCAGGTGAATTCAGAGAGAGAGAGAGAGAGAGAGAGAGAGAGAGAGAGAGAGAGAGAGAGAGAGAGAGAGAGCAGCTGACCAGGACTGGGGAAGTCACCAGTGGTGACAGTTACTCACACTATTAAAATACAATAAAAATACACACATATGCACAAACGTAATACAAATACAAGTAAAAATAAATAAAATATTAGTTACAAATTTATAATTAACAATAATAAAAATAAACTTAATTTATAGGCCTACCTTTAATTAAATAAATGTGAAATGTATTGTTATGTGTGTGTGTTTTTTTAATGTATATGTTTATATACAGGTGCTGGTCATATAATTAGAATATCATCAAAAAGTTGATTTATTTCACTAATGCCATTCAAAAGTGAACAACACAGTGACGTTTATTATATTCATTCATTACACACAGACTGATATATTTCAAATGTTTATTTCTTTTAATTTTGATGATTATAACTGACAACTAAGGAAAATCCCAAATTCAGTATCTCAGAAAATTAGAATATTACAAAAAGGTTCAATATTGAAGACACCTGGTGCCACACTCTAATCAGCTAATTAACTCAAAACACCTGCAAAGGCCTTTAAATGGTCTCTCAGTCTAGTTCTGTAGGCTACACAATCATGGGGAAGACTGCTGACTTGACAGTTGTCTAAAAGACGACCATTGACACCCTGCACAAGGAGGGCAAGACACAAAAGGTCATTGCAAAAGAGGCTGGCTGTTCACAGAGCTCTGTGTCCAAGCACATTAATAGAGAGGCGAAGGGAAGGAAAAGATGTGGTAGAAAAAAGTGTACAAGCAATGGGGATAACCGCACCCTGGAGAGGATTGTGAAACAAAACCCATTCAAAAATGTGGGGGAGATTCACAAAGAGTGGACTGCAGCTGGAGTCAGTGCTTCAAGAACCACTACGCACAGACGTATGCAAGACATGGGTTTCAGCTGTCGCATTCCTTGTGTCAAGCCACTCTTGAACAACAGACAGCGTCAGAAGCGTCTCGCCTGGGCTAAAGACAAAAAGGATATATATATATATATATATATGTGTGTATATTATTTTATCTATTATTATTATTATTATTTTACATGTGTTTTAATGTATATATTTGCATGTGTATTTAATTGTATTTATTTATCATTTATTAATATTATTTGTAGTAGTAGAAGTTGTGTTTTTTTGCATATGTTTGTATATATATGTGTATTATTATTATTATTATACATGTATTTTTAATGTTTATATTTGCATATGTATGTATTTAATTTTATGTATTTATAATATATTATTATTATTTGTAGTAGTAGTAGTACTATACTTTTGCGTTTTATTGCATATGCATGCATATATGTATGTATATTATTTTATGTATTATTATTATTATTATTATTCAGTATATATCAGTTTCACTTACACAGTGTGCCGTTATATAGTATCACACAGCAGCTAATCTGAAGTGGTCGCTGTAATGTTTCGTCTCTCCGTTAAGCTGCGCTGTAGCGCAAACACACACGTAAACCACCCGAGAAGAAGAACTAGTACAGGAAGCATGTGTTTGTGGCCATGTGAGTGGCATGCAAGCGGCGAAAAATAAACTCGGGCAATCCTCAATTACTTAGTAAAAACAAGTCGTTTAAAACGTCATTATGTCGTCTTTCTTTATTAAGAAAAAGGTCATCTCTGCGGCTCCCAACAAAGGAGATTTAAAAAGAAAGGTACGTTTATATTCAGATGAGCGCAATGAGAAATTAATTTGTATTTATCTTTTCTGCTCTCATAGTGTTATTTGATGCTTTTTTTCCTTTAATGATCTAAAAAATAGTAACATATGTATATCAATGTTAGAGTAATGCAGATGATGGCAAAGGGAGATCAAAAAAGTTCAACAAACGAGTGGATGAAGAAATATCGAGTGACTCAGAAAATGAAAGGTAACTGACCTACTGCAGTGTGTGGTGTCATGTTCTTCTTTAAAAAAAAAAGAAAAGAAAAAAAAAGCATATTGCATTTCTTCTGCAGAGCTGATCCAAGCAGAAAACAACCGGAAAATGAAGACGACGAGATCGAGGAGACGCCGCAAGAGAAGAAACTTCGCCTGGCCAAACTCTACCTGGATCAGCTGAGAGAGGAAGGTGTGTAAGATCATCATAATCATCATCATCACCACCACATTCCCACTGTTTCCTCAACCCGTGTTGTCTGTGCTGTTATTGGCAGAGGACAAGAAAGCTGAGGAAGAATCATTTGAAGCGGATCTCATAGCTGGAAGACTGCAGGAGGATCTGGTAAATCCACTGGCTTTCCTCACAAACTTATCATTTGATATCTATTCTCTAACAGAGTGTGAAAGACAGTGTGATTGTCATGTCACACTTTTTGCTCATTTATTCAGGAAATGCTTAGCATAAACCTTTGAAATGTTGCATATTTTTGACAGCATTATCTGTAAATTAAATTTCCAACTTAAGATGCAAATAAACTTCATAATATAATGCAATTGAATCGATAAACAAATTTGGCTCTGTTGTAAATAATTATATTTTATTAAAATATATGTAAGATAATGTAAAACAAAGAGGGTGAGGTTTTACTACTATATGTAAAAAACACAACGTGCAAGAAAGCAAGTTATGAGCATTTACATTCAAAATTTTCCAAATTGAATTCCCAAACTTCCAGACGCCTTTGACTAAAATATTTCCTTATTCCCCCTGAGATTTTAGGTTCATATTTCAATAATTTAACAGCTCATTCACATTCTCATGTTTCTCTGATGTCATGGTCGCATGACGTGCAGGGAAATGAAATAAAAATTTTCATAATTTTTAGGTGTTTTACTTTGTTTTTATTTTAATTATTATACTTATTCTAATTTTACTGTTACGAATTACCCCATGATTTGTTCACCCTCAAGCCATCCTAGGTGTATATGACATAGGTGTATATGACCGCCTTCTGTATTAAACTTACGAAAAAAAACGTAACTAGGGTGACGTATGACGTTGGACGTAGCGTAAGCGTATTGAACTGCGAGGCGTTTCTGCATAAGTTGAATACAGAAGGCGGTCCGCCGGGAGCCAAATAATTTACTTTATAAAGTTTTAAATATGGATATTTTTCTTACAAAAACTCATGGCTTCACTTTAGAAGGCCTTTATTAACCCCCCGGAGCCGTGTGGAGTACTTTTATGATGGATGGATGCACTTTTTTTGGGCTTCAAAATCTATTCACTGCCATTATAATGCTTGGATTAGCCAGAACATTTTTTAATATAACTCTGATTGTATTTGTCTGAAAGAAGAATGTCATATACACCTAGGATGACTTGAGGGTGAGTAAATTATGGGGTAATTAATTTTAAACTATCCCTTTAAATAGATAGGAATATCAGTGAATTACAACAGTAGTTTTAACATTTTAATATCAACAGTTATAGCAAATGAGTTATTGTATTATTCATGATTTTATTGTCATACAGAAAGGAATTTTTTGTTTATTTTTTCTCTAACAAATCAGACTCAGAAACATTCAAAATAATGAGAATAGTTTAGAGGGAGGTATGGTTGGATTCATTGCAAAAAAAAAAAAAAATGTTTTAAAAATCTGTGTTGCTTTTTGTTTTGGAGGATGTTATATATGGCTACAGTGTATTGTGCATAAAATGATTACCAATGTTACACACATTGTCCCTGTTCTCCCTAATCACTTGATTTATTCATCCTCCACAGCTTGAACAGAAAGGCAAACTGCAAAGACTGATAGCCAAAGATGTGAGTAATGTTTTTCATAAGCTGCTGTGCAGATACTATATCTTAATTTGCCACTGTTACTTCCTGTGTATATCATCACCCTGTCGTCTCCTCTAGCTCATAGCTCCAGACCCAGCAGAGATCAGGTTGTTGAGAGGACACAAACTATCTGTCACATGTCTCGTCATCACCCCAGATGAGAAATACATCTTCTCTGCAAGCAAAGACTGCTCAATAATCAAATGTGAGTCTGACAGGTCACCTGTGCTCTGCTTTAACTTTCTACATTTTTGATTAAGTAGATGTTTATGCTTGTGTATGTGCTTCTGAATGAGTGATGTATATGATCTGCAGGGGACGTGGAGAGTGGAAAGAAGGTGCACAAGATGGCAGGAGGACGGAAGGGAACAGAGGACCGTCATGTGGGACACACCGCTCACGTCTTGTGTATGGCCATATCATCTGATGGGAAATACCTGGTGAGAGACGCTATTGTTGTATTGCTGGGATTCACTAGGTCATATTATTTGTTAGGGCTGGGTAAAAAAAAATATTGATTTCTCAATTTTAATCGATTATCATTTTTACGAACCAATATCGATTCTTAAATCCCAAGGATCAATTAGCCTTTCCTGTTTTCATTTGATGAATGCACAGAACATTGTAGTGCCTCCTATCCAATAAATCGCAATAAGCTTTGTTACTTCTGATATGAAACAAAGTTTAAAATTATGTCCATTTTGTTACGAAATTCAAAAAATAAACACCGTTTTGGCAATGTTAAATGTGGCGTGACAGATCACAGCGCGGCACTGTTTGAGAGGGGTCCCGTTTCGCTGTTGCACTGTAGTGAGGACACAACTGAGATCGCATTACAGCGGAGAAGTCAAACACGCCGCGCACGCATGAGTTTTTTTTCCTAATTTCTGCGTGAGGTTTAACAACGCTGAGACCGGAGCGAGCGCGTTTAAGTTTTTTATGGACATATCTCATATACTCTAGTGCTCTAAACATGAACCAGCTCAGTGTATGCGCACATATTTAATCACATGTTCTTCAAATGAAATATATGTGCAAATAAAGACACTGATACGCCTGATCATGAACGCGATGACATGATGGATTTTTCTGATACACAGAAGACAATGATGTAGACAAATTTAGAGAAGGATGTGCAAAAAGTAACTGTCTTTATTCTTTTTGTGTTAAAGTGACGTGTGTCATTTGTTCAGAGACTAGTGCTATTATTGGTTGTTGTCTCCCCACAGCATCATTTTGTGGGACTTTGCAAAACTGTATTAATTCTAATATTCACTCATCATGACAGTAAAATAGGGCATTCTAAGTCAATCTACTGCAGTATTTCCTCTCTCAATCAGTAGAAAATGTGGTTAACACCCGGTCATGCATGGGGGAAAAATACCGTCATACCGCGAAACCGGTATAATTTAGAAAAATACTGTGATATAAATTTTTGCTAATACCGCCCAGCACTAGTCTCATGTAATCGCTCAATCAGTATTTCAACCGCGGAATGACGTCAGTAAAACAGCTTGTAAACATTGTGTAAGTAACATCACATTTACCTCAGAAAAACCATATTCAGTGTCCATAAACTTGTTAGTCAGCTAGAAAAACTTTAAAGAAGAGCGTTTTGCTAAATGTGTGCACCACAGCAACCATTTAAACATTTCTATTTCAAAAAACAAATTGGACTATAAATATAACTAATTGTAAAGTTAGTCCTTGAGTGTAATTTAAGTGTTTGTATACAAATCAGTTAATTTTAACCTTCAATATTATAGTACCAACTGACTCCCATGTATAGTTTACTTCATTAGTTGAGAGATTTGTTTTTCCTTAAGAAAATTTGGCATGTACTGTACATGATATATATCCAAAATAATATATATCGAATCGAATCAAGCTTGTGAATCGAAATCAAATCATGAAATTTGTCAATACCCAGCCCTATTATTTATCAGTTTTCTGACAGTTAATTTTTTCTCACAATTTGAGCCTTAGAATTAAACTGCTTTTATTTTTGTTGCCCTGTGCTAATATATTCATCCCCAAGATAACAATTTATTGAAATTCAGTAATGTTTTCGATAAGGTCAATAAATGTTTTGGACTTGGAGGAATTTGTATATCATCATATTAGAATGATTTCTGAATGATCATGTGACACTGAAGACTGGAGTAATGATGCTGAAAATTCAGCTTTACCTTCACAGGAATAAATTATATTTTAATATACAATTGCTGTTAAAAAAAACCTGATAATTTAAATTGTAAAAATATTTTACAATATTACTGTTTTTACTGTATTTTATATGTAATCAAATAAATGCCGCCTTGGTGAGGATAAGGTACTTCTATCAAAAACATTAAAAAAATCTTACTGAGCCCAAACTTTTGAATGGTAGTGTATCGTTCTCTCTGTATGTCTGTATTTAATCATTTTATATTTGTGGATTGCATTGTTTAAGAGTGATTTTGCTGTTATTTATGTGCTTTTTTTTTTCTTTTTCTAAATCTGTTAGTTTTATGTCAATTAATTAAATGCAATGTTGGATGCAATTTAATAGATATGTTTTCCTTTTATTTTCTAGGCTAGTGGGGACATGAATAAACTCATCATGATCTGGGATCCGATGACATGTAAACATCAGTACACGTTTACAGGACACAGAGGTGCTGTATCGGTGAGTACAAGATCTCTTATGGATACATGCATTCTCTGTCCTGAGTTTTTTTTCAATGAATCCCTTTGACTTAAGATCAGGGGTGTCCAATCCAAATTTATCAAAACGCTTCTGCTTTCAATGCTCTCTCCACAGGGATTGGCCTTTAGACGAGCGACTCATACCCTCTACAGCGCATCACATGACCGCTCAATAAAAGTGTGGAGTGTGGACGAGAACGCTTATGTAGAAACCCTGTAGGTACACCAGCTGATGTGGGTATTATAATAAACAAGAGAACTGTATTTACTAGTTATTCACAAGGTTTATTTGTGTTTATTCATCAGGTTCGGCCATCAGGACATGATCACTGGGTTGGACTGTTTGAGCAGAGAGAGATGTGTGACCGCAGGAGGACGAGACAGAACAGTCCGAGTGTGGAAAATTGCAGAAGAATCACAGCTTGTCTTTCACGGACACGAGTGAGTTTCTAGTTGTGATGTACCTTTCTTATGTTATGACTTCAAAACTTCCCCTATTAAAGCAGGGTTTGGGCTTGGCTACATCAACAGTTAAGACCTCATTTGTTTTTCCATATCTTGTCACCTTCCTGTATGTAATGATGTTTCTGTTCATGTCTTCTGTCTGAAGGGGCTCCATTGATTGTGTCCAGCTTATTAATGAAGAACACATGGTCACAGGTGGAGATGATGGGTAAGACTTTGGCTTTGTCTGAAATCGCCCCCTATACTCTTATTCACTATTCCCGACATTAGTCCACTAATATAGTCCACTTAAAGGAGAGAATGAAAACGAGTGAGTGAATTCGGACAGAAGCTGCCGCTTTTGCATAGTTTGTGCTTGCTGTTTAATAATCATTTGATAATTGGCAAACTGGCAGCTCCAGTAGTAATAAAAAGATTTATCTTGAACTCTGTCATTGAAACTATCTATAAACTTTAAACAATTTAATAACCAATTAAAAAGGAATTTATAACTGTATGACATAACGCTGTAGCCACATTGGACCAGTCATTTGGAATGTAGATTATGGGTTTTCTCTAGCCGTTGAGTGTACATTGGTTGTACACTCATTATTGTGGTGCATTGTGGGATTGAATGAGTGCACTTGATAGCATCCCCTATGGTTTCGGACACCACTACCAATGACTGTCCTCTCAAATAATGCCGTATTTAAAAATGTATTGGTGTGGATTTAGGACAAAACCTTAGTTTCAATTCAGCTTCTCCAAGGGCTAGATTTAAAAAAAATAGTGCATAACATTAATAATTGCATTAATAAGCATAACTTTCATTAATAATAAGCATTATTATATTATTCTACACTATCATTGATCTTCTCAATTACATTTAGTCATGCTTTTACCAGTGCTGTTATTGTTAAAACTACTAACGGTCGTTTTTGGCCATTGAAATAAAGATGAAATAATAAGTAAATATTAGATGAAAAGCTTAATCTTTGAAAAACTTAAATGTAAAATGCTGCCTTGCAACTAACTGAAATAAGTGCTAAAATGACTAAAACTGAGAAATAAAAAGACAATGTATAAAAATCTATATATTACTAAAACTTAAACATAAAAGATAAAAAAAAACCTTAAACATAAAAATATAAATATAAAAAAAACTTAATAAAAAGTATGAATAAATACTATAATAGTATATAAATAATACTAAAATAATGTTTTTTTTATGCTCTATAGAAGCAGCTAAATTATCCTGAGATAATAAATATCTATAGAATGAATTAATACATTGTGAAATGTTTTGTTATATGACAAACATTTGTAAATAACTGTAAATCTTAGGGGGTACTCCAAGTGAATATTTTAGCTCAAAGGATTTCGGTTGTCAAAAAAGTTTGGAAATCCATGCTTGAATGCATTGAGGATGAAATGTCACCCTGCTGTGTTTTTGTCCAGCTCTATTTCTATTTGGACGGTTAATAAGAAGAAGCCGGTGACCACATTGAAGAAAGCCCACGGTAGCCATGGCAACACGGGTCTGGAGCAGCCCTACTGGGTGTCGTCCGTGGCGGCGCTGCACAACTCCGACACTGTGGCATCAGGTGCCTCAGGTGCACACACACACTCTCACACAAAACACCAACTATCACTCACAGGCAACAAACCCAGTGCACTTAAATCTACAGCCGCCCACAAACTCTCATTTGCTTGTTTGTCTCACACACAACGATTACCCTCAAGTACAAATATTACCATCATAATCTGTCCTCATTCCACTTTGACCTTGTTCACAAAGCTCTCTGCCTTCTGTATTTCCATATGAGACTGCTCTCCAAACACCTGATTACCATCAACATCATTGTTGTCCCTCCCCAGGCTCCCATAATTCAGCGGTGCAGCTGTGGAAGTGTGGGCAGGGATTCAGAGGCCTGGAGCCGCTCTTCAGCGTCCCTGTGGTGAGCAGTGCAGATCCATACAGCTCAATTAGACGGGTTATAGTCCGTCTGCTATTAAATCACGTCCTATTGTGTGTGTGGATAAAGCAGCACACTTCATCTGGAGAGGATGAATAATGGATCAGTTCATAATACCACTATTTTTCACAACTACACAATGTCCACACAGCGATTATGTGCCTGTCAGATGTGCGTCTCTTACAGTAAGTGTTACCTTTAGTATAATGAATGTTAATAAGCTTTTATCATTTCTCTTTTAGACTGGATTTGTGAACAGTCTGAAGTTCTCAAACTCTGGGAAGTTTCTTGTGGCGGGAGTTGGACAGGAGCACAGGTGAAGTGTGATTGATTATTTCATGTAGTGTCATTTGCAAAATCGACATTTTGTCAGTCAGTAGTGCACATTTTCTTTTTTCAAATATTCTTTAGTAAATTTAAATTCAGCAATTTTGTATGCATTTCATTGGTGGTTGTTTAATTGTGTGGTATATATAAACACTATGGCTGCGTCTGAAATCGCGTACTCTGAGTAGGTACTTCTTTGGAATAGGTAATTACTTCACGGCCACTAAAAAGTATGTTCTATATAGTATGTGTGTAGTTTGAATGCAATCTGGACATGCTACATTTGATGCTTCACTGCCATTCACAAATCCTCTCCCGTGGCCTCATAGGATAGTAAAGTGTCCATCGTATGCACACTTCAGAATCTCACAGGAAGTAGTAGGTCATCTGGGTACCGGGTATGAGTACTGTGAATTCGGACATACACTATATTGCCAAAAGTTTTGGAACGCCTACCTTTACATGCACATGAACTTTAATGACATCCCATTCTTAATCCGTAGGGTTTAATATGGAGTTGGCCCATCCTTTGCAGCTATAACAGCTTCAAATCTTCTGGGAAGGCTTTCCACAAGGTTTAGGAGTGTGTTTATGGGAATTTTTGACCATTCTTCTAGAAGCGCATTTGTGAGGTCAGGCACTGATGTTGGACGAGAAGTCTCCGCTCTAATTCATCCCAAAGGTGTTCTATCTGGTTGAGGTCAGGACTCTGTGCAGTCCAGTCAAGTTCCTCCACACCAAACTTGCTCATCCATGTCTTTATGGACCTTGCTTTGTGCACTGGTGCGCAGTCATGTTGGAACAGGAAAGGGCCATCCCCGAACTGTTCCCACAAAATTGGGAGAAATTCTCCAAAATGTCTTGGTATGCTGAAGCATTAAGAGTTCCTTTCACTGGAACTAAGGGGCCAAGCCCAACCCCTGGAAACCCATTCCATGAAGCTCTCTACGCACTGTTCTTGAGATAATCTGAAGGCCACATGAAGTTTGGAGGTCTGTAGCTATTGACTCTGCAGAAAGTTGGCGACTTCTGCGCACTGTGCGCCTCAGCATGCGCTGACCCCGCTCTGTGATTTTACGTGGCCTAACACTTTGTGGCTGAGTTTCTGTTGTTCCCAATTGCTTCCACTTTGTTATAATAGCACTAACAGTTGACCGTGGAATATTTAGTGGTGAGGAAATTTCACGAATGGACTTGCTGCACAGGTGGCAACCTATCACGGTACCACGCTTGAATTCACTGAGCTCCTGAGAGCGACCCATTCTTTCACAAATGTTTGTAGAAGCATGTGTATGTGCTTGACATTATATACCAGTGGCCATGGGTGTAAATTTCAACTAACAGTTTGGAGGAACAATAAACATAATTTCTCAAGGGCAATTTTTAAAGGGGACACAAATACAGGCAAATTTGTAATTGTAAGGATATGTGTAGTGTTTTGGTGCACTGCGAATCTGTTTTTTTTTTTTTTTTTTTTTTGTCATTTTATCTGGCCAACAACACAAAGCAATAGTTGTTTAAATAGGAGGTATCGTAGGTTCACCACGCGATAATACAATTATTAAATTATCTTGGTATTGAGCAAAACCCAACACAGCGGTAGATCTACAATATTAGCCTAATATTAGTTCATACATAGGCTTATTGTTGTAGTGGGTGACTTACATGCTACCAAACAATAATTGCTAAAAATATCGGACTTATGGAAAAATACATTGGTTATAATTTTTGTCATTGCTAATTTATTAATAACTTATTATTGTCTGTATTAAAGAGAAAATAAACACTTCATCAGATGTTTAAAGTGAATAAAATAGCTTTGACAGTTCCACAACTAAAGAATAAATTTGTTCTCTCCCACTGGACTGTGTGTAGGTGAGGATGGACCAAACCACTGTGAGGCAAGAGAGGGGCGACTCAAAACGTTTCTAAACTTAAAACGCATTTTTTTTGTTCAGAATTTACGATTTACACCAATGCCTGTGGCCATGAAAGTGATTGGAACACCTGAATTCAATGATTTGGAGGGGTGTCCTAATACTTTTGGCAATATAGTGTACTTTGTCACATGCTGTTTTTCGCCTACTATATAGTAGGGAAGTATGCGATTTCGGATGCAGCCTATATCAGCCATTTGTCTCTAAATATCAGTAACTTTCAATATTATAATGATATTATTGGCCATTAAAAACCCATATCCTTCACATAATATATGAATATGCTGAGTTTAATTTTCTGTAGGAGATTTATTTTGCTGTTAGTGATATTGAGTTCAGCTACTAGTCGCTAAAGGTTACTTAAAGGTAGATGGATAGCTTTTTATTAATGTATAATATATTTGTATTCATACATTTTTTACTTAAGTTTAACAAAATATTTAATCAATGCTTGTACTTTCAAGGCATGATTTTATGCAGTAATATTGTACTACCACTAGATGGCACTAATATGAAGTGAATTTGTCTTTTGTGCAGTATTTACACATTTTGTCATGTTGACATTTTTGAGCTCAGTGTGACCTGTTTTGTTCTGTCTCTTTCAGGTTGGGCCGATGGTGGAGAATAAAGGAAGCGAAGAACGGACTGTATATCATTCCTCTTAAAAGACAAGCTAAAGAGCAAGAAGTGGTCCAGTGATGGAGCCTGATCTAGGACTTTTGGTTGCCTTTTTTGTTTTCTTTAATGTCAAAACGTGATGTAAAAGAGAAGCTTTTGATTACATTTCTGTGGTGTTTATCTGTTTCACTACTTCTGTGTAGATATAGAGCTCTACACATAAGTAGCAAAACACATAAACACCACAGAAATGTAATCAAAAGCTTTACCACTAATAATTTGTGCTTGATGTAGAGCCTGTACATGTTAAACTCAAATGAAATAATGCATTTATATAAAATGGTAGAGGATTAGAAGAGTAACATGTGAGCCAAATGAAGACTTCTGTGACTTTTTTTAAAAAGAATTTATTTACATATATTACAATTATAACACTGACCGGTTCACCAAAATTCACATTAAAACATCTGTATTGTTACCTACTTTTTCCAAAACTGACCACTAAGAATTTAATGCAAGTTCAAAAAAGGGAAATACATAATAATATAGTTAGTTTTTCCATCTTGCAATGACACCTAAACTAATCCATGAGGACCAAATGTGAGACTTTTTACCACAACACTAAAAAGACAAACTCATCTCCAAATGAAATTGGACTATTTTACCACCAAACTAAAACGAGAAATTGGTTACAGTCTCCCATTTACTGAGAATACAGCATCTAAAATCACATACCCTGGGGTACATAAAAAAAATCTTAATATATTTTGTGCAAGTCTCATTGGTGATCAAGGTCCTGTGGTTGTATCACGAGACTGAAACATTCATTTATCATGCCTGCTGAAGTCCAATGAAATACAGTTATAAAGACTGAGAAATCAAAGTCTACTGTTAACATTACTTAAGACTAGTCAATATCTTTTGTAGTGTACATAAATCAAGAGCACATATTGCCAAGTCTAGTTTCAGCATCATGTTTAAAAAAAAAAAAAAAATCTTCCATTCCTGTGTCAAGTGGCTTCAAATTTACTAGACTAGCACAATGGCACATGGATTTATAATCACATTTAAAATGGTCCTTGTTCTTTCCAAGCTGTTGATCTCTATCATAAAGAATAGCTTTATTATGTAACTGAAAGACAAAAACATGCTTGGTCAAGACAGAGGTGGCCACAGGATCATTTGGGACACTATCAAGAATGATGCATAGGTGTCCAGGATAAGATCATGAGATAAACTCCAAATATAAGATTAGAGTATCAAATAAAGAGCACAAGTCTAAGAAATTGCATTCAACTCCTGATTTTGATGATGTGATATAAAATTGGCCCCATCTTGCTTAAACATGTCTTCACAATGATGATGTAGTAGAGTCCACCACCTCTCGCCCGTTACACACAGTTGGTACTATAGTAGAGGCTGAAGCTGTGGAATAAGATAATAGCAATAAAAGAAGTGACCGGTAACCATTAGCTCAAGCTTTAGGAGTGAATGTGGTTACCTTGTGAGTAGGTGGAGCTCGGTGCGGTGACTGCCGTGGAGAATCGGTTTTCTTTGGCCCTCAGAGTGGTCACGTTCTTCTGCGGCTGGAAAAGGATGATGTGGATCTTGGGGGCAAAGAGGCAGCCGAGCACCACAGAGCCGCTCAGACTGACGGAGATGCACATGGTAGTGGTCTGCACCTGTACAGGGATGAACCGGTTTTAACAAGTTCAGATACTGGCTCACAACTGTTTATTACCATATACTTGGGCAACTATGTTCAAAACTTTAATGTGAATCTCATGAACATCAGCCTTGGTCAGATTTCACTGCAAATTTAAAAGGAAAAAAATTGCATGAACAAAATAAAGGCATTTTCTTTTAAGCAAAATATAATTTCCTAATGCTTGATTCTGAGGTTAAATAGGAGTTGACACCTTTAGTTGGTAGCTTTGTAAAGTGATGATATAAGATAATATCCTAGCACTTTGATATTTACCATGGTACTACCAAGTGATTACTAAATTTATGTACCATGCTATTTACATTGGTACTTCAAATAATGCATTGGAGAGACATGTCTAAAAACATGGTATTATCATCATATCGTCCAAATAACGAGGTAATACTGGGTTTAAAGGTGCTGTATGTAATTATTTTTGGCTGAACTAAAGCATAAAAATACCATATGTTTGCAGATATTTAGAAAACATGCTAAGTTCACATAATCGTTTCTCTGAGAAACAATGCTAGAGCCAGTTGTTCTACTTTGAAATGTGAGTTCCAGAGGTCTGTTCTTCGTACGTCGCTAACTCAGTTAACTGGATTTGAATGTTGATGATTTGGCATGATCTTGTATTGTTTGGTTCTTCACACTCATCCTGGACTTGCTGTCATAGCAACAGGTCCGTAAACTCAAACTTGCTCAGGAGCAGGCTTATTTCATGTAAACAGGATTAGATAGCATCTTTTTAAGTGGCGTTGATACTTAAAATTTGTCCCAGCCATTGCTACTATATTAGTTCCTTATTATTATTTTACAAGTATAAAATATATGAGTGTAATGAGCTACAAGTTCACTGCAACTTATCCAACATCCTAAAGATAAATGATTATACTATATTTCTGGTGTTATAAAATATAGCATACAAATTTTCCCAAAATTGTTTAATTTTAGTCAGAATTATTGCACTCCTATTTGGTGCGCATGTGTGCAGTAGCGCTCGTTCAATGTTAAGTTGGAAATATTTGCACAAGTTTCTAACATTTACAGATGGAGAATATACCTGTCAAATGTAAGTTTTTCACTGAGGAAAACACCATGTCTCAAACGCATAAAACAGCACAAAATATCAGCTATTTTCTGTGGTGGATCGATTTGATCCATGATTGACCTCTAGGGCAGCTTAAGAAAAGCGCACACGCAATTATCTTGACTAGAGGGATTGCGTAAATTTCAATTACCTTTTATGAAAACGCTTTAGCCGCAACTTATTTGTAAGGTTCATTCAAGTGAGGTTTTGGAGTTTAATCCCTGCTTTTCTTAGCGTCTTTTATGAAACAGCCCTCAGGTCATAATGTCTGTTTTTGTTTTGGTCTGTCAGGACCCACTACCAATTTACCAATAGTATTATGCGAATGAACTGGGTCAGAGATAGCAGATTCTATCCGACCTAAAAAGCCTCGGAATCCATCTAAAAATCTCTATAGCCAGAGGAATATTAAAACGTGGATAAATCAACTTAAGGGCCGTCACGCTCGTTCCTGTTGCGTGTCCTCAATCTGGCAACCCACGTGTGCGTCAAGTTGAGTAATAAAGTTTGTGAGACTTAAATACACATGAGATATAAAGTCACAATTACAATAAAAACAAAGTTGCAATTATAAGAAATAAAGTGGGAATTACCTTTTTTAAGGCAAAATAGGCTTCCATAGATTTCCCTATTGTTTATTCCAGTGTTCTTCAACTCTGTTCCTGGAGAACCACTGTCTTGTAGAGTAATCAAACACCTGAACCAGCTAATCATTAGGTGTGTTCAACTTGAAGTGGCGTTGCGCAGACCAATTGGTGTATGACGGGTGTCCAATGCTGCTCCTGGAGGGCCACTGTCCTGTAGAGTTTAGCTCCAATCAAAACACAATTAAACTCCAATTAAACACACCCGAACCAGCTAATCAAGGTCTTGGCATACTAGAAACTTCCAGGCAGGTGTGTTGAGGCAAGTTGGAGCTAAACTCTGCAGGACAGTGGCCCTCCAGGAGCAGGATTGGATACCCCTGGTGTATGACATCAAAGTACTTCGAGAGCGATATCTTTTGAATCACTCTTGCGGTACTTTGATGTCATACACTGATTGGTCTGCGCAGTGCAGATCAAGTTAAACGCCTAAAGTCTTCAGGATCACTTGAAAATCATAGGCAGGTGTGTTAAAGCAGGTTGGAAATAAACTTTGAAGGACATTGGGTCTCCAGAAGCAGGATCTCTAGTTTATTCAGACAGAACCTCCCAAGCCAAAAATAAATCAACTTTTGTTTCACAAGTGGTGAAATAAATCCTTTTCCTGACACTTAACCTTTAGGTATTGTCCCATCCCCTCTCCTCCAAAGGTTAACTGGCTGATACTACATAGCACTCTAGCACTGATACTGACAGCACCAAACTGATATCATTCTCTGGTATAATAACTGGTATAATTCTCTGTGGATAGTGTGTTTGTGTTGTAAAATTGTTGCTGCAGTGCAGGGATTTCCACTCTCAGCCAGGGGGCATTCTTGATTACCGTGTCACTAACAGAGCTCTGACATCTCACACCCCACAGCGATGAGAGTCTCCTGATAACATGCGACAGGCACCCCTCATCCCTCAGATAGTGCTACTATATCGACTAGACATTCACATCACTGTATGTTTAAGCTGGCACACTGACTTTGTCTGGTTATAAGAGCCAGAGGCCAGCTCTAAAAGTAATCTCATGTTTGGTGTCATGACTTGCAGAAGACTGAAGTGTGTCTTACATAACGAGAAGTAATGAGAAGTTAAAAAGTTTTAGCATATCTTTCGAATGCTTCTGTCTTCTGAAAAAGCAAAATCTTAGAACCAAACATGATCAAGGATGTTTTGTCATTTGGTAATAGGGTATTCACTACATAGTCTAATAAAATCAAATGTGTTACTACTTTTTTTTTTTGTTACATTTCAGAAGAAAAAATATCTGTTTGGATCAATGTGTGGAGGTTCATTAAGTATCTCCTCTATAGCATAAACCTCAAAGACTTGTGTAGCCAGACTTTTCACTCCTGGCATAAATTCTGGCTCATTTTGCAGCTTGTTCTGGCTAAGAACTGTGCACATAAACAGGAAGAGAACGTTTGCTTTTTGTTTTAATGTGCCTTTTAGAAGCGTGTCTATGTGAAATAGATTTGTGGTTCCCACCCCTAGTCATGGAGTATCCCCAACACCATACTGTCTTGCTAATGCACTTCTGCTCTTGGAGGTCAACTGTCCTGCAGAGTTTTGCTCTTACCCTAATCAAACACATCTGAACCACCTTATCATGGTCTCCGGGATTAATAGAAACTTCCAGACAGGGGTGTTTAGAGCTAAGGAGCAGGACTGGACACCCCTACCCTAATCAACACAAGATTCAACTTATCAGTTCACAAGTAGAGACTCCAAAACCTGGGTGCATTAGATAAGGGAGACATCCAAAAAGTGTGTTCTTGGGAGTACTCCAGAACCACTGAAATAGATGATATCACTACAATAGACAGGCATGTACCTTTAAACTTCTAACTATGTCTCCTACTTACTCTGTAGTCACTGGCAGTGACATAGAAGATGGGCTGGAAGGCCAACCAGATGATGCAGGTGGTGTACATTGTGAAGCCAATAAACTTGGCCTCGTTGAAGTTCTCTGGACATTTCCTGGTCTTGAAGGCATAGAAGGTGCAGAGGATGATGAGGATGCAGTTGTAGGTAAGGGACACCAGCATGCTTGAGTCCAGGCTGTTGCACTTCAGAGTCACCACATCTCTTCGATCTGGACCCACCTCTTTCCTCACCCCAGGTGCCTCAACCAGTAGCCAGACAAGAGCGACCAACAGCTGGGCAGAGATCAGTGCGGCACAGATTGCTACCTGAGAGGCAGGGCTGATAAAACGTGGTCGTTGGGCACTGTCTCTTGCCCCACCAAAAATCCGAGCAATCCTGTTGGTCTTCGTCAGCAAAGCTGAGTAGCAAACAGCAAAGGAGGTGCCAAGGCCAAGACGTCGCAGGGTGCACACAAACGCCGAAGGTTTGGCAATGTAAATGAAGGTCATGGCATAGCAAAGGAGTACACCTAATAGCAGGATGTATGAAAGTTCTCGACCGCTAGCTTTCACCACCGGAGTGTCGTTGTTCTGTAAGAAAACCACAGCCACAGCAAGTGTACACAGCATCCCCAGACAGGCAATGGTGACGGGTCCTACTGCCCATGCGTCCGACCAGTGGATGTACTCTTCCGGAAGCTCATAGCACCCTGTCAGGTTAGCAAGGGGCCATTCTCCAAATCCACAGTCCACACAGGTAAATTCGTCTAGGAGATATTGGTGTGGTTGGCATGGGATGCAAATCCAACAACACACGTCCCCAGGCTGCATGCTTTTAGCTTCATTGGGTTGGCATGGGTCACTGCACTGAGATGTAGGAATTGCTCCACCAACCCAAGGCACCAGACTGGTATTGAGCACTAAGCTCTGTGCCCAGTAGCCTACCTTCCGGTAGAGAAACTTGTTTTCCTCTTGGCTGTAGTGGAATATGTTGTAGCGACCCAGACAGTCACCTAATGAGGTGAACCGCACCACATTCTCAGTGTCAGCAGGCCTGAAAGGGGCTGAAAAAGGTTTAAAAACATTACAGAACCTTTATTAGCAGCTTGAAGACATAGACTACATGCAACATTAATTCATTTATGTGCAAATGTGCAATTCATCTCAATTCAGAAACTAATCTTACTGATGTAACGTTACCTAATCTCTCAAATTTATTTCTCAACATTTAAACTGAAAGATTAAATCTGTTGAAACCGCATCCAATAAATCAGCATATTGTCCAAGGTCTGTCAAACTAAGACTGAGACTGCATTGTCTTGGAGACCATTTGGGAGCTCTGTGATAATTTGATAAAGAATTTGTGGCAAATGAAGTTTCGGTGCATCAAGACTTATTGGTTAGATCTAATTTTAGGTAGATAATTGAAGAGCTTCTATATAGATTGGGAGGAGAAAGAACTTGAAAGATCTCAATTCTACTCACCATCAAACTTAGTCTTGAGAATAAACTCCCGGTAGAACCTCTTTCCATTGCCTGGCTTCATGGCGTCGCACACCTTTGTGGTATTGGGGCACACAGCTTGCCGCATATTGTGCAGAGCATAGGCCATGGCATAGACTGCATTCACCACAAACATGATCTTTGATTCTGGCTTAAATGACCCATTCCTCAGGCTATTACTGGCGCAGCCGTGTTCGTGTAGACGACAGCCAAACCTGTGCTCCCAGAATTCCCTAAACCATGGGTTCCGTGTGTTCAATTCCGGTGTTAGCTTGGTGAAATAGTCTTCAAACTCCCTAATGGAGTATGAGGCAAGCTCAATGGTGAAAGCCCCGTTAGCGGCCTTCTCACTTCCATGGACTACGCTCTCCTGCGCTCCCCAGCCGTCACTGGCCACCCAAATGAAGGTAGCGTTCATCCTGGCTGCGGCAGCGAGCAGTTCCCTTGCATCTTCACTTCTGGTGAAGAGAATCACCACTTTGGCATTGGCTTTTTGCTGAAGTGAGCGAATAACATTTTCGTAATTTCCTCTGTTTACTGAGCGGCTGACTTTTACTGAAGTTGCGATGCAGATTTGGCGTACTCTGGCTTCTTGATGAAACGCATCGATACCCGTCTCACCGTAGTCACCCTCTGAGGCTACAGTGGAAACGTAGGTCCAATTGAAGTACCGTATGATATCAGCTATGGCTTTAGCCTGATAGAAGTCTGGTGGGACAGTTCGAGCGAAATAATCATAACGGGATTTGTCGCTGAGCTTGGCACTAGTGGAAGCATAGCTTATCTGTGGGATCTGGAAGAGTCTAAGAAGGTTTGCCACCTGCAAAGAAAGAAAAATAATTGATCATTAGGCAGTAATACTTATGTATATTACCATTTTATGCAACCAATTTACCACACTTTGCAAAGACCTAAGATTTCCACAAGACGTAGCAAATTTAGCTTTAGTAGCTGTTTCATTAAAGAAAATAGGAAAATGCACATTATCTACACTATTTTAACATCCATTCCTTATGTAAATTGTAGCAAATGATAATCTTTTTTTAATTTCTGTTTACCGCCAGCTTTCTGTGGGTCGCAGCAGTGCAATGGTAATTGCCCCAGACAAATAGTGCTGGGTTTCCTGAATATGGGGTAATCTATAATGAGCCTAATTTACATAGAATGCATTTTTGCTCTGAAAAGAATGAAAGTAGTCTGTTTAAAATTAATGTTAATATGGTGCAATGCTATTTCAGTGCATTTATCAGGTTATGGGGCACTGTGGGCAGTTATGGAATAAGATGCAAGTTTTTCCACTAAAATACATAGCGCAAAGTGCCCTTTATGTCACTGAAATAGGTTTGTTTTCACTGTTCAGCCACATAGTATCTACCATAAATGAAAAACCCACAGATGCTCTTTGCAAACTTGGTAAGCGCAAGATGTCCCATAACATTCTTTTGAGTGTGGGAGGGAGAAAGATACAGCTTTTACCTCTCTCCTGTTTTCCTATCTCTCTCATCTGAGCTTATCGTTTCAGGCCATAGTTTCATGGGACTCAGACAGACCTAATTCTGATCACGTAAGATAACTGTGCTAGCGGACAAAATGATAATGTAAGATATGGTGAAAGTTTTCCTCAGGCCATGACACCTTCAAAATCTGATATGGGAGCTATTTTTCATTTACGATGAAAGTGTTGACAGAGGACAGAGAAAATGTTCTTTTTTTTTCTTTCTTTTTTTTTTTACTTGAGAATATTGAAAAAAAATTGGTTTCACTTTATTTTTCAACACATTCTGTTGACTAAGTAACATTGCACCTACATGTCTACTAATTCTCAATAGAGTGCTAGTAGTGTATTAGTAGATGACATGTTGCAAAGTTACTTATAGTCAGTAGAATGTCTGTTGGAGGGCCATCATAATAAAGTGTTTGCAGATATTAAGCAGACAATACTAATACTCTCATGATAATTAGTTGACATCTAGTTGCAAAGTCAAGAAAAGAGACCATCAAATCAAAGTGTTACCAAAATTTTGTTCATAAAATCTCTATTTCTATTGTATTGTTAATTAACTAGCTATTATCACAAGAGGAGGACAGGACATAGAAGCCTGACATGACTGTTTTTGGGCCAATAAGGTGGATAGCATGATTAAATAATTTAACAAAATAATTTGGTTGTAGCTGTTGGGTTTAGCTCTCAGCTGACAGACATTAGAGCTGATGGGTGGTGCACTTACATGTCAGTTTCTGACAAGCACATTTAAAAAGCTCAGTTCATTCAAGCCTGAGGGAGAGCAGACAGTCTACTAAGAGGTGAAATTGAGAAAATCTGATTCATTTAGACAAGTGCAATTCTCCACAGAGGAAGAACGCTAGTTTGGCATCTCACCTCTTCTAAATCTGACAATTGTCACACTAAATCGTAAACAAAAGTGAGAAAATCAGTAGAAAGTGGAGCTAAAATAAGCATTCATTGACATTGAATTAGCCCTGTTTTTCTCCTGGCATTTACATTTTCTCAGAAAAGGAATTGGCACACCACCCACCCATTAGAAAAGTAGAGATTTAAATAAGCTGTGTTGTTAATGTGTGAGCTGGAAATGCGGTCGTCAACACCTCTTAGACGTCACTGGCCACTGCTTCTCAGCTTTAGAAGCTCGAGCAGATGTTGATATTCCAGTTGCCTATCAACACATAAATTTTTTTCAGGAAGCAGAAACTGCCAGAACACTGCTGAAGCATTTGACAGGGACCACCGGAGCTGACTCTGGTGTGAGTACTGTTGCCCTACTCAGGCAGTGGAACATGGAGATACAGAGCTCATTGCATTTCCCATTCTAAGAGGAGGTTTTGGTAACACTTTACAATACGGGTACACTAATACGCATTAATTCATGCTTAACTAATGCACAGATAATCATGAGTTAATGTATGACTCATGAAGAACTAAACCATTTATTAATGATTACTGCATCAGCAACTAATGAAGATTCTATATGATTAATAGATTAAGTAATATATGAATTGATATTAATTAAATATGACATCATGTATTAATTCCCTAATAACATATTATATTAACTAATAATGTAAATTAATGTGTTAATTACCACAATGGGTCAAAGCCATGCATTTCAACTTCCAGTTGTCTGCTTTAATTAATCATTAGCTAACGATTTGCAAAGGTATTATTAGGTTATGACTTTACTTGTTGAGGCACATGACTGTTAACTAATTCAAAATTAACACAAAACTCATAACCACAATGACATATTGCTTAACAATTAGTTAATAGTCATGTGCCTCAACAAGTAAAGTCATAACATAATGATACCTTTGCAAATCGTTAGCTAATGATTAATTAAAGCAGACAACTGGCAGTTGAAATGCATGGCTTTGACCCATTGTGGTAATTAACATATGAATTTACACTATTAGTTAATATAATATGTTATTATGGAATTAATACAATATTACACATTTAACTAATAACAATTTAATGATTACTTAATCTATTAATCATATAGAATCTTCATTAGTTGCTGATGCAGTAATCATTAATAAATGGTTTAGTTCTTCATGAGTCATACATTAACTCATGATTATCTGTGCATTAGTTAAGCATGAATTAATGCATATTAGTGCACCCGTATTGTAAAGTGTTACCGAGGTTTTTGCTGCAAATCATAATGGCATAAAGATAAAGTTCCAGTTAGACTCTAAAAAGCAGCAATACGTGACATTGTCATTGCCACTGAAAGTGCACTTTGAAAGTGTGCGATTTCAGTCAGACTAAAGCAAAAATTGTTTTTGAAGGAAGGACCCCAAGTCATATCTAGATGCCAGTGTATCATAGAACATGAGCTCATTTTTGCTTGAGCCAGTAAGCAACATCTGAGCATGACCCAGAACACCCTAGTAACCATCTACACTCTAAACATTTTTTTATAAGTTTTACGCAATTTAATTAATTGTAAAATTAAGGATTAACATAAGGATTATTCAATTAAATTTAATGGAATTGCGTAAATCTTAATTTTTTTTGAGTGTAGAAATGCCTTGGCAATCACCCAGAACACCCTAGCAACCATCTAGAACAGCGGTTCTCAACCAGGGGGCCGTAAGATGACCTGAAAAATTTTAAATAATAAGACAACCATAAATTTTAAGAAACAGGGTTCCCAGTGTCATAGAAAACCTGGATATATAAAGGAATTGTAAAAGTGTAATTTCTGGAAAAGTAAAGGAAATTAGTAAAATCTCAAAAAGCCATGCAACTTTTTTTTTGTTTTTCTGCAAGTGCGAAATTTTATCGGGTGGAAATTGCTATTTGTTGGTTAAAAAAAATTACAAAAGTAAATTCACTGGTCATTAAGAGTGAATCCTGAATAACATTCAGTTCTTTAAACTATTGGAATTAAGAAATGTTATTATTTTAAAAAACATTTATTTACTTATTTTTACTTATCTTTAAATAGTTTAAAAATGAGCAGCAGAAGTACAAGAAATATCTTTTATCTTTTCTCAATGGGGGGCTTGGATTCAAAAAAGCTGAGAACCACTGAACTAGCAACACCTTAGCAACCACCTTGAACACCTAAGCAATTATCTAGTAATGTCTTAACAACAAAACAGCTTAGTAACTGCATAGCAAACCCCTGGCAAAAAGTACACATAGCATTATGGTTGCAAGTTTTTTTCAGAGGCAAATCATTTTCACATTTTCGTCAGAAAATGTAAAAATACAGTCCATATAGTTCTGCCTGACATGTAATTCTTATTTGTAACATATTAAATAGATGATAATCCAATCCAATCCAAATGGTTTTCAAAGGCTGGTCAAAAACAAAGCGTCATCTGTTCTAGTTAGAGAGGGATGTGAAAGAATGAATAAGCGTTCGACCCGGTCCTGAATGTGAGCTGCACACCCAAATAAAAGGCTAAACAGGGTCAAGAGATGCTCTGTGACAGCAAAACCCCTTTTCAAGCTTTCCCAGCCTCCTACTAACATAACAACACCATCTGTTTTTTCCCAGGACACTTCTTCACCAAGTGCTACAAAGCCAAGCGGTGTCTTCACTTTATGGTACGAGCTAGAGAATTGCAAATTACTTAACATGACAAACAAATAAACAAGGTAGTGGTCTGAAATTGGTTTATTTCAATGAGTGCTAATTATAATTTAGTTCTAATTCTCTTTAATTATGTGGGAAATGCAAATGACTTGGCATTTATATGGCATTAATTATAAGCGTTATTTGTCTGTTGTTTTGGCATCCCTAGAACACCACATGCAGTTACAACCTATTAACATTTTCAGTGTCTCAGACCACAGTGGAGATCTCCATATGAGTGACCTTGAGACACACACACACCCACTCTGTTATTAATACAGAAACACTAATGAACAGTGACTCCTGGCAAACAACTTCTACATCTTAAGAGACTCGCAAGCATGAAATAGTCAGATAATACTTGCTCCTAATTTCACACAGCACCTGAGGATATCATTTTGTCACTTTTTTTTTTAATGCATGTCATTATTATGTATAATTGTATGCTGACACGCACACATTTTGTGCTGGAGAAATATGATAATATATTCCTTCACCTTGTGCGGGAGAGAAAATGTGCTGGCGATGAAAGGAGCATGGTGGCTATTGATTGGTTGGCATTATCAAATGCATTCTTCAATAAGTGCCAAACTCTCTAAATGTCTCAAATACACAACATCTAAAAAAAATCTATCCTTTTTAATTAGTGCAATCTGACATGAAAACATTCAATTAAGATTGTAAGTTAACTAGTAAAAATAATTGGTTACACTATTTTAAGGTGACGTAGTTACATTGTACTTTCTCAAATAAGTATTGAGTAATATTAATTAACTACATGTACTTACTATAGAATTATGGGAAGGGTTAGGGTTTAGTGTTAGTTACTTACTATATTACTATACTATATTACTATAGTAAGTACATGTAGTAACGTGTAACTACGTCACTTTAAAATAAGGTGTTACCAAATAATTTACTCACCCTTTTGTTGTTTTAAACCTGACTTTCTAACAACCATATATTAACAATGATGGGGACGGGATCTTTCAAGCTTCAAAAAGGATGCAAAAGCACCATAAATGTGGTATTTATTGACTCGTGATATTTTAGTCATTCTAAAGTCATATGATAGCTTTGTGTGACCAAAATTTATACCATTATTCACTTGTGATCTGCCAATCCCGTGAGTTGAACTTGAGAGCCTGATTAGTCTGGTTGTGAATTAATAATTTTGACTGGTTTTGTGAAATGGATCAACCGATTCATTTAAAAAAAATCAGACCCAAAGATTTTCTGATTCAGTTACAATCACCACATCGCTAATGAACTCTAAGGAGATTTTCAGTTAATAAACAGTTGGTTCCTCTGCCAAAGTCACATTGATTCTTTCATAACTCTTTGAAAACATTAAAACATTTCAGTGGTTTTCCACTGGGGATGAGCTCAGTAACCCATGAACCATATGGTTATATAAGGAGCTTTTTAATTTTGCAGACATTTTTAATGACACATTTTTATAATGAAAATTAGTAGTAAATTGTCTCTTGTTGGCCTGGTTCAATTACCATTAAATATGAAGTCTGTATAATATGTATTCTTTTGTTAAACTGTAGGGCTTGGTTAACCAGGCCAATAAGAGACAATTAACTACTAATAGGAAAATCAGTAGTTAATTGTCTCTTATTGGCCTGTTTAACCAAGCCATACAAATTACCAAAACAACTTCATGTTTAATGGTATTTGATAAGTTGTAGCTTTCATATAATAAATTACACATGTGCAATTGGTTTGTTTTTATGTTGGATTTAAACTCATAAGTTTGCGAGTTTTAATTGCATTTACACCATTTTGGACAGCAGGTGCAAATTTATTTGAGTTTCGGAAAAGCTTTGTTTCTCACATCACTAAAAATCATATGACGTCAAAAGAAATATAGTGCATAAGTCATATGGACTACTTTTATGACACATTTATGGTGCCTTTTTGTCATTTTGGAGCTTATTTAGCTTTGGAGCTTTGTCACAGACAAAAGAAATTCAAATAGGTTTGACATGAAGGTGATTAAATAAAATTAAAGAAATGTTTGTGTGAGCGGAACTATTTATTTTAATATCTAAATAATGAAAGAAAATACAAGCCACATTTTCCAAGATGTTTGCTTGTAATGATGTGCATTATATTGTGAATATCAGTTTAACCATGAGATAATTAAGCTATCAAGAATGACGTGCGTTGCGAGTTGTTAAACCATGACGATTTTGTTTATTCCCTCTCTAGGGACCTGTCACTCACGAAATTAGCAGGATAGTCTGCCAATCTCATCACCACCACCCACTCCAGCACTCGATATAGCTCTGCCTCCCGCCGCCATTACCCACACACACACATTAAGCTTTGTACCATCAACCGATGAATGGTAATATGTCAGCCCTGATTCCGTCTCACAATCCAGATGGCAATGGGTGAAAAACAGGTGTGAGAAAACCAGTGAGGACATGTGCTACCCCGTGCGTTATCGCCTTTATATTCATGTTTAGTCGTGTCATGCTTCTTCGGGGTTCCCTGCCAAGAACAAGCTCCAGGCTGCCTGAAGACCCCTCGAAGCTCTTTCACCCCAGTGCTGGACAGGTGGCATGGGCTTTGGCAGGCTTGTCATGGCCTTGTTGGCCAGCACAGTTGGAAGAGTTCCTCTGAGACCTTCAATTGCTGTCGCTGGCTGTGACATCCTTCCCACAAGAGTGAAAAACTGGAATGTTTGCGTATTTCTCTGCACAATATATTAAATGCACCAGTTTCTTGGTATGTTTATAAAGCATAATTGAAACACTTTGTTATATATTTGTTGAATGACAATAAGATACATTTATGCTAATATTAACACAATTTCTTTTTCATTTCCGGTTTCTCTGCACCAATCGGAAGAGTTGTAAATGCCATTTGATTTGTCACTTTGGGACCAGAGGAAAATTATGTCATAGCAACACTGATTTGCTCATGGCACCACAATAATGTGCACTGCTCATGCACTGGAAGGACAGTTACTCTTGAAGGGTTTGGGACTGTGACGTCAAAGTCACCAGACAGAAATATCATGATTTCATGGTTTTCAATAAGAACTGGTAAAAAAATCATTGAAAAAAATATGATTTATATTGTTTCCAACACTTTTTACACAGAGAAAGATGCTTTTTGACCCCATATCAGTGTAGTTACAGGAGCATGATTCCCCCCCCCAAACCTGTTCAGCGGAAACTCCGCCCTCCAGCCCGATTTTTTAAGATTTTATTGGTCATCATGTCTAAGTGTGCCACACGAGTCCTGAAAAGTGAAGCCAACGCGTCTCGATCTCCCCCAGGTGGCTGGTTAACTTTAACACACGTTAACATTTCCATAACTGTTTATTTCACAAAAAGTTCTTGATTAGGCAGGAGTGTGGGCGGGACCTTGATATCGTGGCTCCACTTCGCGCTCACTACTGCGCAGACCCGGGCTCCAAGATGTCAGCGCCATATTTGGACACTGGCGGCTTCACTTACTTGGGTGAAGGTGCGTCGTCCATCTTTTTTTTACAGTCTATGGTCATGTCAATCACAGTACTGATTGCCTACACCAAACACTGGGTCTCATTCACTAAGCATGCGTACGCACAAATTTGTGCGTGAAATGTGCGTATGAACGATTTTAAGAACATATTACGATTCACCAAAAATTTCGTAATAAAATGTATTCTAAATTTACAAAAAAATATAGGAACAACTGAAACCACACTTATGTAAAAAGCATATTTCAATGTATGTAAAAAGTTATATTTCATCCTTACATGACTATAATTATATTGAAGTATGTTGCATTAGTTGTATTAAATAATCCATATATAAAATTATATAATAAAATGATCAAATAATACTAATTAATTTAATCTTAAATACATTCCATAATATACAGTTAAAGAGTAAGAAAAGCTGCGTAATAGCTTCAGCTACGAGGTTTCTCTGAATAACTCAGATATACACGTATGTACAGCTGGCTAATGAGAGCTCTGTAATCTGTGTCTGTATAAAAGGTGTTTATTGTGAGAACTGGTGAGAATGGCACACTTGGCATTGCTCGAGGATCGGGCGAGATTGCATCTGCAAACATCGGCAAGTTTGACAAGAGTGACGAAAGGCTGTAAGGAAAGTGTGTGTGCGGAAAGCCCTTATATGGAGATGGTTTGGGCGTGTTTTATGCAAATGACTAACCTTGTGCACGCGGCCGCTCATTTAGAATACTCAAAATTACATCAGAACGATGTTAAGAACAAATTCATGTGTGTTCGAATGTGTTGTGAATTAGGTGGAGATTTTTCGTTCTCCTGTGTGTACAAATACAAAAGAATAAGTAAACTTTTAGTCATAATGGTGTTGACTTCCCGGGTGCAAGAATTCAAAGAGTAAACTTTTAGCGGGCATGAGTTACTTTTGGTTTCCAGTGAAGGATCCAGCGCGTTGTAGGCAGAAGCTAAAGGCTGCAAAGAACCGTAATGCGGAGAGAACATCACAAGAGAAAATCTGAAAAACATCCATGTTTGTAGTCAACGTTACAAACTGGGTGACCACAAACACAGTGTTTTAGACCAAACGGAGGGGAAAACTAAAATAAATTGCTGTTCTTTCAGTTCCGCCCAACCCCAGAAACAAAACGTTGTCGTGTACAGGTAAGAAAGCTGTTGCCATAGTGTTCCATTTTTACCATAATGCTGTTTAAAGAATAGACAAAGTACGATCCAATTTTCAGTGATTAACCTAGCCTTACAATAACTGTTTTGTTAATAACCCTCTGTCGATCCAACTGTCCGTGGGCAGCGATACAAAGTTTTCACAAAAGCCCTGGACTTTTGCTGACAAATAAACATGAATTTCTCGGCCCAGGTAACACGGAGAACGAGTAAACATTGTTCTTTTACATATTCTACCAATACAAAGCAGGTTGAAAATAAAGTTACACTTAAGTTCTGACATTCAGTATGTTCTCATATTAAGTTGAACTCCTTTATCTATAACTCTTTTATCAGGGGAAATTTAATTTCTCATTAAATAACCCCCAACATTTGGCATCTATCTTACTAGTGAGCTTAAAATCACGACCATCTGTCTCCAATGTGTGTACCGCGGTTAGCAATGTAAATTCCAGCACAGCTGATGGAACAATTAAGCCACGATTCCAACCATATAAAACATGAGCGTAGGGCAATTAGCACTCAGTTGTCTCATGCTAATCACTGCCTAAAGGTAGAGAACCATAATTAACAAGCTGTAGATTCACATTCTCTGGGCGCTTCGCTCAGGAGGAGGTCAGTCTGTACGGAGGAAGCTATTGTGCTGACAGAGCTATGGGCGGATGTATATGTTGCTTGGGTTCGATTGGGAGGAGTTGAGTGTACTGTAACTAAAAGAGACGTGGTCAGAAGTGCTTCCTCGGTATGTTATGCTTACTGCTGTGATAACACTTACTGATCGTATTTCATAACCCTATCTATGTGTGAGAATGCAAATAAACATTTGGAAAGTTGAGAAACTATATTAATGATAGTCTGAGATTATTCAGACAACAAACTGAACAAAATGTTTTTGCAGGGGCGTAGAAACCACTTTTCAAAGTGCAGTGAACTTAAATTATTTTGTAAGAGTCGTGCCTTTGTGCAAAAAGAAAATTGCAGCCGGTTGCATAAAACAACAATTTTAAGAACAATCAGAAGCTTTTGTTTACTTTGGCAGTGGATTGAACACATGCACACAAAGTAATCTACCATTGCTAGTGTCTACTTGCCTTTTAACAATATTCATTAGCCAAGTCATTTAAATAATATATCACAGTTTTTGCTTTTTATCGTCAAGTTTTGAATGTGCTTAATTGTCATGAACATACAATGGTCCTAAAACAGGCTTTAGTTTCTTCATGCATTTCTTTGAGTTTTTAGGGTGAAATTTGACTGGAAATGTTCTTGATGGGTTTCAAGTGCATTTACCAACTTCCAATTTTACCACCTAAACCTTCCAGTAATATTATTGTTAGCTAAAACTAAAAACATTTAAAAAAAAATCATTATTTGAAATAAAATAAACATTACCTGATATAATTGTTTTATTTTAAAATAAAATAAAATATAATAAACATTTTGATTTCAGCTAGTTGGCCACATTTCTTATCATCATTTAGTTTAAGTTGAAGTACTAAAATAACTAATAAATAACCTAAGTAAATAAATTAATAAATAAATTAAAACGAAAAACTAAAGCTTGCTAAAAAAAAGTATACAGATATATTTTTTAAAAAGCTAATAAAAATTGCAAAACACAACAAAATTACTATAACTAAAATGAAAATATCAAAATATAAAAACTATAATTAACAAAAACTATAATAGTATATCAATGGTACTAAATTAACTCCCTTTCATAATGCATTAAAAACCAGGCTATATCTCTTGAATGAACGAACGAACAAACTATGCATTTTTGGATAATCTTGGCTCATTTAAAGTTTGGCTCACCTACTACAAACTATGCATTTATTAGTTTTTTGACCCGAATGCATTATGAAGGTGGTTAAGATTTTTTTTTTAGCTGGTCCAAGGTGGTGTGCCAGGTCAATTGATCAAGGGTCAAAACCTGCTGACTGACCATCTTGTAATCTAGATTTTTTTTTTTTTTTTTTAAAGATGTTCCAATGTGGGTTGTTTTGCATAGTGTTTAGATTGATGTACGTTCTACCTTACCTGTATAGAAACATCACTATATGACCCTCCAATCACTCCAGAGATGGCCAGAGGCAATTCGTCCGGCACAGGATTTGACCCATCTGGACAGATGAAGCCTGGCTGATGCACTTTTGTGAGAGAAGCCCTCACGAACTCCAGCGACTGCTCTAGTGCATATGTGTCTTTAGAGCAGGTGTCCAGTATATGGGCTCCCAGCTTCAAGCCAGGCAGGATTCGTTTGTCCTGGTTAATTTCGTCCAGCGCCAGCAACATGGCCTCCAGCCTCTGGATTCCACGCTCTTCGTTTATCTTACCACAATCCTCCGTCCCTTCGCCCTTCTCGTGCACAGGGAACAGCCCTCCGATCACCAGGTCTCCATCTATGATGATCTCCCGCTTTGATCCGGCCAGGGGTGGGGTGTACCTGGGACTCGTTTGGGCCAGAGGAATTAACAGGAACAGGAAGATGTGCGTAACCCCAGCCATGTCAGGGTTTATGAGAGGTGAAGAACCCTTATAACTACCCTGTGTGGTTTACTTGGCTGAAATATTTACTAAGTCTGCCGCTGATTGTGGACACATCTCGATATCTTCTTAGCACCTGAAAAATAGATACGAATATCATTGACTCATTGACTTATACAACTTATAGTGCAAAAATACAACACTGAAAGGGAAAAACATTGTTTTTACATGATTAATACATCTGATATCAGAAGCATATATAATGCACAGTCACATATTACATAAGAAATTGAATTTTCATAAAGTTTTGTGGTTGCAATGAGGAGGCGGGCATGTCTAGATAGTTATTCATCCTGATTGAACTCAACATTTCAGAGGTGAGGCTCCGCTTTCTAGCTTCATTAATTCAGATACATCAATAACTCCTAGTGACTACGTAATTTTCTCAAGGTGTCAAAGGTGATGGATATCATCTTTTAGGTTATGAAAAATTACAACCTGAGGGAAGAGGATGAAAAGATGAAACGATAAATAATTTCAGCTGATAGGAAACGCAACTACATATCACACAGACTGATAGAGCTTTCATCTCTATTCAGAGATGCCAGACTATCTCCTTTACTTGTCTACTACACAGCTGCAAAGATGTGTGTTTACAAATTTTTCAGTTGGCATGTTTTTAAGAGCCTTTTTCTACACTGGTTTGGGCTAGTTCTCCTTTTTTGTTTGTTTTATTGATGTTTGGCATTACTTATACTGTATCCTGTATTTTAATCCTCAAAAAGAGAAGTGAGATGTAAATATAAAATTATCTTTGTTTCTCGTATGTGTGCTAAAAAAGGGTGTTCACATTGGACACTTAATTAACAAGTTTCCTAGTCTCAAAAATGTCTCCTCAATATCCAAATTTCTCAGGAAATACAAAACCGACCATCATGGTCCAGTTAAAACATGCATACAGAGAGATTCGATCTTAGAGTGTGCATACGCTAAAATCCACAGTATCGTTCATATTTATAAAAACAGTGTTGAACGTGGAAAAGTGCTTGGCGCTATATGGCAAGCCGTGTTGACTTTTATTTTATTCTATACCAGGATATGAATTCTCAACCCGACCAATGATATTGGACCCACTCACTTTTACCATCTATAATTCTGTTCACCTACCCCTAACCAATAAACACTTTATTATTAAACACATGTTAGACGCTTTATTTCAAATCTGATATGTGATGGGAAAAGGGATTAGAGCGAGTTTGGCAAAAGGCGGATTCGAACCTCGGGTCGATTTGCGTCAAAACTTTGTGTCATGCGTTGTACCCCTACACTATTGTCACAGTGCATAATTTGATGACTTTATAATTTTGTCTGGCCCCAACCAGACGTTTAGTAAACAATGCAGACTATTTGCACTTAATGTAAATGGCATCTACTCCAGTAAAAATTTTGGGGGGACCGACCCATATTTTTTTTTGCTTCCGACGCCCATGCCCGATCTCACAGCAATTCGTACAAATTTTACATGGTGGCTAGTTCGTACTAATTTGTACGACCTCACTCATAACATTTTTGCTAAATCTACGTATTTGACGAGTTGCCCAATTTGTATGATTTCGTACAAATGACCTACCCCTAAACCGACCCGTCACTGCGGTTTAGACAAATCGTAACAAATTCATGTAAGTGAGGTCATATAAATTCATACGAATTAGCCACCTCATACAAATACGTACGAATTGGTCGTGAGATAGCGTCGGAATTCTTTATATCAACAATTACATTTTCACTAGTTATAATGCTAATTATTGATTTTAGGAATAAGATTTCCACAAGTTAAAATATTAATTCTTGATATAACAATGACGTAATTACTCGCAGAAATACAAATAATACTAGTTAAATGTGACATAGGCTAATGGCATAGGCTGCCATTCAAATTCAATTGTTGATATCAAGAATTGATTTCTTACCACATATCAGAAATACAATTCTTACAAATAAAAATGACATACACACTTTTCCTTGTGGCAGAGTCGGTGTACTGCAGGTATTTAGAAAATCTAAGCAATTCTTGCCACTCAGCATTCTCGAGTAAAGGATTTGGATGTTGACTGGTGCTCTTTTATATGTTAATGACATTAATTAGGCGGCGTTTACAAGGCAGAGATCTAAAACCATTCAGCTGCGCACAATTTCAAGATAAGTTGCGATTTATAGATTTCATCTGGAAGAGAGGCGTATGCACGTTTTTTTGTGTGTACATTCGTTCTCTGAATCACACACACGCACATTTGAGAAACGATCAAATGTAGGACGGTTTCTACGCAAACATTTTATAAATGAGGCCCGAGGTGTCTAGATATGACTCAGGTTCATCATTCAATAAACCCAATGTAAAAAATTTTTTAAGTCAGATTGCTTTGAAGAGTAACAGCATATCTCTCCTCAACAAGCAACACAATTTGAGGTATCATTTCTGTCTGTAGTACATATGGTTCAGGATGAGTTACGTGCCAAATTTTAATTGTTAGGGTTAATGGTTTTGAAAAATTATAAGTACTACTGATGCTTGTCTTAGCCAGCATGTAATTATAAAATCTAACATATGTTACTCTGAAATGTTGTTTTTCTTCCAATTTTACTAGTAAGTTTACCCTCTTCGAATTGCAAGTCATTAAGTATCAACTGCATTGCAAATCAGTTATAAACAATACAGTATGTGTAAACTAGACACTGTACCATTTTATTGCCTATACATAAATATGATCTTTTGAATGTGAGGAAGATGTTCCTCTGAGCCTCTGGACACAGGGCAGCTTCACCTCTAACTTTTCAAAAATGCCATATGAGATTTAATTTAAGACAAAGCATGTATGTTACCGGTGTTTCCCCTCTTGTACCATCCTGCTGGCGTAATGAGGCAACATCTTGTTTATTAGGTTTCTCTTCCTTAACTTCTGTTACCATGGAAACAAGAAAAAGTGGGTGGGTTGGGGTGGCAAAGGCAGTGTGATAAAGATATATACATGCATTCTAATTAATTCGAGATCTATTATCATAGGTGCATTAAATTGAGTTATGATTATAGTGAGTTGATTAAGTTAATTCTTTGTAATGCCGGGCATTGTTCGAATCCCTCAATCTTCTCAAGTGTGTCAAGAAAAAAATTGGTAAAATTGTTCTTATAAGAAAAATATGAGGTTTGATCAGAATAATAATGTATTTTTAATGTATCTCTAAAAAAGTATCTCTCTAGATGTTATCTTCCATTTTCTAAAACAATATGCCTTTGATTGACACGAGGGTCATATTTATTATTGCACTAATCAGGTACAAAATAGGGCTTGAAATGCTTTTTTAAAAATTAAAAAGTTACTTTTTTAAACAAATGGTCAATGAAAAGAGATGCTTAACCTTCAGCTATGTCAAGCTAACTATTATATGCGCTTTTTATTTTCTATTCATTTTCAGTGAGGTCTGTTGTTTAGGGCATATAAATACAGTTTTAATCCCTGATTTGTGTGATTTTTTTATTTTCCATGAAGACAAAAATATAAAATGAAACTATAAATAAATAAATAAATATGCAAGCATAGATAGTATGCCAGAATGATAACAAGGCTACAAATTTAGCCTTCATTAAGCTGTGATTCAGTACGAGCTGGCTGGTTTGGGACCAAATGTTTGTTTGTAGTTATTGATTGACATATATTTGAAGTGAAATTACGCTTGATCTTTTACAATAAATTTAGTGGCAGGGTGAACTGATGGTATTGCAAAGATTCATGAAAAATCATGGGGTATCAATCTGATACCTCAATTTTAGGTGTGTCAAACGGGTACTGGCATCTCCCAGTCCCCAATAACAACACGAAGGGTTATAGCTATAAGTCTCAGGTTTCTAAATTTCACCAACAGCAGCAGGAGCAGTTGACCAAAACTACAAAAAACATTTAAATGACATTAAAAATGAATCATGGCTTTTCCCTCCCCTCTGGAACAGATGGAAGCAACAGGCACCCTCTGTTCGCTGGACAACAGAAAAGAATCAAGGTAATGGACCGGTCCCATGGTAATGAACTGAGGTCTGGACATTAGTGCATTAGTAAAACAACTGTAGTCTCACTTGAATAATAAACATTTACAAGTTTAAAGCCACATAATGTTCCCAAAAATAAATAAAGTATTTTTTAGATTTTAAAGTCAACATCTCAGGTTTGACACTTAAGGGAAGAAGGTTGACTGAAGAGTTATTGAAAGGAGCATCATTACTGTGCTCTTGAAAAAGGCACTTCAACCAAGGTTGCTCCAGGGGCGCAGCGCTGCAATTAGTGCACTATAAATCGCAATAGAAGGAAAGCATGAGCAAAATGACAAGCCACGTTAGTATTTTCACACAAAAAATGGTATAAAACCAGTTATTTATATATTTTGCTGTATGTCAGTAGGAAAAATCAGTTTACATTTCCAAACATCCATTTTGTAATTAATTGTAATAATCCAGTGAGATTTTTGTATACACAAGGAGTCTGACAACAGCCGGTAAGATCCACACAGAGATCTGGTCTCACCATCATCGAGTCCTTCTGTGATTACATGAAGAAACAGAAAAAACTGAGACAGACTAAATCCAAAAAAACAGCGGCAATGTCTCCAAAACGCTTGAAGAAACCAACCTTCAAGGTGCAAGGTTACCAAGGAGAAAAGCTGCTTTAAACACAAAGGGCCCTATCATACACCCGGCGCAATGCGACCCCAGTTGCGACGCAAGTGTTGCAGCCCGACGCAGTTATAATTTTCATGTCCAGCGCCACGTTGTTTAAATAGCAAATGCACTCGCGCCCATTTGTTTGCCCATGGCCGTGCTGGTCTGAAAATGAGGTGTGTTCAGGCGCATTGTTGGTGCGTTGCTATTTTGAGGCAAGTGAAAACAACTGCGCCATTGACCAGCAAAAACCTGGTCTAAAGTCAATAGTGCAGTATTTTTTTGTTTTATTTAAAGGGCGCGTTAATAATAAGTGCCTATAGGCGGGTGCACAACACATGTACACTCTGCTTATAACACACACAGGGACGCACGGCAGCACACAAACATTTTTAAATATTAAAAATAAAAGGATTCCCCTCTGTAGAAGCGTTTAGTCTTTCCACTCGCAAATTCCGCCATGTAAATAGTGAATCCGCCATGGTGGATGGGAGATGAGACTCTGATTGGTTTATTGCATGTTACACCCAAAACACACCCATGACTCATTAAGAGACTAGGTACAACCTTTTTGGATCATGCGCCAACCGTTTTTTCTGTCATTTAACTAGCAAAAGTGGATTCGGACATGCCCTAAATGCACCTGCGCCATGCGCTTCAGACCATGCACTCAGATTGTCAAAATAGGGCCAAGAGTGGTCACATCAAATATTGATTTGATTTAGTTAATAGAAGTTGATTGATCAATAAAATCTATTTATGACATTATTTTTGAAAGCATCCTTACTTTACAGCATTTTTACACAAGAGCCTAAAACTTTAGGTCGGTTTCTTCAAGCGTCTTGGAGACGTTGCCGCTCTTTTTCTGGATTTAGTCTGTCTCAGTTTTTTCTGTTTCTTCATGTAATCACAGAAGGACTCGATGATGGTGAGATCCGATCTCTGTGTGGATCATACCGGCTGTTGACTCCTTGTGCATACAAAAATCTCAATGGATTATTACAATTAATGGCAAAAGGAAAGTTTGGAAATGTAAATTGATATTTCCTTCTGACACACTACAGCAAAAGAAATTATGGTGGTGAAAATACTAACATGCCTAAGACTTTTGCACTATATATAGTAAGAAATTAAAACTTAAGTCAAGTCTACAGTCCAACAAATCTGAATAGCTCAGATGTGACGATGATATCAAGCTATATAATCAAATTAATGATCACATCCGTATATAAACATTTAGGAGAACCTACATTTTTCTTAATGACACGTAATAAATTTAATTAAATAACGCTCATATCTAATGGGTGAATAAACCTTTTCCATCAGGTTGCGACATGATAATTATGATTAATGGGCTTAATTTCATTGCATTTTTTTCCAGTGTAATTTGATTGAAGAGCACACTACATGGATCCCATCTCTAACCCCAGCTTATTTTGGCCATTAAAATCTATAGATAAATGTCTAAGTAACCAAGAGAAACCACATGATAATGCTGGAATTCAGAGATTTCAGAGCTTGTGGGAGAATTAGTTCCCTTGATCCTCTTGTTTTGGCTGAATTTATGTGTATACCGAGAGACCAGATATGATTTTACCAGTCTGGGCTCACCATCAGCTTGACTGCTGATAAGTTTAAAGTATAAATAATTTAATACCTGGCATATATCAGTAAAAATATTACATTTCTATAATATTATTGTTCCCCACACAAGGTCCTTAAATATATGGCCCTATTTCCTTTTTATAAAACACACTTTGGCTTCATTGATAACTTCTGGAGCACATCCAGACCAGTTGAATGGCTCGGTAAGGTTGCCAAGGACGAACGCATTCACAGACATGGAGTAAATTAACTATGAGATGTTTATCTCAGCATGTCCAATCAGCTTTGCTCTATGGGTTGCTATGGATGCTTTACACTATTCAGATTCAAAGTGTCAGTGTTACATTTTGCAAGAAATTTCTTCCTCGAAAGGAAAGTGGCATTTAAATGGGCAGATTGTGAAATCTGAAAGGTGATGAAAGGCAGCCGCAAGGATTATGCTATTCATGTGTGTATGAATATATTTATTTGTTATGTCTCTCATTCACATTCACTGACTTTATAAACAGTTTGAATGTTTGCTTGGCATAATTAATGCACTTCATTAAAGAAATCTAGCAAATATGCACTGTAATGAAACGCTTCAACAAGTCTGAAAAGTCTGAAAATGTTTCTGGGCAACATCTGTCTGGAATATTAAACACAAATACATAAGTCTGGGGTACAGAACACAATTTTTTGAGACATTTTTAGTATAAACAATTATTTCTCTACTAAATGGGCAATATTATAATAAATCTCAAAGACAAAAGATGACAAAAGATGAAAAGCAATCAGTTATATGACTTTGCATAATGCATAATGTTTCCATTCATTGATGCACTGAATGATTCTTTCTTAGTAATACGTTTCTGTCAGAGGTAAAATAAGTTGATCAGAGAGTTGAGCGTGTCAGGTTGTCAATCACATTTCTTTTGTGCTCAAATATCAAATGCCCTTAAAGTCAACAAAGAAGCAGCATCTCAATGGCATTCAAACGCAAGCCTGTCCTGTTTGCATTCTATCACACGACAGGTTTTTGCTCAAGAAATGCCAAAGCATCCGTGCACGCGCGCGATAAGGCAATTCTCCGGCACTGTGACTTGCTCTGATTATTGCAGCATGAGATAAATTGCTCCCTAATATAATAAATACTTCCTCTGTAGTGGTATTCACAGCTAGTCTGCTACTTCTATCATGCAAATTATTTTAAAATTGACCAAAGTGTGCGCAAATGCATGCGCAGTGTAGCCCAAGTGTTGCGCGTAAATAAAAATGCATGCTTGCTTACCTGTGAAGAATTGATCTGGCAGAAATGCAACACCTTGTGCAACTTGTTTAAAGATGCAAAGTTGTTTTTGCTTTGGAATTGGTGAGAAATCAGCTTCCATTCATGATGTTCCCACAGGTGCAGGTGTTTGATGTGTTTGGATCTGTCCTCGGTGCTGAAACAAAGACCTGATGAAGCGCAGATGATGATGATGAGGAGGAAGATCTTACCTGTGCACAGCGTAATTCACTCAGAATGATGAATGCCTTCTCATTAAAAGCAAC
Source organism: Rhinogobio ventralis (assembly GCA_039654625.1). NCBI lineage: Eukaryota > Metazoa > Chordata > Actinopteri > Cypriniformes > Gobionidae > Rhinogobio > Rhinogobio ventralis. The sequence goes on from CM077213.1 coordinate 6,773,615, forward strand.
GTGCACCACAAACACCTTCTTCAGACCAGCTAAGTCCACTTAATGGTCAGTTCGGTGCTTTCTCCTCAGTCTCAGGGTTTTGTGAGAGCGCAAGAATTCAGTCCACACACCTGCCATCGTGAGAGGTTTAATAAACTCAAACTAAATCTCCACGGATCCATGGTTCGGTCACGATTTTCCCAACGTCTTTTACTGAAACTTGAGAGGATTTTTATTGAACAATATTGCCAAGATATATTAAGTGGCGCCTCAGGAACAAATGGTTGGTCCCCCTACGATTTAATCTTTTAATTTAAAATAATGGATGTTGGTGTTCAGGGTTCGAGCTTCGTGCATTCGTGAGGTTCGGGTGAAACAGCAACCCCTGAGCCCCCTCCGTGTACCTCTCTCTCTCTCTCTCTCTCTCTCTCTCTCTCTCTCTCTGGCTGCTGTCTGTGAGGATAGGTGGAGTCACAACAGCGCTTTTCTCGCTTAAATGATTTACCTAAGACCCATTTAATAATGAGTAAATGGTATCTTGTGCCGTGTTGTTCATACTTGGTAAGTAGCCTATAATTGGTAGACAGGTTTCGGAATTTCACACGGTATCTACATTGATTTGACTTTAAGAAGACGTTAAGCGCGCGAGCTGTTTAATCGGTGTCACGTATAATATAGGCTAGGCCGTATACATGTCATCACGTAAGTTACGCTCACTGTTTTAAGTATTCTACAGTATAATACAAAAATTAAATATATAAAATAATAAATAATAATAAAGGAAAAAAGCATTTTTTCGAAACATTTTTTAATTTCCCCTCAGACAATAAAACCATAACAGGTTAAAACTGAAAAAGCTCGTGACAGTTTCTGACTCACGCGTATGAATATTTAATGAGGCAAGCACTGCGGCAGTTTATGATTGGTGCAGCAAATGTCGCCACATAACTCCGCTCTATTCGTCTGAAACTACAAAAAAAGATAAAAAAAAAAATTAAATAGCAGACAAACCACAGAAGAAAGGGTTTATCGTCGCTTAGACATTGCAAATGTTTCCCTCAGACGCTGAAACCAAACTACGCGAATTTTCGAGGCGCGTGCATATTTAATGACGTAAGTACAGAGGCGGTTTATAATTAGATGTCATTGTAGTATTGTTGTCTTTACAGTGCAAAGAACGCGATATAAGTGAATTTAATTTACAAATAATATTATTAATAAATTAATGTGTTTGCCCGTTATATTAATGAACATGAAATTAGTAAAAAAATCAAATACAATTTATTTAATTATTTTTTTTTTTAGATTAAACTAATTATGCACTTTTGATACTTATTGATAAAATGTTTTGCTTGAAAAGTGCTTGTATTTAGAAAAAAAAAAAAAAAAAATCATCTTGCAAAAAACAGAAACTTTTTTAACAGCATTAGATGCAGCGAATTATAGCCTTACAACTGTTACAAGCATAGAAGCCTAATTACATTTAGGCTACATTTAAGCCAAAGTAATGGAAATGCTGTCCACTTGCAGGCTCTGATTTGCAGGGTGGATTCTAACTAACTATTAAGAAAGAGCTTTTAATGATGAGGCTATTCATCTGTGCTAGACAGCACAAGTGAAGGTATAATTACAGAACAAAACTTAACGAAACGTACTGATGGCTCTCTGAGATACTGTAAGTATGCATCAGCAGAAGTCAGTGCTTAAGATCCAAGTTCCAGAACACTGTGTTAAGACCCCTCAAGCGCTGCCCAAGTTCTGCTCTCCCAGACTCTCAACCAATTAAAGGGGAATCAGGAGGGGGTTGGTCGCTGATGGAGAGACACACACACCGACGGGAGCACAAAGCTTGCTTTGTCTTCCATACACACAAGTAATTTGGATATTTTCAGAGGACGTTGGAGAGAAATGCACATGCCCACAGTGGTGATTAGAGCAGCAAACACTTGCAATAGATTATATAATAACCACCTCTAACACAAAGGGACCAATTTTGCCTTGAAACAGAGGTCTGTTGAACATCATAATGGCAGAGCAATCCAGAGAATCCAGACAAATAGTTTTGGGGAGTGCAAGGATGCTTCAATATAATTATCAGAAATGGCACCAAACTTTTCCACTCAAACGGAAATACAGTATAATTCTGTAAAATTTTTAGATCAATCTGAAAGCTGGTCATCCCTCTGGAAAAACTGTTTTGAGGTTTGTATGATGCAACAGCATGTAAAACCGTCTATTGATATGCTAAATAACAAGCTTGTAAAGCATTCATGCAAAAATAACATCCATTTGTTATATTTGGAGGTAAAGTAAGCATGAAAGTGAAGTTTATAAATAGGTCAGCCATAATAATTGAGTCAGAGTGCATTCTAAAATGCTGCACAAACTAATTGCTGATGCTGTGCAGTACATTTGTAAGGGTCAAAAGTTCTCAATCAATAAAAGTTACAGGCAAGAGGATCGAGGTACATTAACTAGTCTAGATTTTCAAAAATTGACCCAGATCATGGCTTTAAATTAATCTTTGAAGGATATTAGTGTTTAGTTTGAGGCACATAGCAGCTTGTAAATTAGATATTTGGCTGTTTTCTGTCTGTGAAATAAACATATTATACTTTCAGAAAGACTGAAATTCTGTCTATACTTTCACTAGCATACTGTACTTTCTCTAGCATACTGCCATGAAATGTAAAGTAGCAATAGTCCTTTTTCCCTATTCCGAGTGAAACGGCTTCTTAAACAAGAAAATATGTAGGGCGGGACTTGATTTTGTTCATGGGGAAATAACTGAATTGTTGTGGTTTGCTATTGGTTGATCTCATGTGAGTGACAGGTTGCCCCGCCCTCACATCAGTGAACAGAAGAGATGTTTCTGAAAGAGTAAGGGGAAGGCATAACATTATGACAGGTGAAGTGAATAACACTGATTATCTCCTCATCACGGCACCTGTTAGTGGGTGGGATATATTAGGCAGCAAATGAACATTTTGTCCTCAAAGTTGATGTGTTAGAAGCAGCAAAAATGGCCAAGCGTAAGGATTTGAGCGAGTTTGACAAGGGCCAAATTGTGATGGCTAGACGACTGGGTCAGAGCATCTCCAAAACTGCAGCTCTTGTGGGGTGTTCCGGTCTGCAGTGGTCAGTATCAAAAGTGCTCCAAGGAAGGAACAGTGGTGAACCGGAGACAGGGTCATGGGCGGCCAAGGCTCATAGATGCACGTGGGGCGTGATCAAACAGACAAGCGGTAGCTCAGATTGCTCAAGAAGTTTATGCTGGTTCTGATAGAAAGGTGTCAGAATACACAGTGCATCACAGTTTGTTGCGTATGGGGCTGCTTAGACGCAGACCAGTCAGCCCATGCTGACCCGTTTACCGCCGAAAGCGCCAACAGCGGGCATCAGAATTGGACCATGGAGCAATGGAAGAAGGTGGCCTGGTCTGATGAATCACGTTTTCTTTTAGATCACATGGGTGGCCGGGTGTGTGTGCATCGCTTATGCACTATGGGAAGAAGGCAAGCCGGCGGAGGCAGTATGATGCTTTGGGCAATGTTCTGCTGGGAAACCTTGCGTCCTGGGATGTTACTTTGACAAGTTTCCACCTACCTAAGCATTGTTGCAGACCATGTACACCCTTTCATGGAAACAGTATTCCAGCTGTGGCCTCTTTCAGCAGGATAATGCCCTGCCAGGTGTTGACTTGGCCCTTCAAATTCCCCAGATCTCAATCCAATCGAGCATCTGTGGGATGTGCTGAACAAACAAGTCCCATCCATGGAGGCCCCACCTCGCAACTTACAGGACTTAAAGGATCTGCTGCTAACATCCAGATGCACACCTTCAGGGGTCTAGTGGAGTCCATGCCTCGACGGGTCAGGGCTGTTTTGGCAGCAAAAGGGGCACCAACACAATATTAAGCATAATGTTATGCCTGATCAGTGTATTTTAATTAAAGATTTATGAGGGCACATGAATTTAAAAAAAGGTTGATGTCCACGGAATAAATTCTTTATATTAAATACTCGAACAGTCCATAAAACCCTCCCCCAAAAACAAACAAGAATAGACCATTTTGATTTTGTGGTGACTCCAACAAGACTTTGAAAGAAGTGGGAGTATTTTATACTCTTGACCATGTCTGTGTGCTTTTCAAACTTCTTTTGTGTCTGTCAGGAGGGCAATAAAGAAACAAGACATCAAAGTTCTGAAGTTTATTGGAGTCACTACAGGGCAGGGCCTAAAACTAAAACTATAAAAATCTTTTTTGTTAATTGAAATGAAATATAACGTAAAGGTACAATATGTAAGACTTTTGGGTTAAAATATCCAAAACAGTGTTATATATTTTGTTGACTTGTCTACTTACATTATCCCAGATGTTTCCAAGAATGTTTAAATCCAGAGAAATAAGCCTTTTTTTTTTTTTACAAGGACACAGACCATGGACCACAACAGCATTTTTACCTTTAGAGTGAGATGGTGAGTTAGAAATGTTCATCCTTAGTGTGTTTCAGCTGCTACGTAAACTAATGTAAATATGTACAGTAAGATAACCTTACAAAAACAGTAAAGCTACAGGCATTGCTCTTAGTTCATGTTAACTAATTGCACTGTTAATGTGAATAGATGCATTAATATATGTGTGAGTTAAGATGAACTAATGCCGAACAGAGGTGTTGTTCATGGTTAGTTCATGTTAACTAATGCATTAACTAATTGCGCTGTTAACGGGAATAGATGTATTAATATATGTGTGAGTTAACATTAACAAAGATTAACTAATGCTGAACAGAGGTGTTGTTCATGGTTAATTCATGTTAACTAATGCATTAACTAATGTTAACTAATACAACCTTATTGTAAAGTGTTACCCATGACATTTATACACCACCAACAGTTTATGAAGAAAGAAGAACCAGTTCTTTCTGTTAAAACAGTTTATTAAGTTGCTCAACAACTAACAGAACAAATCATTAAGAATTTAAATCAGCCATAGATATGAAATATTAAACTTTTTCTAAACTAACAGTATATTCAAGTTTATCCTGAACTTGCACAACCTGGAACTAAATGGAAACATTTTCAAGGATAAACATTCAAGATATCAATTCTTTTTACAAGAAATGTAAAAAAGTCTATAGAGAGTAACACCTGGAAATGTATCAACATTCAACGTATAGAAAATACCACTGTAACAGCTAAAAAATACACTACACTGATCAAGTCTAATTTGTAAACTCAGTGGAAAATCAAGTATATGCAAATACCATTTATATGATAAAATATGATCATATAATTATGTGCTTCAAACACTTTTTAAATGCAAACTACAAATAAACAAGTGCTGGATGCTGCAATCGTCTCCCGAGCGAGGAAATGTTATCTGTCAGTTTCTGGTGCAAATAAAGATTTGGTTTGTCTATGAACATATGGCTTTGATGAATGAATATTCAAGTCACATAACTCTTCAGTTTTGGGAGTGTCTTTGGGCGCAAATTAGTAATTACTGAAGGAAGAATGTGAGGATAGGGAATAACAAATTAGACTCAAATAATTGAAAGCTGAACATTACATAGATTCACATGAATAATCACTAACATCAATGTCAGTTTAACTTAAGTCATTAGGAACTTACGATTAATAACAAGCTAACAAACAAACAACAGATTCACTAATGAAATACTAATGAGGGTGCACTAAATCAAATTATGAAGATGCTTTCAAGACATTCAGGTTACCTGGCTCAATTTGTTTGTCTACAGACCTGTACCTGCCGATTCCATTTGCAATAGAAAACAGTCCTTACTAAACAACTTTTGTCTATTAATTAATGGAAGCATGTTTTTCCACACAAATACACCATAACACTCAAAGGGATAGTTCACCCAAAAATGTAAACTCTGTCATCATTTTCTCACCCTCAACTTGTTCCAAGCCTGTATGAATTTCTTTTGTTCTGCTGAACACGAAAGAAGATATTTTGAAGAATGTTGGTAACCAAACTGTTGATGACTTCCATTGACTTCCATAGTATTTTTTCATCAGCTGTTTGGTTAACCATATCCTTCAATATATCTTCCTTTGTGTTCAGCAGAACAAAAGAAATTCATACAGGTTTGGAACAACTTGGGGGTAAGAAAATTATGACAGAATTTTAATTTGTGAAAATGAAAATTGTCATTATTTCCTCAACTTCATTCTTTTTTTCTGTAGTTGAATAGAAAATAGAAGAATTTCAGCAGTTTATAGTCATCAAGTCTTAAAAAGGATTAAAAAAAAAATCACCATAAAAGCGAGTCATATGATTCTTTATAGTTTTCTATGAGAAACAGACCAAAATAAAGAAGTTATTCACTGATAAAAAACAAAAACACCAAAACGCCATTTATTGTCAAAAAGGAAAGATTATCTTATTTCTTACACAATCCTATCAAATGGCTTCAGAAGACTTAGAATCAATATTGTTATTGTTAACAAAAACTATTAAAAATTGTTTTTGTTAATTGAAATTAAGCTGCAATAAAAAAATGTACACTGTATGAAAATTGTAACAAAAATAAAGCTAAATAGAAATATTAGAATACATGTTATTCTACAAAATAACAAACTTAAACTAAAATTAAAAATGACAAAACATTTAAAATATTAATAAATACTATGATAGTATATAAATAATACTAAAATAACACTGCTAGGAAACAATCATATGGACCACTTTTATGAGTTTAAAAGCTGTTAAGAGTACGTAAAGATTCTACAAAAAGTAATTCGGCTTTTAAAACTACAAGAACAATGGCAGAATTTTCATTTTTGGGTGAACTATCCCTTTAAAACTATCTCTCACTCTTCTTCAACCATCATCTCTCTGTCTTGGCCCTGCAGGTTGTTTTTGCCACTTCCTGTGAGGGCTGGAGGTGTGTGCTCACACTTGTCCGTCCTGTCCGAGTCGAGGTCCAGCTCCTCAAAGGAAGAAACGCTGGAGGTGTCGCTTCTCTCTACATGCTCAAAGTCCCAGTGTTGCTCTCGGTCTCCGTGCGAGTGCGTCCTGGTGGTGGACGGGGCAGGTGAGGTGTCCCGGCTGTCCGAAGGGGGCAGGCGGCTCACGGAACTGCACTCGCTGTGGGAATCAGCACCTGTGTGTTTACACGCCCACACCAAAAACAAGAGGTGATTAATTTCGCCATAGTGTCACAGTAAGCAAGCAGCACCTCCGCAAATAAAGCGTCTCCTGTATGGCTAGCACACAAAGGCTCGTATAACATCAAGTAAAAAAAAGAGAGACACGTTCCCTTCTGTTTAATCAGAGATTCCACTGGTGCTACTTACTAGCAGTTGTGCTTGTGGAAACGAGATGAGGAGTGTTTGGAGAACTGCATGTGTTGGCAGCAGATGACTAGGTTTCTGTAACCCGTTCTAAACTAGCTGCTATACAGTTGCTACAGGTCTTTTAGTTGTTTTTAGCATAAATTAGTAGGTGGTTGTTTATTGAACCATTTCAAAAGAACTCAGGATCCCTCACATGCCTCCGGAAATGCACATCTATGCATTTTTTACCAGTTTTATCATCTACCAGGAGTAAATAGCACATCTATTGTTAAGAAAAGAAATACCACTTGTCTCAATAAGTTTGTGGTGTCATTTATGTGACTAAACTCATCTGACCACCTACCAACCATTCAGAACACCCTTGAAACTGCATAGCAAGATGCAAAAAACGCCCTGAACATATATAAAAAAAAAAACATAGCAATTCAATCTTTTCTCTACAAATGTAAAATCTAGATTTTCATTATTTTTACTGCATTAAAAAGAACATGTGGATGAACCAATGCTAAAAATCAGGCAAACACTGATAATCCAATAATTATTATGATCATAATCAATTATTGCCTGATATTAAAATTCTATACTAATTTGTCTAAATGCATAAAAAATAAAATACCTACAACTAAAGCAGTTTTAAATGCTACACCAGTGTTGTTATCGTTAACTAAAACTACTAAATTCATTAAATAATAAAACCGAAATAAAATATAAATAGGCTACTACTTTAAAAATGACATGAAAATTAGATTGGTTGCCTTTGCAATTAACTGAAATAAAAAAATATATATATATTGAAGCTACATAGAAATATTTTAAAAAAACGCATAAAAAGCACATACCAAAATTACAAAAATGTACTTAACTAAAATTAAAATGAAGACTGAAAATAAAAAATAAAGGCTAATTCAAAATATTAATAAATATTTAAATAATACTAAAATAACACTGGAATTCACTTTTCTTCAGAATTTTTTAAATTCTCATTCCTGCATAAAATAATGCTTTGAAACATAGGAATGTGCAAATATTAATTTAATAATATCATTGTGGCCAATAACCAAATAAATGACTGATATTAAAGTTCTATATTATTTTTGTGAATAAAAAAAAAAAAAAAAAAAAAACAGTTACTCTTTATTTCAATTTATTTCGATAGTCCACATCAGACATTCTAACTATAAGTGTGTAAAAATTGGGGAAATGATCATGTACAATTAAAATTCCAATATCAACAAATTAATAAATGAAAAAAAAAAAAACTGAAACATTAGCCAGTTAATCAATATGGTACAGAGTTCATGTTCCTACTGAGACATGAAATAAAATTTTTGCAGCCATTCAATTAATCTTCTGTATCAGGCGTTTTAGACCTACACACACACACACACACACACACACACACACACACACACACACACACACACACACACACACACACACACAATATAAGAGAGAACAGACAGACTAACAGCTTGAGAGAGGTGAGTTTCACCGAGACGTGTGTGTGCACTCATGCTGCTTGTGAAGGAGACCCCACACGTCACACTCAGCGTGTCGGAGTGACAAATGTGTCAGGACCGTCTGCGTCTCAGCTTTTTTTTCTGCTTATGTCAGTGCTTCTAAGATAAAGGGATGTTTTGTGTCTATTGGATGACCGTTCACTTAGTGTTGTTTATCTGCCTCCTGCTCTTCCTGTCAATGTGGCATTTTTGTAACTAGGGACGGACAGACTAGATAAAGGGGGATAGCGAGGAATGACAGGGAAGTGAGCGTATGAAAGAGAGAGAGGAATAAAGATGAAGAGATTGATGGTGCTGGAGAGAGAGAACAAAGTGTCCTTCAAATGCCATCAGCATGCGTATAGCGGAGGCTGCTGGAAAACTAACATTTTATATATTTTCCTTCAATAACTCTCAAACTACTACAAATGTACCTGTGTCTTTTGGCATTTATGTGCATTTATACATTTATATGTGCCACCAGTAATCGTACTATTAAAATATTCACATTTAGAAATACTTGGTTTAAAAGTTCCCTATTATGCAATTTTAAAGGTACCTAATTTTGTTTTGGAGGTCTCCTACAATGTTTACATGCATGTAAGGTCAAAAAACACTTTTCCTTTTCTCTAATACATTGCACATCTCCTAATTTCTCAAAGAGAAAGTTTTTGTCTCTCTAAACCCCTTCATTCCACGAGCCTACTCTGCTCTGATGATCAAACGTCCCAGTCTGTTGTGATTGGTCTACCGCTTACAGTGCATGTCAGAAATTAAACGAAAATTTTTCGTGTTAATTCGAGTCTGAGTCCTCATCCTTTTGAAGTGCATGAAAAGTTCAGAAAACAGCGTCCTCTTAACATGTCTGCATCCTGAACCAAACTCTTCCAGGCCTACAACTACAGTGTTTGAGGGCGGGGCAAAGTAGACGTTGTTCACGGGCAGCCAATGAAGAACATAAGCTCCCATTTATGCAAATTTGTTACATTGTTACATAGGTATGAAACAGGAAGACTGGAATTGCTGACGACTCCTTTCAGCAGTACAGAATCTATTCTTTTTATTAAATCTATCTATTTCTTTTAGGAGCTGGGAATTCACTAAGGATGAATTGGGCCAAAAAACTATAGATATACAAGGACCACTCCTATTCTGAATGGGAGAAACTTCAACACGCAATATGGCATAATACATCCCGCCTTCTAAATAAAAGAGCCAATCGCTGCTTGGTAAAGTCATTGCGTAACTGCAGCTGCCGTTAGAAGCTCCGGTTCCCATAAAAACCTGAGACTTAGGTCTGAAAAATAAGCTTTTTATAACACTATTTGAGCTAAAGAAACATATGGAACAGTTCATGTCAGATTTTGCTGCTGATTGAGATTGAGATTTCCCCATTCAAATTGATACTTGGTCTTGGATACCCAAAATAGCTGCTCGGAGGCATTGCAAATATTGGCTCATCACTTTTTAAATTTGTTTACCACCTGCTTTTCTGCAGAAATTAGTGGTAACTGCACCATTCAATAATGCTGAGGTTTGAATTTGCACAATCTATAGCCTATAATGAGCCTAATTTGCATAGAAATGACAGATGTTTTCACTAAAAAATATAAAGACAATGACTTAATTTAAATACTTACTACATAGCATTATTTCTGCATATTTAGTGCCTAGTTAAAGTGGACTGCAAGTGGTTAGCGAATTTGGTGGTCGGGTCAACAAACAAACTGAAAAGAAAAACATTAATGCACTGTATCTCAAATAAGAATGTGACAATATTAAATAATATTATCTAATATTAAAATTTGGATTGAAATTCCAATATTACAATTTTTTTAATAATATTTAATATTAAAAAACCACCTTTATATGGTACTTATTCTTTTAACAGGATAATATGCATTTAAAGCATACATTACAAATATGAAATATGATTTGAAATATGCTAGATTTTTATTATTTAATTATACTTCTTAGCTGATAAGTCAAGAACAGTCATTTCCTTTAATGACATAATGTTGATTATTTTATCAAAACACATCTTTTAATTTTAAAATCTTTTACAACTTTTATTTTATAACTAATGATACAGTTGCCCTGACATCAAAAAATCTGCTACCAGAGACCATAGCTAAAAATCTGTTATCTGACAACCAATAAATAAAATAGGTATTAATAATAGGATTCAAAGACATCCAAAAGATTTGAACATTTGCAAAAAGAATTGTAAAATGTATATATCAAAATCATTTGTTGTACATTTCTCACATAGTAATGCAATGTTTTTTCTCAAGCAAAGAGAGAACCTTAGTGAGTCTATACTATTGGCCATCACTCTTTTGTGATTAAAGAAATTTAAGGTGTTACAATTCCCCTTGGTTTCCCATATGTGAAGGCACTTCACCCACACAGCCCCAGCCATTTAAAGCACATTTCAGTGCAATATGCCGCTTTGACAAAACTCAATTTGTAGCCGTTCGTGAACAGCATCTTTCACCAGGGAACAGATGTTGAATGCTTAAATCTGAGCAGCAAGGTCAGCTTCACACCACTTCAGCAATACACAGCGATTTCTTCAGCATGACAACTAAAACATCACTTGACAACATCGTTTGCGATATCTGCTTAGAAATGCATAGCTGACACAGCGCTGAAACATGACATTAAGTTATTTTTTTTGTGAATTAATGCAATTTTACTCAATCTTCAAAAAGAGATGATAGTGCATATTAATAATTAAACGGTCAGTCATTTCTGACATTACAACTGTAGTGAAACATCTCTGGTAATTTCAAAACACAGCACAGACATCTGCTTGGAGACAACCAGAAGTACTTTAAAATCAAGGACTAGAAAATCTGTCGTCTTCTGTTCACATCTGTTCTCTGCACTTTGTGCACTAAAAGGCACACTGCTGGCACACTTCTGCTCATTAAAAGTAGAAAACCATTTCACAAAAAAAAAAAAAAAGTGTCATTTTTTCAGAATACTGCTGTGTGCACTAATAAATACTAGGATGACAGTTATACAAAACTGACAGAAATACAAGTGTAAATTCCATACTCAAATTTCCCAATTTTCTTTCTGTAGATCATATTTAACATATTAACAATATTTAATGTCAGCATTACATTTGGTATACAGCACAGTCATCTGTAAATATTCTTATTTTCTCTGTTTTTTTCATTGGTTTTCTTGAAGTGATAACATGCGCTTGCATGACGAGATGAAACCTAAAACGCTTTATAACCTGCATATATTCACCTCTGATACTGATACACCGATAAAGAGAGTCGCTTATGGTAAAAGACAAAGAGCTTTGTGTAATGAAAATGTGCGCCTTGAATTTATTCAATTGTGTTTGACAATCACTAAAGGTGTGTTCACACAGTTTCGGTTTGCTTGGTCTGGACTGAATAGGGGCAATAGTCTGGAAACACAAATCTTTTTCTGTACAGTCTTCTTTTCCCCATACTTATCTAGACCTGGAAATTACTCAAATCAAATTCCATACTTTTCCAAACTGCGTAGGAACCCTGAAAAGTGATATTTATTTCTATATGAAAAATAAAGTAAAATACATTTTGTTCATACAAAATACTGATTATACTGATTATATACAAACAGTCTTTACTGGTAAATTACCGTTTAGAGATCATGTGTGAACAAGACCTTTTCAAAAATACTGGTAAATCAGTTTTTGCAATTTCCCGTTATGAGAAGTTGTAACATTACCAGTAAATTACCAGTATGACGTACAAAGTCAGAATGTGCTGATGTAAGAAGTTTGCTTTGGGCCAATCATAAGGCTCTGTCGGAGCTGTTTATGGTAAGTTCTGCTGCTTCTAATTGTTATTCTCTATGTAAACATGCACTAGATGGATGTCTTGATCATACCATAACGGCTGTCACTCAGAAGTAACAAAATGTAACTTAAATGAAACTACAGTGCTTCAAGGAAGATGAAGAAAACAGCTCAGTGTTTAAAGGTCATTTCCAATGATGGCATCATAGAGTTTACCGGTATTTTGGTACTGATGTGTGAATGATATCTAACTGGTAAAAAGATGGAACATCGTTGCTTGTGTGAACAGCACATTTGTGCATTTACCAGAAAGTTTGGTAACTCACTGCAATTCAAAATTGTCCTCTGCATTTAACCCATCCAAGTTAGTGTACACACTTTAGGAGCAGTGAGTAGTGAACACACACTGCAAACTGTGGACACACACACCCAGAGCAGTGGACAGCCATTTTTGCTGTGGCGCCTGGGGAGCGATTGGGGGCACTTTAGTCATTTCAAGCCAGTATTGAGAATCGAACCTGCAACCTTTGGGGTACCAGTCTGACGCTAGCAACACCAAGGTCATGGGTTTGATTCCCAGGAAATGCATGAATTGAAAAAATTTGCAGCTTGAATGCCATGGAAGTTGCTTTGGATAAAAACGTCTGCCAAATGCATACATGTAAATATTACAAATACAGTCATCATGAAATTTTATTTTCCTTCTACTGTGGAAGACAAAAAAAAAATTCTGAATGACTAAATACTGTTTTTGTCCAAACAATGAAAGTAAAAAAAAAGACAAACTGATGACAATTATCATTTTTGGATGAACTATCCATTTAACTTATTCCTAAAACATTTATGTTGCTTTTATTATAAACCAATATTGAAAATACACTCACCTAAAGGATTATTAAGAACACCATACTAATACTGTGTTTGACCCCCTTTCGCCTTCAGAACTGCCTTAATTCTTTGTGGCATTGTTTCAACAAGGTGCTGAAAGCATTCTTCAGAAATGTTGGCTCATATTGATAGGATAGCATCTTGCAGTTGATGGAGATTTGTGGGATGCACATCCAGGGCACGAAGCTCCCGTTCCACCACATCCCAAAGATGCTCTATTGGGTTGAGATCTGGTGACTGTGGGGGCCATTTTAGTACAGTGAACTCATTGTCATGTTCAAGAAACCAATTTGAAATGATTCGAGCTTTGTGACATGGTGCATTATCCTGCTGGAAGTAGCCATCAGAGGATGGGTACATGGTGGTCATAAAGGGATGGACATGGTCAGAAACAATGCTCAGGTAGGCCGTGGCATTTAAACGATGCCCAATTGGCACTAAGGGGCCTAAAGTGTGCCAAGAAAACATCCCCCACACCATTACACCACCACCACCAGCCTGCACAGTGGTAACAAGGCATGATGGATCCATGTTCTCATTCTGTTTACGCCAAATTCTGACTCTACCATCTGAATGTCTCAACAGAAATCGAGACTCATCAGACCAGGCAACATTTTTCCAGTCTTCAACTGTCCAATTTTGGTGAGCTCGTGCAAATTGTAGCCTCTTTTTCCTATTTGTAGTGGAGATGAGTGGTACCCGGTGGGGTCTTCTGCTGTTGTAGCCCATCCGCCTCAAGGTTGTGCGTGTTGTGGCTTCACAAATGCTTTGCTGCATACCTCGGTTGTAATGAGTGGTTATTTCAGTCAAAGTTGCTCTTCTATCAGCTTGAATCAGTCGGCCCATTCTCCTCTGACCTCTAGCATCAACAAGGCATTTTCGCCCACAGGACTGCCGCATACTGGATGTTTTTCCCTTTTCACACCATTCTTTGTAAACTCTAGAAATGGTTGTGCGTGAAAATCCCAGTAACTGAGCAGATTGTGAAATACTCAGACAGGCCCGTCTGGCACCAACAACCATGCCACGCTCTAAATTGCTTAAATCACCTTTCTTTCCCATTCTGACATTCAGTTTGGAGTTCAGGAGATTGTCTTGACCAGGACCACACCCCTAAATGCATTGAAGCAACTGCCATGTGATTGGTTGATTAGATAATTGCATTAATGAGAAATTGAACAGGTGTTCCTAATAATCCTTTAGGTGAGTGTATATTGGTAACACTTTATAATGTTTCATTTGTCAACATTAGTTAATGCATTAACTAACATGAAATAATGCACAATACATTTTTACAACATTTATTAACCTTTGTTAATGCTAGTTAATAAAAATGTTCATGTTAGTTGACTGCACTCAAAAAATTTATTTAGTTTAGTTTTAGAAAGGTAAGAATTTGTCAGTCGTGGACGCTGGACGTCTGACAGGGCCTCACCTCCGAAATCGTATATACAAAGTGAATTCTGATGCCAGGCAACCAGCACGGGGTTGCTCGTTGGTCTAGGGGTATGATTCTCGCTTTGGGTGCGAGAGGTCCCGGGTTTGAACCCACATAACTAATATAGTTAACTAATATTAATAAATTAAACCTCACTGTAAAGGGTTACCAATATATTTAGCAATACTTATTATTGATAAATACATGTATAGTGCATTTTCAACATGTTTTCTGATTCAGACAATTTCATGTTAGTTTCTAAAGTTATAAGCCAACTAGCAGCTAACTTTGTGCTTGTTTTGAGGGTCTGTGTAATGTTACTCAAATAGTAGAGCATTCTGCTAGCAACACCAAGGTCATAAGTTTGATTCCCAGGAAATGCATGGAAGATCAAACGTGCACTTGAACAGGACAGTAGGAAGGAGACATGCTGTAAAACATATTAAATTTAGCAGCACATTTAGACCCAATACACCAGCAGGCTTCAAATTTGTCCTTTAATCTTCCGTCTTCTCTGCTTTAATCTTCTTCCTCTATCATATATTATAGTTATTATCATGTGTTTGTTTCAAGGTAACAGACTAACAGGTGGAACAGGCACTCACACACAGTCCAGGACAGCTGGTGTAGACAACACACCCCTCACAAACAGCTCACCCGTGTTTCATATTTGCTCGGCGGTACCTCTGGGCTTTGGTCTGACCAGGGCAATACGCCATTCACACACACAGATTGTGTCTCATTATCACTAGAGCAGGTGTAGGTAAGTTCAGCCAATATGACACGTCCACATCAAAACTCCACAAGGTGGTGGTTAATGCATATTAAAACACTTTCATGCGAAATGTCAACCACTGAAATAAACTGTTCGCACTAAATGTGAACTTGTTAAATTGACAATAGGCTACTATTAGTGCTCAATAAACAGTGGGAGGGTTAAAAATCTCGGATGGGAGGCAAAACGTTTGTACTAAAGTCATGGTAAAATCGAAGAAACTATGTTTGGTAGCTTACATGTCAGTTAGTCTCTTCCTGTCAGTTCTAACCCAAAATAAGTATGCAGATAATCAAAAGTATGCATTTGCTAAACTTTTATTCCTTTATTCTGTGTACTGTGAGTTACTTTAGATAAGAACGCATCAATAGGAAAGCAATAATTAGTATACCTGTGATGTCCGTCCTCCTGTCCTCGTCGGACTCTTTTCCCAGTAACCATCTTTGGGCCTCTCTAACTTCAGGAACATAGAAATCACCCTGCCGAGCCAGCGGACTCATATAGTGGATCATCCCCCCTCGGTAGATCTCTAGAAATGGATGTGCGCACAATTTCCTTTCCTAAGAGAGAGACAGACAGAAAGATAAAAAATAAAGTCTTTGAATAAAGAAGTTATTTCAATCCAACCACTTCATATAACAAAAAATAGTTTAAGTTTAAGAAATTAATACTTTTTTCAGCAAGGATAAATTTCAGAAGTGACAGTATATAATTGTATAATGCACTAAAAATGTATATTTTAAATGAAATATTTTCTTTTGAACTATCTTTTCATCAAAGAATCCTCAGAAAAAAGTATACTACCAGTCAGAAGTTTGGAAACTGTACTATTTTGATAGTACAGAAGTCTCTTCTGCTCACTAAGGCTGCATTTATTTGATCCAAAATACAGCAAAAACAGTATTATTGTAAAATATTTTTACAATTTAAAATAACTTTTTTCTATTTGAATATATTTTAAAATGCAATTTATTTCTGTGATTCAAAGCTGAATTTTCAGCATCATTACTCCAGTCTTTAGAGTCACATGATCCTTCAGAAATCATTCTAATATGATGAGACTTCTGTACTATCAAAATAGTACAGTTTCAAAACTTTTGTTAATCAGCACAATTGTTTTTAACATTGATAACAATAAAAAATGTTAAGCAGCAAGTCAAGTTTATTTTCAGGAATACATGGCCTCTCGGCCCATAGTTCCACTGAATCACAACAGCATGTAAGATACTCTTTTCTTCATTCCATGGTGTATATACAGTGCCAATCTCCATGCATACTCCAAATCACAAACATATGACACATCAATACAGACATCATCACCAACAAGAACGAGATCCCTCAAATATTTCTTATGCAGATCCTCATACAAAGAATGTTTCTCATCTTCTATCACAAAATAATTCAAGGTTAACTTACAATAATTACAAATTCTCTCATCCACTGGTGTGTTACTCCATCTACCTGTTTCTATAGCCAGATTATGACCTGAGCACCTGAACAGGAACAATGATCGTACCAGCTGTCTGTTATATACAGATGCAATGTAGCTCTCTTGTACAATCAGGGACTTGCACTGTGAATATATATTCAACTTCTTATTTTTTAGAACTAATGTGTACCATGCATCATGTGCTTTTTCTCTCAATCGCTGATTCAGAATAGATGTAAAAGCACTTATATCACCAACACTTTGAGCCTCCCAGAAACTAAAAAAACCATAAAAGAGCAACAAAACTCTAATACAGGAGACCCATGTTTTTCTATACTTCATCTAACTGATACAGCACGTTATAACATTTTCTTGGATAACGATGATTAGACAGACACTACTTTTATCCAATACATGATATATCTTTTCATATAGGTAGTAGACAATACAAATCTACCCAGATCTCCCAAGTCAGCTACATTGCTCACACTTGTATTTATACTCAGGAGATTTTTACCCATATTTTACCCAAAGCCCCATATTTCAGCTCCATAATGCAATATGTATGCAACCATATGGTCAAACAAATACAAAGCTTTGTTATAGCTGATGATGTACTTTCTAACAAACCTTAGTAAGGAAAGCATTGCTTTTCTACCTTGGCTTGCTAAATGTTGTCGTGCTTTCCACCATGACAATTTTGGTGTTAACCACATGCCTAGATATTTATAACAGTTAACCATTTCAATCTGCTGACCAGCAAAATACCATCTTTCATTTTTATTCAAAGTGTCCCCTCTTCTAAAAACCATAACTTTTGTTTCACTCAGATTCACTCTCATACCGTAAAGGTTACAGAATATTTCCAGCTGTTCAATTTCTTTCTGCAACCCTCCAATTGTATCTGATATATTAGCCATATCATCTGCACTTCTGTGATACTTTCGATCTGAATACCTTTACCCATACAATTTTCCTTTAACATTGTTATACACTCACCTAAAGGATTATTTGGAACACCATACTAATACTGTGTTTGACCCCCTTTCGCCTTCAGAACTGCCTTAATTCTACGTGGCATTGATTCAACAAGGTGCTGAAAGCATTCTTTAGAAATGTTGGCCCATATTGATAGGATAGCATCTTGCAGTTAATGGAGATTTGTGGGATGCACATCCAGGGCACGAAGCTCCCGTTCCACCACATCCCAAAGATGCTCTATTGGGTTGAGATCTGGTGACTGTGGGGGCCATTTTAGTACAGTGAACTCATTGTCATGTTCAAGAAACCAATTTGAAATGATTCGAGCTTTGTGACATGGTGCATTATCCTGCTGGAAGTAGCCATCAGAGGATGGGTACATGGTGGTCATAAAGGGATGGACATGGTCAGAAACAATGCTCAGGTAGGCCGTGGCATTTAAACGATGCCCAATTGGCACTAAGGGGCCTAAAGTGTGCCAAGAAAACATCCCCCACACCATTACACCACCACCACCAGCCTGCACAGTGGTAACAAGGCATGATGGATCCATGTTCTCATTCTGTTTACGCCAAATTCTGACTCTACCATCTGAATGTCTCAACAGAAATCGAGACTCATCAGACCAGGCAACATTTTTCCAGTCTTCAACTGTCCAATTTTGGTGAGCTCGTGCAAATTGTAGCCTCTTTTTCCTATTTGTAGTGGAGATGAGTGGTACCCGGTGGGGTCTTCTGCTGTTGTAGCCCATCCGCCTCAAGGTTGTGCGTGTTGTGGCTTCACAAATGCTTTGCTGCATACCTCGGTTGTAACGAGTGGTTATTTCAGTCAAAGTTGCTCTTCTATCAGCTTGAATCAGTCGGCCCATTCTCCTCTGACCTCTAGCATCAACAAGGCATTTTCACCCACAGGACTGCCGCATACTGGATGTTTTTCTCTTTTCACACCATTCTTTGTAAACTCTAGAAATGGTTGTGCGTGAAAATCCCAGTAACTGAGCAGATTGTGAAATACTCAGACCGGCCCGTCTGGCACCAACAACCATGCCACGCTCAAAATTGCTTAAATCACCTTTCTTTCCCATTCTGACATTCAGTTTGGAGTTCAGAAGATTGTCTTGACCAGGACCACACCCCTAAATGCATTGAAGCAACTGCCATGTGATTGGTTGATTAGATAATTGCATTAATGAGAAATTGAACAGGTGTTCCTAATAATCCTTTAGGTGAGTGTATATTCATTTAGGAAAAGAATAAACAAAAGTGGACTCACCATGCAGGCAGCCCTGTCGTCCACCAAGGGTACAGCCAAAATATTCTGTTAAACCATCAGTTCCTTTCACACATGATTTAAGTTTAGAATACATAGATTTCAATACCCCGAAAACTTTTCCTCCAATGCCATTCTTAATGAGAGTGAAATACAAAAGACTATGCTGGATGCTATAGAAAAGCTTTGGAGAAATCAATAAATATACAGTACATCCTTCCTTTTTGCTTTGTAATATATTTCTGGACGACTGACTGTAAAATAAAAATATGATCAATTTTGAAATAACCTGACCTATAACCTGCTTGTTCTTCATAAAACATATTGTTTACTTCTATAAAAACTACTAGTCTCCTGTTCAGAATCGTTGTAAAAATTTGACAAAGTACATTAAGCAACGAGATTCCTCTATAATTTTCAACATTGTTTCTATCACCATTCTTATATAGTCGGCCTCACACAAAGCCTCTGGGAAATCACCTGTATCTAATATTTTGTTATATAAAGACATCATAAAAGAACATAACATATGTGATGCTGCTTTCAGCATCTCAATCATAATGCCATCTGGACCAGGAGCTCTTCCATTGCTCATTGACATAATAGTTTTGAAGATCTCATCATAAGTAATATTGCTATCCAAAACTTGATTAAAAACAGGAGCTTTATGAGTATTCACATGATGTACAACAATTTTCTCAAAGTCAGCGTCTATATAAAATTTGGAGTCAGACAATAACTTTGTAAAATGTTCTAACCACTTGTTGTCCGTGATATTATTAGACTTCTGACTTCTGATTTTCTTCCACAGCTGTTGTGTTTCCATATTATTCTGTAACACATTTATGTTATACTGCTTTTTCTGTATGTTACATAGCTTTTTATTTTTGCCTCTCAAGAATATAACTATTCAAATTGCTCACATTATCTATTCTTCTCGATTGATTTAAAGTTCTATGTTTAGTAGATTTCTGAGATAAACAATCTTCATCCCACCATTTTGTTTGTTTACTTTTAGATGTAAATTTATTAATCAGAAATCTGCCTGCTTCATGCAAACAATCTGTCAAGATAAGAACTAAAGAAACATGCTGACCGGCATCACATGAAGCAGCAAAGCAGCATATTAGAATGATTTCTGAAGGATCATGTGACACTGAAGTCTGATGCTGAAAATTAAGCTTTGCCATTACAGGAATAAATTAATTCCATCTAAAAAAAAAAAATTCATCCATCCATACATCCATCCATCCGTATTGACAGCCTTATAAGAATTTTAACTCTAGTTAATATTTAATGTGCATTTATAGAGAGAGAGAGAGAGAGAGAGAGCAAATAAAAGGAAAAGTTGAAAAGCTAAGAGCAGGTTATCCATAGACACTAAGATTAAAGAGCTGTGTCCACCCACTGATGCTTCCTTTTCCTCCTTCCTCTCCTCAGTTTTTACCCTTATTACTCACTGATTTGAACACTTATTCTGAACACACACAAACACACTTCTCATCAAAGCGTGCTTCATTTCAATCAAATTTAAGGAGCCCCCAACAGAGCCGTTAAACCTCCTATTGAGACAAATCTGTGTCTTGTTCTTAGTCTTTTCATTAAAATCTTACGAGCACTAAATCACACTAATTGAAACAGACATTTTTAAACCAGGAATATACAAAAAACAAAAAGAGGCACACTTTGGGATTTCAATGGCAAAAAGTATCAAAATCAACCTGAATCCACCCTACGTTGTGGATATCAGCATCTATCAAATGTATGAATGTAAAATACATATGTAAAAGACATCCTAAATGCATCATTTTGATAATTCTATTATTTCCACACCCTTAAAAAGCCCATTGTGTCCAAACTGTAGCCAGCATGTGTTGCTTTCACTTCAGACAGGGTGTAGTTAACAGTAGTCAAATGTTACATCAATATTCATTAAGCTGATGAATATTTTAAAGTAAAGTGTTGAATATGTAAATCAGAAATGGTTTGAAGTGCAAAAATATAAGATGATTGATCACCAGGTTGGACAGAAATTATATTTGGATAAATTAGTTTGTAGAAATCACAAACAAAAGTCAGACAACTGCTCCCCTCTAAAAAGAGCCCCCCAACGTTTAGTTGTCTACATGTACTCAAAGAGTCTGGGACATCAGGGACGTCTCTGTTCTTCCACTTTTACTTAATATCTCTTCCACCATCTGTTCCTCACAGACAAAGGCTTTCAACAGCTGTATGACACAGTCAGACTGTAATGTCTAATCTAATTCTGATAGATTTCAGCCTATATTATGACCAAAATTCTCTCTTAAAATTATAGATATGTATATAAAAATACGGTCACACTTTAGATTAGGGTCCAATTCTCACTATTAACTATTTCTTTTGCCTCAATAAACTCCAGATTACTGCTTTTTAATAGGTAGTAAGGTAGTTGTTAGGTTTAGGTATTGGGTAGGATTAAGGGGTGTAAAAAATGGTAATGCAGAATAAGGCATCAATATGTGCTTTATTAGTACTAATAAACAGCCAATAGAGTGGTGCAGGTATGACATCACTTTGTAGGCCAAACGTCAGTTAGCATCATTATCTTTTGGATTTTGGATTATCACAAAAAACAAGCTCTATGATCAACAAAAGTTTGAGATACTTACATGTTTTGTCTATAATTATTGAAGCCTAAATGCAGTTGTCAGAAGTAAAAAGCTAAAGGTAGGCTATAAACGAACTACACCACGGACCCACCATTTCAACGTCACCATCACCAAGTGTCCGACAACTCTTTCAGTTTTTAATCTCAAAAACATTTTCCCAGAACGTTTGAGTTAGAAGAGCAATTATAAGCATAACAAGGCTGTAAAAGTGAACTGTCTTTACCTGTTCGGCGTGATGACGTTTAATCTCCTCGACAGCCTCTGTACTCCCATTTAGCAATTTGTTAGCAACCGCATTTTTCAAGACACATAACAGCTTCAAAAAACCACTGATGTATTTTATGCCGTAGAATAAAACGTGAAAGTGTCTTGAGCTTGTGTTCACCACAGACCTTATTTCAGCGATTTAAACAAAATCCTATTAAAAAACACACTGACTTTGTGACGAAGGAACCGGAAGTGCTAAAATGCTAACTTGCTTCTGTGTTTTGGCCTACAAAGTGATGTTATACCTGCACCACTTTATATCCTAGTAATATGCATGGTAATAAGCAACTAGATAATAGTGAGAAATGGACCCTAAACTAAAGTGTTACCAAAAACACGTATTCATTCTTACCTGAATAACTCCTCATTGTCTTGCTTTTAGCATTAGCATACATGCCGCTCCTACTATTTAACTCACAAACAAATTCAAGGTCTGAAAAGCAAAAGGCCTGATCTGAAACCTTGATCTCCTCAACACGGCGCTATTCTACATCTGACAGATGATTGACGTGCGTTGCTGAACGAAGCTGGAAGATTGGGGTCGTAAACGGAGACAGGAGGCAGACGGGATTAGAAACTGGGGAATTACGTAACGCTATTAATATTCCAATATCATAAACAATGTATCCGTGCCATACCGTTTGAGATTCGGTCCCTCAAGACCTGAAATAGGAAAATGCACAGATGAGCAAGTTTAAACAATGTCTGTTGAGTCATTAATTCAAACTCTTAGGTCACGAAACTGGGCAGAGGATTTACGCTTTAAAAAAAAAAAAAAAAAAAAAAAAACCTTGGTTAATTTATCATGATTAGAAGTTTTGGCTTTTTTTAAAGTCTGTCTAGTACAACTTAAAATGCTGATGCGTAATCCATAAGTGTATTGTCCTGGTCTCACTAGTGGGATTTTGTAATTGGTTTATGGCTGAACTATTGATTCTAGATAATTAACCAGCTCACAGTCTCATGTGACACACTGCAATCAAAATAAAGCTGAAGGGCAAGAAGTTTCATATCCACCATCATCATATAATCTATAGTCTCTCCCATCATTCCTTTCCCTCAAAGAATCAGCCATTGTTCCCATGTTTTACATCTACCTACTAATGCAGACCTATAGGGCTCTATCATACACCCGGCACAATGCGACGCCAGGCACAACCAGCAAAAACCTTAATAGCACAGTATTTTTTGTGTTATTTAAAGCTATAGGCGGGTGCACAACGCTCGTAGACTCTGCTTATTACACACACAAGGATGCGCAGCAGCACACAAACATGCCAAATATTAAAAATAAAAGGATTACAATGTAAAAGATTATTATTGTGCATGTGAAGATAAAAATGCCTACATGTCATAATGGATAGTCATTGCATGTATCAGAATTACCTATTTGCAGTAATGACGAATTAAACTGGCTACTTATTTAACCAATCGTGGCAATACACACATGTATTAAACCCTCATTAGGTTGAGGGTGTCTATATTCCACCATGTAAATAGCAAAGCAGCCATGGTGCAAGTGCAACTGGCTTTTAAAAGGAATGGGAGATGAGACTGATTGGTTTATTGCACATTATGCCCAAAACACACTCATGACTCATTAAGAGAATAGGTATAACCCTTTTGGACCATGCTCCTGGCGCGTCGACTGTTTTTTCCGTCGTTAAACTAGCAAAAGTTCTCAATAAGGAGAACTAAACCAATCAACCTAAATATATGAATTCAAA
Organism: Rhinogobio ventralis; assembly: GCA_039654625.1. Lineage (NCBI taxonomy): Eukaryota > Metazoa > Chordata > Actinopteri > Cypriniformes > Gobionidae > Rhinogobio > Rhinogobio ventralis. The sequence goes on from CM077213.1 coordinate 6,797,649, forward strand.
GCCAAAAAACTGTCAGAAAACTGGGGGAAAAGACAAGGGTTATAAAGGAATGAGAAGAGCTACTAATGCCATAAAGAGCTGTGAAGTAAATCAGTCTTTTTCTGTCTTTTTAATACTTATATCAAAATCTGAACTTTTATCAAAATATATTCTTTGGCTCTTTTACTTTTGGAAACCTACTGCTGAGCTCTATTGCTGCCAACCCCTGTTGTAGCTCCTTCAGCTCTGCAGTACAAAGCAAATGTGATTTAAAGGAATAGTTCATCCCAAAAATGAAAATTCTGTCATTATTTTAATCACATCGTTCCAAACCGTATTACTTTCTTTCTTTTGAGGAGCACAAAAGGTGAATTTTTTAACAATACCAATATTTGAAAGAATAGTCACTCTTTTCAGTATACTAAAAGCCTAGAGTCTATCAAGCTCCAAAATGACAAAAAAGGTCATTAAATTACCATAAAACTACTAAGTCATTTAAATTTTGGCCATTAACTAGTGCTAAATCGGTATATGACTTAAATTCAACTGTTGACTGACATTTCAAGGTGAGACATGGGATATGTGTGTATAATAACATCGTAGAAATCTAAATTAATGCCGCAGGAGAATATAGGAAAAAATAGAGAAGCAAAAAATGCTCCATCGCAAACTCTAAGAAGAAAAGAAAACAGATGGAGAGGAAAAGAAGAGGGATGGCTGGGTAAGCCAGAGACGAAGATGAAAAGCTGTCAAAGTGTCTCATCCAAATTCAAGAGGAAAGGTTCTATCTCACACTGCTGTTCTTCTTTGTATATCCTTTTAATTAATGTTCCCTCATATAGATTCAGTCTCGCTAGACTCAGAGAGACAGAGAGAGAAAAACAGGGCATGGAAATGCCTTCCGCTTTTCTTCTTCTCAACAGTAGTGGAGGGTATGATAAGCAAGGATTGACTTTCTACACTATGAAAAGGATCTTGAACTCGGTGAGCACCCAGAGATCTGTTTCCAGGCTTTCATTCATTCAAAGAATCACAAAAATACTGATCTGGATGGAGTAATGGGCATAGTCCTAATGAAAATGTGTCAAATGTGATAGTACATTGATGCACTACGAAAGAGACATGATAGGCCCTGTTTACACCTGGTATTAGGATGTGTTTGGTCAATCGGATCACAAGTAGACGAGGGAGACACATATCTGTTTACACCTGGTGTTTTAATCTGTCTCTTTTGTCCACTTTCAACCACTTCTGTCCGGATTTCTTTGAGGGGAGGGTCTATAGGCGGTTATAGATTTTTTTCGTATTTTTCAAAGAATTGGACAAACTAAGAGATGACAGAAAAACATACAGAGAACAGCAGCTTTCGTTTCTCTGATAGCCACAAGACAATGCTGAACACTGAGTGTGTGCTAGAAATCTGGAATGGTGAGAGAACATTGTTCAAATCCCATCTGGCTACTGCGTTTTCCATAATGTTTACACATTAGGTCAGTAGGCGGAGAGCAGGCAGTCTTTTGTGGCCGTTCGAACACATTCGACCACATGAGCGTTTACATTACGAAAGCAATCCGGTCAAATGTTTTTTCGTCTACCTGTGGAAGTGGTGGAAAGTGGACAAATTCAAAGCATTTTAGACCACATTTACACCTGTATTTAGCACTGTCCACGTGATCCGATTGCTCAAAATGCATCTTAATACCTGGTGTCAACAGGGCCATATTCACATGATGGTCTAACTAGGAATACAGTCATACATATCAAATGTGATCTCTTTAATATCTCCACTGCTTCCTATAGACAGCAAAGAAATTGAATGGAGATTCAATCAATTCAATCCTGTTGTTTTTCTGAGAAAAAGAACCTAGTATCTACACTGTTGTTACCAATGTCTGCAATCAAAAGTCAAAGATCTCAAAAATAATTTAATTTCTCATCAAATACTCCCATTAAATTCCAATTAAATCTTTTGTAACATTATAAATGTCACCTTTGATCAAATGACTGCATCCTTGCAGAAAAAAAGTACAATTTCTTTTAAAAATCTTACTGAACCCCAAATTTTGAATGGTACAGTAGTGTAAATAAGTCGCTTCAGCTAAAAAAAAAAGGAACCTCTGAGCAATACATTTTTTCTCTTGTAGAACTTGATTGTGCAACCAGATTACCCTTTTCACAGATCACACATTTAACCTGCAGCAACAAAAATGGTTATTAACTTAATAACAAAATGCCATATTACTCCTTCAGGGAGAAAGACTCTTTTATATTGATGGACCACTCCCATAAAATATCCCCACTATCTTCAGTGTCTCCAGGGATGGCACATCTCATGAGAGAATAAAGATAAGCGCGGAGCGAGACTTCATGCTATTTACGAAAAGACATGAGTGACAAGGAGAAAAGGCCCCTGCGGTGACTGCTGGAGAAGCCCATCAAATATTTGGCTTGGTGATTGAGTAGCTTTAAGATTGTCTGGGACGTCCCTCCATTGCAATTCAAACTGGCTCTGCATTTTGAAAGGTGTTGTTTTTCTTCTGCAAAAGAAACAATCGATAGTGTGAACAGCAACATATTAAAAATTGCTGTGATGTAGGCTAATATATATATATAGGCCTTTTTTATTTACAAGCCAACAAACTACTTGCTCCATGAAGCACTGATACCAAAATCTCTCTCTCAAAAAAAAAGAAAAGAAAGTAAAAAAGGAAACAGAAGTTCAATCTGGCCACCACCAACAGAGAATGTCTGTGAGAAATAAAACATTATTGATGTATTTATATAGCTTTATTTCTCCCACACGCCACAGGTTTTCATGTGAGAACGGATGAGTTTTTTTTGGTAAATTCCCTGCCTGGTTATAAACATCTGATGGAACGTCAGTTTGGAAAGGAAAACCCTTTCCAAATATATACCACATGCTTTTGGAAAAATAAACAAAAGTGTTCAGGATAAATTTAGGAATAAACAAGACCTCATGGCCCAATGTACAAATGTACTGTTTCTAAACACAGTTTTCCTGTCACTAGCATTTCACACACACATACAAGGCCATGTGCTTTGTCTTGGGTAACCACAGGGCATTCATTGTGGTCTGAAAGTGCTACAAAGAGATGAATGTGCCAAGAACAGCACCAAACCACAATCTATGAAAAAGGTCAGTACATTTCTGAAGTGCTGATTCTGGAACAGGTTATGTCTTTGTTATTAAAATCAATTATGTAGAGAGGTGATCCCCTGATCTTCCATACTTCATAGATTTGTTGCCGTTTGAGATGAATAGCCTAATCATGTCTAAACTGCTTTGCAGAACTAATATCTTTCCTCTGTAGAAAATTCCCAGTGGTGATATCATCTTAAGTGAAAATGTCACAGATCAATCAGAAAAAAATCTATCAGAGGTCTGAGAGAATAAACAATAATTTGTGGTGCTTGCTAAGGTTTAAACTTAAGGTACTGTAGATTTGAACAGTAACCTCCAAGCAACTGCCCAAAACACACTAGTAACTTAGGACCGGTTGCACCAGCTGCATAAGTTGTAACTGATCCTAGTTTTGACGTAAATAGGCACTAAGTTGCACACTACTCATATTTTTTGCTTTTTTGCACTATTAAACTTAGTCGAAGCAGAACTACACATAAACTAAATATTTACAAAGCCTCCAATCAGGAATAACGGTTAGAATAAAATAGCAGACTGACTGAACTGCATCAATAAGCTCAATTTACCCGACAGACTTCAATTCTTTAGACATAACATTGATAACATTTACACACACTTACATTTTAAAGTGCACCTATTATGGCATTTGAAAGGTTCCTATTTTTGTTTTGGGAGTCCCCAACAACAGGTTTACATGCATGCAAGTCAAAAAACACTTTCATTGTTTTATAATATGCATTTATTTTTTACCTTATTTGCTCAACAACTCCCAAAGGATTCGCTCAACAATTAATTTTTCTTTGTAGATGGCTCTTCCACATGAACCCTAAAAAGCGCTTAGGTTGTGCTATCATATTAAATCTCATTTGTTTTTTTTGTATCAGTATTTATTTATTGAGCCTTATTAATTTCAAATACAGTTTCTGAATGTTATTTACATATAAAAATACCCATTATCTTCTGCCTTAAGAACAAATGGTGCAACCGAATAAAGTATAGTTAGTTAGTGTGAACTTTACGTTCCAATTTAAGAATTTATAAATATCTGGTGCGTGCAACCCAAGTAACTTTTTAGTAGCTGCCCCAAACACTCCATAACCTCCTAGGAACTTCCCAGAACTCCCTAGAGCAGGCATTCTCAACCCTGTCTTCGAGGGTCACTGTTCTGCAGAGTTTAGCTCCAATCCAAATCAAACACACCGGAACCAGCTAATTAAGCTCTTCAGAATTACTAGAAAGCTACAGGCAGGTGAGTCTGATCAAGTATGGAGCTAAACTCTGCAGGACAGTGGCCCTCGAGGACCAGGGTTGAGAACCCCTGCCCTAGAGTAACACTCAAGCAACCACCCAAAACACTAGTAACTTCCTAGCAACCGCTAAAACACGCTAATACTCTAACAACTGGCCTGAACACCCTAACCTTCTAGCAACTGCCCAGAATACCCCAGTTACCCTTAAGCAACTGCCAAAACACACTACTCTAGCAACCACCCTGAAGGCCCTAGTAACCTTCTAGCAACTGCACAGAACACCCCAGGTACCCTCAAGCAACCGCCAAAACACACTACTCTAACAACCACCCTGAAGGCCCTAGTAACCTCCTAGCAACTGCCCAGAATACCCCAGTTACCCTTAAGCAACCGCCAAAACACACTAGTACTCTAACAACCACCCTGAAGGCCCTAGTAACCTCCTAGCAACTGCACAGAACACCCCAGTTACCCTCAGGCAATCGCCAAAACATTGGTAACCTTCTAGCAACCACCCAGAATATGTTGGGAACACAGAGCAACACCATGGAAATTATGTAGCAACACCCTCAAAACTATGAGAAATAATAGAAAAGATTTAATTGTATTTTAAGATGTACCATCTTCAGAGGATCTACATTCCGTGCACACACAAACCTCACACGGTCTAAACCAGTCCTCAGTCCTTTCTCCACACAGATCATATACCAATATTCCATAATAGACTGCTGCTGTCCAGTGGAACTCTTCTCTTCAAACACCTGCTCTTGTCCTCCTCCTTTAATGACAGTAATCTACAGGATTATGGGGTGGACAACTGTCAGACGTCACTGAAAAATATGGGGGAAGACAGCAAGTGTGTTTTTACCAGCAGCAGACAACCATCACCATTATCTGCCAATCTCTAAAAATACGTTTAAAGGTCTTGGACTCTTTTATCTTGACAGTTGTAGAAAAAAATCAAAAAGGTAAGATTTTCATGAACAAATGTACCATTATTTTGACAAAACAGGTAGAAAATAAATTTATTTGTAGAAACATTGCATACTTTGATACAGTTTAACAGATTAACTAGATTAGCTTTTTAGAAGACAATGCAATGTTTTGTTGGTGGTTGCCCGAAAAGTGCAGTTTCAATGCTGTTGTTAGTGCATTTCTAGGTGGCTACTAGTAAAATATTGATATCAGTTCCAATATTCCTTTTCTGCAGTATTGATACACCAATACAAGCTGAGAGTTCTCACTCTCTTTTCTCTCTGACGGCGACATGACACACACCCGCCACCTCTCACTCACTCGTCTCATTCGCTCCGGTTGAATAGTGTTTGTATTGTGCATAATTTTAACAATTCCCGCAGGTTTCGCACTCACACCAAAAGCGCATCTCATTATGATCTCATAAAGCTACCTCTCAAACAGCCTGCGAGTACTAAATTGACTTATTTTTCGTGGCTTTTTGTGCTTATGGTCAAATACATTCTAAATTATGTCAAAATTCCCATATTGCAAAGTATTCAGGTATATACAGTCAGTTTTGGTATGTAAAGAGAAAACATGTTGTCTAACAGTATATTGGATCCATGCATAAGCTCTTAAAGTGACAGCAGCAGGTTTATTCTGCTGTCACTTTAAGAGCTTATGCATGGATCCTGTCTGTCTAATTCTCACTATTAACTAGTTGCTTATTGGAATGCATATTACTAGGATATTGACACATATTAATGCCTTATTCTGCATGACCATATTCTACATCCTACCCAATACCTAAAAAACTACCATTAAGAAGCAGTAATTAGGAGTTTATTGAGGTAAAAGTCATAGTAAATAGTGAGATTTGGACTAATCTAAAGTGTGACCCAACAAAATTACCCAAATTATAAAAAAATTATAACAAATTATCTGTATTGGTGGTATATATGGCAGTTTTCCAGTATCGAATATCGATATTTTTCAAGGTATCGTATCGAAGTTAGAAATTCCAGTATCTAGCTACTAGCGTTCTGGGTGGTTGCTTACTAAGCAAGTCATGATATTCAAGACCCAAATAAGGCTTGAATATATAAATGTATGGGATTTTTGCTAGTTTTGCCTGTTGCATCGTTAATCTGGCAAAAAAATTGTAAATAAAAAAATAAAAAAATAAATAAATCAAGGTCCGGACATCACTTAGGTATTTAGGTTAGGGATTAGTTCAATTCCCAAATTTTAAGTAGAGGAATAATAATAGTGATGATTGCTTCACAATTAGGAATATATCAGATTTGATGTATATCAGACAAACAACATGGGATGAATTTCTCCCAGTCCTTTCTTTAGTACAAGTCAACGCTTCAGCATCACAAAGACTCCATTATAATATTTTGCGCACAAAAAACTGACTTCATTCTTTTTCACAAAGAACTTTGTTTGAAGAAACTTGCTTTCTCAGATTAGTGTGGGCTATTTGCGCTTGCTAAATACATTCAATTGGTCTTTCCTTGTAAATCACTGACCCGAAAAAGACGTGTCAGTGTTCGGTTTTGTCAAAGCCATTTCCTTAAGCTAAATGGTTCTGGTCCTCCTCTAAGCTCCCCCGAGCTCCTGAGACTTCAAACTCACAGTCCACTGCTCCTAAATTTCATTACAGGTCTGGCTGAAAATCCCCTGGCAGGAGGCAAGAAGGAAATCTGAAATTTGCATGCGTTATCTTGAAGGAGAGGTTCACCGGTTTGGCAGGGTCCACTTTGTCATTTCTTAAAAAAGAGGAGGACTTACAACTACACCAATATTGAAAAATGGGCAGTATGGCTGGAACGATTAAGAAAAGTCTGTATTTCAGACCATCAATAAAGAGACAATTTCTTATTTGCTGGGAAATGGTAGAATCACTCTCCATGATGAATGGAACATCCCAGGAGCTCTAGGGAACAACGGACATAATCCAAGAGAAGGTAAAACACAGGTGTTCATATTTCACATAGGACTAGATAAAAGTACATTTTAGGGAACAGCCTGAAAGAAGAGATCTTACAAGGTACCTTATCATTATGTTGTCCACAATCTTCCCAAAGTGTGCATCAAACATGACATTTTACTGTAAGAGGCTCTAGCCTCTTTCCAGGAGAGGCTGCACCAAATATTTTCGGTGGATAGCCAATAATAGGCTACTGAAATTTGTGTTCATTTTTACTTTCACAACCTCCAAAGATAAAAGTTATAAATTAAAAACTGAGACAAGAAAATCTGAGCCATGTGAAACTCCATGGTTACCAAGGAAACGTTCGGAAAGATTTCCATGGAGATTAGATCCTTTGATATTCCAAAGAGAAAAGGGATGGGAGAGAGGGAAGCATCCGAAGACACAGATCTGATGAGAAAATCCATCATTAGAGAAGTTTTTTTTTTTTTTATCTGAGAGAGAGAAAGACAAGGAATCCCAATCAGTGCATATCATTACTGAGCGATTCCAGTCTTCAACATGGGCTACTCAAACTCACAATAGCCTACTTTGCTAATAGGGAAGCCCTCCAATTAACCCCAGCAATTAAATTTCTCTTAACCATAGATGAAAGGTAACTACCTCAAAGTTGCTTTGACTTGGATCTAAAAACCAGTTTTGTTATTTTTCATACAAAAGAAAGGTCAGATTTCGAGTAAAGGAAGGCTAGACATGAAAGATCATGGTGACCTTACCGAGACAAAACAAAGCTGAGAATCTTAAAGTCAACTTTAACAAACCCAAATGTTTTAAAAACTTTGATGATACAAGAAACAACTAGAAGGCTTTGAATTAGAAGATATCAAAGACATTAATAAAAAAGAAGGGACATATTGTAATTGTGGACGTTAATCAGTATGTCTGGAAAATGCCTTTGTTGAAAATAAATAAATATCTACCTATTCATCCTTTATAGGGGATTGTTGCACTGCTTAATAATGATTTGTTTACTACCTGTACACAATTATGGCTCCTCTCTCTATCATCTCTAAGACCAGAAACATAAACTGGATATTATTATTTACACTAGTTGGGACAGAAAGATGTTTTAATGTTTTAGAAAGATGTCTCTTATGCTTATCAAATATACTGTAAAAAAGTAATATTGTGAAATATTATTACTATTTAAAATAACTGTTTTCAATTTTAATATATTTTAAAATGTAATTTATTCCTGTGATCAAAGCTGAATTTTCAGCATCATAACTCCAGTCTTCAGTGTCACATGATCCTTCAGAAATCATTCTAATATGCTGATTTGGTGCTCAAGAAACATTTCATATTATTATTATTATTATTATAGATGTTTAAAACAGTTGTGCTGCTTAATATTTTTGTGCAAACCGTAATACATTTTTTTCATGATTCTTTGATGAATAGAAAGTTCAAAATATAAATATTTTGTAGCATTAGGCCTTTATAGTCACTTTCGATAAATGTAATGCATCATTGCTGAATAAAAATATATATATTTCCTTACAAAATAATACAAATCTTACTGACCTCGAATTTTTGAAATGTAAAACAATTTGACTTTAGCTAACTTTCTTGGCAAGATTCCCTCCAAACAGTATCTTCTGAAATGACAGTAGTTGACCTGACCACAGAAGAAGAATGATGCTAATGCAAATTTGTTATACGCAACAGAAACAGTAAGTAATGCCTATTAAGGTCTAAAAAGCATGCTACACATAAAGGGCCCTATCATACACCCAGCGCAGTGCGACAGTTAACATTTTCACATCCAGCGCCACGTTGTTTAAATAGCAAATGCACTCGGGCCCATCTGTTCGCCCATGCCCGTGCTGGTCTGAAAATGAGGTGTGTTCCGGTGCAAAGTTGGCGCGTTGCTATTTTGAGGCAACTGAAAACGACTGCACCATTGACCAGCAAAAACCTGGTATAAAGTCAATAGTGCAGTATTTTTGTGCTATTTAAAGGGCGCGTTAGTAATATGTGCTTATAGGCAGGTGCACAACACACGTACACTCTGCTTATAACACACACAGGGACACACAGCAGCACACAAACATTTTTAAATATATATTTAAAAAAAGAATTCCTCACTGGAGAAGCGCTCAGTCTTTCTGTTTGCTTATTGCACGTTACACCCAAAACACTCATGACTTATTAAGAGACTAGGTACAACCCTTTTGGACCATGTGCCTGGTGCGCCGACTGTTTTTACCGTCGTTAAACTAGCACAAGAGGATTCGGACACGCCCTAAGCGCACCTGCTCCATGCGCTTCAGATCAAGCGCTCAGATCGTTAAAATAGGGCCCAAAATGTGGACTTGTAATATTTAGTAGTACTAATGTGGATAGTGGTTGGGAACAGGAAGAATCCCAAAATCCTCTTAGCTCTTTAAACTGGATGTACAGGAATCCGGTCAACACTCTAGAGGTGTGACTAATCCAGCTGGGGTTTGGCTAAAGGAAACCAGAGGGAAAAAAGTGCAAGAACGATAAACACGGAGGGGGAGGGGGAGGCCACAAACAGACTATACGACAAGCCGAGAACCCCTAGTTCATTTTCACCACATGGGTCAGAGTGCTGTTTCATTTACACCTCGATGACCACACACACACATATATACAATCCCTCCTACACACACTCCTCCAGCCACAGCTTGACCGCCTCCAGCACGCCATTTCGACACATATCAGCTAGCTCGCCTCATCTTTTCTCACCTCACACAGGCACATTCCCAAAAACACATTCATCTAGCATAAAATATTTAAGCTAATCAAAAGCTTTGACTCTCTATGGTTTGTGCCACATTAGCATCTACTTCCACAGTCACTGCAGATGCTACAAACACAAATCCTCTTTAATTCAGGGTTGATCATGTGTCCTACAATAGCTGATGGGAGATTACTGGCCTTGGGTCCTGAATTATAACATTTCTTTCAGCTTGACTGACACACCCACACCCCTTGAGGGAAGCGGGACAAAATAAGCCCCCAGCTTTGAGTTTAGAAAGATTATTCATCCACCTTGTAATTTGATGCATGATGATAATAACAGCATCTTGAATCTTCAAAAACAAAAAAAAATCAATTTTCAGCACCACAACCATGCAAATATCATCTTGTCCTCCCCTTCCTGTAGTAATTTCAGATTCATCTTATCTTAATTCTCAGCCACTTTCGCACAGAGGGCTGATCAATCATATTCAAATGTGACATTTACCTCCCGCAAATGTTCCTGGACTCCCCCAGGCTCTGGGACAAAAGTCATGTTTGAACTGCTGGAACGGAACAGGCCATGCAGAGGGATGTGCTGGCGTCCCTCTTGTGGCCTGACCAGACATCCGCCGCTCGCCAATGTCTCATATCGCACAGTCCCGGCAGGCATGTGCACACACACACACACACACACACACACACACACGCACACACACGCACACACACGCACACATGCACCGCAGCTCTATTCCTAACTCTGCCAGGAACACTTTTACATAAGCTTTCTCAACTTTTCCTAGATTTTTAATTACATCTGACATATGTGAATGTCACAGATTTGGAGACAATGATCTTATTACCTTTAATAGACACTTCCACTTCATAACTAGAGAGTATATCAAAATGTCAATATAATATATGCAATAGCTGTAGACAATACACTACTGTTCAGAGTTTTTTTTTTTTAAAGAAACTAATACTTTTACTCAGAAAGGACACTTAAAATTGATTAAATGTGACAGTAAAGACATCTGAGACAATGTAATGTGAACAATGTTAAAATTTGAACATCATATGCCAATTAGCAATTTGAAAAAAACCCAAAAACAAACAAATGTATCTTATTTTAAATACGAACCTAAATACCATGGTACATGAATATGGTAATCATTGAGTGCATGGTACAACCACAGTAGTTTTCTATAAGGGTAAAAAGCCCACGTGCCTGATTTAAATATTCAATGCTCTAGAGCAATGAGTCTTAATGATTCAGCAAGGAATATAAGGTGACAGAGGAAGTAAACTAATGAATATTTCATGACAGGGGGGTAACAGTGAAGCCACGGGCGGCGACAGCTGGAAAAAAAAGAATAGAAAACAAACAAACGAATTAGGAATAAGTGTCTCTGTCTGCACCTGGAAGCAAACTATAAAAATACACTACTCTCGTGATGTGTGTGTGCGCTACGTCTTCTCAGCCACATCAGAGAGTCTAGTCATGGGTCACAATCAGCTTTGGCTCACGGTCAGGAAGGCCATATGGCTGAGTGGGCAGTGGACCGTCTAGAGGGAAACACACAAACACTGGCAGCGGTAAAGGCCAGCAATGTCAATACACACAGAATAAATACACACCTACTATCCAGTCAACCTTTCAGGTTTTCCATGTATCCGTCTGTGCCCTTTAACAGCAATGATCTTGGCTCAGGCCTGCAGGGTGCCCAAAAATGCCCTCAAGTCCAACAGCTGTGCAGCTGCCTCTGCGGATGCTGAGGGCACCTCTAACAATCTTGTGAGCAGCATCCTTACAAGGCAACTCAACAGACACTTTTCAGTGAGAATAAATATGATTACTGACCAATTAAACTATTTAATAATCATAAAGTCTTTCTGTAAATTTATATTAGTATGATCCAATTAACCTTGTTCAAGAAAATTTGTTTCATGTAGGCTAAGATGTTTCCTCGGACACTTCCAGACAGACAGTATTTCATCTGTATTCCATGTTATATTTTATTCTAGATTTTTTTTCTTCATTTTATTTATTTTTATTTTATAGTATTATTAATGCTTTGGCAATGTAATGATTTCTTTCACCATGCCAATAAAGCTACTTGAATCTTGAATCAGAAAGAGAGACAGACAGACAGATAGACAGATAGACAGATAACATCAACAGTTTTGAGTGGATTTTTTTTTACTTTAAAATGAATGAATAATTAAATAAATACATAAATACATACTACATCAATAAACAAATAAACAGAATTTTTGGAGATCATATAAATTATTTATCAAGGATGATCTGTTCAGACTGAAACAGCTTCAAAGTTGTTCCATGATTGATTGATTGGTTAATGGTTTTTAAATCTATACAGTGTAAAATTAACTTACAGATTATGGTTATTTTAATATAGTGGGAGACTTCAATTTCGCACAATGGCTTTAAGGCTTTCAATTATGCAGCTGACCAATTGTGTTCAGGGGTATTATTAGAAGCACATCCTAACAATAAGACGATCAAACGGCACTTAAAGGGGAAATTCATCGCTGGCAAGATGGGCTTTTATTAAAACTTGGCTGTCTATGCAGTACAGAGGTAGGTTTTTTTTTTTTCAACTGTGCTACAACAGAAAACAGAGAAAAAGGGTTGTAATGTTCCCTTTTCGCCCATAATGCATTGTGCACGATCCGACTGTCAGTGAGCGGGGATAAAAAAAAAAAAAAACGGAAATACGGTCTGTAGTTTTCACAGAAGCCCTGGAACTCTCAAAATACTTTTGCTGACAAATAAACAGATACACATCAGTGCAGGTAACACATTTACATATACTACTGACATTGTAACAATTCTGGCTGAAAATCTGTGAAGTTTTCTATTTCCTGCTCTGAGCAGTGACCTGAAGATTATAAACCAAAAAAGTATGCAAAAGTTGCTTCATTTATTTAGATGGGAGCAGGCTAGACAAGTAGCTTGTGTAAAATTCATCACACGTTCTGCTAATATGACACCCCTTCACCTGAAATACCAAACAGCTAATTAAGAAACCAGGCAACTGAGACTGTGAAAACACAGCTTGACACCCGGTTGTCAATTCTATCTAAACTAGATGCCAATAACATACTCTGGATGGGAATTTAATCTTAATTAAACTTTTCCTTGTTCAGATTGAGGATTGAGGAAAGGCTGCAAAATATGTTGCATCTCTCCTACAGCGTGACAATAGAGATTATCAAACATAAAGCTTTTTCATGAGCAAACAGTGGGAAGGTTTGGTTCATGTTGTCATCCTTCTCCAATAATCTTTAGAGGGAGCTTTTGAGCTAAAATGTCACTGTGGCATTTGGAAGAGCATTTCTCCTGGTCCAAGAAGTTCATGCCCACTTTGGTTGTTTGATTGTGGACTCTCGGCTTAATTCTGTAGGATGGAGAGGGAAAACAGAGAGGCGGACACAGCTAGATAGGCATAAATGTGTGGTACAATGGGAACAATATCAAAATTCTGATCAGAGCAAAAGTATTTGACATTCCAATGCTGATGTACCGACGATCAGACATTGCAATACATATTACAGATGACAAGGCAGACAGTTGCCCACACGATCAAGAATTTTGAGTAGTTTGAGTTCATGTCAACCTACCAATCGAGCAGGAAACCCCAAACGACATTACATGCAACACCTTGTTTATTTAGGTCTTTTTTTTTTTTAAACGTTGTTGTCTTTAATTATAATTTTTGTTTTGATTTTGAAAACACTGGAAAATGTTAATTATATTTACTCATCCTTGTGAAAACGAAGTACACTTTAGCATACTTAAAATAAAAAAAAAAAGAGTACTTTTTACAGGAAGAATACACTCGCCTAAAGAATTATTAGGAACACCATACTAATACTGTGTTTGACCCCCTTTCGCCTTCAGAACTGCCTTAATTCTACGTGGCATTGATTCAACAAGGTGCTGAAAGCATTCTTTAGAAATGTTGGCCCATATTGATAGGATAGCATCTTGCAGTTGATGGAGATTTGTGGGATGCACATCCAGGACACGAAGCTCCCGTTCCACCACATCCCAAAGATGCTCTATTGGGTTGAGATCTGGTGACTGTGGGGGCCATTTTAGTACAGTGAACTCATTGTCATGTTCAAGAAACCAATTTGAAATGATTCGAGCTTTGTGACATGGTGCATTATCCTGCTGGAAGTAGCCGTCAGAGGATGGGTACATGGTGGTCATAAAGGGATGGACATGGTCAGAAACAATGCTCAGGTAGGGAGTGGCATTTAAACGATGCCCAATTGGCACTAAGGGGCCTAAAGTGTGCCAAGAAAACATCCCCCACACCATTACACACCACCACCAGCCTGCACAGTGGTAACAAGGCATGATGGATCCATGTTCTCATTCTGTGTACGCCAAATTCTGACTCTACCATCTGAATGTCTCAACAGAAATCGAGACTCATCAGACCAGGCAACATTTTTCCAGTCTTCAACTGTCCAATTTTGGTGAGCTCGTGCAAATTGTAGCCTCTTTTTTCTTATTTGTAGTGGAGATGAGTGGTACCCGGTGGGGTCTTCTGCTGTTGTAGCCCATCCGCCTCAAGGTTGTGCGTGTTGTGGCTTCACAAATGCTTTGCTGCATACCTCGGTTGTAACGAGTGGTTATTTCAGTCAAAGTTGCTCTTCTATCAGCTTGAATCAGTCGGCCCATTCTCCTCTGACCTCTAGCATCAACAAGGCATTTTCGCCCACAGGACTGCCGCATACTGGATGTTTTTCCCTTTTCACACCATTCTTTGTAAACTCTAGAAATGGTTGTGCGTGAAAATCCCAGTAACTGAGCAGATTGTGAAATACTCAGACCGGCCCGTCTGGCACCAACAACCATGCCACGCTCAAAATTGCTTAAATCACCTTTCTTTCCCATTCTGACATTCAGTTTGGAGTTCAGGAGATTGTCTTGACCAGGACCACACCCCTAAATGCATTGAAGCAACTGCCATGTGATTGGTTGATTAGATAATTGCATTAATGAGAAATTGAACAGGTGTTCCTAATAATCCTTTAGGTGAGTGTATACTTAAAGGGGTGATGAATTGAGAAATCAACTTTCCCTTGAGCCTTTGATATATAAAAGGTCATGGTAATATAAGAATAACCTGTAAGTTTCAGAGCTGAAAACTTCCTAGTTAGTCAAAGAAAAGCTTTTATAGACACCAGGCCCAGAAAACGCGAGCTCTCAAATATATACTGATCTATGACGTAATAGAAGGGGGAAACGCCGCCTCTACAGATAAATATGTACGTCTGCTTCTGTAGCCCCGCCCACCGACTCGTGGAACCGAGCTGTAAACATGCCGAAGACAGCAATATATTGCGTTGTGCCTGGTTGTGGAAGAACACAGTCGCTGCATAAGCTTCCTTTGGATTCTAATATTAGAAATGAGTGGTTGAACTTTATTTTTAATGAAGTTCCAGCTCACGTGGGGAAGTCATTGCGCATTTGCTCGCTTCATTTCACAGCGGAAACGTTTGAAAACAGGACACAGGTCGATATTGGATTTGCAGTCAGAATGAGATTAAAACACAATGCTGTGCCTTCTACATTGGATCCGACAGGAATGGTGCAACACACTTATGTGAGTAAAACATGTTTTTTATATGTGATAGTATTGCATTGTTACAGATCGGGGCTATGTGTTGTCCAGACAGGCTTCCAAAACTTAAGCCCGGCCTGCCGACGGGTTATCTTAAATAGTGAAATAACATTTCTTTCATGATGTGCGTTGTTCACTCTGCTGACTTGATATTTGAAGGGCGTGCGCGTGTCTGTGTGTGTTAGTGACACACGGTTTGCGGTTATATTCACAGATCGGGCGGGCCAAGTAATAAAAAAAAATAACATTCCAATCAATCGCGGGTGGATGAGAGATAAATCATTGTGTTTGTTTGATAAAGACATTTTGCGAGCCCTGTGAGCGAATCATTCCGGTTTGCGGTTTCCCCATACGCTTTCAAAACAATTCCCACATGTACTGACGGGGGAGCTGAAGCTCATTAAATATGCAAATATTATCCAATCCTAGCCGTGGGCATTTACTTCCAAGTCTTCAGTGCAGCACGCCCATTAAAACCCAATGTTTCCTTAGAGAGCCTCAAAACTAGAAAATAGCCTATTACTTATTACTTAAAACCACGCAAACGTCACAAGTTGACCTCAGACAACAGTATAAAAAAATTTAAAAAGCCAGTTCATGACCCCTTTAAAGCCACAATATGTAATTTTTCTGCCGCTAGAGGTCACTTATTCAAAACAAAGGCGTAGCTTGATGACGCCTGGATTTAGCAGAGCTTTTATTATGCCACAGACAACCGCTTCCACTTTTTCTGGTCACGTGTACGCAGCACTGTTTTTTTTTATATTAGATACATTTGAGTGTGTTGAAAGTTATGTTATAATGCTACTCTGTGCGTTCGCTCGGCGGCTACTATGAGACACTTGTTCACGCTGCAGTAAGCTAGATCGATATTAGGCATGGTAAAACATGGTACTCGCGGTAAATCAAGAAAACGAGATTTAAACAATAAGACTAACTGTGTTGAGTTATAAAACAATGATTAGTTTTCTGTCGATGTATCCAAATAGTTGCTCATCTGTCTAATAAAAAACAATATATTAAAGTCCCTGTAAAGTCAAAATTAAATATGTGTTCTGAGTTTGTCACACCACAGACAAATGTGTTATTAACCACCCAGCCAAATTTAAATCTCAAAAAAATCAGGCAAGTAAATAAAATAGCTTATCAAAATCTTGAAAAAATAAGCAGCATTCTCTGCTCTCAAATGCTGGGGACGTGTCCACTGTCTGCGCCGAAACCACGCCCACTCGCGGGAAAGCTGCCGTAAGCACACAAGACAACACTCGTGTACAGCTCACGACGGCACCAGATGTCGGCGGACGGATGAAAGCCGGCGCGGGAGATAAACGGTTCGGCCCCATTCTGCAGCGGATTATCAGTAAATCCCAGTTGTCTCCGATGAAAGTTTGTAAAACTATCCGGTGTAAAGTCACTGCAGAGACAGATCTGATGGTGATCCTCAGCTCTCCATCAAGGTAGCTGTTCACAAAATTAATCTACCTCTTCTAGATATCATCGTTTTTGTTTTATAAGCCGTTTTGTAAGCTGTAGGCTGTAGTAACAAACGGTACTGACAGTAACTTGCGAATGTGCTCTAGTTATGATCGTGTTAGGGGAGGAGCCAGGCTCAGTGGCTCCAGTGCGTCATCGACAGTTATGATACTGTTGGGGGAGGGGCCATATGCTCAGTGGCTCCAGTGCGTCATCGAGCCACCGTTTTAGCCCCGCCTAAAAAATCCTGAACACAGCAATGGTGAAAAACTGTTTAACGGTCCAACTCCACAGTTACTGCAAAGTCCACAGTCTTTGTAACGCATTTCAGCAATACATTTCTAACATTTATAATGTGTTTAGAAACAAATCTCAGAATTGCCTTTACAGGGACTTTAAAGCGTCTTTGGTGTTTCCATGGTTTCTACAAAATAAAAACAGAAATCAAGGGTAACGCGGGTATGATGCCATTCATAAGGTGACGCACGGTGTCCTGGTTAAAATTGCTTATTTCTCTGGATTTAAACATTCTTGGAAACATTTGGGATAATGTAAGTACACAAGTCAACAAAATATATAATATTGTTCTAGTGGTTTTTGGATATTTTAATCCAAAAATCTTACATATTGTGCCTTTAAATGCAAACAATGTAATTGCATGCTAATTTAAATTTAAATATATTATAAAAACGAGTAGATCTACTTTAAACTGGTTTTAATGATTTAGCCCAGTTCATTAAAGGCTGTTTACTTTACCACGCGAGTGCCTTGGAATATTTTGTCTACATAATTTAAAATTTATTATAGTTTAAATTTATATTAAATGCAATTTGGTGAACTTTAAGTTCATTTAAGGTATATCTTGATATGTAATTTCATAATTACTTCTAATGTCTTTTGAAATATGGTTAAAGTGTACCGCTAAATGTACTGACAAGCATTTGTAGTACACTAAAATATACTTAAATATAATTTCTGTTAAACCTTTTATGATGTGTATTTAAATATATGGTTACACTTCATTTTAAGGTGACAGTTGCATTGTACTTACTCAAATAAGTACTGAGTAATATTAATTAACTACATGTACTTATTATAGTGTTATGGTTAGTTACTTGTAATTATTTACTGTTATTACTATAGTAAGTACATGTTGTAATGTTGTAACTACATCACCTTAAAATAAAGTGTTACCAAATATATTTATAATTTGTGTAATGCAATGGAGTTGCAATTTAATACATTTTAAATTAATCAAGTACTTAACATGTGCTTTAGCATGTTAGTCAACAAAGTAAAACTTTATATTAAGGTAAAACTTGACTTTATTACAACGTGTACTTTTAAAAGTGTACTTTAACAAAAAAAGTGTACTCTCTTTAAGTACACTTACAGTAAGAGGCCTTTAACTGCATGTTCAATACAATTAAGCTCACATCTTTTTCACAACCTGTATGACCTTCTTTCTTCTGTAGAATACATATATTTTGAAAGCCACAGGGCCCAAACAACATTGTATAGAAAAATCCACATCTCCTTTGTTTTCCACAGAGGATAGAAATTCATACAGCTTTGGAACAACATGAGGGTGGGTAAATGATGAATTTTCATTTCTGGGCAAACTAACCTGTCAATTTTTATTTCAAGTTGAATTTAAAATGTTAGTTCACCCAAAAATAAAAATGCCATAATTTACTCCCTCAAGCCATGCTAGGTATATATGACTAGGTGTATATAGTTTATAAAGTTATAAATATGGATATTTTTCTTACAAAAACATATCACTTCACTTCAGAAGGCCTTTATTAAACCCCTGGAGCCGTTTGGATTACTTTTATGATGTATGGATGCACTTTTTTGGGCATCAAAATCTAAGGTACCATTCACTCCTATTATAAAGCTTGGAATAGTCAGGATATTTTTTTATATAACTCTGATTGTGTTTGGCTGAAAGAAGAAAGTCATGTACACCTAGGATGGCTTGAGGGTGAGTAAATTATGGAATTTTTGTTTTTGTTTTTTTGGGGGTGAACTAACCCTTTAAATGTGACGTTGTATGTCACAAAATACTCATTTGAAGTATTCTGACAGTTCAGAAGTTCTGATTAAATCGTTTGAGGTAAGTATATAACTTAACATAGTTCAGATGTAATTTTGGCTCATGTTGCAACAGTTGTTCTAGTTAGTCGAATTTCACCTGTGCGCTGGATATCTCAAATGGTGCCACAGATTCTCAAATTGGATTGTCTGTCAGACACTATTCATCAGTGTAAATAATGAACTTTCGCCCAAGCATCAGTTTATCTAGGTTATCTTGCAAAAATGTCCAGGATATTTCACCATTTGTCCTTCCTTCTGTTTTAACAAGATACCCAGTCTTAGATAGTGAAGCCACCCCACAGCATGATGCTAACTACACCATATTTCACAGTAAGTAGTGTTTTCTGAGGTGTTAGATTTGCACCACACATTTTTTGGCAAAATACTTTTGGCAGGTCCGACAAAAAATATTTCCCACATTGCAACTGGGTCACTATTATGCTACTTGGTATTTAAAGGGTACATAACACACACAGTTTCTGCCAATCTCATGTTAACCATGAGTACCTATAGAGTAGTATTGCATCCCTCATATGTCTGAAGAGTCTTTAGTTTTATCATATTTATAAAAGACAGATACACTGTGCCGATTCTTTCCGAAAACAGCCGAGCTCGTGCAGGCGTGCAGTGGGCGGAGCTAAAGAGTCACACACACACACACACACACACACACACACACACACACAATACATCATGGCATTATCCCTGGATAACTTTCAATTCACTATACGTTTGTGTTGTTGACATTATATGCACTTACGTGCCGATTGCCAACAAAACACACATTTGATGCAGTTTCACTCACCGCCTGTGGTTTCCACTCACGACCGGGAACAAACAAACACTTGCAGAACTCCGTTGCTGCTCCGGGAAAACAAACTTCCGTCGGCTTCCGTAACCTGAACGAAGCTTGTTGATGGGCGCGTTCTTGCTCTTGCTCTGGTCGATGCACGCTCATCTGGGAGAAGTGCCCATACAAGGAATTCCACCCTTTATGACGTTATACAGTAGCCTGACGTCGTCATACTCAATTCTAGTCAGAATACTGTCTGAGAGTCTGATTCTGCTCCATTGGGCTGTGATTATGGGGCGTGTTTCAACCGAACCAGGAAAGAAAATGCCTCTGCACTCAATTGGATAGACCTACAACCAATCAGAGCAACGGAGTAACTGACGTATGTTGAGTGACGCATAGTAGTAGTGGGAAGTTCGGATCATTTTACGGACTCGGATCTTTGAATCTCGTTCAGCAAAATTAACAAATCGTTCAGCAAAATGACAAAAGTCATTTCGTTGATTTCAGCAGAATATAATTAAAATGTCACATGTTAAATTCCCCAACACATCTAGTACTTATGCAAACGTTGATCACATTTGGAATAAAAAAATTATTATGCAGCCAAGGCCAAACTTTAAGAAAGAAATGATTCATTAATTGCTTAGCTGGGTCTTCAGGCTATGCAGTCTGTTAGTTAACCTCACCTCCGAATCCGAGTCGTTCTTTCTTTTGTCAGTTCACATTTAATCACGTCTGTTTCCTGGAAAGAGTACACCTCTCCTGTCTTCGGGTTCAAGTCATTAGTTCCGTCATCAGTGTCTGATCTGGGCCGTGACAGCCCCATATGCAATGCATGCAGTCCCGAAAACAGAATTGATTAGTTCACCTCTCGAGTCTTCGGGTTCGAGTCATTCGTTTACCAACTCACATCTCCATAGGCTGAATGCAAGATCCTGTGCATAATTAATGGCATGTAGTGCATGCACGGTCAAAACAAAATTAACGAAACGCTCTCCGAGACAACTCGTTGTTCTCGAGTCATATTTAAGATCAGTTCAAAAAGAATGAATTGTTCATGAACGACACATCACTAACGCATAGTTGTTAACAGAACTCAACTGCACGCACGCTGGAAGAAGATGAGTGTAAACGATCTTTGACGGTGTTGTAAAAATAATTTAAGTATACACGGAGTACTTACCAACACAATCATCATTTTTGAGAGAAATGGTAAAGGTGAATGCATATACGAACAAGCTCTTCGTTTAGGATTAGAACAAATTCAACCCAAGTGCTCTCTGATGACGTAGCTGATTACATTACTGTTGATCATCTGTCAATCATCATAATAAAGCCCGCCCTGACAATATCATTGGTCCGAACAGCTCCTATTCGAGCATAGTTGCTCCACAACGGGTCAAGTCCAGACCGAACTTCCCGACCTCAAATGTTGTGGGTGGAGCTAAGTTCGGCTGGCATCCAGGCTAGTTATACAGGGCCATACTCTGAAAAAAAAAAAAACGTTCCAAAACTTATTCGAATCCTGAAGGAGTGTATTTGGCACAGAAATACGCCGTCATTCGTCCAACTCGTTTTTTGAATTTAGCATGAGAATCCAACTCTTTAACAGTGTAAATAAGTCAGAATGCATGAAATAGCATTAGACCCCCTTTTTAAATTTTAACACAGTGCCTTAGTGGAACACTGAATAATAATAATAATTATTATGCGTTTTTATACTTTATTCTGTTCTTTAGTCTTGATTTTCACAGTTCCCAGTTTGAATAATGACACCTTAATTAGGAAGGTTCAATGTAGAATATGTGCTTGTTACTTTAAAGATTCCCATTATAATAGGGAGCAGAACTGGAACGAGCCAATTTAACAGCAAGCATGTCCTCATTATGGCTTCTGCAACACTAAAAACAACATAGCTCAGTTATCTATTCTCACTAAGAACATTTTGAACATAAACAATGGAATGTTAAAATGATTTTCAGTGCTTGTGACTAAAACTATCTCAGAAAACAAAACATCATCTTAAGAGTTTTAAATAAAGTATAATGAGTGAATTTGACCAAACACTGAACTTTTCGGAGGCACTGCAGTGTCAAAAAGTACAAAACAATCAAAATTGGCCATAATACCAAATATCTTAGATTTGATCTGGATCAATGAACTACCGCTGTGTTTCGAGAAGAAATCAAATTGCAGGACTGAGGTTAGGAACGACCAAGTCATAATGAGCATGTAGTGTTAAGCACAGGTAACCTGAACCTCCTGGATCAATACGGACCAGCAGGAGAAAAGGGAAGCAGGCAGGGTCTAAAAAAGATGCTGTTTCTCCTGTGTACTCACGTAAGAGAAAATGAAAGGCTAAGACTGACCAAATATTGATCCCATTCATTCAATCATGATCTCCAGACACTTTCTGCCGTCTCTTGCCCTTCCTGCCTTTGATGAGGACTGCTGGGGTTCTGCGTGACATGTGTGAGTTATACGATTGATGTGAAAGCTTGTTCTCTATGCTGTCAGGATGTCTGACGGGTGTGATGATTCCCGGAAGTGCTAAACTCAGGTCATCGTATCAGAAACGGTTGTTAATGGGTTGTCTGGGATTAAGCGACAATATGAGCTTGAATTGACACGGAACAAGACACGCATGTCTAGTAAGACCGTGTGTGGTGAGTTTCATTATAAACTTTTTTTGTTGTGGTTACATTTTCTGAAGATAATATAACATTTTAAGTAAAAAAATACTTGGGCCCTCCTTCAACGCAAACTCTATTGGATTTTTTAAACTTGGCAAAAATGTATAAATACACTAAAAAAAAAAAATTCTATTAAGCAAATTCAACAATTTGTCATCATTTATTATTATTATAATTCTGTAAATAACAATTAACATTTGCAATTTTTTTTCAGTTTACTAAATCCATTTGCATTGGTATGAATAATTTTAATTGTACAGAAACAAAGACACTAACATTTATTTAATCATTAATTTTTACATTTAAACATTTACATTTGACACATACATAGTTATGCATTTAAATATTGCTATGGCAGAAAAAAATATCCATGTTTGAAAAAAAAATCTTGCTCAAACATTTTCACTGTATGTAGTATACACTGTAAAAAATGATATGATCAATAAGTTATGAAAACATATGTTTTTACATTGCTTTAACGCATCAAAATAAGTTAAGCAATTTTCAACTGTTTTTTAAGTTACAAGATTCAACTCATTTTTTAAAGTCAGTTAAATGTAATTTAAGTTGAAATTACTTAAACATCCAAGTTGAAACTTTTTTTTTTTTTTACAGTGTATGCATAACCACATGAAATCATACAACACTGCAACAAATCTGTTCAATAAGATTCTTCTGTGTTGAAAAGGCTTAATTTAATTGCATGGAAAAGATTATGTTATTATAGGTATTATAGGTTTGTTTAAATCCATAAACCCTAATCTTAAGAACAGTACAGTGACGTTTGACTTAGCAAGTAACTGTGACCAAAAAGCATGCACAATTCTGTTAAATCAAGGGTGAAGAATTATATTTTCTGGTTATGCATGCATGGGTAAGTGATAGCGTAATGTCACTTTACTGCACATTATAAAACACAAAGAAAGCAGAACAAGGTTTTCACTTGAACAACCTCTCCAGGAACGGGTCTGGTTGCCATAGGGATTCCCTTATACTGTCCTCGTCAGAATTAGAAGCGTCTCTGTGCAATCTGCCCACGAACAAGGACCAACCTTCCGTCTCACATCACCAACTGCCTTCAAATTACTCATTCTGACTATACACAAAGTTCAATCATCTGCAGCCCACACAAGCTACGGACAGACGGCCTCTGCCATGGATTATTCATGACGAGAAATATTTGCCTTTTGTTGGTGAAGTAAAAAGAGAGGGCTGTTTAAAATGGAAATTTGCTTCTAAAAGATATATTTAAGAGTGACTTTGAAAACGCCGCCTGTGAGGCATCAAGAGAGCAGAACAAATGTAGGCGCTAGAAAAAAACTGTGTGTTTGGCAGGCTCCTAGGTGTCGATTAGGGCCGGGTATCCGCGGGTCTCTCGTGATTTGATGCATATGCAATGTATGTTGATATAATGTATGAATTGTGTTATGTAACGTAAACAAAGGCACGTTGTATCTGAATCTCGGGTTTGATTCAATTCCTTTTTTCGACTCAGCTGTTGTTTAAAGCAACTGAACGTGCTACACGCCAGCATATTGAAGCTAAGACTTTGATAGAGAAACAGACTACGCAACAAGTAGTTTTTTTTTTTTAAATGTTATATTTTAAAATTCTTAGCTGCTAGCATGCTGCCAGAGTGCTATGTTTTAGCTAAGGACTATAATCAGGGAAGATGAAATGTAAAAAATGTCGTTAATGGTAATGAGTCTAGATGTCATTGGTGAAAATTTAAATAAACACTTTAAGAAAAAAATGGTTAAAAAAAAACCTGTCACTCAATCAGTTCAGTACCTTTTCAAAGGTACTACTATAAACTTTAAGTAATAAAATGCATTTTTAAGGTACTAATAATATGCATCTTTTAGCGATAAATAAGGTACAAAAGGTGTACCAGTGACAGATTTTTTAGCACTTTTTTCTGAGAGCATTTTTTCTTCTACACAGACTTGCTCTCAGAAATAAATGCTGAAAAATCTGTCACTGGGGTGTTTTTTTCACAATAAGTCAGGACACTAAAAAGAGAGCTAAAATACGGGACTGTCCCAGGAAAAACGGGACGTCTGGTCACCCTAATATAGAAATTATTTAACTCATCTGTAGCCCACCTCTGGAAAAATCCACTTCTCAATTCTGAGACATCACACACAAGCTTACTTCTTTCTGCACTCATTCAAGACAAACAACACTGAATGAGTGCTGCGTTAATAAGCACACATTAATAATTGATAGAGTATTCAGACATGTAATACAATCACATTCTCAGTTTTTCTTAAAAAACGTCACACTGCATCAATATATCTTCTTGGGGCAACTACAAATGAAGTGCTTCACTTAACGGAACAACACAAGACACATTAAAGACCACAGACGTACTGGAATAATGTGAAAGAGGTTTTAAACAATCTGAAGCTTGGTCTTAGACCTTATCTACTGAAACAATGTCCAAACAGATGGAATAATCTAATATAATGATGATCCCTAGTGGTTGAGATAATAGATGTCAGCATTTAACTCCAACTGGTCTACACAAATGTTCTTCAGACATTCTTAAGCCTAGAACTGCAAGTTGATGATATCAAGATTTCTATAAGGGACAGAAAGTAAACAAATACATGAAAAAGGCAAGGGGAAGATAAGTTATCTAGCAGCTGAGCAGACAGATCTTAATGATGGAGGAGGCATGAGCATGAGCCTGTTGGCTGCATTCACACTGAGGCTGCATCAGGGCAGATGGTGGGGAGAGTTGAGGAGGCTCACACATACACACACACACACAAACACACACACAAACACACGGTGCCAAAAAATATGGAGAAAATGTGGCCTTCAAAATTGCCACTAAAAACACTTAAAACACCTTGACACCCTAGCAACGAGCCAATTACTAGGCAAGCACCACACACATTTTTCTTAATTAAG
This sequence comes from Rhinogobio ventralis, assembly GCA_039654625.1. Taxonomy (NCBI): domain Eukaryota; kingdom Metazoa; phylum Chordata; class Actinopteri; order Cypriniformes; family Gobionidae; genus Rhinogobio; species Rhinogobio ventralis. Next base: position 6,823,347 of record CM077213.1, read on the forward strand.
GTGTGTTCACACTTGGCATGTTTGGCTCGATTAAAACGAACCCTGTTAGCGCGCTTCATTTTTTGAAATTGTGTGAATGCTAAAACAGGAAGATGAGACCCTAAAAAAGGACAGAATGCTTACGCATATTGTTTTTTTCTTGTCGTGAGTTTGCACATCACAGTTCGGTACAGGCATTGGAACCGTGTCTCCTCACAACAGATCGATTGTGTGTGTGAGACGGAGGAATTCCTGTCGCTGTTTTGACTCCTTTACACATTTTATAAGCTCTTCACGAGTTCTCAACTGGTCAAAATACCATCATATAAGCATTTGTGCAGGCTGTGCACACACAAGCACATTTATCCCACTAAGTTCCATCTCAAAATAGGCCATATGTAAAAGCCGACCAATCAGATTGTGAAACGAACCAAGCGAACTGTACTACAAGTTTGAACACTGTGATAACACCTTTACAGTTGAGAGAGGACAGAAAATGAAGGGGGGTAAGGGGGGGGTGGGTTTGGGAAATGATTCACCACACTAGAGCATATGTGTTAACCACTAGGCCCTGATACTTCTATATAGGATTTTTCTCCATATAGTGGACTTCAACGGGTCCAACGGGTTGAAAGTCCAAATTGCAGTTTCAATGCAGCTTCAAAGGGCTCTACACGATGCTAGGGTCTTATCTGGTGAAACGAGCGAGACGTCATTTTCTAAAATAAAATTTAAAAAATGTATATACTTTTTAACCACATGTAACGTAGGTGGAAGTACCGCCCCAGTGTTTACACAGCGAACGTGCAAAGACTAAGTCAAAAGCCCTTTACAAAAAAAAGGTAAAACAACGATGTTGTTAATGAGTTTTTCGCCCTACTCTACCTTTACTTGTATAACTGGAGTACACAGTACGAAAGTCACGTCACGGATGACGTTTCCAACAGTTTCCAGAAACTGTTGGAAAGTTTCTCGAAATTTACCGGAAATTTTCAGCCCCTTTGCAACCCTACGCATGACCTTTCCAACGTGATTACGTAATGCGTGAAGTCGTGGACACTGTAACGTTTTCCTCAACCTTCATTCCTCAAACTTTATTATGTTTTATTATGTGTGTGCGGCAGTCGTCCGTGAGGAGGCTGCCGTTTTTACGTTCAGTTTGTGTTTATTTATTAAGTGCTTAAACGTTTGCCGGTTCCCGCCTCCTTCTTCCCATAACAACATACCTTGCTACAAATCTATTGTATAAAGTGCTTTATAAATAAGCGTGACGTGACTTTACTTGACTCGAACTGGAGAGCTGGGGGGTATTCCAGAAAGCAGGTTATGTGACATACCTGGGTATGTTTAAGGGTAAGTAAGCGGATAACCTCAACTTTCATTTAAAAAAACGGAAGTTACTTTCAGGGTATGTAAGTAGCCATAGCAACTCACTCTCTGAAAATAACCTGCTTCAGTGCAGCTCACATTCCAGGGTTAGTTTGCTTAAGAGGTATTCAGATGTGTGTTATATAATATTATATATATATATATATATATACACACACTCACCTAAAGGATTATTAGGAACACCTGTTCAATTTCTCATTAATGCAATCATCTAATCAACCAATCACATGGCAGTTGCTTCAATGCATTTAGGGGTGTGGTCCTGGTCAAGACAATCTCCTGAACTCCAAACTGAATGTCAGAATGGGAAAGAAAGGTGATTTAAGCAATTTTGAGCGTGGCATGGTTGTTGGTGCCAGACGGGCCGGTCTGAGTATTTCACAATCTGCTCAGTTACTGGGATTTTCACGCACAACCATTTCTAGAATTTACAAAGAATGGTGTGAAAAGGGAAAAACATCCAGTATGCGGCAGTCCTGTGGGCGAAAATGCCTTGTTGATGCTAGAGGTCAGAGGAGAATGGGCCGACTGATTTAAGCTGATAGAAGAGCAACTTTGACTGAAATAACCACTCGTTACAACCGAAGTATGCAGCAAAGCATTTGTGAAGCCACAACACGCACAACCTTGAGGCGGATGGGCTACAACAGCAGAAGACCCCACCGGGTACCACTCATCTCCACTACAAATAGGAAAAAGAGGCTACAATTTGCATGAGCTCACCAAAATTGGACAGTTGAAGACTGGAAAAATGTTGCCTGGTCTGATGAGTCTCGATTTCTGTTGAGACATTCAGATGGTAGAGTCAGAATTTGGCGTAAACAGAATGAGAACATGGATCCATCATGCCTTGTTACCACTGTGCAGGCTGGTGGTGGTGGTGTAATGGTGTGGGGGATGTTTTCTTGGCACACTTTAGGCCCCTTAGTGCCAATTGGGCATCGTTTAAATGCCACGGCCTACCTGAGCATTGTTTCTGACCATGTCCATCCCTTTATGACCACCATGTACCCATCCTCTGATGGCTACTTCCAGCAGGATAATGCACCATGTCACAAAGCTCGAATCATTTCAAATTGGTTTCTTGAACATGACAATGAGTTCACTGTACTAAAATGGCCCCCACAGTCACCAGATCTCAACCCAATAGAGCATCTTTGGGATGTGGTGGAACGGGAGCTTCGTGCCCGGGATGTGCATCCCACAAATCTCCATCAACTGCAAGATGCTATCCTATCAATATGGGCCAACATTTCTAAAGAATGCTTTCAGCACCTTGTTGAATCAATGCCACGTAGAATTAAGGCAGTTCTGAAGGCGAAAGGGGGTCAAACACAGTATTAGTATGGTGTTCCTAATAATCCTTTAGGTGAGATATATATATATATATATATATATATATATATATATATATATATATATATATATATATATATATATATATATATATAGTTATATATAGTTATATATTGTTATATAGTTACAGTTATATAATACACACTATTATATATTAATTCTAAAGCACTATTATAACAATGTTATAATGTTTAAATGTTAATTCAATTCAAATATATTTATTTTTTATTTTATTGTCATCTCACACATGGATCTGCATTAAAATAATCAGCATCAAATTAACAATATAATCCTTATTCTCAGTGAATAAAGATTACAAAAAAAGATTGCACAACCATCAAATAGGTGGCGATGTGCACTAAGTAGGTTATGTAACTCGCCATTAAACAAAAGAAGAAGAGGAAGTAGAATGGTGCGCTTTTTCTTAGCATCTGTTTCCATGGTGAATCATCAATTCGTTGCTCTGTTGAGAATGTGTTGTGTGTTAACCGGAAACATACTCTGAGTTGTCGAACTTACTCCAGGACTCGTTTTTGGAACCAGCATACCTCGAGTAAGCAAGGTTTGGGTTAATCAACCGAGAGTTCAAGATATATGTGACGGTAAGTTAACCTTGTTTTTTGGAATACCCCCCAGGTGCAAACATATGCACATTGTTTTGATCAGATGCTTTCTTAACTGCTGTTTTCGCACCGTTGTCATTTTTGTTGTCTTTATTTTGTTTTTGAGAGGAAAGAATGCAGCAGATATTTACATATTCATCTAAATGCTGCTCTCTGCACCGTGGTTGGAGTCTGGATATTTGCTAAGAGTATATCGCTGCAAAGGTATTTCAAACTTGGTTTTACCCCTAAATGGGAAAAAAAAAAAAAACTTTACCGTGAGTATATCAGGGTAAAGTGAGTATATCAGCTTTCCCTTCAACATCAAACTTTTCTGTCCTTATGCACCATCTCTACACTTACCTCTTTTCCCAATTCGCAGTCCTGTAACTCTTATTTGTTGCTTTCTTTGCCCTCATCCCCTACACTTCTCTCTCTTTGTCCTTAATTGCTATGATTAAGTCTACTGCTTAATAATTACTGTCTCCAACCCTCTAGATAGAGGCCAAAAACACTGACAAACTAAGCGTTCATTCCCTCACAATGACACTGACAAACTAAGCGTTCATTCCCTCACAACCTTTATGCACCAATACACCAATCATGTTAAAGGAAACAGAAAAATACTGTCAAAATCAAATCACACTATAAAGACGACTTAAATGAAAAACACCTGAATTAGGCAAAGGCAAAGTTACTGCACAAACACAGGATTCAAGTGAAGTTGTAAAGCTTAGAATTTTCGAGGACAGGCATTTGGTGAATGATGAAGAAGAGGATGTTACCTTGATGTAGTAGTTCAGCTGCGGATAGACCCTCTGCACCCCCAGGAAAATAGAGAGAGGGGTTCGGTGAGGGAAGGAGGCTGTGACGACATGTGTAACCTCTGGGAAAGAGAAAACCCGAAAGCTGTGCTTCTCATACAGCTGCTGCTGGTCCTCATTGGGTCCGTCCTCACCTTCACTCAGAATACTGCCTACAGCATAGCGACACTTCTGTGCTGGAACCTACAATACACATAAACACACATTTCGTAAAGTAGAACCAGTGTAAATCTTGGAATTACTTCATTTTGTTTCATCAATGAAGACAATAATGAAAAAGACACACCATGACAGTAAGTAAACATACTAAAAAAGCACTGCAAGATATACAGTAAATAATGCATGAACAACATTTCAGAAGAAGAAAATAGTTCAAATAATCTTGTCATAGTATAATCAAGCATTTAAAATGAAACATTGTTGGCAAGTTATATAGCCTGCTCAAACATATTTTTTGTTTTAAAAGAAATTAATACCTTTATTCAGGAAGGATGCATGAGTAAACACAAAGAGTTCAGAAAAAAAAGCATCACAGTGTCCTAAAAAATATTGAGAATCACAGCTGTCGTATTAGAATGATTTCTGAAGAATCATGTGACATTGAAGACTGAAGTAATGGTGCTGAAAATTGCAGGAATAAATTACATTTTCAAATATATTCAATTAGAAAACCGTTATTTTAAACTGTAATAATATTTCACAATATTATTGTTTTTTTACCAAATAAATGCAGCCTTTGTGAGCTTAAGAAGAGCTTAAATCAGGCTTATATCAAAGACAATGAACACTTCTCTAGACAACAAACACTGATCTTCCCAAACAGCATATCCACAAAAAAACAAAAAACGTTCCCAACCTCATTAAAACCCATCAGCTGCCTGCAGTAATCTGCAAAAAGAGCCATACACCTCTCATAACGCTTATCTTATGCAACAAATAAGCAGGAAGAACTCCCTCACTCTTGCTTGCACAGTTGTGTTCAAAGACAACGGGGAGCGTCCATGATTCAGTGAGTCACAGAGGAAAAGCTAGCTTAATGAGTATAAACAAAGCCATGGCTGAAAAAAGCATATAAATACAGGATTAGATGGAGTTGCATGAGCAGGTGGCATTGTGTGGTGAAAAAAACAAAACAACGAAGCTGTAGTTTGATAAGACGGTGTATAGTTGCCACGTGTTTGGCAGCTTCGAGACCACTGTGGACGGATGCCCAACACTTTTCATGCACGCCTCTTGCTTTTAACCAACCGAAGGTATATACGCTTGCAAATGAGGGCACCGGGGAAATTTGAGATGGATTGTACGCCCCAGTCTCAGCTTGGGGTTCAGGACCCTTGAGGATTCGGTGAGAAGAGGGCGAGGGCGCTGAAGGCAGACTGTGACAGATGAAGGTCTGTTTAGAAAAGAGGCTGCAACAGTTCCCAGAACATCCATCTTTTAAACTGGAGGAAAGTGTTCATTCATTTCGTAGTCTTCTGGGTCACTTTCGGCCTCCGGCTGAGCCTTCCAGGAATAAATTGCACTGCCAGTCAGGTAAAACATCAGTCAGAAAAGCAGATAACCAGAGTTAAAGGTTTTAGTTTTCTTTCATATGTGCCATCATTTGGTGTTTATATCACAGTGCTCAATTCTGATTCTTCTACAGCATAACATAATTCAAGTAGTCAACTCACAGCTAGAGCATTCTGCAGCCCAGGTCTGCGGGAGGTCTTGTTTCCTGGTGCGCTCCCAGCAGGTGTTGTTCACGGGGAGTGTGTTTTAACAGACTGGCCTGTCACTAAGCCTCCATTTGCTCAGAGGCTTTGACAGAGAGTGTGACTAAGTCTCTCCCAACACAGCATTATATTATAAATAAATGAGACCACAACAATAAAAAGTCTGAATTGCCAGAGACCATGTTCTGTCAACAGTTTTTTCAAATCTTTAGGAATTCAACAGCAGATTTTTTTTACATGATGTCAAACATTGCAGGGCAGCAGAAACATGAATTCATTAATGCAAAATATTCCAAAAAAGAGAAAATATTTTTTTTTTAACTTGCATCAAAACATATAAAGGATTTACTATGTGAAAACTGAGCTCCCAGAATAATAGTTTACTATTGTATGTGTATACTATTATTAGTTTATATTGTAAACTGCTATGCTGATTTATATGGCAAACTATTCGTTATCATGGTATTTGATCTTCTAAACAATCACAAACACACTAGTTTGCAGCACAAATAGTTTTACCGTTTACTGCACTTTGTTATTCTTGTAGTTATTTACCTATACCAGCTGATGAATCGGATGTCTCGCACATTCAAAGAAAATACTTCCATATTGCAAAATAAGGTGGATACATCACAAGTATCAGGTAGTTTGATTAAATGTAGATAAAAAAATTCCTGATGGCCCTACATTATTTTTCACTGAGTATCCTGTTTCGCTCTGAAACACATTATGGAAGTGAAATGGATTGCAAATGCCATTTCATGTTGACTTTAAAGCCGGGCTCTGACTACAGGAGTTTCAGATTTATGACCGATTTAACTCTCCCGAAATTTGGAGGGGGAAAAAAAAATTGTGTCCAGGGCATCGGCCGGTTTTGATGTTCGGCCCAGATTATCTGGAAATGTGATGCGTTTACAGATCAAATCCTAAACCTCCCAATCTGCTCTCGGACACATCCAGGCCGCACCGACAATATCAAACATGTTTGATATTTTGGATTTTAAATCGGGATGATTACGACTTATGATTACGTCAGTACTTCCACAATAGCCAATGAGAGACATGTCTACAAGGAGATGGAAGTGACGTAACTTTTTAAATGGTGACCACAACAAGGCCGTAACCATGTCTTGAACATTGGGGGGGGGGCCAATTATTTTTGTTTTTTAAAGGCAGGTGGGTCTTTTTATTTAAAGAAATTAAATAAAGTATTAAAAGGGATTTATTGGAATAAAGAAGAAATAACAGTAAAAGAAGTTCTAGGTCTAATTATAGCCTATATAGTGTGAAGCCTATATGTGAAGTAATCCATTTAAACTCTTTGCAAACTATATTTTATTTAAAAATATGCACGCATTCACTCTTGTTTGTATGTCAAAAATGTAAAAAACTATTTTTTGTCATATCACATTCAGTTATGAAAGACAATTTAAATGATATTTTTGATTCAAAATGGCGAAAAGCTGATAGTTTGCACCACTGTGTGATACTGTGGGTTATTAAACGTAAAACATTAAGTGTCAAATATGAAATGTTTAGCTACTTATATCTTACCACACACTCACTCTTTCAATGGAAAAGCTAAAAGCGGGGTGTTGGATTTCACACTCATCTTCAGTGTACATTAAGCACCGCCTTCTTTTATCTAATTGGCCATCATTTTGAAATTGACGAGCACTGTTAGACTGCTGAGGCAGACCAGCCTACATTTTTTAAACTGTCTGCTATCCTAACAACAAACAGAACGGTGCGTAATGGAGAGCAGCATTAAAAAAAAATTATTTGATACAACAAGCAGCTGTATGTGACCGGTGGACAATGGAGATTGTCTTTTGTCTCCTCAAAAGACTTTCTTCTCGTTTTTTCTCATTACAAAGAATAAGCATTGATACAGCAAGTTGCGGCAGTACAGTATCCACTTTGTTTACATACGTATCCCCATGAGGTACTAAATCTGGCATGATAATCTTAAGAATATCTTGTAGTGTGTGATGCGCCACGATTTTTAAATCTTGTAGTCTGTGCAGGTTTGAGATGAAAATCTTTGAAGATTCTCCTTGCATGATGCAACCAGATTATACAATCTGTTAAGATTTAAAAACTCCTGTAGTCTGAGCCCGGCTTAAGTTTGTTTGAAGGCAATATAATGATGGCTGGTGGAGTCAAGAAAAGTGAAAAGTGAAAGTGACATGTGAAGGCCAAGTATGGTAACCCATCCAAGTTAGTGCACACACATTAAGAGTAGTAAGTAGTGAACACACACACACACTGCAATCTGTGCACACACATCCTTGGAGGAGTGGGCAGCCATTTTTGCTGTGCGACCGGGGAGCGATTGGGGGTTAGGTGCCTTGCTCAAGTATTGTATTGCCTGTATTGAGAATCGAACCCGCAACTTTCGGGTTACCAGTCTGACTGTCTAGGCCACGACTGCCCCAAACCAGGCAGCAACCTAATGACTTTTAGTCTTCACTGAGCCTTAACCACTACATCACACCATGCATTACAATAAACTACCAATCAAAATACAAGTGAGTCATACTACAAAAATAATTTGTTCCTGCTGACAACTGTAAAAGCTCATACAGACTCTGAAAATGGGTTTAGAGGAGTTGCAATGTGGGTACAGGAAGGAGGGTTAACCGTAGGGTGGCATGTTTAGTCCCAACTGAGGTAAACATCTGAAAAGAAAGCTTAACTGAACACTGAACTGACAGAAAGACAGAAGTACTGATGAGCATATGTAACTGTCAGTGTAGCGGTTCGGTTTTACTTTTGTCGTTTTTTCTTGTCAAGCAGCAGTCAAATTCATTTCAGGCAAATTTGCGAAATGTCACAGAGGTTACAGTGTTGCAGTAGTCCTCTGGGAAATCGACTCCAAAATACCTTGGAAGGCAGACTCATTTATTCATCACTTCAGATGCACTTTAAAAAGCTCTCGCATTTTCCCTTCCCCCTCGCTGTCACTGCCGTTATCCGCATCTTCACAGTGGACTGCCTTTTCATGTTCCTGCCATCCTCAGACAGCCAGGACGCAGTGAAAATACTAATAGTTTTGATGGCGAGAGCCAGTTGGAATTCTGTTTCAAGACGTCTGTTGACAACAGGATGCTTAAGTTCCTTACTGAAAATGGCAGTTTGTTGACATTACCTTTTCTGTCACCAATCAGTTTTCATCAGGAGTGATGGATAATGAAGATGATCACAATAAGCTATCAAGCTCATCAAAATAATTTAGTTGTCGAGGACAGAAAACACTCAGTTTGGGTCCATCTTTGACATAAATTAAAGGCCTCTCAGCATCTTTCTGTTACAAGCCAGAACATAATATTTGCTTCAATCAAAATTCTGTAGTTAACTTCCTGGCATCACAGAACACACAATATATGTGCATCCTTCCGAGCATGAAAAGTATGTACCTCATTCATTGGTGATTTTAAAATACAAACTTTTGAGTAACAGTATGTCACACTGTCAGAAAAATTTTACCTTTAGCTTGCCATTGGGGAAGTACCCTCAAATACACACTTTTGTACTTTACCTACACCTAAAGGGTGCAAATGAATACCTAATGGTACCCTTGAAGGGATAGTTCCCCTACAAATTCTGTAATCAATCATGTCTCGCTGGATTTTTTTGTCCATTTAATGAAAGTCAATGGTTGTTTTCAATCCCAATTATCTTCGATATATATTTTGTGTTCCACAGAGGGACTAAAGTCATAAAGGTTGTGAACCATTGTTATTTTTAGCATTATATATATATATACACTATTAATATTTATGAATAATTTTATTTCATTTGCATTTTAGTTTCAGTTTTAGTAATTCTGCTGTGCTTTTGTCATTTATTTGATTACTTTGTTTATTTTTAATATATATTTCTATATTTACTCTATATTTAAAATTACTTTTTTATTTCAGTTTTGGTTTTAGTCATTTTAGTATGTAATTTTAATACATCAACCAAGGCAACAATTAATTTTAGTTTTTTTTATGTTTAACAAAGTTTAAACAAAGTTTTTTACCAAAAATTATTTTTAATCATTTTACTTAACAATAACATATTGCTTGGAACGACATGAAGGTGAGTAAATGATGACCGAATTTTTATTTTTGGGTGACCTAACCCTTTAAGCTACTCATGTGCACCCTTAGGTGGTACATAAGGTAAAAAGACTCCTTAATGTAATTTTTGGACATTTTCTCTGACAGTGCAGTATTGGAACATGCTGACATATGTCATAAAACTTTGTCTTTTGAGCCACTTAGTACAGTCACATCACAGAACCATCGCAAATCCCTCCTCTTGTGCTATGGAATGGGCAATACTAGCACCAAAAAGCATGCACATACTTCAAAAATCCAGCAGAAATACTTCTGAAATTACAATTCTGCCAGCAGTCACCATCACCTACTCTAATAAAAGCCTTTGCCACAAGTATCTGGTGTGCCTATTTTTTCCTTTTCATCTTTTTGACTGACTCTCAAAAAGCCGACATAGAGAACAGAGAAAGAGCAAACCCTAAAACTCTCCGTCACTTAGGGACTGGAATGTCTTTCATGGCCCTTCACAGAATCCGGCATGTGAAGAAGTCTTCACGGCTCTTCTTATCCATGGCAACCATCTTCAGACCCATGGGCTTCCACTTCCACCGCATTGTTTGGACTGATGAGAGGAAGTTCCCAAAAGCTTGAGGGTTTGCAGACTACAGTAGCAGTCAGTGAATCCAAAATTGAGGGACCAGGGCGGTCACGCCAATCCTTGTGGAAAAATCTTTCATCCCAGAGGAGTCCATTGTTTCCAGTCCTGTTCTTGCCTCTCTCTACTTTCTATCAGCAGCCTTTGGGAGCTTCTGACCCCCGGGTTTAGCACCCCAGGCTCCTCTCTTAACGATTTGAGATCATTATGCCAATTAGTTGAACTGGATCAGGACTTGGCCATGGCTGTATGCGTGGAGCTTTGGACAGTTGCTAATTGGGGACTTGGGGAAAGAAAAAACAGTCTGTCGGTGACAATGCGGCTTTGAAAGTAAGGCCGAGCTGTCACTCAAGAGTCCGACTCCATTCCAGTAGGGCTTTCTGGTGGGAGGTTGAGTACACATTAATGCTATGAAAACGGATTTGACCACTTGAGAAGGAGGTGGGCTGGAAGTGTGAGAAATGTGATGATGCAAGTTCTGCATCAAGAAGGTCTTGTGCACAAACAGGAAAACCAAGAGATATTCTTTGCCAAACGAGCCAAGAAATAATTCCAGCAACACCGTCAACCTACACAAACTGAGTATCTTCTCGAACAGGATGGTGGGTTTCTGCTCTGCCTCTGGTGCAGAAACGATGGTTATTTACTGAACCTCCATTTGCAACAGCTCCGGTTGAAGTTTTTTTTTTGCCAGATAAATGCATACATAAATAGATAAATATACAGTGATGCTTGAAAGTTTGTGAACCCCTTGCAGAATCTGTGAAAATGTGAATAATTTTAACAAAATAAGAATGATCAAACAAAAAAAATGTTATTTTTTATTTAGTACTGCCCTGAATAAGATATTTTACATAAAAGATGTTTACATATAGTCCACAAGACAAAAAAATAGCTGAATTTATAAAAAATTACCCCGTTCAAAAGTTTGAGCCTTAATACAGTGTGTCGTTCCCTGGATGATCCACGGCTGTTTTTTTGTTTTCTGATGGTTGTTCATGAGTCCCTCGTTTGTCCGGAGCAGTTAAACTGCCCAATGTTCTTCAGAAAAATCCTCCAGGTCCTGTAAATTCTTCAGTTTTCCAGCATATTTGAACCCTCTCCAGCAGTGACTGTATGATTCTGAGATCGATCTTTTCACACTGAGGACGACTGAGGGACTCAAACACATCTATTAAAAAGGTTCAGACATTCACTGATGCCCCAGAAAGAAACACGATGCACTAAGAGCCGGGGGGTGAAAACCTTTTTGAATTTGAAATCAAGGTAAATTGTACTTTATTTGTCTTCCAGGAAACATGTTAGTATCTTATGTTGCTTCCGAAGGGCAGTACTAAAAAAAACAAAAACAAAAAAAAAACATATTTAAATAAAATAAGAAAAATTCAAAATCTTCATCCCGTTCAAAAGTTTTCACCCCCCGGCTCTTAATGCATTGTTTCTCCTTCTGGCGCATCAGTGAATGTTTGAACCTTTTTTTTTAATAGATGTGTTTAAGTCCCTTATTTGTCCTCAGTGTGAAAAGATGGATCTCAAAATCATACAGTCACTGCTGGAAAGGTGCTTCAAATATGCAAAAGATGCTGGAAAACTGAAGAATTTTTCTGCTAAAAAATTCTGCTATTTTTTTGTCTTGTGGACTATATGTAAACATCTTTTATGTAAAATATCTTACTCAGGTCAGTACTAAATAAAACATGGATTTTGTATGATTATTCACATTTTCACAGATTCTGCAAGGGGTTCACAAACTTTCAAGCAGCACTGTAAATACATTCAAAAATGCCAAATAAAACACACTGTTGCAAACTTTGTTAGAACTAAACATGAAAAAGTGATTTAACCCAGAGGGCAACTGAAGCCACTGAAGGTCAGATGAAAAGTCACAGAAGTTGTGTTACGAGCTCATTTATATTCCCTAAAAGTGTAAGGGACTAAGGTCAAGCGGAGTAGGTATAGGGCAACAACTGTGACAGATTTTACCTTTTTTGCTTTCCTCTTTATGGCATTCTGGGATAAAGGTCCATGCTCGGGTTCATGCAATAATAACCTTGGTGCTTTTCTCTAAATTCAAACTAGACCGCTTTGAATTGGCTATTTCTGCACGCCTACATCCACATTCTCTACTATTCGTGAAGACAAACAACATCAGAATTTAGCTCCTCTAGGACTTCAATGCATGAAAAAACTCATATACAGACTCATAATAAACACATAAGCTATACTCATCTCTTGTATTCAGCATTGAAACTCCATTGGAACTATATTTACAACTTTTGAGGTGATTTTCTTCTTGGAACAAGAAAGATTTTTGATAAATGTGGTCTTTCCCAAGCAATTAAAAAGAATGGCAAACTTTTAAGCTTGAACTGAAACATTCAAGCTTTAAAAGAAGCAATGGCAAATTCATGAATAAATCATTCTTTTGAGTCAGATCTTGACAATAAATCGGCTGATTCGAATGGAAACAAATGGTCTGAAAGATTCGTTCACGAGTCAAACTGATCTGGTGTATATCAACTTAACCTGGAGTCAGTTAATCATCAAAGCACCCTAATGCCTTGTGAGAATTGAGAGAATACATGATTAAAAATGTCTTTTTGTGAATAAAGTCAGACAGGTTTGGAACTACATGAAGGTAAATAAATAATGAAAAAAAAAATGATATTCCTTTAATGTTACCACTTTTTACTTTGGTATAAGAACACCTCTGCTACAAATAAATGTAAAACATAATCAGTCAAAACAGGTTTTATAATTTAATAGCCATGACTAATTCTATAGCTTTAGTAATGATGCATTTACACAGCATGATACAATAAAGAATATAGAAAATGTGCACAGCAGGCAAATTAGAAAATGTAATGTACATGATAAAATGAGATTATATGCGATAAGAGCCACACAATAACAGATAAACTAATTATATAAAAATATCAGAACATAGAAACATATTCCACCCCCCACATGGTCAACTGCATAATAAACATTAGAGCGCAACATGACTATATATCAATACCTCCATCTAGTGGTGTATGAGGACCAACATCTATGGTCATTTGCTAATAGTCTTTTTTCAAGTATATATTTTATCAGTGTTTTTCTTTGGAAAACCTTTATTTCATTATATTTCAAAGCATAATTTATAACGTCATACTTTTTATTGCCCTACATTTCATAAATAAACGTTGTTGTTTTTTTTACCTTGAATACTTAATTACATTAAAAATATAGTACTTTCTTACTTGTACTCAAGTTCAATTTAAATTATCAATTAATCAATATACAATACTACATTTTTAATGTAATTAAGTATTAATTGATATTCAATATGAAACATAGTTCAGTAAAAAGTACAATATTATGTTTTGGAAGGTAGTGAAGTAAAAGTTTTCCAAAGAAGAACACTGATAAAGTACATATACTTGAAAAGTAAAAATACTTAAGTACTGTCCGCCTCTGCACAAACATTAAAATAGCTATAAAGGATAAAATTTAATAGAACAAATATCAGAACAGAAAGTGTGCATAAAATCTCTAATAAAATGCCCTCTTGTTGACCTTTGTAACTTAGAGACTAGCCTACTTGAAAGGAAATGTTATGGATTACACTGCCAAACAAACAAACTAAACGGTAAATTTAAATGAAATGAATTCACTAAACTAATTGAACCCATTTACTTTCATGAGGGAATTAAAGTTTAATGCATGTCTAATGTGTTAGATGTGCTGAGGCTGAGCTCTGCATACTGAGTGTTCGGTAAACAGGAAACAGCACAGGTTTCTCTGAAGCCACAACTCAGACTTCACAGCTACTAATATAATTGTATTACATGACGTGTATATTAGTCAAATATAATGAGAGTGATGATGGCTGTGGGAATTAGAAGTTGAAGTACTCTGTGTACATTTTAAATGTGTTCTGCAGGTGTTTTCATTATCTGCGCAATATACAAAAATGAATGCACATGCATTAAGGAAAAATACAGTACAAATAACAATGCAATTAACGTGCAGTATTGTCTCCTGAATGTGTATACATATATATATATATATATATATATATACACACACACACACACCGATCAGGCATAACATTATGACAGGTGAAGTGAATAACATTTATTATTTGATTATCTCTTCATCACGGCACCTGTTAGTGGGTGGGATATATTAGGCAGCAAGTGAACATTTTGTCCTCAAAGTTGATGTGTTGGAAGCAGGAAAAATGGGCAAGTGTAAGGATTTGAGCGACAAGGGCCAAATTGTGATGGCTAGACGACTGGGTCAGAGCATCTCCAAAACTGCAGCTCTTGTGGGGTGTTCCCGGTCTGCAGTGGTCAGTATCTATCAAAAGTGGTCCAAGGAAGGAACAGTGGTGAACCGGAGACAGGGTCGGCCAAGGCTCATTAATGCACGTGGGATCAAACAGACGAGCTACTGTAGCTCAAATTGCTCAAGAAGTTAATGCTGGTTCTGATAGAAAGGTGTCAGAATACACAGTGCATCGCAGTTTGTTGCGTAGTTGTTGCATAGCCGCAGACCAGTCAGGGTGCCCATGCTGACCCCTGTCCACCGCCGAAAGCGCCAACAGTGGGCACGTGAGCATCAGTACAATATAAGGTCATAATTTTAGGCCATAATGTTATGCCTGATCTGTATTTTATACACACATACACACACACACACATTTCTAAATGGGGGAAAAGTCAATCTTTTTAACTTAACTTGAATCAATTACAGCTGTAATTCAACCTGTCACACTTAGTTTGGTCTTAATCCTGAAGCATTACCATTAATAATTCCAGAAATAATACAATACTCATCAATCATAAAATCCTCATCAAGGTTCACTAGTGGCCATTCTAGTCTACTCACCTTCTTTGGATCATCATAGAAGATCCCAATGCACGACAGCTTGGGTCCAATCCTGCAGCTCTCTTTGAACAGTGACCCACAGTTTTTATAAGATCCCACTTTGTATTTATAGGCTATAGTGATGCTCCTGACCGGGGGTAAACCAGTCCTGATATGGATTTCACTGGTCAGTCCAGAGTACAAAATATAACATACAGCTATGAGAAAAAGTACTAGACAGATGAAGCCTATGAGACTCAAAATCCACATGTCAGCTGAGTGCTGTATTGTGAGGTTAAAGTGTAAAATAATAACCGAGAGCTGCTTTTAACGAGAATAACAGACTCTCTGGTTCATTCATTCAGCAAACCATCCGGGCTGTGTGGGTTTTACTGAGCGACTGCATTGGTTACATGTAAAATGGACTCAGATTAGAGGATTTGACTAGAAATCAAAACTTAGTTGAAGATGGCACACAAGACACTCACTTCCTTAAACACAGAACAGGTCGCGCTCGAGCTTCCTGGACGCAACCATTCGCTTGTTACACGGGTGGGAGATCATTACTACCGCTTAAATTAAAGCGAGTGTCGTGTCTATTTTCCAAACATTTATATATAAAAAAAGTATATTAGTCATTCATAATTTAATACAGAAAGGTTTTCAAAATGGTTCAAAGGTTTCACATTTGTATACTGATGGGTTAATGGTATTTGGTTCGAACTGACTTTACGCTACATACATTTAAAACCTAACTGAACACGCAAATTAGACAGCTGATAGATCTGTAACTTTTATGAAGTATTTACCTTCGTTTATATTATGCTTTCTATGTTTCTCGTTTTTAACAATTAGCACAGAAGAGAATAAATAGGTAGGCTACTCTATTCGTTAACGAATCGTTCTTTATAGTAGGATCGTTTTAATGAACAGATCGAATCGGTTCACCCCCCGGCTCTTAATGCATTGTGTTTCCTTCTGGAGCTTCAGTGAATGTCTGAACCTTTTTAATAGATGTGTTTGAGTCCCTCAATTGTCCTCAGTGTGAAAAGATGGATCTCAGAATCATACAGTCACTGCTGGGGAAAACTGAAGAATTTGCAGGACCTGGAGGATTTTTTCTGAGGACTCATGAACAACCATCACAAGACAAAAAAAACAAACAGCCATGGATCATCCAGGGAACGACACACAGTATTAAGCATCAATGGTTCATAAACTTTTGAACAGGTCATTTTAACCAATTCAGCTATTTTTTTTTTTTTTTTAATTTTATGTAAAATATCTTATTTAGTAAAGCACTAAATAAAAATTAACACATTTTGTATGATATCTTATTTTGTTAAAATTATTCACATTTTCACAGATTCTGCAAGCGGTTCACATACTTTTTCTTGCAACTGTATTATAATAAAAAATAAAATTTAAATTTAAACTGTATAGATTAATAGTAATATTTCTACCATTCTGGAGAAAAATAATATTTTTACCGCCAATGACCCATAACTATTTTATTTAGTATAATAAGTATATAGATATTATAATAAAAATATATAATTAAAATTAAAACTGTATAGATTAATAGTAATATTTCTACCATTCTGGAGAAAAATAATATTTTTACCGCCAATGACCCATAACTATTTTATTTAGTATAATAAGTATATAGATATTATAATAAAAATATATAATTAAAATTAAAACTGTATAGATTAATAGTAATATTTCTACCATTCTGGACAAAAATAATATTTTTACCGCCAATGACCCATAACTATTTTATTTAGTATAATAAGTATATAGATATTATAATAAAAATATATAATTAAAATTAAAACTGTATAGATTAATAGTAATATTTCTACCATTCTGGACAAAAATAATATTTTTACCGCCAATGACCCATAACTATTTTATTTAGTATAATAAGTATATAGATATTATAATAAAAATATATAATTAAAATTAAAACTGTATAGATTAATAGTAATATTTCTACCATTCTGGACAAAAATAATATTTTTACCGCCAATGACCCATAACTATTTTATTTAGTATAATAAGTATATAGATATTATAATAAAAATATATAATTAAAATTTAAACTGTATAGATTAATAGTAATATTTCTACCATTCTGGACAAAAATAATATTTTTACTGCCAATGACCCATAACTATTTTATTTAGTATAATAAGTATATAGATATTATAATAAAAATATATAATTAAAATTTAAACTGTATAGATTAATAGTAATATTTCTACCATTCTGGACAAAAATAATATTTTTACCACCAATGACCCATAACTATTTTATTTAGTATAATAAGTATATAGATATTATAATAAAAAAATATAATTAAAATTAAAACTGTATAGATTAATAGTAATATTTCTACCATTGTGGACAAAAATAATATTTTTACCGCCAATGACCCATAACTATTTTATTTAGTATAATAAGTATATAGATATTATAATAAAAAAATATAATTAAAATTAAAACTGTATAGATTAATAGTAATATTTCTACCATTCTGGAGAAAAATAATATTTTTACCGCCAATGACCCATAACTATTTTATTTAGTATAATAAGTATATAGATATTATAATAAAAAAATATAATTAAAATTAAAACTGTATAGATTAATAGTAATATTTCTACCATTCTGGACAAAAATAATATTTTTACCGCCAATGACCCATAACTATTTTATTTAGTATAATAAGTATATAGATATTATAATAAAAATATATAATTAAAATTAAAACTGTATAGATTAATAGTAATATTTCTACCATTCTGGACAAAAATAATATTTTTACCGCCAATGACCCATAACTATTTTATTTAGTATAATAAGTATATAGATATTATAATAAAAATATATAATTAAAATTAAAACTGTATAGATTAATAGTAATATTTCTACCATTCTGGACAAAAATAATATTTTTACCGCCAATGACCCATAACTATTTTATTTAGTATAATAAGTATATAGATATTATAATAAAAATATATAATTAAAATTAAAACTGTATAGATTAATAGTAATATTTCTACCATTCTGGACAAAAATAATATTTTTACCGCCAATGACCCATAACTATTTTATTTAGTATAATAAGTATATAGATATTATAATAAAAATATATAATTAAAATTTAAACTGTATAGATTAATAGTAATATTTCTACCATTCTGGACAAAAATAATATTTTTACCACCAATGACCCATAACTATTTTATTTAGTATAATAAGTATATAGATATTATAATAAAAAAATATAATTAAAATTAAAACTGTATAGATTAATAGTAATATTTCTACCATTCTGGACAAAAATAATATTTTACCGCCAATGACCCATAACTATTTTATTTAGTATAATAAGTATATAGATATTATAATAAAAATATATAATTAAAATTAAAACTGTATAGATTAATAGTAATATTTCTACCATTCTGGACAAAAATAATATTTTTACCGCCAGTGTTTTGAAACGTATTTTATTTAGTATAATAAGTATATAGATATTATAATTAAAACAAATTAAAATAAAAAATTTAATTAAATTAAAACGGAACAAAAATAATATTTTCACTCGGACTGAATCGGTCTCAAAGGTGGCCCTGTCCCAAATGGCACACTTCAGCGGTGTACAAATGTGAAGGCTGCGCACTTCGAAGGCCGAATCGAGGGACATGGTTGCCAGGTCTGCACAACAAAACCCCTCCAATTGCTAATCAAAAGTAGCGGAATCACGGCCAAAAAATGTGCCATAACGCGGGGGGGGCGGGCGGTAGAAATATTTCTAAAGTAAAAAAACTCAAACCTGTGGACTATAGGCTACAAACAACCCACAGCAACAGTGTAAAAGTAGCCCAATTCCAGACTTGGCAACACAGAACCGAGCGGGTGTGTGTCAACTGACAGCGGACGTTTGTGAGGAGATTTTAAAAAGAGAAATGGAGCAGAAAAGTTTTTTATATATATAGTTTTTATTGGATTTTGACATGCTTCAAAGCCTGCGACGAGGCTAAATATAGCTTACGGTTAAATATTTAATCGTTAGCAACAATTAGTTAACAGTTTATTTCTTATATTAAATGTAACTGTTACAGTATATCTTCACATTTATATATTTACGTACTTATTTTTATTCAACTCACATCATGTCAGATGCATTGTAGCCTACTTTTTATGACATGGCAGCCGTCGACTGATCAGCCCAGCAAACCTGCGGACAGTAGAAACATGCCTTCATCCCAGAGGATGTCCCGCTGGCAGAGGCCTTACCAGGGTCTCTAATGTGCAACCCATCCCGGTCCAGCAGCATGCAGAGTCTCCCGCTCAGCTCAATATGCAAATGTTTTCTTTTGTTTTAGCTGTTAATTTACGTTTCTGATGTTAAACTTAAGTTATACATAGTTGTAAAAAGTACGTTAAGTAATGTATAGACCAATTTATTTTCATTTACACATTTTAATTTACATGACAAGAAAATATTTGTATAGAATTTATAACTTGCATTACAAAAATAAATTATGTACAGAACAATCACTTCTCTTTTAATTAGCCTACACATTTCAAGTTACATATCGAAAATAAACAATGGACAGCAATTACTTTGTTACATACTTAACTTGCATTACAAAAAAATAAATAATGTATACATTTATTCATTTTGCAGTGAGTCAACAGTTTTCGTTTATTTGTATTTTGGCTTATAATTTTTAATGACAGATGTCATATCAAGCCTATTTTTCTCTGTGACATTTCATAAGAAATGATGACAGTATGATAAGAAAAAATAAATAAAATGATTGTAGACAACATTTTACATTTTCTCTCTTTCTGTAGGGGAAATTTAAGAGAGATTCTGGAAACGAAATCTAAATGCGGGATCGATCGGGTCAGGAATAAAATAATTCTAGCAGGTGAACACGGAGTGAATTTTAAGCGCGAGCGGGAGGGTGTGGAATAGATCCTATAGCGGGACGAAAAAACAGTCCCGCACAGACCTCTAATTTAAAGAAAGTGCGAAAAGAAATTTGATCCGAGTGCCGCGGGAATGCAGACCAGTCTATAAAAATCTTGTTTTCGGTGTGCTATGAATTCTGGGATAGGTAGGCTGCGTAGGGTCCACCTGGGCCCTGTTCCCAATGGCACACTTCATATGTGTGCGTGCACACTTCTCTTCCGCGTGCGCCCCAATAATATCTGTCTGCAGAGCCACAGTTTCACCCCAGCAGTTTTGCCCGCGCATGCGCAGTTTCACTACATTAGTTTTGCCCGCATTGTCGCATTTCATTTTTAAATCTTGGCAACTGTTCTGTCCTAAAACGATCTAATGATTATTGTTGCTCCTGCTGTTATATTTTGCATCTGTTTAAGGGTAGGTTTAGGTATGGATGTTTAAAACCACATGAATATGATGCTGGTAGCACAATATGATAGGTAGCATTTTTCGCTGTTGAATTGTCCTACCTACTGTTTTAATGGGAGGTAGCAAAATCTGACAAAGTAGGACAAATCGACAGAACATGCATCTCGATGAAATGAAACTCTCACGACGAAATGCGCATGTGCGGGCAAAACTGCTGCGGGGTTAAACTTTCTTTTACTGTCTATGGGTAAAACTGTGGCTCCGTGCGCGTGTCCGTTAAGCCCACGAGACCGTAGATTTAAGAGTCTGACTCGGAAAGTTCAAAATAAAACATAAACTTTCATTTGTACGGAAAGCAATACCGTTGTTTGACAGAAGACGGTGGTGTTTAACAGTGTTATAGTCGTGCTGCTCTCGCATGCACTTCCTTGAATTGTGTTTACGCCCAGTTCCCTCCCTCTCCTGTGACTCAAGGTTCAACTCAAGGTTCCTTGATAAAGCAGCGTTTTGCACTTCGAGCTGGAGTAAACGGCGTGGTCGAGCACGGCAGGGAGCATGAAGAAGTTTTATGATCTGTCCGCCAAGCTTTTGTCAGGGGAGCTCCTGAATTTTTCGTCTCTCAAAGGTAAAGTTGTGCTTATTGAAAATGTGGCGTCGCTTTGAGGCACAACAGTCAGGGATTACACTCAGATGAACGAGCTCCACGGCCGCTATGCTGACCAGGGGCTGGTTATTCTGGGCGCTCCCTGCAACCAGTTCGGACATCAGGTGAGACTTACAACAGTAATGGGTCATTCCCCAGTCACTCATTTTTGTCTGTATTCTGCGATAATTTGAAACATAAAATTGATGTCTATATCTGATAAGAGAAAATTTTAATTAATTTTAATATTATTATTCTTAATATATTAATATTTGTGAAATATAATATGTATTATTGTTAAACTAATTAATGGACAACTACCATCTTACACCTGTTGGTAATAGATAGGTGCGTAGGAAAGCGGATAGACAAATCCCAAAATCTCAAAAATAATTGATGCTATTGATACTCGCAGAAAAACTTTTTATTAGCAACGTTTCGGTCAAAAGTCTTCTTTTTGGCGCATTTCATGTTTCTATTCTAGCCCAAACAAATAGGCCTACATGAACAAACGCCCTTTGCATTGCACACGGCATATAAAGAAAAACATTTCATAGCACAAGACAAGTTTTATGATCATTTTAAAACGTTAAATGTATGTGATACATAAAATCCATTAAATTCAGGGACACTGAATAAACGTCTTCATCGAAAGACTGAGTGATTAATGAAGTAGGCATGTCCTGTGGTATTTGGGGGAGCGGCATGCATTTTGACGAGAAAATGACACCTCTGAATGTTGGGTCGTTTTTCCAGTCACAGGTTTTGTACGGACAATCCGACCCAATACGGCTCAGTTTTTCTATATATCTTGCTTTGTCAAGTGGCAGAAGTGATTCTACATATACTGGGTTAACGCCCACGCCGACTCCTCCTCCGCCTCCACCTCACGCCCCCAGCTATGACACCACGCCGTCTATCAGCAAAGCTTTGTTCATTTTTGATAACAATAACAATGGACAACCTGCATTGTTAACTGATTTCATGCTCATATGCTGTTACCTGCTTTATTGCATAACATATTGTGGCATTTTAATTACTTAACAGGAGAACTGCAAGAATGATGAAATCCTGCTGTCTCTGAAGTACGTCCGTCCGGGAAATGGCTTCGAGCCAAAATTTCAGCTTTTGGAGAAGCTGGAAGTGAACGGTGAGAACGCCCACCCTCTGTTTGTGTTCCTGAAGGAGAAGCTGCCTCAGCCCAGTGACGACGCTGTGTCCCTGATGGGTGATCCCAAATGCATCATCTGGAGTCCCGTGAGCAGGAATGACATCTCCTGGAACTTTGAGAAGTTCCTCATCGGCCCGGACGGGGAACCGTTCAAGCGGTACAGCAGAAGGTTCCTCACCAGCGACATTGAAGCGGATATCAAAGAGCTTTTCAAGAGGGCGAAGTAAACCTGGCCACGCAAGATGGACCGTCCATTGCATATCACATTAAGCCATTGCTTCTTAAATAAGATTGTTGTTTGATATAGGCTGACTGTGCAGACATGATTAAAGTGTGACTGTTTTTTAGACTGTTTACTTAATGAAGATGCTTCCTAAACCTTTCTGAGGGAAGTTTCTGATGTAACTGTAAATGTTTATTATAATAGTTGTATTTTATCCATTAACTGCACAGCTCAGGTTTTATCTTTCAACTGTTAACTGAAAATAAACATTAAAAAAAAATTCTATTGTTCCTTATTTCACATTACAACACTGAAAAAAACAGAAGCGGTTCATAAGACAAACATACATTTTCACTTCCACATTTGTCTTTCATTTCAAGTCACGCATGATATAATATTCCCCCTCTGTGCCTTTTTAAAAAGTTCAGTACTATGTTATAATTATTCTCTAACTAAATAATATTGGTTTTAATGATCAGCAGAAATCTGAATCCTGTTTAGATTGCACAGTGTCAGCATGACCAAGCATAAACACTGAAGTATTGCCATGTCATGTTTATGCGGAATCTAGACATTCACCTAATCAGAATTATACAGTATTTTCATTATTTAGAATTTGTATAGGCAAAATCTGCAGCAAAAAATTGACATAGATATTATAATTAAAAATGAAAATCAATAGAAATATTTCTACCATTCTAAACAAAAAGAATATTTTTCTGCTAATGACCCATGAGTATTTTATCTAATAAAAAAAACACTAGATTAATAGTAATATTGCTACCATTCTGAACAAAAATATTTTACCACTAATGCCCATAACACATAAGCGTTTTATTTAGTGTTATATAATGTAGATATTATAACAAAAATAAATAAAAATGAAAACTGTATAGATCAATAGTAACCATTTCTACCATTCTAAACAAAAATAATATTTTTTATCGCCAATGACCATGAGTATTTTATATACTTTTATAAGTATATAGATATTATAACAAAAAAAAAACAGTTTAGATTTATAGTAATATTTCTACCATTCTGAACAAAATAATTAATATTTTATTTAGTATTATAAATATATACAGTACTGTGCAAAAGTCTTAGGCACGTTGGTATTTTCACACGAAAAATGTTTTTAAGCCAGTTATTTATATCTTTTACTGTAGTGTGTCAGTAGGAAATATCAGTTTACATTTCCAAACATTCATTTTGCAATTAATTGTAATAATCCAGTCAGATTTTTTTTTTTTTTTTATGCACAAGAAGTCTGACAGCAGCCGGTATGATCTGATCTCACCATCATCGAGTCTGTCTGTGATTACATGAAGAAACAGAAAAAACTGAGACAGACTAAATCCAGAAAAACTAAGGCAACGTCTCCCAGACACTTGAGGAAACCGAATCGATATTTGGGGTGACCACCCTTTGCGTTTAAAACGGCTTTTGTCACCTGCATCTATTCCTACACCTATTCATGTAGTTTTGCAGGAAGGTTTCCTCAAGTGTCTGGGAGACGTTGCCTCAGTTCTTCTTGATTTAGTCCATCTCAGTTTTTTATGTTTCTTCCTGTAATCACAGACAGACTCAATGAAGATGAGATCAGATCTCCATGTGGAGCATATAGACTATTGTCAGACTCTAAAATCTCACTGGATTGTTAAAATGAATGGCAATTAATTTATAAATGTAAACTGATATTTCCTACTGACACACTACAGCAAAATATATCAATAACTGGCTTAAACCCACTTTTTGTGTGTAAAAATACTAGCGAGCCTAAGACTTTTGCACAGTACTGTAGATATAAAAAAAAAAGAAAATGAAAATTTTATAGATTAATAGCAATATTTCTAACATTCTTAACAAAAACATTATTTTTAAAGCCAATGCCCATGACACATGAGTATTTTATTTAGTGTTTAAGTATATGCATATTAAAAAAAAAAAAAAAAACAATAAAGAAAAGAAATATTAAAACTGTATAGATCAATGCATCCTTAATCATTTAATCTTTTTTAAGATATTGATTCTAGTGCAGAAATAAATTAAACAAGGAGTAGTTGAGAAAGACATGCATATGTATTTCTATGAACTCTGCTATACAAACATACATTATGAAATGCATAAAATTTTAGTAGAGTACCCAAAACATGTTTAAAGCACATATTTTCTTTTTGAAAATGATCTAATTCCCTCCGAACAGGAAAAGTATAACATATTAAATTCTTGAGGCATCAAACTATGGTGGTAACTGTAAGTCCAGCTCCAAAGAACTGACATCAAAGTCAGCAGTGAAGTCACTGTCCCGCTCAATCTCAAGAATCGTGTCCAGCAAGAAGGAATATTCCCCATTATCGTGGTCTGTACTTCCCCCTTCCATATCACTATTCGCATTTTCTCCTTGGTTTAAAGAGGAGGATTCTCTCTGCAAGGATCTACTGCAGACGCGGTTCAGCTCATTTTCAAACTCCAGCTTTGCCACAAGATCCTCCAAGATCTGTATGTCTGAAAATAGAGGAGGGAATTATTCAGAAGAGTTGGCATGACTGTCACACCAAACATGATTTTAATGATGATAAAAACGTCCCTTGGTGAAATCACTGACCGAGGAGCCCATGTAGATCTTGCATCTTTGCAGATTGTGTGCAGCATAAAAAGTCTTCCTTCCTATTTATAGGAAACGGCCTAATTATTAGTGGCAGACATGATAATCAGGACAACTGCAGCACATTTATCAGTATACACACCTAAAACACATGTAGTCTAGCCTCTCTGTCCAATGGTCAAATACATATGTGTCATTGTGTGATATTCTAACCAGGCTGTAGTTATGATAAGAAGAGACACTGTCTGGAGACGATGATGAGCCGCAGGGAGCCTCTTCTGCTGCCTGATCCAAAGCTGCCGCAAGGCCTCGTCTACATTTTCTTAACTTGGTTGACATGTCTCTATTGATTGAATTCAATTAAGAACAATATGTTACACAATAAAAACATGATGATCACAGAAATTCACATTGAAAACTACTATTTTGGTTTAATCTGCACAAAGGTCAAAGGGCAAAAACACTTTCACATGATAAAAAACTAAAACAGTGGCATATTAATAATATTAAGCTACATGTCCAAAAACATGGTATTATCATATAGCATTGGCCAATTCAAAGAATATGAAGATAATATTTACTATATTACTGCCTGGTAGCCTAATAAAAATAATCTTTGCTAAAAAATGTCACACATCAGCATAAGATCGGACACTGAACATCGGTCGAATATGTTAATATAAATAATTATATTGGTGATTCCAATAGATATGAACCTGCTCTGAATAGGAAGTTTTTGTCCAGACGTTGTTGTTTAGTGGGCTGAATGCTGATTCGTTATGAATATTGAATACTGAAGGACTTGAATGTCTGTTAATAACGTGCATCAGAATGTTATTTTTCTCTTGGTGTTACGAATATCACGCAAAAATACACAGTTCAAGAGATTTTAGTCAAGTCAGAAAACAACATTTTCTATATATATATAAAAATAATATAAATATAGGCCTATTTGTGCATTTACTACGTGCAGTCTATTTATTTTGCCTGTTATAACATTAATAACATTATATTAAATATCAACTTTATTAGTTAATATATCTATTATCTTCTAATATTTAATTTATTTACTTTCATAGTCAATGTCTGTAATGTATTTACTTCTTATTTTGTATTTTATTGACGCAATTGTTACATAATAACAAAATTCAAGTTCAACAAATCGCATGTTTGTGTTTGATTTCATATTTTTCCAACATTCTTTACCCCGTGATGTCCAGAATGAACTGTGATTCGCCGTTTGTCCATCGGGGGGCGCTGCTCCTTCCTCTCACACAGACAGACAGCGGCTAACGCTAACGCTAACGCTAACTAGCTCACGATGGCCGGACAGGAGGATCCAGTGCAAAGGGAAATTCACCAAGACTGGGCGAACCGTGAATATATCGAAGTGATCACCAGTAGCATTAAGAAAATAGCCGATTTCCTTAATTCCTTCGGTAAGATGGAGAAGCTGAGGCGTGTCGTTTAATTTTGCTTAATTTATTACGCCAGTTCTTCGCGCTAGCATGCTAATCGAGAGCAGTGGGTCATTCGACTGCTTTAGGTGTAGAAATATGTGGGTTAGTTCAGTTGTTTTGTCGTTTAGGGACAAATCATAAATAAATGAGTGTGTATTTTGTAGACGGGGCTTATTGGAAATACAAATAGTGTAATGACCAGGAAAACATGTAGGGCGTTGTTTTGGTCTGATGTTGGTCTTGTCGTCCATGTTTCAAATTTGTACTTTTATATTAAATATTGTGTTTAAATAATTATTTAGCTTACTGATATACAGAACTGTACATCTTTCAATGGCTATATACACATTTAAAATCTGTATAATCTTGTGGTAAAAGGGCCAGACACGGTTAGTTAATGCAGAGACATTGGTTTGTTTTGATAACCATCCCCAGTTTCAGTGCCAGTACAGTTCAATAATATGAATCACTAATTTAACAAGTTATTTATTTATAAATCTATTCTGATTTGTTATTATACAGAAGAAAAAAAAATAAAATAATAATAATATATATATATATATATATATTGCTATTTTGTAATTTATATTAACAATAACAATCGAAAACCTTTTCTTATTATTGGCATATTATTGCTATTCTCATGTTTCCTAATACTGAAATGTCTTTTTTCTCTCTTCAGATATGTCCTGCAGGTCCCGTTTAGCCACTTTGAATGAGAAGCTTACTGCTTTGGAGAGGAGGATTGAGTACATTGAAGCCAGAGTATGTTTTTATGATTATAGAAAGTCAAAAACAAGAGTTTGCAGGACCCTCTTGTTTATAAATCCTTTGAATTAAACCCCTGATTTGTTTTCCATTTCGTCTCTTAAGGTCACAAAAGGGGAAACCTTGACTTAGACATCGTCCCGGTCGCCACCGAGGACAAGATGATGGCTACGAACACTCACCTCCTGTCTTTATCATTTACTTTAATTATTCAAACTAAATTTCTATTAGTTGGCTGTTGTAGATCAGTTAATTTCAGTATGGGACCATTGTGATGATGTCTATGCTATAAACAGATATTTGTTTTTCCTCATTTCATGCTGAGGTTATACTGTATCTGGTCCTCCATTTTTTTGATCTGTCAGGCAACCTGTTACTGTCTCTGTGGTGCTTGTTCATGCAAACAGCCCAATGTTGTATGTCGTTTGGTTCTGACCAGCTATTAAACAACTGTTGAACTGTCTTTAACACTCCACGCAAAATATATTAACGGTCATGCAAATATAGATTGAAATCACCATGGATAAACAGACATTATGCCTTTTTTTTATTTTTATTATTGATAATTAATTATTGTTTTAGTTGATTTACCCTTCTGTGTTTTACAAAAGTCTATTCTGTTCTTGTTAAATTACAAAAGTATGTGTTTAAAATACATTGCTGCCTGCTGTACATTTATCATGCAACAAAACATCATGAGAAATGACAGTTAGAGGTGGAAGTGGATGGAAAGCACTAACGTGCCAATCAGACTGTTTTAAAGTGTTTAGTGCTTCTCTCCAGTTACACAATTTTATGTCTCAGTGTTTTTGTGGTTAAACATTAAATAAAAAAACAGTTAAATGGACATGCTTGTGTTTTTTTTAATAGTTAGTGACATTGATATTAATATTTGAACAAAATTAAAAGTTACATATTAACGATTTATGTCTGATATATAGTATGTATGTGTGTGTGTGTGTATGAAACTTAAGTAGTCATTAATTGGCTTAAAATGTCTATTGCCATTGCTATAAATATTTTAACAAAATGAAAATTTACAGAATTAACACCTATAAAAGGTTTTTAAAAAATGGGTTACAACTGCATTCAATAGCGTC
Organism: Rhinogobio ventralis; assembly: GCA_039654625.1. NCBI lineage: Eukaryota > Metazoa > Chordata > Actinopteri > Cypriniformes > Gobionidae > Rhinogobio > Rhinogobio ventralis. The sequence goes on from CM077213.1 coordinate 6,852,144, forward strand.
TCACTCTCTGAAATGCATAACATAACATTATTCTATCTATTTGTCTATATCTGTCAGATTCAGCCTCCAGCTTGCGTTTCTGATTGTATATACAATTTGCTGCCAATTTTCGTAAATTCACCTCAAAGTAACATATGCATGAACGTCATAATTTATATAGGCCTAACCAATAAAATCCTAAAAACTCCCTCAATGATAATATCATCAATTCTTCCGCCTCTACACTACAGGGTGAAAAGAACTTTTATTGATTTAATTTTATTGATTTTGTTTATTTTCTTTTGTTATATTTTTTCTTTAATTTTATTTTTTAATTTTAATTTAATTTATTTTGTTTATTTTATTATATATTTTTTTATTTTATTATATTTTATTTTACGATTGGACTTTTATAATGCATCAACTCCGAGCTTTTATGCGTGTCTAGTAGCATTTCCGGTTCCGGTTCTCATATGGCCGTGTATTTCAATAATCAAGCCCCAAGTTGATAATGTTCTCTTTCACATCAGAATCAGACATAAATGTTGAAAAAAGACACAATGCGGTCATACAGCCGGGACCTGAGTGGCGGAGTCGAGAATGTTCCTGTTTTGATTGAGAACAGCATCCCCAAAGAGGCTTTTTCCGGCTTTCAGGTAATTAATAATTTTACTCGCCTTACAGTGTAGTATTTATAGATATATTTATAGATATATATCATTTTCCAGTCTAATAGTGGCTTTAAACAGCTCTTAAGTTGATTTTAATGACGACATGAGAGATTTACACGGCATAAATAGTTCTGTCATTCCGCCACTAGATGCCAGCACTTTCCTATACTTTCACACTGATTTCCAGCTCACAGTAATTCTTAATCTGAGTCCATCCTTTAGTATGTGCCAGAGAATGCACAAGGACCAGGCTGTGACCTTGACCCTAGTGCGGTGACCCTCCCTGGATGCTCATGTCGAGCCCGGTCCTGCCTGCCCGACAGCTGCCCCTGCTTGAGGTTCGGCCAGACGTATGACAGCGTGGGACGTCTGAACCAACAGCAAGAGGACGTTGGCTACAGCAGGCCTGTTTTCGAATGCAACGCATTATGTGCCTGCAGTGACTCCTGCCAGAACCGTGTCGTTCAAAATGGAGTTGAAGTTCACCTGGGTGTTTTCAGCACCAAGGACAGGGGTTTGGGGGTGGAGGCTCTCGAGCGCCTCCCTTGTGGCCGATTCGTGTGCGAGTACGCCGGGGAAATAATCGGGCCTCATGAGGCCCATCGCCGCCAGATCTCCCAGACTCCCCTAGATATGAACTACATCATCGCTGTTCAAGAGCACAGCGGAGGGGACAGGGTCACCCAGACGTTCGTGGACCCCGTCGCTGTAGGCAATGTGGGGAGGTTCATCAACCACTCCTGCCAGCCCAACCTGCTCATGGTGCCCGTCCGAGTGCACTCACTGCTGCCCAGACTCGCTCTGTTTGCGAATCGAGATATAGAAAGGTATGAAGAGCTGACGTTTGACTATGCAGGTGGACAGAACAGCAGCACAGACAAACTGACGTGGGATAAAACGCCAAGCGGGACTCACACAGGGCCTGATGATGACAAAATAACACAGAAAAAAGTCTGTCGTTGTGGGGCTTCTAACTGCTCAGGATTTTTACCATTAGATTTGTCAGTTCTCCATTAAAACAGTGTTTAAACTAAACTAAAAATGTGTACTAATGACTTGGGAATAGGAATGTATGGTTTAAAGCAGGGGTTCTCAAGGTCCGCTTTCCTGCAGGGTTTAGCTAAACTATATATGATTAGAGCTCTGCAGGAAAGTTAAAAAAAATGTATTTAGTTAAAGTGTCTTTTGAATTTGCGGAAAAAAAATTGTCTGTGCTGATTGATAGAAAGACCTGTTTGAATACATTTAGCAATAAATTATGGAATTATGTGACTATAATAAGTTTGTGATTTATAATAAGTTTTAGTTACTTTGCATTAGATTAAGACCCTTAATGTTTTAACTAAAAATTAAAAAACTAATTTTTTACAGCACTTATTAATCTAGGTTCATGTTAATTTACTTATTTATTTTAAGATTTCAAGTTGGAGAAATTATTTATTTACATAAGTTTTTTACATAAAATTTTTAACAAACATGAATATGTACATTAAACTAGATGAATAAATGCTGTAAATAATGTGTTCATTATTAGTTCATGATCATTGTCATTATTGTTAAAGCTAAAACTAATTAAAATCATTTTGGTAATTGAAATAAATCTGGAATTAAATAAAATATAAATATTAGATAAAAAAACAAATTAAAAAAACAAATTAAAATTAAAAGTGCACTGTGTAAATTTTAGCAGCATCTAGTGGTGAGGTTGTGAATTGCAACCGCTCACCCCTCCCTTTCGAAGCACATAGAGAAGCTACGGTGGCCGACACAGGACAAAGATGTCGTCGTCTGAGACAATAGAGAGTAGCTAGCGCTCTGTAGAGAAGTTTGTCCGTTTAGGGCTACTGTAGAAACATGACGGCGCAAAATGATGACTTCACTGTAAGGGGGACCCAGTGTATGAAGATAGAAATGGCTCATTCTAAGGTAATAAAAACATAACGGTTCATTATGTAAGGTCTTTATACACCACTGAAAACATAGTTATGTATAATATATTGCATTTCTGTCAATAGATCCTCATAAATATTACACACTGAACCTTTAAATAATAAATAAGTGAGTTTAAAGGTGCAGTGTGTGATTTTAGCGGCATCTAGTGTTGAGGTTGTGAATTGCATCCCCCAACGCTCACCCTTCCCTTTCGAAGCACATAGAGAAGCTACGGGGGCCGACACAGGACAAAAATGTCGTCGTCGGAGACAGCAGAGAGTAGCTAGCGGTCTGTAGAGAAGTTTGTCTGTTTCGGGCTACTGTAGAAACATGACTGCGCAAAATGGCAATTTGACTGTAAGGGGACCCGCAGTGTATGAAGATAGAAATGGCTCTAAAAACATAACGGTTCATTATGTAAGGTCTTTATACACCACTGAAAACATAGTTATGTATAATATATTGCATTTCTGTCAATAGAAAAATCCTCATAAATACTACACACAGCACCTTTAAATTCTAAAAATACTAAAATAATTTAGTATAAAATTAAATAAATAATTTAAAGCTAAATAGAAATATTTAAAAACAAACTAATAACAATGAAAAAGCACAAATCACTAAAACTAAAATTAAAATGTAAAATTAAAAGCTAATTCAAAATATTAATAAATACTATATTAGTATATAAATAATACTAAAATAACACTGTTCATGATATCTAATGCTTTGACAAATGTTAACAAATTAAATGTCTTAAGGTTTTATTACCCCAAACTTTATCACTTCTCCCAAAATGTATAGCCTCTTGTGTGTTGTCTTCTTTAAGAGCAGTCTGGGTTTCTCATTGTATCCTATTGGGTAATGAGCAATTAAAAGGGACCCATGGGTGTTTTAATATAGTAACGGCTGTTAGTCTCCTGTCACACGCGGGTGGGAGCGACCCACTTCACTCTGACGCCACCCTTAAATCTGCCCCTCTCCTCTCCCATCTGCCCCATTTCCACTCCAGCCCCACCTCCATCACCACCGCAATATTAATATCCACATCTGGGTTAATTAGCACAGAGACCAAAAACCAGAGCAAAGTGCAAGGCATTCTGGGTTGAAGCAGATAGATTCCATCTTTATCAGTGACACTTTACTCATCAAATATGTTTTTTTTTCAGGACTGAAACTTCATGTTTCTTATATAAATCTCAGGCAATAGATGTTTCTGAAAACAAGCATGTGCAAATTATTTATTTTTATTATTCATTATTAACATTTAAGTCCCTTTCTCAGTGTGTGATGCAAAACATTTTCTCAAGGATTTTAGCCAATGTTTGTGATTGTGGGGATCAAATATTAAACCCATATTGATGGACTACTTTTCTGATTGAGGGACACACACTGTGTCTATCGGTTATAGCCCTGTATTTATTAGTAGTTGTTGTGTAGTGATTGTGTTTCTTTGCACTTCGATTTACTGATAATGTGAGGATTGTGGCACACTCTCCGAATCCTGTTTTTGTCTCATGAGTCATTGGGTTTGGTGAGTGAGCCGACATTCCTGGGTCTCTATGGCAACGGGATGTGTGATATCTACTGGACGGTGCGTGTAGGCTGTAGTATTTAGCAGTGATTGTTGAAGAGTAAAATCCGTAATTCTTTGCTCAGTTAGCAAGTGTCAGCTGTGCCACTTGAGGGAGGGCATGTCAAGGTCTCATTAGAGTTTTTTCCTGGTAAGGTCACATTTTCACAATTTCACCTCAGAGAGAGAGAGAGAGCTTCACTGATTGCAAGCTCTGCACCATTGAAAGAGCACTTCATTCAACCTCTGACCTCTGTGCTTGTCTTTTTTGTTTATCAGATAAAAGAACAGCTGGACAAAATCAAATGGATTAGAATTAGATTTGTATTATATTATTATTGTCTGTTTATTATTATTTTGTATTATTAATATTTCAGAACATATTTTAACATGTATTCATATTTGTAATTTATAATTAAATATTTTATTTAATAAAATTAAATATTATTTTTCATTTGATTCATATTTAATCAATTAACATTAGCAATACTCATAATGGTTAAAATATAATTATAAGTTTGATGAAAATTTTTTTCTTCTTAAAATATATTATATATTTATTATATATACTGTATATTTTATATTATTATACATTTATATATTTATATTATATATATTTAATAAACTGTGGTATAGGTAACTAAAAACAAATTTTACCTAGTCTGGATATTAGTGAACTTGTGATTCAAAAAGATGCATTTCTATTTATTGTCTGGCATTTTTTTTCTTTGGCTTGAGATCCTCTGGAGAAACTAGGGCAGTGTTTTATTAAACAAGTGTTGTCTCAAGACTCGGTTAATGTCCACGCTGGTGTTCAGTGCAGCCAAGTTTAAATCCGTGTTGCCATATATTTTTATATAGAATATTATCAGGAGAGTTTCACTGCAACATGAGAGAAAAAGAGAAATATTCCAGTGGCCCAGATAAGGATGTGACTTTTAGAGCGTTACAGTAATATCCACTGCTGTGATTTATGAGTATACATGTGCATAACATGGAGGCATCCTGGTGAAAAATCTTTGGGAAAATAAATGTAGAATATGACTCTTATTTTCATATAAATTGGCACAAAAAATACATTTAGGCAACTTACCATAACATACACTTATGTATAAGACTCCTCTTTTTTGAAATTGGCAAAATTGTGCTTTCTCCACATGATACAAGCTCTTTATAGTTTTATCAAAAGTCATCTCTTCATTATTATCAAGTTTATTCCCATCTTAAATGCTTTTTGTGCTTGCAGAGTGAGGCAAGATCATGCAGTACAGTCTGAATGAAACTTCATAAGCTTCTAATCAAGTAACCATTTTTTTGTGTTAGAAGAAAACCAAGCTGTTTTGCTGTTCCTCCACTGTTTAACGTTCTCTAATTCTTCGTTTGCAGAAGCGCACTGAGCCTAGTTTCCTCTCATCAGTCACGCCTGTCCTCCACGCTGCTATTAGTGAAAATTGCATAGTGCTTAATAGTGACTTAATGAAGATGCTCAAACCTGCTAATCGGCCCTTATTACTCAACAGAGACTGTTGGAGGTCCTGTCATCCGGAATGGAGAAAGAAAGTGACTTTAAACTCAGCTGGTTATGTGTAAGAGCGCAGCACAAGATCACAGGCCCGTTTCGATGAGGGGAAATCGAGCAAATACATTAATGGTGATGAGAGTTATTTATTTCAAAAGGTTTCCATTGGATCTCTCTCTCTCTCTGAAGAGTCTGTTTGCTCGGCATCATCAGATATCATATCTCAGAAGAGTACAAATGATTCATTTCCATAGTTACTACATACTAGAGAAATTAGATTATGGCAAGGCAATGTCCATCTCTAGGATCATATTGTTTGTCAAGCATATCATATGTTTATTAATATGTAGCATGTGAACTGATAAATTGTGGTATATACTATTGGTTGCAAGTGAATATGCATGTATACAGTCATTTGTATTATTCTAAACAGAGAGCCACACAAAATAATGGGGCTTATCAATGGCAATTCAGGCTAAACCACAAGACCCAGTTAGAGTAATGCTGTAGCTCGTTTAATAAGACCATTTCCTCTGAGGAAACCAAAGCCATTATCACTGTATAATTGTCTTTTATTTTTAGTGAGGTAGAACTTTGTCCTGTAGGATGGAACAGGACACATAACTCTCTTGTATCTGTCATCTACAGTATGTGGTCATGTCACGTCACTATGTGCATAACATGTTGTGATACAGTGGTTGGTGCAACAAGTCTGGCTGAAATTGTAAGTCCCAGATGGTGTTGATCAAATCAGAGGTGGTTCCTATCCTATTACAACATTAGAGATTTTTTCAGTGTAATGTGAGATGTAGCCTGTACAGAAAGTAACCACATCACTATTTGCCTACTGTTTTACACATACAATACCATTCAAACATTTTCATTTTACTCTTTCCCCGGAGGCTGCATTTTCAGGACCGCAGTTCTAGGACCCTAGCAATGATTTAGTTGTTTAATTGATTAAGTTTAATTGATATATTGTCCTAACCTATCCCTAAAGGTACCCATTGGTAACCCTGTTGAAATATTTAAACTAATTTAAGTAATTAAGTTTAAAATGGCCGTGCCTGCTGTTTTGTTAAAAATAAGGTGAAAAAAGTTTGAATCAGGTCTCCTCTGTTGGAGTACAGCTGGCTAGATGGCACTGTCACAAAAAAAAAAAAAACTAGGGTCCTAGAAATGCAGTCCGGAAATTGCGGCAGTCCTAAAAGTGCAGCCTCTGGTATTGCAGGCAGATAATATTGGAATTTTCCGGCATCTTCTGAATCTAGTAGTACAGAATAGTACAGAATCTCCAGATCAAAACACTGGAGAAGAAGAAGCAGAAACACTTGTTATTGCGTTGCATTGTGGGATTGAATAAGTGCACTCAATAATGTCCACTATGGTTTCGGACACCACTACAAATGGCTGGCCCTTCAAATAGTCCCTATTTAAGTGTATAGGGGACGATTTCGGAGCTGCATCTGAAAACTTAAAAACGATGCCTTTGGAGGACGCATTTCAAGCTAGGAAGGCATCAAGACACGTCCGAATCCAGTGTTAGCTTCACTTCCTGTCTCCTGAGATACCTTCATCTGATACATTTTTGAAGGCAGCATAGATGCACCCTTTGCTGACTTTGATATCCAACAATCCTATGCGTTCCCTTCAGTGACGGTTGACCTAGAAAAAGAAAGATGGCATCTGAAAGTTGCGAGTGCTGGTCAGTTTGTGTGCAAATGTACGTTTTGACCAGTTGTTTCCACTAGCGAGAAATTAACACTAGTAATTAAATATTTGTTTAGGTTTCACCAACACTCGCTCTATTTTGCTGTAGATCAGACGGTACACGATTACTTATGAATGGGAGAAATTGCAAGTGCAACATCCAATATGGTGAATAAGCCCCGCCTTCTAAATGAAAGAGCCAACTGTTAATTAGTAAAGTCACCGCGTTGCAGCTGCAGTTAAAAGCTCTGGTTGCTATAGAAACAGGCAGTGTTCTGAAGCGCGTTTAGGATTGCGCATGTGCATTAGCTTTGTCAGGCTGAAAAATGCTAAATTTAGCCGCCTGCTGCACCTCATGTTTTTGTAGGAGCGCTCAAGCGCCAGAAGTTGAGCAGAACTCTGAGCAAAAAAATCAACTCTGAGCAGAAAAGCGCCGACGTTATCGCATTTTTTTTCCATTGTCCAATCGAATGAATGGAGAGGCAGGCCTTCCGTTGTGGTGGCGGTTACCTTGATTAGACTGACAGCACAGCTGATTCTGGGGATACCTAGCAACATAAAAAAAAAACGTAGCGCACTGACAGAATGTGTTTTTGCAGTGAGAGGCGGCTTTTTAAAATAGTTTTCTATTGGCAGTGAGCATTATGTACGCAGTTTATGCGCCCCGGGCGCCTCACCTTTTAGGCCCCGATCAGACAGAATGTGTTTTTCAGGTTTGAAAACGCGAGGCGCACCGCACTGCCTTTTTTTGGTTGACGTTTTTTAATTTAGAAAAGAGCAGCGCTCTGCGTTTTTTTTTTTATGTTGCCAGGCAACCCCCCAATCAGCTGTCCTGTCAGTCTAATCAAGGTCACCACAACGGAAGGCCCGCCTCTCCATTCATTTGATTGGACAATAGAAAAAAACGCGATGACGTCGGCGCTTTTCTGCTCAAAGTTGATTTTTTTTACATTTCTGATCGAGGCCTTAGCCGCCTGCTTTGCCTCATATTTTTGTAGGAGCTCTCTAAGCGCCTGAAGTTGAAAAAAAACTCTGAGCAGAAAAGTGCCCGACGTGCCTAGCAACATAAAAAAAAAAAACGTAGCACACTATTTTTTTCACTGCAATGCGGTGCGCCTCACATTTTCAAACCTGAACAACGCATTCTGTCTGATCGGGGCCTAAGACAGTTGTTGTCAGATTTCATTGGTGATTTCAAATATGAAATTTAATCGTAAGCTTGGCGAACAATTTTGGAAATTTTGATGTTTCTCCATTCAAAGAGATAGGAGCTGCACTTGCTTGCCCGAGAGTCATTTTAAAGATGGCCACCGAGTGAAATGACTGGTTAAACCATTTGGGCTGCGTCAGAAGTCTGTCCGAAATCAGTTTCGTGAGGTAAGTTACCTTCGTGTGCAAACGCTGCCTGCAGAGTCATTGCCTATAAGCCCAAGTATATAAGGCAGCGAGGCAACAAGTCAGCTGCCTAAAGTTTTTGGATGCAGCCTATAAAATGATTACTTACGCACATGTAAAATAACGCGATCATCAAACAGCAGCATATAAATCAAAACTGCTTAATGTTACCAAATCAAGTTGTCGACCCAGGGAGAGGTGCATTAAGGGTGTTGATGGAAGTGATCTACTCCATCTTTTTTGTTTTCTTTTACAAAAATGCAATTTTCGCAATTTTTTATGAAACTTGCCCACATTCAAGTGTTGATAAAAAAAACCTGGATGAAGCTAGAGTAAAATGCATGTTTAGGCCATGAAAGTTGTGAAAAATGCTGATGGGGAAACAGCTTTCCAAATATACGCTTTCCTCCATTTTTTCAAAAGAAACAGATTTAAGCTGTATAACCATATGATTTTCTTATAATTCATATACTGTGTGAGAGTCAGTAGGGTCAGCTTAAAAAAGCAGCCTCAATGTTTGTCGTCCTTAAAGCTAATGCGCGGCTCATTATGAGCATTAATTGCATCATCCATGACAAACAACGGCCGTTTCCTCCTCATTGGCTGCTTATTTTTGTCTTGCAGCCAGCACTTAATTTACTGATTGTAAACTGGTCTAGGCTGTTCCTTCATGTTTACATCACTCTTTACAGACATTTTTTGTTGACACGCATAAGAAGGAAAAAGCACAAAAGAAAATGTTTCTTCTATACAAAAATAAGATTAAAGTTAGTTCACCCGGAAATGAAATTTCGTTCATCTTCGGAACACAAATTAAGTTCTTTTTGATGAAATCTGATAGATTTCTGTCCCTCCATTGACTGCTAGCCTACGCAACTACCACTTTGATGCTTCAAAAAGTGCATAAAGAGATCGTAAATTAATCCTTATGAATCAAGCGGTTTAGTCAAAATTTTCTGAAGAGACACAATCGCATTATATGATGAACAGATTTAATGTAGGCTTTTATTCACATTTAAACACTAAGCAGCGAACATAAACAGAAGCTCAACCGAACCTGCTTGATGAACGAGAATGAACCTCATTGGTTCTTGCTGAAGCTCAAACATGATGCGTAACACAAGAATGAACCTCATTGGTTCTTGCGTAATCCAAACGTGCTGCATAACACGAGAATGAACCTCATTGGTTCTTGCGGAAGCTCAAATGTGCTGCGTAACACGAGAATGAACCTCATTGGTTCTTGCAGAAGCTCAAATGTGCTGAATAACATGAGAATGAACCTCATTGGTACTTGAGGAAGCTCAAACATGATGCGTAACACGAGAATGAACCTCATTGGTTCTTGAGGAAGCTCAAACGTGATGCGTAACATGAGAATGAACCTCATTGGTTCTTGAGGAAGCTCAAACGTGATGCGTAACACGAAAACGAACCTCATTGGTTCTTGAGGAAGCTCAAACGTGATGCGTAACACGAGAATGAACCTCATTGGTTCTTGAGGAAGCTCAAACGTGATGCGTAACACGAGAATGAACCTCATTGGTTCTTGCAGAAGCTCAAATGTACTGAGTAACATGAGAATCTTGAGGAATCTCAAACGTGATGTGTAACACAAGAATGAACCTCATTGGTTCTCGCAGAAGCTCAAACATGATGCGTAACATGAGAATGAACCTCATTGGTTCTTGCAGAAGCTCAAACGTGATGCATAACATGAGAATGAACCTCACTGGTTCTTGCTGAAGCTCAAACGTGATGCGTAACATGAAAATGAACCTCACTGGTTCTTGCTAAAGCTCAAACGTGATGAGTAACATGAGAATTAACCTCATTGGTTCTTGAGGAAGCTCAAACGTGATGTGTAACACGAGAATGAACCTCATTGGTTCTTGCAGAAGCTCAAACGTGATGCATAACATGAGAATGAACCTCATTGGTTCTTGCAGAAGCTCAAACGTGATGCGTAACATGAGAATGAACCTCATTGGTTCTTGCAGAAGCTCAAACATGATGCGTAACATGAGAATGAACCTCATTGGTTCTTGCAGAAGCTCAAACGTGATGCGTAACATGAGAATGAACCTCATTGGTTCTTGCAGAAGCTCAAACGTGATGCGTAACATGAGAATGAACCTCATTGGTTCTTGCAGAAGCTCAAACGTGATGCGTAACATGAGAATGAACCTCACTGGTTCTTGCTGAAGCTCAAACGTGATGCGTAACACGAGAATGAGCCTCATTGGTTCTTGTGGAAACTCAAACGTGCTGCGTAACACAAGAATGAACCTCATTGGTTCTCGCACGTCAAGCGAACATGCTTTAGCTTCCATTGGTTTACCACAAGTGATGTGTGTGTTGATGAATGTTTATATGTGAATAAATCTGTTCATCATATAAAGTGATCGTGTTTCTTCAGAAAATTTTGGACTAAATCGCTTGATTCATATGGATTAGTTTTACGATCTCTTTATGAACTTTTTGAAGCGTCAAAGTGGTAGTTGCGTAGCTGTCAATGGAGGGACAGAAATCTCTCAGATTTCATCAAAAAGATCTTCATTTGTGGTCCAAAGATGATGAAAGTCTTATGGGTTTGGAACAACATGAGGGTAAGTAATTAATGAGATAATTTTCAGTTTTTGGGTGAACTATCCCTTTAAATAGACATGTTTGCTAAAGATTCGTGCTGATTTTTTTTTTCTGAGAAAAAGACCCCAATAATCTCCAAAGAGATCTCAAAAATGTTTCAAAAGCCGCTTTTCCACTGTCGGACTGAACGTTTCTAAGAAAGGCAAGGAATGGTTTCAGTTAAATTTCCACTTGAGCCTGGTATGCCACAGCACAATTACAAACCATTCAACAACAACATTCCATTTCTTTAAAAAAACTTACTAACCCTAAATTTTTAACAGCAGTGAATTCCTGATTCATTTACTCTTACACTCTTTCTCTCTTAGCTGGAGATCCTCTGAGACCCTCAGAGCCCTGAATGCAGACCAAGCTGTCCATTCAAATCAACTGAAATGTGTTGCAGGATTCAATTCAAACACTGAGCAACAGTGGCTATTCAGAATCAGAAGATTATATAAAGTTTCTTAAATGCATCAATTCTATTTGTGGTCTTAAACACTGAATGTCACATTGTATAGTAGTTTACAGTGTCTCTCCACAGATTATTTTTCTTTGGTTACCTGTTGCATCCATCAACAGATCAAAGGAACGACCTGGCTGCTTTTGGTTTGAGCAGCTGTAGCTGCAGACATTTCCATCTCAAAGGCTCGATGCTTTCTTCCACTTCACACAAACGCACACACGTGGTGAATAAGGTGAGAGCCCAATGCAAGACGCACAACTTTGTATGATAACAGTGACCTGAGCCCACCGACACTCATGGTCCCTCTTACTCATTCTGCTGTTCAGAATACAGCACCATGATGAATGACAAGAGCCTCTATTGTGTCTGTCTGTGTGTTTTCAGGAATAAACATCACTTTCAGGCTGTGAGTGCACACTAGGTTGCTAGGTGATCTACCTTTCTGTGAGTGATGTAGCTGAGCTGGGCAAGTAGGAAGGCAATTTTGGGGATGCTGCTCTGGTGATGAGTGCGGATTAAAAATCAGTACCACCATTCAAAAGCTAGAGGTCGGATAAGATTTTGTTGTTGTTTTTGAAATAATTATTTCATGCTCATTTATTTGATCAAAAATACAGTAAAACAGTAATTTTCACAATTTTAATCATTTAAAATAATTGGAATTTTTATTCCTGTGAATTTTCAGCATCATTACTCCAGTCTTCAGTGTCACATGATCCTTCAGAAATCATTCTAATATGATGATTTGCTGCTCAAGAAACTTTCTTATCAATGTTAAAAATAGTTGTGCTGCTATATATTTTTGAGGAAGCCTTGATATACATTTTTTGATGAATAGAAAGTTCAAAAGAACAGCATTTATTCTAAATAAAAATCTTTTGTAAAATTATAAATGTTTTTATTGTCAATTTTGATTGTGACCTTGCTGAATAAATTATTTCAATTTTCAAAAAACAAACAAAAAATCTTACTGACCTCAACATTTTGAAGAGTGTAAATGTAAAAAGATAAGCACACATTATGCAAGGGAAAGTTTGTATAAATTTCAGCAGGGCATAATATGTCATATGATTCGTGAGCAACATTTTCATTGCATTAATTAAAATGATTTGGCATGTATATATATTATATTTATTTATATATACACACCGATCAGGCATAACATTATGACATTATTATTGTTTTGGTCCTCCTTTTGCTGCCAAAACAGCCCTCACACGTCAAGGCATGGACTCCACTAGAACCCTGAAGGTGTGCTGTGGTATCTGGCACCAAGATGTTAGAAGCAGATCCTTTAAGTCCTGTAAGTTGTGAGGTGGGGTCTCCATGGATCAGACTTGTTTGTTCAGCACATCCCACAGATGCTCGATTGGAATTTGGAGGCCAAGTCAACACCTCAAACTCGTTACCCTCCTCAAACCATTCCTGAACCATTTTTGCTTTGTGGCAGGGGCATTATCCTGCTGAAAGAGCCACAGCCACCAGGGAATACTGTTTTCAAGAAAGGGTGAACATGGTCTGCAACAATGTTTAGTAGGTGGTACGTGTCAAAGTAACATCCACATGGATGGCAGGACCCGAGGTTTCCCAGCAGAACATTGCCCAAAGCATCACACTGCCTCCACCGACTTGCCTTCTTCCCATAGTGCATCCTGGTGCCATGTGTTTCCCAGGTAAGCGACGCACACGCACCCGACCATCCACGTGATGTAAAAGAAAATGTGATTCATCAGACCAGGCCACCTTCTTCCATTGCTCCATGGTCCAGTTCTGATGCTCACGTGCCCACTGTTGGCGCTTTCGGCGGTGGACAGGGGTCAGCATGGGCACCCTGACTGGTCTGCGGCTATGCAGCCCCATACGCAACAAACTGCGATGCACTGTGTATTCTGACACCTTTCTATCAGAACCAGCATTAACTTCTTGAGCAATTTGAGCTACAGTAGCTCGTCTGTTTGATCGGACCGCACGGGCCAGCCTTCACTCCCCACGTGCATATATATATATAAAAATAATATATCTGGCATGGTTTTTCATTTGCATAAAGTTAAACTTTTCTCAACTTTATTCCCACGTTGTGTTACAGTTTCTGTTGGTCATGTTGCTGAAAATTGCAAACTCTCATTGAAACGTAATGACTTCTGGTGACTTAGTTGCTGAAAATTTTAAGTTGTCAGTCTGTTATATGCCATAAAGCACAAAAATATAATGCATAATGAATGAGAAAAAAAAAACATTTGGATATAAACAATTTAATATTTAATGGTGTCAAACAATGCTTATTTTTTGGTATAAATAGAATAAAAAAATGTTTTACATTTTTCAAAATGAATTTACCTCTGTCAGCACGCACAGCTTTGTGGGATATCATAATGAAAGATACTATGCTGCCATTAAAAATAGACCATATGAAGGCATTTGGTAGACATGATATGATGCAAATATTGGATTAAGGCATACGCTGATGTCCTCTATATACAGTACTGCCTGTTCAGGTTTTGGATACAGCCTTGTGGTCCACTGATGATTTGCATTAACCAATACTGATACCTGCAACAACCCAACGCTTTCATGCTCATTTGACCCATAAACATTAATACAACCCATTCAAAAATATTTTACTACAATTAAAACAAGCTTGCTTTAAAGTGCATTCGCAAGTGAGTTTGGTGTGTTTTATAAACAAACCAGAGCGTATTTAAAATAGAGGCACCTATCAAGGGAACACTGTTAAAAGCCAGCGCCAAAGCACATCAAAAATGTGCTCCAGTTCAACTGATGAACATTAGAAATGTTTTTAGTAGGCCAAATGCAAAAAAAGAAAAAAAGTAGATCACCAACTTGATTTGTGGGTCAGACTTTTAAAAAAGTGCCTATGAAAACCAGAATTGAAGGACATGGGAAGTAGTCCATCACACCACCAGTTTAACCTGATCCAAACCTGTTTTGCTGGATTCTTAAGGGTAAGTATGCATTGTATTCATCATGACTAGGTCAAGTATTATGTTTCTTAAATTTATTTTTCTAGACTTTCTAGATTTCAATACATTACCACCACGGAATGCCATAATTACATATCACAGTAAAAACAATGCAATTGCAATAATGAAGAATTATACACTTCAATTAATACTGAAAATAAAACAAAATACAGCTCCTTCTGTTTTTGACAGTCAGTGACCTCATAAGCTCCTCCCCCATTCCTTTTAAAGACACACTGTCGGCCAATAGAAAAAGAAACAATATATGCCTGTCTTTGACATGGATAGATTCATCATATAGGTGTAATTCAACAGGCATAGTGTACTTGACAAGCTGGAAATCACATAATCATCCAGAAGCTTAGATTTAGACTTACAAATATTTTCAGGGGACACTTTTTTTTTTGGCAAAAAATAATAATTGTTATAATAAAACCTATCCTTTATTGAATATAATCTATCTATCTATCTATCTCTCTATCTATCTATCTAGGTTCAGAACTCCATTACCCATCATCTCTCACTCCTGATGCGCGTTCATTTAAGGGGCGGAGCTTCGGGGCTCATGTGGAGGTGGTGAGAAACGGACAAGTGCGGACAAAATCCAACTGGCAGCTAGACGCCGCGATTTTCAATTGGGGGACTTTCGCATATCATGGAATTATACGAGGAATCCCGGCCGGAGCAGTTTTGCCGCTGACCACATCACCAGTGTTGTATTCCCGACACGGTCTCCTTCTGAAGAAGGTAAAGTTCGGCTGAACTCTTGCTGTTACTGTACTGCAAAGAGAGGCATCAGGCAGTCAGTGGATGTATGACTGATGCATCCATCAGTGAGAGCAGAACGGAAGTTTGACATCGTGTTACATCGTATCAATGAAGGCGTTCAATGCGCTGAGTGATGTTGTCGCGGTAACAATGTAACAATTTTAGAATGATTCAATATAACAGTGGTAAGTGCTGCTGAAGGAGGCAGGTGGACCGCAGACATTAACGAGACAGTGGATACAGTCATTTAAAAGACATTATTCAGCCGTCAGGTTCAGAATATTAGTGTTCACAGTGTCTTTCTGGATTGGAGTTTATGCAATGAAGCGGTTTGTTTTGTAATAGATGCATTGTTCAGTTCGAGGCTGCTGGATTCTGATTGGCTGTTTATTATCACCTGTCAAATTAAGCGTTTAGGTTTGATCTCAGCGTACATACAACGTCAAGGTGGATGTCTCAACTGTATATGTCTGTGTGAAATAAAAAAAAAATTCACACAGAGAAACTGTTGTTTGTATAGTCAGATAAGTTCGGCCTCCACATTTAAAACCCAGGGCCCGGACTGTAAAAAATATTCGACTCAGTGTTTCAGGGACAGCCCACATAGGCTACATTGTTTGCTTTAACAGGCCACATATAATGGTCAACTTTTTATTTTGGAACTTGTAGCTATACAGTTCTAAAAGATTCCCCAGATACCATTCTTTTAACTTGACAGGAAAGGTAGACTACATTATATATACATTCTTACATTCTTGTCAGTTGGAAAATATAGAGAATTGTGTAGGTTTTTCTGTGGTTTGCTGTTAATTATTGTTATAGGTGGCCTATAATGCATTATTATTCCTGCACAGATGTCATTGCAGTACCTATTAACTTAATTTCAGTCATTAAGTAAGGAATAATGTACAGTCCGGCAGTCGTTATCACAAAATACACTCCAACAGGGGCTTTTATCACATGATTGTCATGCTACATATCAGGTAAATATATAAATGGATTTGAAATAATGATCAGAGTATTATTTTATTATCTTCCAGACAGAACAAGAATATGAAAATAAGGTTTCCAGGATAAGTGGTCCGTTATACAGTGTTTCCTTGGGCTACAGTAATTTTTCAGAAACATTTGATTAGCTGAATATCGTGATTGACCATTTAGAAATCCAGAAAGCAGTGTAATAAAATAAAGTAAACATCTGTTTTATTCACTTGGGTAATATTTAAAATTCAAACAAAGCTTGAGGTTATGATGTGGTTTATCATTGGATATTTCATAGGTAGAGCATGTTTACTGTTCAAATGATAATTAGTATTTAATCAGCCAAAGAAAACAAAGTTCAGTTCTTTTCCAATAGTGCATAAACTGTCAGTTAAGATATTATCTCAATAATGTAAACACTGTATTTGTTTGTATTACTTTGATATATGTTGAGCATCTGTGCAGTCTGTTCCTTATTGATGTTCTCTGGTCTCATCTGCCATTGATTGAACCGCAGGCTTCATCTCCAGCTCTCCAGCTGACTGTAGCATTGATCACAGAGGACAAGTGTTCAGAAGAGATGTGTGCACTTTTATTTATATATATATATATATATATATATATATATATATATATACACACACACACATTCATACATTTAATTTAGATGATAACTATTAGATCTTAATTTTAATATATTTAATTATAGATTACTTTTTTACTTTTTACTTAGATACATTTATTTATTTACAACTATTAATTATATTAGTCATCATGTTATTTGCTAAATATTTGATTAATATAATTTTACATTTCTTTTTCATGATGATATTTCATTAAATATTAAGTTTTCTTTAAATGAATTTTACAACAAACAATTTATGTATTTGTATGACAACTATAATAATAATATGGTGTTTTTTTTTCAACATATTATGTTCAACATTATTCTTTCAGACAATCATAAGGCACTTCATATTTCATATGACACATTTCAGTTGGCAGACTTATTATCTTTAGTGTATCGCTTTAATGTATAATGTTTCAATCAGCAACAATATCATATACAATGCATACAATAGAGCATAACAATACACATAACCAAATTGTTTAAGTTTACCAAGCGTAAGACACGCTCGCTTGCTGACCCTGTAACTTCTTTATTGTTGAACCCTCAAAAGGTCACAACTAGCTGTCCTTGAATAATACAGACATTTTAGTGAACCGAGATGCTGCATTCCCTTAAGGTATAAACAATTCATTGCAAAAATGTATACATAGTTTCATGCTGTCTTTTCAGCATGTAGCACAGCTGTACTTTCTAAAGCCTTTCTCATTATCCACCCATACAGCAGAAGGACCTTGAATTCCTGGCTTGTGCTGTCAAAAACTAGGCCATCTCAAAATGGCAAATTCTCATTTTCTCGAATCCATCCCCATGGCCCTCACGCTATTATTGTCTCACTGTCTCCATGTCTGATGATAACCTACCTATATTGTCTAAATAAGATTAATAAAGGCTGATTTTATTGCACCTTAATCTATTTCATATCTTGTCCGCAGGCACACCGCAAAGTGGAGCAATATGTCGGACAAAATGTCCAGTTTCCTCCACATCGGGGACATCTGCTCCCTGTATGCGGAGGGGTCCACCAACGGATTTATCAGCACTTTAGGGTAAGATAACAATCCTCATGTCGTCACCCTCTGTGTGGACATCAGCGTTTAAATAAGAGGAACTTGATGAAAATAGAGGAGCACAAGAGGAAGAAGAAAGTTTAGGGACAACACTCAGAAACGAGAAGTAATAGAAATGTTTTGTGCTGGTTCTTTTTTTTCTGGTGCATTTTCATTATGATATGATAAATGGCGGTTGCTAGGGCATTGTTAGATGTTTGCTAGGATGTTGGTCCAAGACAAAAGTCTCTATTCTGGTTCTTAAAGGTGTCATGAACTGGCTTTTTTTATATACTGATGTCTGAGGTCAACTTATGACGTTTGCGTGGTTTTTACATTAAAAAATATCATAATGAATAAGTAATAGGCTATTTTCTACCCTCGTTTTGAGCCTCTCTCCTGGAACGCTCGGTTTTTATGGGCGTGCCACACTGAAGACTTGGAAGTAAACACCTACTGCTATGATTGGATAACAGTTTTGCATAATAATGAGTTTCGGCTCCCCCGTCAGTACATGTGGGAATTGTTTTGAAAACTTCCAATGTGGAGAAGCGACAACCGGAATCCGCCCACAGGGCTCGCAAAATGTCTTCATCAAACAAACACAATTATTTATCTCTCATCCCCCCCGCAATTAATATGAATGTTATTTTTTTATTTTTCTATCGGTGGATATAAACGCGAACCTGCATAACACGCATACACACGCACACACGACCGCACGAGCCTCACTGCAGAGTCAGTGGGCTTTGCGAGCCCTGGCCCAGTCTGATCACAAATCGCAGCACAATTAACCAACAACACCACAAATAAAGGATTCTCCAGCCTGTGACAGCGTGCTAAGTTATGTTCAGTTAGACACTGACACATAATCTATAGATATCAAACGATCTGTAACAATGCAATACTATCACATATAAAAAACATTTTTTACTCACATTAGTGTGTTGCTTCATTTATTCATGTAATCTCATCCTGTCTGCAAATCCAGTCTCGTTTACAAACAAATCCGCGGTGAAATGAAGGAACAAACGCGCAATGTCTTCCCCACGTGAGCTGGCTCGTCATTGAAAATAAAGTTCATCCATTCATTCATAATATTGGAATCCGAATGAAGCTTATGCGGCATGTTTATTGCTTGGAAGTTCGATCCGATTTAGAACCAGGTAGGCCTCTATGTTATTTATCTATAACATGTCAGACACGAGTCGGTGGGCGGGGCTACAGAATCAGGCTCTGTTGAGGCGGTGTTTCACCACACTCTGACGTCACAGCCTGGCACATTCTGAGATCTCTCGTTTGCTGGGCCTGGTGTCAATTTGGTGGGCCTTTTCTTTGACTAACAAGGAAGTTTTCAGCTCTGAAACTTACAGGATATTCTTATATTACCATGACCTTTTATATATCAAAAGCTCAAGGGAAAGTTGATTTCTCAATTCATGACCCCTTTAAAAAAGTCAGATCACATGGATTTATTCAGAAACTTTGCATACAATTTGATTGGAAAATATGGAAAGCGGTTTATCCTGCCTTAAAGTCATGATGAAATGGAAGTAGCTACAGATCTTTTTTTATGTATTGTAGGGCTCTGCGGTATATCGAGTTTGTACAATATATCGATATTTTTTTAGAAACGATATGGAATGAGGCAATACCATTTATATGGATATACAGTAGATTGATGCGAACGCATCTGAAAAATAGCGGAGGACGCAGAATGAGCTGATGCAGGGAAAGTGCATGATACAGTTTGTCCTAAACATGACACATGCTTTATATTAAGGGCTTCAAAATAACTGGTAAGCTATAGTTAACACGTATAGTTTAAAGCAGCTTGCCCTGTCAGATGCTCGGAGAGATAGGCTACTTGTGCTGACAGACAGATAAATAAATACTTAAAATTCAGGCTTTTGACTGGTACTGTACTATAATATACACAAAAAATTGGGCTCTAATATACGCTAACAACAACAACTGCAACATGGAGGGGTTTGCAATGTTGTCTTATTTACAACATGACAATGTGTTGCAGCCGCACTGGACTACTGCATCTTCTGAAAACCAGGGCCTAACACTAACTTTTTGCCACACCTGCAATGGCTGGTGACTTGAGAACATTTACCAGCCAAAAATGTTTTTTACCAGCCATGACACAAAAACAGACAGTTATGACACCAACATTTTAGATAATAGTGAAAATTCACAATCCTCTATTCCTTTTTCGACACCACAGCTAAACTACTAGCTTAACTAATGTGAATTTAATAGCCTACATATTTAAAGACAAGTAAACAGTCAGTAATAAAATAAGAACAAATAATCAAATCACAAGCAATAGCACAAATAAATACAATACAACAAAGATACAAATGAAACAAACAGTGCTCTTCGGACAGGTCTAATAGTTTTCAGGTACCGAAATTTAATAAAGTAGGCTAATCAAATAAATAACACTGCATAGTCTTCATATCCATTTTAAAGTTCAAGAGAAGTGAGTGATTTTTTTTTTTCTCCCCTTTGTCCTTTGTTGCTTGATTAACATAAAAGGAGATAACTGTCTATTTAAGCTGATATATTCGTCTATATTCGTCATTGAAAAGGGAAAGCAAAACTAAGACTGCAGGTATCCAAACCATAAACAAAGCAGCGCTTGCTTAGAATTTTGAATATCAATCACACTGATCATGTTCTTTATTCCACTCCGCTCATGTTATTATGAAAATATTTGCGCAGTGTTGCTCAGGTAAGATGACGTAAAATTATAACCGCTTTCCATCTGTTCAGTTTTGATTTACTTTCATCACTTTTGCTCTTATTCTCGTGCACTGACTTATTCGCTAAGCTGAACAGCCAAATCAGAGTTCTCTCTCACCGACGGCCCGGCGCCAATTCTACGTAAGTCGGCGACATTTAAAAAATGGCCTGACCGTCCGTCAGCTTGGTGTGTCCCTGGCTTAAGACTGAATGCACGCACAGATCATGCATTTTCTTTCTCAACATACATTCACTTAAGACATAACCAATTTTGTTTACTAGGATACCCGTCGAGACGGGCGTCTTTTGGCATACTTTTGAGTGAATTTGTCCATTCAAGCGCAGGAAGGCATGAAAGAGCGCTCAACTTCGCACGTTGTCAGATGCGGCTTTTAAGGCGCGATTCCGATATTTAAACTTCCCACATAGCGCGTGAGTAACGAATTCCCTTTTACGTGTTCTATCGCTTGAATATTTACATTGGAAAGGATGACTTTCGTGAACAAACTGCATTGTAAAAAGCACTATATAAATAAAGGTGACTTGACTTAACTTGACTTGATGCAGCACTGACCCGTCAACTGTACAGAGCATTGTTCACGTTTGTTTATGTTCTCAAAACATTGCATCGTTAGAATTCGTAAAAATGTTACTCGCCAACTGGGGACTGAAACAGTTTCATATACTCGCCAACGCCGATTTTTACTCGCATTTGGGCTTGGCGAGTGTTCATTTTAGTCCCTTTCTCAGAACCGTAGGAGGCTGGTATGCGTGGCAGTCAGACTGAAACGGATTTCCAGAAATGTAATTTGAATAGGATTTTAAACCACATATGAATGTAGCTCGTATTTCAAGTGATTTTTGTTTTTTGCTGTTTACTTGCTAAATCTGATCTGATTTATAAAGTATATACAGTGTATATTTAATAAAGAAATTTCATTTCATGTCAAATTTCAAAAATTAAATCTGATTTATTTTGCTATGCTAAATATGTGCATTTTAGGTGCAGTCACATGTCGAAATTTTGCAGGCGAAAAAAAAAGGCGGTTATCAGTAGTGTAGCGATGCATGGTGCACAGCTCATACAAAAGTCATTTTCAAACCAAGCAGTTTTCTGTTGGGCAACGTGTCAAATTTGCGTGACCAAGGTGAGCACGGGGAACATTTTCGCCCTTGTGCGAAACTCACAATCGCACTCGCACAGATTCTTGAAATGTTTGTTTACTCTATTTGGTCAACTGCATTTTAATATTTATATATAGTATATTTCCCCATTGTTTACACCCCTATCAGAAAGTACCTGTGGCCCATTTTGGACGGCAACCCACCAGTTACATAAAGTAGATTAATAAAGTGATATTAATACAGCACAAAACGTTGCTAAAAATGCCAGTAGTTGCGGCCTCGTCCGTTCTCTTTTCTGTATTCTGCTCCAGTGTTCCTTGCCGAAATGGAGCCAAGTCTCAACACTGCCCTCTTCTTGTCCTTCCCCTTGGAAATGAGATTGTGCCGTCTTTACTTAATCACACCCTGCCACCTCCTGGCAATCAGCCCCCTTTGCCAGCCTGCGTGATGTGATCACACACATCGCTACCCCATGTCACCCATCCATGGCAACAAAAGCAACTGTGCGGCTTTGAAGAACAGAACGTTGACAGACCTCGTTTGTCAGTTGTGCAGTTGTGCCTTGTAATCACTTTCTCTGCCTTTCTACCATGCGCACATCCTCATGAGCCACAGCTATTTTTAGCCACACTGGCGTATGTAGTGTGTAGTGTTTGTCTCAGTGCCACCGAGCGACCTTAGCAGGGATGGGATAATGAGCCACCTGGCCTGCAGCTGGGCACAGGGAACCAGAAAGGACACAACGCCAGTGTGATGAGAACTGGCAGTCCTGGTATATGCGTGTGGCTGCGTCACTCAGGTACAACCGGACAGAAGCCACCTGTCCATTAGTCCCTGGAGAGTGTGAAATTCACTTGCCAGGTCGCATTTATAGTGAATGGATGAAAGCTGGATGCAAATTTCATACGGACTTGTTGCTGGTTCATTTGAATAACTTTGACAATACCCAGTGTTTTGAAGTCTCTGAAGACTTTTAGACTTCTTGTACAGAAACTATACACTATCATACATAATTATTGTGTTTTAAAACCTTAGTGGGCTGCCTACCTAGACAGCATAGACAGTGTCATAGGACAATTGTACCTAAAATGGCCCACAATTAGTTTAAACACGTGATAATCAACAATACTGTGTAGTTGTAATCGCTTGTGACATTTGAATGCATATATATAATGGCAGAAATTGCTGCATAGGCAATTCGTACATAGATTCAATCTATGTTCATACACTACAGTTCAATTTATGCTGTGTGTATATAATATATAATTCAGTTCTTTTCCAATAGTGCATACACTGTCAAGATAAAGGCTGATATAATCTCAACAATGTCAACACTGTATTTGTTTGTACTACTTTTGCACACACACACACACACACACACACACATATATACACCGATCAGGCATAACATTATGACCGGTGAAGTGAATAACACTGAATATCTCTTCATCACGGCACCTGTTAGTGGGTGGGATATATTAGGCAGCAAGTAAACATTTTGTCTTCAAAGTTGATATTTTAGAAGAAGGAAAAATGGGAAAGCGTGAGGATTTGAGCGAGTTTGACAAGGGCCAAATTGTGATGGCTAGACGACTGGGTCAGAGCATCTCCAAAACTGCAGCTCTTGTGGGGTGTTCCCGGTCTGCAGTGGTCAGTATCTAACAAAAGTGGTCCAAGGAAGGAACAGTGGTGAACCGGCGACAGGGTCATGGCCGGCCAAGGCTCATTGATGCACGTGGGGAGCGAAGGCTGGCCCGTGTGGTCCAATCAAACAGACGAGCTACTGTAGCTCAAATTGCTCAAGAAGTTAATGCTGGTCCTGATAGAAAGGTGTCAGAATACACAGTGCATCGCAGTTTGTTGTGTATGGGGTTATGTGCAATAAATCTCGATTAATCGATTTGACAACACACACACACACATACACATATATAACATTTTGATTTGTACATGCCTTTCAGGCCTACAAATGCTATGTAGTTTTATTTCAGATGTTTAATGTGCATTTGATGCCCAGAAATACTGTGCAAGTTCGGTTTGTTTATTCTAATGTGTGTATGATTCCCAAAATTGTTGTTCAGGCTTGCAGCACAGTAGGTTTTGAAATGCAGCCAATAATTTATAAGGGTATGACCAGACCCTTACTTACAGTTAGAAATTTTTACTGGATTTTCACTTTAAAATATTGAGATGAATGTTACCAGAAACAGTCTATATTACTACAGATAATGATTATTGATACATTAAGGATATAGTCTTGTTTGGCATTTTGCACATTCCCATTCCCATTCATCCTTTTAAATATGTGGCCCAAAACTTACTGGTTCTTTGTTTATGTGTTCCCTCCTCCACCCAAACCCAAACAGGAATTGTGTCTTGTATTCTGACCACACCATATCCGTATTTTCTGTCATTCTGTCAAATTCCAGTTGACAACCATAATATTTTATTTCTGTTCATATAGGCTCACCTGACTCACTTTAGTTATAATTCAATTGCCACTGTGTTTCATAAC
This sequence comes from Rhinogobio ventralis, assembly GCA_039654625.1. NCBI lineage: Eukaryota > Metazoa > Chordata > Actinopteri > Cypriniformes > Gobionidae > Rhinogobio > Rhinogobio ventralis. Next base: position 6,876,818 of record CM077213.1, read on the forward strand.
TGAACAGAAATGTATTTTGATGCTGTGTGAATGTAGCCAATAAGAGTTAGATCTCCAGTGACTCATTCTGGCTTATAGAGATATAGAGAAAGTATAATGAGAGGCAAATTTTGATGTCATTACATTATCACTGAATGATTTGATCTGTATAAATTAACATTTCTTTTAACAAGTGGAAAAGATAACAATGTGGCTCATACATTCAAGCGGATGAACATTTCAGGAAACACAAAGACCTCTTGATTTGCTAACCGTTACTCTTTCAGACTTTTTCTGCATGCTAATACTCTAATACTTCACATGTAAGAGAAATTCAATTCAAGAAAAAACAACCCTACACACAATTTTTTTTAAAGTGATTTACCTTGAGCAATAGGCTGGACGACTAGATACAAAATATATAAACTGATATGTTTATAATTATAATTGTTTTGCTTGCATTGATCTATGACTTTTTGAGCCAGTCATTTTATGTATGTATGTATGTATGTATGTAATGTATGTAATGTATGTAATGTATGTATGTATGTATGTATGTATGTATGTATGTATGTATGTATGTATGTACATATATAATATTTATAAACAAGAGGCAGGGACATTCTGTATAATTGTTAATGTACAAAAATTCACATAAACTCCTGTGTTAAAGTCCTTAATATTTCCCCCCCTTTTTTTAGAAGAGAAAGATTGTACATTTACAAATGTGTATATGTGCTAAAAATTAATTGACATATTTTATGGGTATGCTAGCCTATAGATGACCTCTATGTAGCTGTAAAATAGCTGTGTAAAAAGATACTCAATATTCTGCCTCCAGAGAAGTTTTCTGACTCGTGTCTCTCATCTCTGCAGTCTGGTGGACGACCGCTGTGTGGTGCAACCTGAATCTGGGGACCTAAACAACCCTCCTAAGAAGTTTCGAGGTAAGGCCACATTTATGTCTCTGTAACTGCGGACTCTGGGGTGTTTTACAGAAGTATTTTAGATATCTCTGTGAAAGGTAAATTTATGATTATTTAAAGGGATAGTTTGACCAAAATTGAAAATTACCCCATGATTTACTCACCCTCAAGCCATCCTAGGTGTATATGACATTCTTCTTTCAGACGAATACAATCAGAGTTATATTAAAAAATGTCCTGGCTCTTCCAAGCTTTATAATGGCAGGAACGCTGGAACGCCAGTCTCTCGTGAACACGCGTACGACAGTTAGCGTGAAGTTAGAGATTACAGTTTGTAAAGTTTTAAATATGGATATTTTTCTTACACAAACGCATCGCTTCACTTCTGAAGGCCGGAGCCGTGTGGAGCACTTTTATGATGATAGATGCACTTTTATGGACTTCAAAACAGAAACAGCCATTCACTGCCATTTATAAAGCTTGGATTAGCCAGGACATTTTTTAATATAACTCTGATTGTATTCGTCTGAAAGAAGAATGTCATATACACCTAGGATGACTTGAGGGTGAGTAAATCATGGGGTAATTTTCATTTTTGGATGAACTATCCCTTTAACCCCTTAAGTGTGTAATTTTGGTGCTCTTTTTATGGGCTTTTTTCCTATCACATATTTTAATAATCATCATAAATTTGGTATCATTCGCTTATGTCACGTAGCATTACATTTACCTCAGAAGTCATTCAGTGTCCACAGCTGTTAGTTCACTAGAGAGATGAACTGTTTTGCTAAATACACTATATTAGCCTATATATATTAATTATATTCTACTTAAACTGTTAGTGATGTCTTGATTATTTAATGTCTGTTTAAATAAATATGTCATGAAAATGACAGACACTGTGTATAATTTTATTATATCTAAAAATAAATAGCAACTGAATTTAGGCTAATAGTTTGGGCTCTGTTGTTAACCTTTAATATTATAGTAATGTGCAAGTTAGGGCTCACTATATAGTTTACAGCATTATCTTTAAGAAACATTATCTTTAAGAATAATTTTTATTTATATAAATTATAAACTTTAGTGACGATGCGACACTGCCTTGATTGTGCAAGTGACAATTCCTGTGTCAACTGTGCAGCGTGCAGCTTGCAGTGCAGACGCGATGTGCTGATGTGAAGCCATTTGCTCATTTTGAGAGAGAGATGTGTAATATCTACTTGTGTGGTGTTGTTGGTGTTGCCCACAACATTTGAGGTCGGGAAGTTCGGTCTGGACTTGATCCGTTGTGGAGCAACTATGCTCGAACCAGTGCTGTTCGGACCAATCAAATTGTCAGGGCGGGCTTTATACGATGATGGACAGATGATCAACAGTAACGTAATCATCCACGTCACCAAAGAGTGCTTGGGTTGAATTCGTTCTAATCCTAAACGGAGAACTTCGTATATGCATTCACCTTTACTATTTCTTTCAAAAATTATGATCGTGTTGGTAAGATACGTGTATCCTTAAATTTTTTTCACAACACCGTCAAAGATTGTTTACACTCATCTTCTTCTTCTACTTCTTCCAGTGTGCGTGCAGTTGAGTTCTGGTGACAACTATGCGTCACTCAATGTACGTCACTTACTCCGTTGCTCTGATTGGTTGTAGGTCTATCCAATTGAGTGCAGAGGCATTTTCTTTCCTGGTTCGGTTGAAACACGCTCCATAATCACAGCCCAATGGAGCAGTATCAGACTCATTTTCTGACTAGAATCAGAGTATGACGACGTCAGGCTAACCATACAGATAATTTATCTCATAATTTTTTGATAATTTGAGTAATTTTGTTGCAATAGCTCACACAGCACAGGGAGGCTTTATTTGAATCATTGAACTAGATTTACAAAAAAAAGAAAGACAAGTTAACTAATAAGTAACAACAAATAAACAAATAAAAAAAATTGCAAATGATAGGACAAATAAATACAATAGAATATACACTCTATACCGTCACTGTGGGTCTTAGGTGCACGCCTACCGCTCAGCCCCGCCCTCGGTTCGTCCCCTCTGTCTCTGCTGGGCTCTGCCCACTTTTCCAGCATTTTTCAAATATTGCCAGTGGGTGGAATTAGTCTGTGAACAGGGGTTTAGTTACCCTTTAACAACAATGCTGATACACGGGCAACTAAAGCATGGATAATTTCTATTACAATCTTGTTCTCATTATAATGCTATGTATATGACATATCAGCGCTGCACATCTTGCACTTAATTTAATTTTTCATGATCAAAGTGATTACAGACATCACTGCGCGTTTTCATTTCATAATGAGAAACATCTTTAAATAAAATAGGTCTACTGTTAAAAAACATGAGAACAAAATAACACTGCTGCATTATTAATATCATCAGTGATTTTGAAAAAGAAATAGCCTATCTAAAAAGAATATGACTGTCTCAAATAACCCAGAGTCGATAATGTCAGGCATTGCATTTGAGCTGAAACTGAAGAGAATGAACAGCCGGTATAACCTTGCTAGCTGCTTTAATAAACTCAACCAAACGCGTCCTTTGAGATTAATCAGATATAGACAACATAAAAGTAATCTTACATCTTGTATCTGCAGAAAAGAATGCGAATGCGCATGTGAGCTAGTCTGATGTAACTCTCGTTGTAGATTTCCTTTAACAGCGCGCTGATACACAAGGAACTAAAGCACAGAGAATTTACAACATTCTATTACAACCTTGTTCTCATTATAATGCTATGTATACGACAGATTGGCGCTGCACATCGTGCATTTAACTGTATTTCATGATCAAAGTGATTCCAGGCATCACTGCAGTGCACGCTTTCAAATCCAGTTTCACTTTATTTCACCGGTCTGGAAGGCATGCTGTCTAACGCTAACCAATCAGACCTCAGGTACCGGCCAAAATGCCGTAATAACCAATCAAAGAAATAGACAAATATATTTTTGTTTGAGATACTAGTCCCCGTACTAGAGTACTCTTGCCCATCTCTAGTCTAACAGTAGTATTCAGGTAAGAAATACTACAGAATTTAATCAAATGTAAAATAACACTTGATAGTCCCATTGTAAAAATTAAATACAGATTAATGCTTTCAATTGATTAACATGATTACTTTTAAGAGCTTATGCACGGATCCAATATACTGTTATACAACATGCATTTTCTTTCAAATATTTATGTTCCAAAACTGACTGTATTTACCTGAATACTCGCCAAGACAGGTATAATGACATAATTTGTGTGTATTTGACTGTTTAAGCGCAATAAGCCACAGAAAAGTCAATTTGGTACTTGCGAGCTGTTTGAGAGGCAGCTTTATATGGCCGCAGGTTAGCTTTTGGTGTAAGCACGAAACCTGTGGGAATGAGTAAAATTATGCACGATACAAGCACTATTCAACCGGAGCGAATGAAATGAGTGAGTGAGAGGAGGCGGGAGTGTGTCATTTCGAGAGTGAGAATGTGCAGCTGGTATCGATGTATCAAAACTGCAAAAAAGGAGTATTGAAACCTTTTCAGATATTTCAGTATCGATACATATCGAAATTTCAATATTTTTGACAACGCTACACTAACACTGTAAAACAACTTTTCATTTCCCCAAATTATGATTAAAGGGGCAGATTATTGATTTAATAAAGACTTGATTTCCAAGCAGTTTCTTGCACAATACTATGTTATAGCTTCAATTAATTTTTACCATTAGTGCATGATTTGCAAAGTTATACATTTTGTTTACATCACATAACCAGCTCCATATGTATGGCTTTTCTGGCGTAATAAACGTGCTCGGCAACTCACCTGGTAAAGCACTGCACTTGTGATGCAGAGCGCTCGAGTCGCATGAAACACAAATCATGATAAAAGACTTTCAGAAGCAAGATAAAATGACATGGTTGTGTTTTTACCTCACAATTGATCTTGTCAACACAATCAGTTAGGTTTAGGGTAGGGTTTAGTGTAGGTGGTACATTAGGTTTCACTTTATTTTGATGGTCTCTTTAACACATTCTGTTGACTTAAAGTAACATTGCACCTACATGTCTACTAACTATCTTTAGAGCGTTAGTAGGGTATTAGTAGACTGTTAGGGTTAGAATAGTTTAACATGTAATTGCAAAGGTACTTATAGTCAGTAGAATGTCTGTTGGAGGACCATTACAATAAATCACGTTCATTTGTTTTGGATCAAACTGAACGCATTTTCAGCACCACTCACTGGAAATTTTCATTTTGAATGTGTTGAAAAATGAGCAAGAAGCAGCGTAATTTCATTTTGCAGAAATGTCACCACTGGCACGTTTTTCCAGTGAGCTTCAGCCTGGGTTGTGGTTTTTCTTTGAAACTAAGCAGGATGGACATTAAATAGGAAATGGGAATCCCTGATGCCATAAGCATATGTTGCCTGTGAAACACTTTTAAAAGGTGCTATATAAAGGTGCTGTTGTCTGTTTGTGTTTTCACTTGAGTGATATCTCACCCAATTTTGGCAAAATAGAAATGTCAGAGATAGTGTTATATTCAATGTAGTGCAAATGAGAATGATGCAATGAAATGTGATTGCAAGCGAAAGCTCATGCAATAACATACCTGTCTGTCATTGTGAACTTGAAGACCTTGATTAGCTGGTTCAGGTGTGGTTGATGGAACTGATCAACTCAATAGTAATGGAGCTGTGACTTCTTTTGTGTGGTGGAAAAGGGACTGATTTCTTTTCTTAAAGATGAAACCTGACAGAAGTTAGCTATGACATACACTCACCTAAAGGATTATTAGGAACACCATACTAATACTGTGTTTGGCCCCCTTTCGCCTTCAGAACTGCCTTAATTCAACGTGGCATTGATTCAACAAGGTGCTGAAAGCATTCTTTAGAAATGTTGGCCCATATTGATAGGATAGCATCTTGCAGTTGATGGAGATTTGTGGGATGCACATCCAGGGCACGAAGCTCCTGTTCCACCACATCCCAAAGATGCTCTATTGGGTTGAGATCTGGTGACTGTGGGGGCCATTTTAGTACAGTGAACTCATTGTCATGTTGTCTCATTGTCAACTCAATTTGAAATGATTTGAGCTTTGTGACATGGTGCATTATCCTGCTGGAAGTAGCCATCAGAGGATGGGTACATGGTGGTCATAAAGGGATGGACATGGTCAGAAACAATGCTCAGGTAGGCCGTGGCATTTAAACGATGCCCAATTGGCACTAAGGGGCCTAAAGTGTGCCAAGAAAACATCCCCCACACCATTACACCACCACCACCAGCCTGCACAGTGGTAACAAGGCATGATGGATCCATGTTCTCATTCCGTTTACGCCAAATTCTGACTCTACCATCTGAATGTCTCAACAGAAATCGAGACTCATCAGACCAGGCAACATTTTTCCAGTCTTCAACTGTCCAATTTTGGTGAGCTCGTGCAAATTGTAGCCTCTTTTTCCTATTTGTAGTGGAGATGAGTGGTACCCGGTGGGGTCTTCTGCTGTTGTAGCCCATCCGCCTCAAGGTTGTGCGTGTTGTGGCTTCACAAATGCTTTGCTGCATACCTCGGTTGTAACGAGTGGTTATTTCAGTCAAAGTTGCTCTTCTATCAGCTTGAATCAGTCGGCCCATTCTCCTCTGACCTCTAGCATCAACAAGGCATTTTCGCCCACAGGACTGCCGCATACTGGATGTTTTTCCCTTTTCACACCATTCTTTGTAAACTCTAGAAATGGTTGTGCGTGAAAATCCCAGTAACTGAGCAGATTGTGAAATACTCAGACCGGCCCGTCTGGCACCAACAACCATGCCACGCTCAAAATTGCTTAAATCACCTTTCTTTCCCATTCTGACATTCAGTTTGGAGTTCAGGAGATTGTCTTGACCAGGACCACACCCCTAAATGCATTAAAGCAACTGCCATGTGACTGGTTGATTAGATAATTGCATTAATGAGAAATTGAACAGGTGTTCCTAATAATCCTTTAGGTGAGTGTGTATATATATATATGTGTGTGTATGTGTGTGTATGCATATTACAAACTATATACAATTGCCAAAGCCTTAAAGAATAAATGAAGAAAAAAAATATAGAAATGTGTGTGTTTGTGTATTTCTACACACAATCATTAGGCAAATGCAAAGTAACAGTTAATCTGTTACAGTCATTTTTACAGGCAAATGTTTAGCCTTTTTAAATGCTTTATATATATTCACTTTAAATATGATGATAGCAACTATTTCATGTAATCATCCTAAATATATAGTTTAATTTTCCCATCTCCGCTACATAGCATGCAAAAGAGAGCGGTGAGCTAGTGACTGTCACTGAAATGGTAATAGATAAAACAAGCGTGTAAATAGGGTTTGAAATGTGTGTTAACTGTCATTACCAGCTGTTTAAGGCTTCGTGCTTTGCATGTGAAGTGTTCAAGCCTCTGCCTGTGACACTGCTACTCATTTCTGTCTGTTTACTATCTGGAGTCTTTGCCCAGTCTGAGGGTTTTCTTTCTGTTGTGATTTGTTGATGTTTTGACATGCTTCACACTGTTGTATTACCTTTTAAGTCCAACTGAGGTGCTTGAATGCACTTACCGTATGTAGAACTTTTTTTTATTCACAATCCTTACATTTTTGAGGGCCGTTTTTATCTCTTATAATTGCAATAAAACTGGAATTTGGCTTCAAGTCAGTGATTCTTTCTGTCCAAGTCTGTCCTGCTCCAGCATGAAGCTGCTGAACTTGTAGTGTTCTCCTTTTCAGAGAAGCTTTCTACTTATTTGGCTTGAGGAATTGGAGAGAGTGTTCAAGTATTCTGATAATCTAAATCTAATAATGAAGATCTTTTTGATGAATTCTGAGAGCTTTCTGTCCCTCCATTGACAGTCTACGCAACTACCACTTTGACTCTTCAAAAAGAGATCTTAAAACTAATCCATATGAATTGAGTGGTTTAGTCCAATCTTTTTGAAGAGACTTGATCACGTTATATGGTGAACAGATTGAATTAAGGCTTTTATTCACATTTAAACATTGATCAACTTAAACAGTCGAACAGCCGAACCGCGTTAATTAAACCGCATTGGTTCTTGCTGAAGCTCAAACGTGCTGCGTAACATAAAAATGAACCTCATTGGTTCTTGAAGAAGCTCAAATGTGTTGCGTAACACGAGAATGAACCTCATTGGTACTTGCAGAAGCTCAAACGTGGTGCATAACACGAGAATGAACCTCATTGGTTCTTGAAGAAGCTCAAATGTGTTGTATAACACGAGAATGAACCTCATTGGTTCTTGCGGAAGCTCAAACGCGGTGCGTAACACGAGAATGAACCTCATTGGTTCTTGAAGAAGCTCAAATGTGTTGCGTAACACGAGAATGAACCTCATTGGTTCTTGAAGAAGCTCAAATGTGTTGTATAACACGAGAATGAACCTCATTGGTTCTTGCGGAAGCTCAAACGCGGTGCGTAACATGAGAATGAACCTCATTGGTTCTTGAAGAAGCTCAAATGTGTTGCATAACACGAGAATGAACCTCATTGGTTCTTGCGGAAACTCAAACGTGTTGCGTAACACGAGAATGAACCTCATTGATTCTTGCGGAAGCTCAAACGCGATGTGTAACAAGAATGAACCTCATTGGTTCTTGTGGCAGCTCAAATGTGTTGCGTAACATGAGAATGAACCTCATTGGTACTTGCAGAAGCTCAAACGTGATGCGTAACATGAGAATGAACCTCATTGATTCTTGAAGAAGCTCAAATGTGTTGCGTAACACGAGAATTAACCTCATTGATTCTTGCGGAAGCTCAAACGCGATGTGTAACAAGAATGAACCTCATTGGTTCTTGTGGCAGCTCAAATGTGTTGCGTAACATGAGAATGAACCTCATTGGTACTTGTGGCAGCTCAAACATGATGCGTAACACGAGAATGAACCTCACTGGTTCTTGAAGAAGCTCAAATGTGTTGCGTAACACAAGAATGAACCTCATTGGTTCTTGTGGCAGCTCAAACGTGGTGCGTAACATGAGAATGAACCTCATTGGTTCTTGAAGAAGCTCAAATGTGTTGCATAACACGAAAATGAACCTCATTGGTTCTTGCGGAAACTCAAACGTGTTGCGTAACACGAGAATGAACCTCACTGGTTCTTGAAGAAGCTCAAATGTGTTGCGTAACACGAGAATGAACCTCATTGATTCTTGCGGAAGCTCAAACGCGATGTGTAACAAGAATGAACCTCATTGATTTTTGCAGAAGCTCAAATGTGTTGCGTAACACGAGAATGAACCTTATTGGTCCTTGCTGAAGCTCAAACGTGCTGCGTTAACCCATCAAATCATATTTTGGCAATCTGTTTCGAACTCCCCAAGCAAACTTCGCTTTGCCCTGATTTTGTTTTTAATGATGCCATTGACATACTTGTTTGTTCTTCGATTTTAGTTTGAAGTATATCAGGGCCTTTAATGTTCTTGTGCTAATAGAATGGGCTGTGTGACTCCAAACAGCAGATCAGTCGCCCCTGACACTGCTCTCTGGTTGCTCATCATGAGGATGAGTGTATATGACAGATGGATGGGTCTTTGTCAGCTTGTTTTGTATGGCTCTGTGTGTTGGCGTTTGCTCAGAAGTTTATTGTGTGTATCTTAGCCTGTCCACGTGTGCCTGTCAGTTTGATTAGACCATCACTTTAGCTTCAGTGTGACAGTGTGACAGACTGATGGACAGATGTTGTGTTTTTATAGGGATGAAGCTGAGAGTCAGACACCTCTATAGTTAGCCAGATGATTCTCCTTGTCTTGTGTAATATATCCTCAAAAGATTCATGGAAGGGCAGAATACTTAGCTTTCAATGTTGGTCAAAACTAAAAGATCAAATGCTAACAAAAATACTCTATATAGTGAATACTTGAGAAAAAAAAGAAAGAAAATACCCTAATTTTATTTAAATAATGATTTTATTTGTTTAAAAAACTGCATTGTTATTTAGTTATTTATTTATTTATTTATTTATTTATTTATTTCAAAATGTGGCTTTTCCTTTGTAACGTATGTCTAATAAGTAAAGCATCGGTTGTGGATGGACTGAGAGAAGCATTCTTGCAGCTCTTTCCAGCTGCACAGACTCTACATCAATGTTAATTACACCTTTCAGTAATCAATATTCAGTAGTCATAGAATGTGTACTGTATACATCTAAGCCAAATTCCATATTGTCTATAGTGATGCGAAATAGAGTAGTCAGTGGGTTGCCTGAATAACTAGTCAACTACTTAAATGTAGGGTAGGCCATTTCGGAGAGGCTAGCAATAGCAAGCTAGCGTTGAAAGCATGAGATCCCACTCTTCCTTCAGAGTGTCTCCAAAACCACACCTCCTCCTCTAAAACACATGAACGCAAACAGTTTTGTGTCATGAGAGACGGCATTAAACATAAACAACAGAGCTCTTACTTGTACAACCTGACTGCTGCAAGTTTATTTTGACGTTGATATAGAAACCCATAAATCCGACTCTGAGGACATGAACAGCTCCGGGTAGAACGTCCTGGGTTGCACTCTTGTAATTACAGTTATGTGTGATGTCTGCACGAGCAGGGTGCGAGGAGGAAATACATATGTTGACAGGCAGGTTGGACATCATATCATTGCATTCGGACCGAATGCGATTGGACAAACATTTTTTGGTCCTGAGACTTCCACAGAAGATTGACATGTTTTAATATTTAATCCCCTTCTGTTATTGATTGCTATCAACATGTCAAGTTTCAACTTTTTAAACCAGTATAACAAAAAGTGTTTATAAAAAAACTGCCTACCCTACCTTTTAAAGCCACTGAAAAAAATATTTGGTATGCATTTTGTCATTTTTATGGCCTCTAAATAAACATTTTTAAAGATTTTTTCTTGAAGGACATTGTGTGTTGGCTTCTGTGCTTTTTCAACTAAAATTATAGTAGAAACATTAAAACCGATAAAGGGATGTTTCTTTTTTTGCTGAGTTTAAGATAACTATGAAGAAGATATTTTGAACCAAACAGATGGGCCCCATTGACTTCCATAGTATTTTTTCCATACTATGGAAGTCAATGGGGCCCATCAACTGTTTGGTTACCCATATTCTTCAAAATATCTTCTTTTGTGTTCAGCAGAAGAAAGAAATTCATACAGGTTTGGAACAACTTGAGGGTGAGTAAATGATGACAGAATTTTCATTTTTGGGTGAATTATCCCTTTAAAACACCTGGTGTAAACACCACATACTAACTGCTACTTTTGATATCGATCCCCACTCTGTTCATTCCATTTCTGTTCGTCAAATATCTGTGAAATGTGTTCAGTTTATGTCTGTTGTTGAATAGTAGCAGCCTATTTTCTTACCCAGTTCCCTTACACTGGTATTTTTGCAGATAACCAGTCATGCTTCTTCATACATTGTAACAAAAATATGGCCTCTTCCTTCAGCTATTCTCCACCTAGCTTCTGTTTCAGGCTTTTTGTTATCAGCTACACATCTCCTGTCTGCTCTTTTCTGCTACTTGACACCCTGAGCTTTTTTTTAAATGACTTCAGTCTGCCAAAATTCAGCCTCCAAATGTTAGATTGAAAAACATTTCTGGCCCAGAGTTCAGCAAATGACTGGCTCAGGTAAAGTAAATTAGACTTAAAGGATTAGTTCACTTCAAAATGAAAATTTCCTGATATTTTACTCACCCCCATCTCATCCAAGATGTTCATTTCTTTCTTTCTTCAGTCGAAAAGAAAATACGTTTTTTGAGGAAAACATTCCAGGATTGTTCTCCCCTTCATTGACTTCCATTGCAACCAAAATGTTGAAGGTCCAATTCAATGCAGTTTCAAAGGGCTTCGAAGGGCTTCAGAGGCTCTGCATGATCCCAGACAAGGAATAGGGTCTTATCTAGTGAAACCATCATTCATTTAAAAAAATAAAATAAAAATGAATATACTTTTTAACCTAAATTGCTCATCTTGCACTGCTCTGCGCTCACCAGTGATTGTGCAATCACGTCGAAGACGTCACACAAGACGTAGGTGGAAGTACCGCCCCAAGCGAATGTGCGAGGACTAATACAAACGTTCTTTACCAAAAAACACTCCATCTTCAACTTTAAAATCATCCGACATCGTTTTTTTAAAACTTTTTTTTTGCTACAGGGCGTTTGTATTAGTCTTCGCATGTGCGCTTTGCAAACGGTGCTTCCGTCTATGTCTAGTGTTACGTTTTCAACGTGATTGCGCAATCACTGGCGAGTGCAGAGCAGCACAAGATGAGCAATTTAGGTTAAAAAAAGTATATACATTTTTAATTTTTTTGAAAATGACCAATGGTTTCACTAGATAAGACCCTATTACTCGTCTGGGATCATGCAGAGCCTCTGAAGCCCTTCGAAGCCCTTTGAAACTGCATTGATTTGGACCTTCAACATTTTAGTTGCAATGGAAGTCTATGATGGGGAGAACAATCCTGGATTGTTTTCTTCAAAAAAAATTATTTTTTTTTGACTGAAGAAAGAAAGACATGAACAACTTGGATGAAATAGGGGTGAGTAAAATATCAGGAAATTTTCATTTTGAAGTGAACTAATCCTTTAATTGGATGCATCTAGGCAAATACAAAGTGCCTGCCTTGAAGAGTTTGTGATATAGCAAGGTCATGTTTGCTCTGATCGTGACTAATGCTCTGCTGAACTGTTAGCTGTGGACGCAGCAGATGGCTGTCACATTATTACTGATACCATATGCAAATATTAGGAAAAGTACCCATTTCATTACTGGCTTTGAATAACACTAGCTGCTCCGAACGCAGGCATATATGCACATAAAGTCTTACTGTAACCAGCCGGGGTGTTGTTATAGTCATAATCTTGTGGTGAAGCGTTTGTTGAATAGAACATTTTCTGCTGAACTGAAACTGTAACTAGTAGCTGAGGGTTCACAGTTCAAATGCTGTTCACAGGGAAGCATTGTTTCCTGCTAACCTAACTGCATTTTTCAGTAGTGTGAAAGTGGCTCAGCTGTTGTCATAATAGTATAGCTTATGGAGTCGCTACATTAATGCTACATTATAGGTATATATAAATAATGAATTCAAAATTATTTTAAAAATTAAATTATTTAATCAGCACTGTGCTTTCTTTATAATAATTTGTAAAAAAAAAAAAAAGTATTCTTCAGGAAAAATGTTGAACTTAAAAAAAAAAAGATACTGTGTATATATATATATATACATACACTCACCTAAAGGATTATTAGGAACACCATACTAATACTGTGTTTGACCCCTTTCGCCTTCAGAACTGCCTTAATTCTACGTGGTATTTATTCAACAAGGTGCTGAAAGCATTCTTTAGAAATGTTGGCCCATATTGATAGGATAGCATCTTGCAGTTGATGGAGATTTGTGGGATGCACATCCAGGGCACGAAGCTCCCGTTCCACCACATTCCAAAGATGCTCTATTGGGTTGAGATCTGGTGACTGTGGGGGCCATTTTAGTACAGTGAACTCATTGTCATGTTCAAGAAACCAATTTGAAATGATTCGAGCTTTGTGACATGGTGCATTATCCTGCTGGAAGTAGCCATCAGAGGATGGGTACATCGTGGTCATAAAGGTGGCATGGTCAGAAACAATGCTCAGGTAGTGTGCCAAGAAAACATCCCCCACACCATTACACCACCACCACCAGCCTGCACAGTGGTAACAAGGCATGATGGATCCATGTTCTCATTCTGTTTACGCCAAATTCTGACTCTACCATCTGAATGTCTCAACAGAAATCGAGACTCATCAGACCAGGCAACATTTTTCCACTCTTCAACTGTCCAATTTTGGTGAGCTCGTGCAAATTGTAGCCTCTTTTTCCTATTTGTAGTGGAGATGAGTGGTACCCGGTCGGGTCTTCTGCTGTTGTAGCCCATCCGCCTCAAGGTTGTGCGTGTTGTGGCTTCACAAATGCTTTGCTGCATACCTCGGTTGTAACGAGTGGTTATTTCAGTCAAAGTTGCTCTTCTATCAGCTTGAATCAGTCGGCCCATTCTCCTCTGACCTCTAGCATCAACAAGGCATTTTCGCCCACAGGACTGCCGCATACTGGATGTTTTTCCCTTTTCACACCATTCTTTGTAAACTCTAGAAATAGTTGTGCGTGAAAATCCCAGTAACTGAGTAGATTGTGAAATACTCAGACTGGCCCGTCTGGCACCAACAACCATGCCACGCTCAAAATTGCTTAAATCACCTTTCTTTCCCATTCTGACATTCAGTTTGGAGTTCAGGAGAGTGTCTTGACCAGGACCACACCCCTAAATGCATTGAAACAACTGCCATGTGATTGGTTGATTAGATAATTGCATTAATGAGAAATTGAACAGGTGTTCCTAATAATCCTTTAGGTGAGTGTGTATATATATCTATATCAGATGATATAATTTATAAAATGTGTTTTCAAATAGCTTTAATTAGTTGCCAACGATGAACAATGTGTAAATGTCCTTGAGGTAAATATTCTTTTTAGGGATAAATAAATAAATATTAATTTTTAATTTTAATTTTACAAGGGCTGGTGTCTCAACACAGCTGCCACACACCGCTGAACAGACATCTGCTGATGCACTTCCTGTTTGATTAATAAGGCACAGCTGTGTAGTGTGTACTACAGTATTAGTATGGTGTTCCTAATAATCCTTTAGGTGAGTGTGTGTATATATATATATATATATATATATATATATATATATATATATATATATATATATATATATATATATATATATATATATATATATATATATATATATATATATATATATATATATATATATATATATATATATATATATATATATATATATATATATATATATATATATATATATATATATATACTCACCTAAAGGATTATTAGGAACACCATACTAATACTGTGTTTGACCCCCTTTTGCCTTCAGAACTGCCTTAATTCTACGTGGCATTGATTCAACAAGGTGCTGAAAGCATTCTTTAGAAATGTTGGCCCATATTGATAGGATAGCATCTTGCAGTTGATGGAGATTTGTGGGATGCACATCCAGGACACGAAGCTCCCGTTCCACCACATCCCAAAGATGCTCTATTGGGTTGAGATCTGGTGACTGTGGGGGCCATTTTAGTACAGTGAACTCATTGTCATGTTCAAGAAACCAATTTGAAATGATTCGAGCTTTGTGACATGGTGCATTATCCTGCTGGAAGTAGCCATCAGAGGATGGGTACATGGTGGTCATAAAGGGATGGACATGGTCAGAAACAATGCTCAGGTAGGCCGTTGCATTTAAACGATGCCCAATTGGCACTAAGGGGCCTAAAGTGTGCCAAGAAAACATCCCCCACACCATTACACCACCACCACCAGCCTGCACAGTGGTAACAAGGCATGATGGATCCATGTTCTCATTCTGTTTACGCCAAATTCTGACTCTGCCATCTGAATGTCTCAACAGAAATCGAGACTCATCAGACCAGGCAACATTTTTCCAGTCTTCAACTGTCCAATTTTAGTGAGCTCGTGCAAATTGTAGCCTCTTTTTCCTATTTGTAGTGGAGATGAGTGGTACCCGGTGGGGTCTTCTGCTGTTGTAGCCCATCCGCCTCAAGGTTGTGCGTGTTGTGGCTTCACAAATGCTTTGCTGCATACCTCGGTTGTAACGAGTGGTTATTTCAGTCAAAGTTGCTCTTCTATCAGCTTGAATCAGTCGGCCCATTCTCCTCTGACCTCTAGCATCAACAAGGCATTTTCGCCCACAGGACTGCCGCATACTGGATGTTTTTCCCTCTTCACACCATTCTTTGTAAACTCTAGAAATGGTTGTGCATGAAAATCCCAGTAACTGAGCAGATTGTGAAATACTCAGACCTGCCTGTCTGGCACCAACAACCATGCCACGCTCAAAATTGTGATTGGTGGATTAGATAATTGCATTAATGAGAAATTGAACAGGTGTTCCTAATAATCCTTTAGGTGAGTGTATATGTGTATGTATATATATGTATATATGTATATGTGTATATATATATATATATATATATATATACACAGAAATCCACATTGTTTCATAAGGAAAAATTTAGAACTGTAAATGTTTAAATATGTAAAAAACAAATGATATTATATGAGTTATATTATATTATTATTTATATTATATTGCATTGCATTGCCTTGTATATTAATGTATTATATTATATTGTATTGTATTTATATGTATAAATATTACTATTAAAAGATATTTTTTTTATACATTTATATATTTTTATGATAAAAACATTGTGGCATTTCGTGAACACTGTATAGCATTGGATCATGATACTGCTATTATGAGCAAGGCTGTAATGGGGGAAACACTTGAGCTTTTTCTGAGCCATACAAGAATTCTTTTTTCCTCCTTTCTTTCTTCGGCTTTCTTCAGGTAGCTGTAGCAGAACAGTAGTGGCCAGGTTTGTTCACTGTACTTCTGCTTTGAGAGAGTGTTACCACTAAATCTTTAGATCCCTTATGGTATTAATAGCCTGCTTAAGCTGTTTAAAAGGCCTGGTTTCCAGAGAGCCTTCAAAAGTTTGCCCTTCCTTTCTGATCCTGGGTAACAGCCACAAGCATAGTCCCAGGGTCCTGTGATGAGCAGAGGCCTACTAGTATATTGGCCTTAGTCAGTAAGGACCCATTCATTTTTTGTCCTGTGAATTTTAGCGATGACCACAGTCAGGGCAACAAGATAGTGATCACTGACTGGTGTCTCTGAGAGCTTATGCTTTTTGAAGCTGTTGTTCAGTCAAAACGGACTGAATCTGTCATTAGACTCCTAGAAATGTATTTTCTTCAAAAGAAAAGTGTTTTAAATTGAAGGTCAGCAAATGTATGTTATCCATTTCCCTAAAGGTGTTTTTTGAACATATATCCTCTTAATTGTTCATCAGACGCCAGACAGGGCGTTGTATTTCAGACCAGTTTTGATTACTACAGAAAAAAAAGTAAGTGAGAGTGAACATGAACATTTGTTTTTGTTGGCACTGGAACAGACATGGGATGCTTGATGTTAAAAAAAATTGTCTGTTGAATTGCTTTAAATGGTATTGTTCACCCAAATATGAAAATTCTGTCTAAGTATTATAGCATTATGAGCCCTGTTTTGACACCTCATGACACTATTTTGCTTTGCGTTTATGTGAGTTTGTGAAAGTCTGAATGTAGTTATTACTATTCACTACATTTTAATAAGAAATTGCTTTTTGGTGTGAATGGGGACACAGAAAACTATATAAAGATTTACACACTTACACACCATAACATTCTGTTTATTATAAGCGTTCACTGTTTTGTTACCTGCGGCATTAAATGCTCGAGCTCTTGGAAGTCGGATGGATTCTGATTTTCTCTCAAAAAAAAAATCTGAAAGTGATATTTTTTTCTCTGTTATAGTTGTTGTGTGATCTTTGCTATTCTTTTAGAGTTAGAATGATTATAAATCTATTCTTAAAACAGACCTTAACCCGGGACTTATTAAATATAATAATTATCCAGTGCTTTTCTTTATACAGATGCACAATATATATCTGTACCATACCAGTTATCAGCTGATGTTATTGGTTGATATTGGATATACTATATCAACATAGTTAATTGTTCATGCTCCTTTCCTCTATTATTTCATTTAGTGGTCTTCATCATCTGTCAAATCATAATAATAGCACTGGTAAATGTAAAATTATTTTTAAAATTAATAGACAAAATAGTATAGCATTTTAATATCAGCCATTTATGTGTTATCTGCCATTACATGAAAATATTATTCAGCTTATTAGTAGGCTATTAGCCCTAATATGAATGTTTCTGGACAAAATACCATACAATTTAGTGTTACTATTGTAAAACCATGGAAAATGGAGTGGTGGTAGCATTATGCTTAGGAGTTCCTGTTATAATTTGTGTATTTTTTTTTTGTGTCCATAGTTGTTTGATAGCCTAGTGTTTGTTTTGGTGTGGTATAACTATCTCTCTGTGGTTTAGCATGCTAACTCCCAGCATTATCTAACTGCTAATCTCTTCGTTTGACCTATCGTTGCCCCTTGGCACCATCAACCTATATTTTGCTTCCATCATTTCTTCAGCTCCTCTTCTCGCTTCATCCTCTGTCCCACTTTCTCCTCACATCCTCCTCTCCTAACTTTAAACCTCCAGTCCTTTAGTGTTTCTTCTTATTTTCCACCCTCGTTCCCTGGCCGCTAATCCCTGAGCGCTAGCGTTAGTGTTGGCCGCATTTCTCAGTGCGCTCTGCGGACGTGGTGCTATTTTTACCCGTCACACTTAATCATGTCCTCTTGCATGTCTTCCCTCCCTTCCTGTTACACGTTCCTTGCTCTTACTCGCTCTCAGGTAGCCTGGCTCTCAGTGCATTCCTGTCCAATCATGAAAACATTGTAACTCACTTCTCAAGTAACGTAACCAGCTGGTTAACGTGATAGCATCTCATCCTCAAAGTTTATATGTGTGAAGAGAAGAGCTTTCCCTACTCTGAGAGAGGCTGTAAAGTGGGAAACACTAACTGGTTAGCAAGGAACATAGCCTGCTGGCTGGCTCATGCTGTACCTCAGCTTTTGTTACCGCTGTTTAAACATGATTTGAGGGATCATTCATGTCCATAGCATAAACAGTGGTCTATTCAATGAATCAAATAAAATGTCTTCAAATGCAACTTGTTTACATTACATCACCAGTTGTAACTTATATCACTTGTATTTTACTGGACCCTATGGTTGAGGTGTGTTTGATTCAACTCTCCTTTTGGAGTTGAACTGGCAATGTGACCCAGTCATTTAACTAATGTCAGACAAACTTGAATCCTTGTGTGTCCTTCTTTGGAAACTAAATGAATTGTTCTAGTCAGTTGTGCCTGCAGTCACAGTTACCCTCATCATTTCATAGAATAAGAAAGAGCACAATTAAATGGGCCACAATGTCTCAGATTAACCTGCTTATCCTTTCTAAAAATCCCTAAATACACCTTGGTGAATCAGTATTGATGGATATGCTGCAGTTTTTGTTTCACGTTTGAAAGGTTAGTTAGTCCAGTGAAACTTAAACAGGGGAAGATTTTCCAGGGGAAGATTTTCATTTTCTGTATAATAAATAATAGAACAGTCCTAATAGATTGCAATTTTACTTGAATTAAAGGAATAGTTCACCCAAAAATGAAAATTATCCCATAATTTCAAGCTTTATGATTTTCTTCTTTCAGCGGAACACAATTGGATTCATATTAATAATATCCTGGCTCTTCCATGCTTTGTAATGGCATTGAATTGAGTTTTTGAAGCTCCAAAAAGCGCATCCATCCATCATAAAATTAATCCATGCAACTCCATGAAGCAAAGCGAAGCGATGGGTGTTTGTGAGAAAAATACCCATATTTAAAACTGTGTTAACGAAAGAGTTGAATTCCGACGGAAAGCTGACCTCTGACGTAGGATGTAGCTCCTCTTCTTTTATATCGAAATCCTCATATCGTTTTAGACTTCTAATTCGTGACCATCGAATTTTGCTCGATCCTCTGTGCTTCCGCATTCGTCAGTTATTTTTTTTCTCAAGTTTCTGGACAAAATACCATACAATTTAGTGTTACTATTGTAAAACCATGGTAAATGGAGTGGTGGTAGCATCATGGTTAGGGGTTCCTGTTATAATTTGTGTATTTCTTTGTGTCCATAATTGTTTGATAGCCTAGTGTTTGTTTTGGTGTGGTATGACGATCTCTCTGTGGTTTAGCATGCTAACTCCCAGCATTAGCTAACTGCTAATCACTTAGTTTGACCTAGTGTTGTCCCTAAATTTTTTTTTAGTATTTTTGACCCATACAATGTATTGTTGGCTATTGCCACAGTTATACCCGTGCAACTTTATGACTGGTTGTGGTCCAGGGTCACATTTTGTTAAGGAAATAAACACTACCTAGCAGCAACAGCTGCTTTGCCTGGGGGGAAAACCTCTTAATTTTTTTTATTATTTTTAAAATAATATTAATGATAATGCTAAATCATTTATTTTTGGTTTGGTGTTAAAGTGCTACTTGAGCCTTCCTGATGGGACTGTGGGCATATGTACTTAAAATTGTTAGAAAACTCTGATTTACAGGTATGTACGCACAGTATCAAGGCTCGTACAGTAGGTGAAAATGCTTGTGTGAACTTTTCACAAGGTGTTTTTGTGTATTTTCTGTTTTTCCTTCCAGACTGTCTGTTCAAGTTGTGTCCAATGAACAGGTACTCAGCCCAGAAACAGTTCTGGAAAGCAGCGAAACCTGGTGGAAACAGCACCACAGACACTGTACTACTCAACAAACTACATGTGAGATCAATACGTTACTCATTTTGGTTTTGTGGATCTGGGCCTTGGATGTTACTTGGATAAGATATTTTAAAATCTTTAACTAAATTTGACATAAATTAAGTGTATTTTGATATTAAATAAATAATTGTTGATTTAAATGTTGTTTTATAAACTTTTATAGAGATGGCACTTTTATTTGTTTATTGTCTTATTTATGTTTATTGTCTGCATTTTTCAGCATGCTGCTGATCTAGAAAAGAAACAGAATGAATCTGAAAACCGTAAGCTGCTGGGAACGGTGATACAGTACGGAAACGTTATTCAGGTAGGTCAGCCAGCTGGCAGACGGGAGCCAGAGGGATCTCACAGTGCCACTGAGGACTTGGCAGGACAGAAATCCATTGTTCAGTGCCATTGAGCTTGCATTCATAATTGCTCTTCATAATTCATCATAATATAAGACAGTGTCATGTGACCTCAGCATGCAACCTTAATTAGGTTCATGTGTATAGCTAAAGGGGTTTCATGGGTATACCAGCTTTTTTAAATAACGTTATTAATATCAGAAGTTTGTGTGTTCTCCATTTCACAGCTGTTGCATTTAAAAAGCAATAAGTACCTTACTGTGAATAAACGACTGCCTGCTTTGCTGGAGAAGAATGCCATGCGTGTGACGCTGGACTCAGCTGGAAACGAGGGCTCCTGGTTCTACATACAACCCTTTTACAAACTCCGCTCCATAGGAGACAGTGTGAGTGATAACATACACAGTTTAAACAGTTAACTGGGCTCAGATTTTGTGAAATGTACTGTCCTCTATCCATTTTTACCATTTAAGTGTGGAAACAATGCTAGCTGGCAAATTTGCAAAGCCTTGACATTTTCTTCCTTAGATTTGTAATACTCTTAACTTAACATGCAAAGAATGTGTATTGTACAGATTGTGTATCCCATTCTTTAATGTTTTTGAAACATATTTGATTTGATTTGATTTGATTTAGTTATTTGATCAAATATTATGAAATATAATTCTGTTTCAATACAATTTAAAATGTAATTTTTTTTGTTATGCAAAGCTGAATTTTCAGCATCATTACTCCAGTCTTCAGTGTCACATGATCCTTCAGATATCATTCTAATATACTTATTATCTGTGCTGCTTAACATTTTTGTGGAAATCATGATACTTTTATTTGTAACATTATAAATGTCTTTACTGTCAGTTTTGATCAATTTAATGCATCTTTGCTGAATTGAAGTATTACTTTCTTCTTCTGGATAAAAAAATCTTACTGACCCAAACTTTGAAACGGTCATATCGTAATCCCTTATAGGCAAAGGCAGTTTTTGCGGAGATGAGAAGCGATGAGAAATGCTGTCCTGCAAATTGGGCCAAATGATTTAAATTCAGAACCTCACACTTGTTTTCAAGCAGACTCAGGTGGAATTCCTTGGTGTGAGGCTGAATTTGGAACTAAACAAATGGAACTCTGATGTCAAATGGATTCTGCTATGCACTAGGGGCTCTAAATGGCTTGAACTGTAGTTACAATCTTTAAGCTTCCGGAAAAGATGCGATCTAAACAGAACCAGACCTAAAACATTCAACATTTGCTCCATTAGATGTTGTTGCATGAGGGCCATGGGGTGTCATCCGCTGCTGATCTCTAGGGTAAAGAGTGTTTTTACATTAGGTCCCATTGAGCGTTACATGATGTCAAAGCTCACGGCATTGAATTCCCCTGCTAATGCTATTAAAAATGGCCTCTGTGGGAGAGAGCGCCGCTGACACTGAGCCCCCATCATGGAAAACCACGGCAATATTTGTGGGATATAAATATGTGCAAAATTGAGGCACTACAAGAGATTACCTAAATGTGTTGCATTCTTGAGCTACACATTCATAAGCAGTTAGTGAAATTAACTAATTGAGCTTGAAGTCGAAGGTTGCAATAGTCTTTTCTTCCCTATTGTGACATAAATCTGAGTGAAACAGCTTCTCATATAAGACAAATTGTAGGGCTGCACTTGATTTTGTCCATGAGGAACTGATTGGATGGTTGTGGTTTGATATTGGTGGATCTCATGTGAGTGACAGCTTGCCCCGCCCTCATGCCAGTAAACGCATCATCAGAGAAGAGATGAGCTGTAAGAGGGAGGGGAAGTTGCTTAAAGATTATGAGGGCACTTTAATTTAAAAAATAAATGAATGATCTGCATCGATAAATCATTTGTAATAGAATAAAAATCGTCCATTTTGATTTCATGGTGACTTTAAATATATAAAAATCACTTTTATTTTGAGCTTAGTTATTACTAGATTGATGTATTGCACATAAATATGTTGTGTAGATTTTATTAGCATTATTGTGTCTGTGTTGTGTCTCTCAGACTGAAGTTGTGCGGTTTTACGGGAGTAATTTTGTTATATAGTTGTTGTTTCAATGTCTCCTAGGTACTTCTGATTTTTTAATTTTTTAAAAAATCTATTTCAGTTTTTTTTGTTAATTTTATTCTTTGTACAGAGAGTCGTCATGTGTATGCCCTGACACTCATGTATCGTCTTGTCTTTGTGTGAGAGTGTGCTTGAGCCGTGCATTCTCTTGTCTGCGCGCTTTGTTTCTTGTGTGTTCATGGGGTTCGGATCCCGGCACTCCTGTCTAGTTCGGTTTGGGTTCCTTGTCGGGGTTTAGACATTCATGCTCTTGGTGTGATCGCATGGCGAGTGAACGAACGCTCAACCCATGCACTCTTGTCTCGTTTGTTTTTATAGAGCACCTGGCTTATGTTTTTCATTTGTCGGGCATTCTTGTGTTGTCGTGTTCTATGTAGCTCACGGTTTGTGTCTTCATCGGCTGCACACCTTCATGTTATGTTTTGTGTGAACACGCGTCTTGTGAGTGTTCTCATTGGCTGCGTGTTTGTGTCATGTTTTGTTTAAGAACATGGCTTGAGACTTGTGTTTTCTGGCCATGTGCTCTTGCTTTTATGTTTGAGCACATGGCTTGTCATGTTTGTTTCTATGTGCCATGGGCTGTCCTGTCTATTGACTTAACCCCACCCTTCTTGTTATCTGATTATTGGTTCATTTGCCCCACTTGTCCTTCCTCGGTGCTTGCTTTGTTTGCTCTCCCTATTTATTCTCCTTGTGTTGCGGTCCTGTGCTTGATTGTCATTGTATGCACCCCTTGTGTCCTGCCTTGCCATATCTAAGCTAAGTCTACAATAATCCAGATACATTTGAAAACGACGTTTTCGTTTCAAAGCGCTCTCCGTCCACACTAGTGTTTTCTGACACTAGTGTGGACAGAAAGCATTTTGAAACGAAAACGTAGTTTTCAAATGTATCTGGATTATTGTAGACGTAGCCTAGATATGGCAAGGCAAAAATGTAATCTTACTGCGCATGCATAAAACCGTACGAAAGCTCACTGAGATGATACAGACAGAACAGACATCATAAAGTTATTACACTATTCATCTGGCAGGATCATTTAATTTAGCAAAATATCTCACCATTCACTGATGCGTCCAGGTCACACTCAGTCACCATTATATATTTGGTCTAAAGCGTAACTGCTCTCATGTTTTGCCACAAGACAACAATTGCGAGTACATTTTCTGTCATCATTGCAGGACTGCGATATGAAGAGTGTACAAAGTAACATATCTTAAGCAAAAGTGTGAAAGTGAATAGCACATAACAGGCACAATAGCGGTATAAACATGCATATCTATAAGTTAAATATGCGTCACATGACTAAACATGCGTCATCATTTTCAAATAACTCACAATCCACACTACAATGCGAAAACAGCGCTTTCAAATGTATCCACTTGGGAATGCGTTTTCAAAAAGCTGTTCTCAAAAACACCATCTCAGTGTGGGCGGAAGGCCAAGACAGAGAGAAAAAGAAAACGTAGTGTGGACAAGGCCTTAGTCCCGTCTTATCCAGCCTTGTGCCTTGCTGGGTTTTTTTTTTATTGTAAAATAAAGCCCATTGAAACTGCATCTTGAGTCCTCACCTCATCCCTTACCTCAAACCTGACAGTTTATGCTTGTGTGTGACCAATAAAATTAGATTTTATTTATTATTATATTTCCCACATAAGTAAAAGTTGTTGACATGACAGTCACTTTCATGTAAGTCACATAAAAAATGGTGAGGGACACCCTGTCATTCTTAGTTTTGCACGCGCAACAACCACGCATGATTACTAAAAAAAATATGTTTTAATTTTGAGTTTCATTTTTGTCTTTTAGGTTGTGATTGGGGATAAAGTGGTTTTGAATCCTGTAAATGCAGGACAGCCTCTGCACGCCAGCAGCCATCAGTTGGTGGACAATCCTGGCTGCAACGAGGTTTGTGTTTCAGTTTTATCTTTTTGTGCTGATGTGCATTACACCATGTAGTGTGAATGTACTGTATGTAAATAAAATAGATCCTAACAGCTTTGCAATAATTGGTTTAAATGGAAACATAATCTGCTCTAAATTAGCTTTAGTTGCATTAAAAATGTAATTTATTGTCCATGCAATTAGAACAGCCTGAACCCAGTGTTAGTGTGAAGGCTTTTATGCCATAATAATGATAATTTAAGATCCACTCTCTCTGCCAGAATATCTCTGTATTGTGAATGATTGTTTTTAGTAAGTGCTAATGTTCAAAAAATGCCACAGTTTATTTTAAGACTCTCTTTCTCCTCCGTTTTTCCCAGGTGAACTCTGTGAACTGCAACACTAGCTGGAAGATTGTGTTATTTATGAAATGGAGTGACAACAAGGAAATCATTCTTAAAGGGGTAAACACATGAAATATTATTTGAGTTCTTGGAGTTCTAGTTCTAGGCAGTTTTTAAGAATGTGATGGTGCTAATTCCTTCTTTCTGGTTGCTAAGGGTGACGTGGTTCGGCTGTTCCATGCTGAGCAGGAGAAGTTTCTCACTTGCGACGAACACAGGAAGAAGCAACATGTGTTCTTGCGAACCACTGGCCGCCAATCTGCCACCTCTGCCACCAGCAGCAAAGCACTGTGGGAAGTGGAGGTGAGTTGCATGTTTTGTCATGAAACACTAAACCACAATTTCAGATTTTTTTTAAATAGAGGTATGTGTGTTGCACATCATAGAAGACAGTGTTACCATCCGTTAGTTTTAATCATAGAAGAAAACTAGTTAAAATGAAGCTTTTTTGACCTATTTTCATCTTCCGGGTTCAAATGAATCTTTGTGTCAAAATTACGTTTTCATACACCCATAGTACTTCGATGGCTCATCGGTGTCTCATAATTATTCATGAGCATGTGTTGATTTCCTCAAACTGTACTATCCCATACAGTATTTTAGAGATGCGTTAATGGATCAAAATGGGTGATTTTGCTTTTGCTTTGTAAAAGTTTCTGCGTCCATAACTTCTCTTCCATAGATCCATTGTCTTCGACACAAATGTGAGTCATCCACACTGTGAGTGCAACTGGTCAACCGGCAGCCCTGTGATATAACCGATCAAACGTATTGTAAAAATGCAGCAAAATAAGCCTCAAAGGTTCTTAAAGATGCGTTCTTATATATATATATATATATATATATATATATATATATATATATATATATATATATATATATATATATATATATATATATATATATATATATATATATATATATATATATATATATATATATATATATATAGTGGTGGTCGAATTATTGGCAGCCCTGGTAAATATAAATATAATCAAATATGGCTGCAAAAAATAAATCTGCATTGTTTATCCTTTTCATCTTTTATGAAAAAAATTCACAAAAATCGAACCTTTCATTGAAGTAAAATAATTAAAAGTGGGGGGTAAATCACATTATGAAATAAATGTTTTTCTACAAAACACGTTGGCCATAATTATTGGCACCCTTTTGTTAAATACTTTTTGCAACCTCCTTTTTCCAAGATAACAGCTCTGAGTCCTCTCCTATAATGCCTGATGAGTTTGGAGAACACCTGACAAGAGATCAGAGACCATTCCTCCATACAGAATCTCTCCAGATCCTTCAGATTCCCAGATCCATGTTGGTGTTTCTTCTCTTCAGTTCACCCCACTCATTTTCTATAGGGTTCAGGTCAGGGGACTGGGATGGTCATGGCAGAAGCTTCATTTTGTGTTCAGTGGCACATTTGTGTGTTGATTTTGATATTTGTTTTGGATCGTTGTCCTGATGGAAGATCCAACCACAGCCCATTATAAGATTTCTAGCAGAGGCCGTCAGGATTTGATTTTTTTTATCTGTTGGTATTTGCTAGAATCCATGATACCATGTATCTGAACAAGATGTCCAGGACCTCCAGCAAAAGAATAGGCCCACAACATTAAAGATCCAGCGGTATTTTTAACCGTGGACATGGGGTACTTTTTATCCCTGTTTGCACCAAACCCATCTGGTGGATTTGCTGCCAAAAAGCTCTTTTTATAGTTTCACCTGACCACAGAACCAGGTCCCTTTTGAATTTCCAGTCATATCTGACAACTGAATATGCTGGAGTTTGTTTCTGGATGAGCCAGAAGGATCTTGAATCCCTCCCAAACAACATGTGGTGATTGTAGGGGTTGTTTGATTTTTAATTTTTTAATTTTTTAGGCTTTCTGACCCCAAGACTCAACTAATCTCTGCGATTCTCCATCTGTGATCCTTGGAGAGTCTTTGGCCACTCAAACTTTCCTCCTCACCGTGCATTAAGACAGTATAGGCACACATCCTCTTTCAGGCAGATTCGTAACATCTTTAGTTGATTGGAACTTCTTAATTATTGCCCTGATGGTGGAAATGGGAATTTTCAATGCTTTAGCTCTTTTCCTACAGCCACTTTCTATTTTGTGAAGCTCAACAATCTTTTGCTGCACATCAGAACTATATTCTTTGGCTTTACTCATTGTGATGAATGATTAAGGGAATTTGGCCTTTGTGTTTCCTCATATTCATACTCCTGTGAAACAGGACATCATAGCTAGACAATTTCATGTTCCTAGTCACCCTGGTGTGCTAAAAAATTTAAATATTAATGGGAATATACTTCAGAGGTATTTTACTCATAAAAATTCTAGGGATGCCAATAATTGTGGCCAATGTGTTTTGGAGAAAAGCATTTATTTCATAATGTGATTTACCCCCCACTTTTTTTTAATAAAAGATCAAAAGGATAAACAATGCAGATTTTTTTTTTTTTACAGCCATATTTGATCATATTTACCAGGGGTGCCAATAATTCTGACCACCACTGTATGTATATATATATATATATATATATATGTCAGGCATAACATTATGACCCTAATATTGTGTTGGTCCCCCTTTTGCTGCCAAAACAGCCCTAACCCGTCGAGGCATTGACTCCACTAGACCCCTGAAGGTGTACTGTGGTATCTGGCACCAAGATGTTAGCAGCAGATCCTTTAAGTCCTGTAAGTTGCGAGGTGGGTCCTCCATGGATCGGACATGTTTGTTCAGCACATTCCATAGATGCTCGATTGGATTGAGATCTGGGGAATTTGGAGGCCAAGCCGACACCTCAAACTTGTTGTTGTGCTCCTCAAACCATTCCTGAACCATTTTTGCTTTGTGGCAGGACAAGTGATGTAAAAGAAAACGTGATTCATCAGACCAGGCCACCTTCTTCCATTGCTCCATAGTCCAGTTCTGATGTTCACGTGCCCACTATTGGTGCTTTCGGTGGTGGACAGGGGTCAGCATGGACACCCTGACTGGTCTGCGGCTATGCAGCCCCATACGCAACAAACTGTGATGCACTGTGTATTCTGACACCTTTCTATCAGAACCAGCATTAACTTCTTGAACAATTTGAGGTACAGTAGCTCAATAATCTAAGTAGCTCGTCTGTTTGATGCTCCCCACATACATCAATGAGCCTTGGCCGGCCATGACCCTGTCACCGGTTCATCACTGTTCCTTCCTTGGACCACTTTTGATAGATACTGACCACTGCAGACCGGCCAAACACCCCACAAGAGCTGCAGTTTTGGAGATGCTCTGACCCAATCGTCTAGCCATCACAATTTGGCCCTTGTCAAACTCGCTCAAATCCTTACACTTGCCCATTTTTCCTGCTTCTAACACATCAACTTTGAGGACAAAATGTTCCCTTGCCTCCTAATATATCCCACCCACTAACAGGTGCCGTGATGAGGAGATAATCCGTGTTATTCACTTAACCTGTCAGTGGTCATAATGTTATGTCTGATCAGTGTATATATATATATATATATATATATATATATATAAAAAAATATATATATATTTTGCACAGTTTTTTCTTTCTTTCTTTAGGACAACGTATACAATTTATTTATTTACAATGGGACCAGGAATATGTGTGTGTGTGTATGTATATATATATAATTATGAAAGAATTATGAAATTTCATCATAAACGCCTTACTTAAAGCCAAAATAACTATATTGTGATATATATCGTTATCGTAAAATAAAATGACTAATATCGTAATATAAGATTTTGGTCATATCGCTCACCCCTGTTATGTTTGTCTACCCTCTTTCCCCTCCACTTACCACGCTCACATTTGTAGCACTTTTCAAAACTGTGGTGAGAACTAACTGGTGCTGAAACAGGGGGTTTCATGACCTTTTAAATGTCTCATATGCAGCTTTCCTATTGACATTTCTCCTGATCTCATATTTCAGGTGGTTCAGCATGACCCATGTCGTGGTGGCGCTGGTTACTGGAATAGTCTTTTCAGGTTTAAACACTTGGCCACAGGAAGCTACCTGGCAGCAGAGGTGAGTGAGGTGTGTTCTGCTAGCTCGGGATCATCTATCAGCTGTTCCCAGATCAGCACTAACATCTCTCACTGGGTAGGGAACCTTACTAACTTCCTCTAGATTTTCTCTGCCTGAAATCTGCAGTCTGTAAGATTTTCACCATCCTTCTGAATGTTTCCATCACAGCCTCAAACCTCACTTAAGCTCATTTTTTGCTCAATTAGATGGTTAAATCTTACATAGTGCAGGTTTAACCACATCTAGGGTACTGTTCTTTGAACATGGCTTGGGTAGACACTAGACAGATGTGTTTAAGAATATTTTGACATAAACCTGGGATATATACTAGAATATTTAGCCTACAACAATCAAGAAGTTAGGTTTATGAAGTCAGATATGTTACACTTTTCACATCCGCAGCCCTTTTTAGTTAAAAAATTGATGCAACAGGATATGCAACAAAAAAGGCTCTCAATATGACAAATTTGCAGTTGAGGAGTTGAAAAATAAGAGCAATTTAATCGGTGTAACGTTAATTTTGATGAAAGTTTGCAAATTATTATTTTAGAATTAATCATATATTATTTATTCACTATTATATAATTTAAAAAAAAATCTTAATTTGAATTGTTAAAGTAGTTTTGTTATGTGCTTGTCATTTTATTGTATTTAAAAAATATATTATTATTACAATTTACATTTAATTTTTTTATTTCAGTTTCACTTTTAGCATTTTTTATCTAATATTTAAATGTTATTTTATTTCAGCTTTATTTAAATGAGGAAACTTGTTTTTAATTGTTTATTTAATGATGATAATCCAGTTGCACAGTTTTTTTTTTCTTTCTTTAGAACAATGTATACAATTTATTTATTTACAATGGGTCCAGGAATGTGCATTAAGTAAAAGTCATGTGGACTTTAAGCTTTGAAGAATGAAAAATCAGAAACACATCCTGCTAACCAAGTAAACATGTTCAAAGATCGGGACCTTCACTTTCTTTGTTAGGTTGTGCATAATAAATCAATCAATGTCCTAGTGTTGTCAAAAATATCGATATTTCGATATGTATCGATACTGAAATATCTGAAACGATACCAATACTCCTTTCTGCAGTATCGATACCAGCTGCGCTTTCTTGCTCCCCTCTCCTCTCCGACCGACAGCGAGTTGACATGCACCCACCTCCTCGCATTCACTCTAGTTAACCCTCTGATCTGAACACGGCGAACACGCTGGTTGGTGTGACGGGTCTGAATTTCGCACATAACTCATTCCCGTAGATTTTGCGCTCACATCTGAAGCGCACACACACAGTAATAAAGCTGCCTCTGACATACAAGTGCAAAAATTAGCTCCTTTTTTCAGCTTATTAATGGTCAAATACACTCAAAAATAATGTCACAATGCCCATCTTGGTGAGTATTAGCGTAAACACAGTCGTAAACAGTTCAGAAAGAATGTGTAACAGGAACAGTATTTTGGATCCATGCGATTACTTATTTGATTACTTAGTTTTTTTTATTCAGTTTCTTACCTGAATACTACTGTTAGACCTACCTGAAAAAATATAGCAGTCTATTTCATTTGTATCTTTATTCTGTTGTATTTATTTGTGCTATTGTTAGTAATTGTTTATTTGTTCTTATTTTATTACTGTTTACTTGTCTTTTTAAATTCAATTTACCATTTGAAATCAAGCTACCTTTTGATGTGTGTAAGCTATTGCATCAAAATTACCCCACTGTAAAAAATACACTCACCTAAAGGATTATTAGGAACACCTGTTCAATTTCTCATTAATGCAATTATCTAATCAACCAATTACATGGCAGTTGCTTCAATGCATTTAGGGGTGTGGTCCTGGTCAAGACAATCTCCTGAACTCCAAACTGAATGTCAGAATGGGAAAGAAAGGTGATTTAAGCAATTTTGAGCGTGGCATGGTTGTTGGTGCCAGACGGGCCGGTCTGAGTATTTCACAATCTGCTCAGTTACTGGGATTTTCACACACAACCATTTCTAGAGTTTACAAAAAATGGTGTGAAAAGGGAAAAACATCCAGTATGCGGCAGTCCTGTGGGCGAAAATGCCTTGTTGATGCTAGAGGTCAGAGGAGAATGGGCCGACTGATTCAAGCTGATAGAAGAGCAACTTTGACTAAAATAACCACTCGTTACAACCGAGGTATGCAGCAAAGCATTTGTGAAGCCACAACACGCACAACCTTGAGGCGGATGGGCTACAACAGCAGAAGACCCCACCGGGTACCACTCATCTCCACTACAAATAGGAAAAAGAGGCTACAATTTGCACGAGCTCACCAAAATTGGACAGTTGAAGACTGGAAAAATGTTGCCTGGTCTGATGAGTCTCGATTTCTGTTGAGACATTCAGATGGTAGAGTCAGAATTTGGCGTAAACAGAATGAGAACATGGATCCATCATGCCTTGTTACCACTGTGCAGGCTGGTGGTGGTGGTGTAATGGTGTGGGGGATGTTTTCTTGGCACACTTTAGGCCCCTTAGTGCCAATTGGGCATCGTTTAAATGCCACGGCCTACCTGAGCATTGTTTCTGACCATGTCCATCCCTTTATGACCACCATGTAGCCATCCTCTGATGGCTACTTCCAGCAGGATAATGCACCATGTCACAAAGCTCGAATCATTTCAAATTGGTTTCTTGAACATGACAATGAGTTCACTGTACTAAAATGGCCCCCACAGTCACCAGATCTCAACCCAATAGAGCATCTTTGGGATGTGGTGGAACGGGAGCTTCGTGCCCTGGATGTGCATCCCACAAATCTCCATCAACTGCAAGATGCTATCCTATCAATATGGGCCAACATTTGTAAAGAATGCTTTCAGCACCTTGTTGAATCAATGCCACGTAGAATTAAGGCAGTTCTGAAGGCGAAAGGGGGTCAAACACAGTATTAGTATGGTGTTCCTAATAATCCTTTAGGTGAGTGTACATTGAGTAAGCAAATATTTGTGAGATAATTGGTAATTGATCAACGTTTATATATGAAAAAAAGCTTAAAAGCTTTATCATATAAAATGATCTCTTCAAAAGAAATTTTTGATTGCCTAGACTTTCAATAGATGGACAAAAAAAGAAATACTATTAAAAATATCTATTTGACAGTATATGCAGCGTTTTGTCCCCATGGTATCGAAAATGGTATCGAATATCGATACTTTTCCAGGTATCGTATCGAAGTTCGAAATTCCAGTATCGTGACAACACTACAATGTCCTGATGAGTTACCTGTCAAATAGAATGATCGGATTTCTCATTTTGAGGATGTTTTGGGTGATTTAATCTGTTCACAGGTTAATCCTGACTATGTGGAAGAGTCACAAGAATCACGTTCATCTGTAAGTGGTTTTAACTTTTTTAAATATTTGTCATTCTTGTGCACTGTATGTTTACATACTGTGTTCTGGAAGCTTAAAGGAACACGCCGACTTTTTGGGACTTATTCACCGTATCCCCCAGAGTTAGATAAGTCCATACATACCATTTTTATCTCCGTGCGTGCCATAACTCTGTCTGACGCACCAGACTGGAGGTAAACGGCTCCATCTAGCCTACTGCTCAATAAGTGACAAAATAACGACAACATTTTGCTATTTACATGTTGTGATTGTGTATAGTTACATCGTGTACTAAGACCGACGGAAAATGAAAAGTTGCAATTTTCTAGACTGATATGGCTAGGGACTATACTCTCATTCCTGCGTAATAATCCAGGAACTTTGCTGCCGTACCATGGGTGCAGCAGACGTAATGATATTACGCAGCGGCTGAAAATAAGCTAACTTCTGTCAACATATAGAAAATTGCAACTTTTCATTTTCCGTTGGTCTTAGTACATGATGTAACTGTACACATCACAACATATATATAGGAAAATGTTGCCGTTATTTTGTCACTTACTGAGCAGTAGGCTAGCTGGAGCCGTTTACCTTCAGTCTTTGTGCTAAGCTAGGCTAGCGGTGGGTGCGTCAGACAGAGTTATGGCACGCACGGAGATAAAAATGGTATGTATGGACTTATCTAACTCTGGGGGATACGGTGAATAAGCTAAAGTCCTAAAAAGTTGACGTTCCTTTAACTAAACTGTTGGCTGATTATTTGTTTTGTTCCCTGCTTCAGGTGGCGGATTTTTCCCCCTTTAATTTCCAGGTACTATCAGTTATTCAAGATGCTGTCACCTGATGATAAGTAGACCTGCTCTCTTACCAAGCTTATGTACCTTTATCTTCATGTCAAATACCAAAATCAAAGGATGCCCCTGTCCCTTTAGTACTGTTTCCCATAATCCTCTTTGCATAGCTCCACATATTCTATTCAGTATGTGCTGTTGTGAATTGTTTTGTGCAGCTTTGTTTGATTTTGTTGCTCATATCTTTAAAATATGGTTCTGTATAAGATCTATCAACAGCATTTGTGGACAAAATACAGTTGAAATCAGTGTTATTTTAATATTATCTATATAATATGACCTTTTAAATTAGCTTTTATTGTTATATTTTTATTTCCATGTTTTCATTTTAATTTTAGTTAAAATTTTTGTCTTTTTTTTGCAATGTTTGTCCTCGTTTCTAATTTTCATTTCAGTTTAAGTTTTTATGCATCTAATATTTATATTTTAATTTTTTCAACTTTATTTCTATTACCAAACATGTTTGAATTTGTTTTTTTTTAAAGTTGAAATGAAAGCAGTGTTAAAATACACATTGTTTCTACAGTATAGCTACTTTTTCTAGAGTAATTAGAAATGTAAATATAAAATCCTTACCAACCTTGTCTGTGCAAAATGATATCAAATATTATAACTATCATGATCATATAAAACCCTCAGTAAAACAAACTTTTTTATGGGTACAGAAAGGAGACTGTTTACATACAGAGAAAAATCCAAAACACAGGAATTGCATTGGTAATGAATAACTAGTATATTCACCTAGAACAGTAATCCCACCACAAAAATTACAACTTTGGCAGTGTTTCAGCTCAATTCATATTTTGAAAAAAAAGGGGGAGTAAATTCTTTAAAAAAAAAATACAAGCTTCACATTCCTGTTTTTAAAACCTTGAAATACATTACAGATTTTTTATAAGAAAATGCCACAAATGCTGTCCAATCTAGCTTGAATCCAGAATATTTCTTCAGGAAATGTTCATGCTTTCATTTCACTCACAAAATGAATTGACTCAAAGTTATTTAATAATAATGTATAGGATAACAGGGTTTCTGCGGGTCTTAAAAAGGTATTTTATAAGGTCTTAAAAAGGTCTTAAATCAGATCAGAAAGTCTAAAATTCATAATGTTATAGCATTACGTGCATGCATTGCAAAAAAATGTATATCTTCCTCAGTAGTTTTCCTATACAAATATCTTAACATCTCTGATATATTTATTTGAGATGCAAATGTAAAATGATGTCTTGAAAAATTGAACAAAATAGAGTTAAAAAGAGTTCTTGCTTAAAAGAACAAATATCTGTCAATGAGTTATGAAAAATTCCCTTTTTCTGAGCCCATTGGTAGATATTTGTTTTAAGCATAAAGTTCACTTCATTTTGATAAATTACACAAAAAACAAGACTTCATATTTTATTTTAATTTAATTAATTCATTAATTTTATTTATATCTCCAGTAAATGTATCTTGATTTAAGAATCTTTAGAAAATTGCACTGGAAAACAAGACAAAAAATCTGAGGAAGAACAACACCTTTTTGCAGTGTGATCAGAAGATACAGTAAAAGTTATGTCCATATTTTAGTGGTTAACAGCAAAGCAATTCAAGCTACTTTTTTGGAAATGAATTAAGAAAGTAATGGATATGTGTATTTAAAAAATCTGAAATGCTGCTAATACAGCTTGTGTTTCTCCCTAGACATTTACATTTAGAGAACATAATGAAGTATTGTATTCCCTTCAATTTATTCCCTAAACTGTCTTTACTTGTTCTTAAAAAGTTCTTGAAAAGTCTTACCTTCATAAAACCTGCAGAAACCCTGGATAATTTATTGGAATAGATAATACATTTTTTAATTAATGCTTAATAATTTCTAGAATGTATTCTTTAACCAACCACATGGTGACGCTATAGGTACGGGTAAACCAGTGTGAACAGTGTGAGCACAGCGCCTGTAGGTGGCAGTATAACACCATGTCTTGTAAATGGCAGCAGCCCCTCCTGTTGCTTGTGTGCATGTACTTAAGCTCTTCTCAAGAATCTCAAGTTAATCATTATATTTGGGGATAACGGACCCTTAGGTCAAGTTTATAAAATCTAAATCAAAGTTTCCCTTGAGTTTCATTGAAAGTAACTAAGAAGCAACAACAGCTACCTTCATTATTAAATATAAATATATAACTAAAT
This sequence comes from Rhinogobio ventralis, assembly GCA_039654625.1. Lineage (NCBI taxonomy): Eukaryota > Metazoa > Chordata > Actinopteri > Cypriniformes > Gobionidae > Rhinogobio > Rhinogobio ventralis. The sequence continues at coordinate 6,912,310 of CM077213.1, forward strand.
GCTTGTTTTGCTGGAACCCACATATATCGCACCTTGTGACTGATCAAGAGATTTCACTTTCTTCTTCATGTTCTTGTACCTGTATGTGCATATGAGCGCTTTGAGGAATTTCAGGTCACATGCAGAGTTGTAAACATGTCACGAATCAAAGATTGTTTCGTCAGCTAATGGTATCACGTTTATCTCAGTCAAATAATCATTAAACCGACCAAGGTGATGTGTCTCTATGGTAACATGGTCTCCTCTCTCCACTAGCTGGACTCAGAACATGAAGCTCTGCGAGCACGTCTGCGCATGCCCAACGAGAAGGTCCTGTACACCCTCGCGTCCGTCCCCGATGGCAATGACATCTCCTCCATATTTGAGCTGGATCCGACCACCCTCAGAGGAGGAGACTCCCTTGTACCCAGGTACACTGAACCATAATTTTAATTGTACCAATAAATTCAAGGAATAACCTTGTGCAGGTATAGCCAGAGCAGGTCTAAATGTTACAGTTGTCATTAACTGATATATAGATACTATAAAAAACCCTCTTGATCAGCTTAAAGGGATAATTCACCCAAAAATTCTGTCATTTACTCAGCCTCAACTTCTAAACCTGTATGAGTTTCTTTGTTCTGCTGAACACAAAAGAAGATATTTTGAAGAATGATGCCAACCAAACAGTTGACAGGAACCCACTGACTTTCATAGTATGTGAACAAATGACTATGGAAGTCAATGGGGCCCATCAACTGTTTGGTTGTCATCATTCTTCAAAATATCAAAATAATTCATACAGGTTTGGAACAACTTGAGGGTGAGTAAATGGGTGAATTATCCCTTTAAATCTAAATTTTAACCATATTTGATAAGGTTTACAGACAAATAGCAATGATCAGTTGCTTACCATAAAGACAATTATGGTAGTTTTAAGTCCATTATAATTACTTGTGTTGACTATTGACTATTTTTAATGACAGTTAAGCATATTATATAGTACCTCCAAATTCTCACCATTATGCAAACATAGTGCTCTTATTAGTAAATAATAATGTATTATTTATTGATAATTTGATTGATTTAAATAAAACTTGTGTAATGTTTAACTGTAGAGGTAAATATTACATTACGATAACTATGTGTTATTGAGAATAATTAGAATTACAAAAAACCTTACAGTACAGTATAGCAGAGAAATTAATTACAAATAATTAAACAATGTAAAAAATAGGTTTCCTTTTTATGCAAAATGTAATGTCCTTTTAGGAGGAAAAGAAATGAACCCTATTAGATGATAAAATACAAATGCATATGAATTATTGGTGCATGCACAGGTGTAAAACTGTAAATTGTGTTGGCAGGATCAGACGTTGAATTTGAGTGACAGATTATAAGCTTCACAGTAATGTGAGATTCCTGTTTATGATGTGTTCAGACCATACACACTAGATTCATGTCTCTTATATATCGCTCTTATTCTATTACCAGAAAAAGTTATGAAGCGTGAAATATGATCAGACTCAAGATTTTACCAATGGTAGACAGTGGCTGATTGTTGTCTTCAGGCCTGCAGGATATTTAATGAAGTCATAAATGACTCTAAATGAACCCAAAAAGACAAACTAGTGTATCTGATTCATACGGCTATGGATATAAGTCACAGGAAAGATGTAGTTTTGTACACACGCATCTCCCTGATACTGAGCGTCACTCTCATCTCATGATGTCTTGCATCTCTTGATTGTTTTTAACTATAAGGTCTGTTGTCTCAATGAATCATGTGTAACAGAACAGGAGAGAGATCACATGTGTACTCACACACCCGTCAGAGCCTTTGTCCTCAAACCACAAAACTCAAACACTAGGGTGGAGTGTGCACGTGTCACATTGTGTGTGTGTGTGTGTGTGTGTGTGTGTGTGTGTGTGTTGCCTCATTCAGATACCTGCAAATTCTGACTTTCTGAAAATAGCCAGGAAAGTCCCGAAAGGGTGCGGAGGCAGGAAACCAGGGTGACCGTGCACTTTGCCAGCATGATATATTTCCATGTTGTTGAAACATGTTGTTAAAACAGAAGCCAGATGTTGCATAACCGCCCACCCCCATATTCCCTTATTTATATAAGCAATCACTTGGAAAGTGTTCTTCCTTACTGCTCAGAAGCAGAACATATGTGGGGAAATTTTGTTTTGGGATTCGAGTGAATCACATGAGAACATGCATATATGTGTGCGTGTTTACATATATATGGATATAACCTAATCTGGACATGTTCTCACACACTATATATATATTTACGCCAATCAGGCATAACATTATGACCACCGTCCTAATATTGTGTTGGTCCAGCTTCTGCTGCCAAAACAGCCTTGACCCATGGAGGCATGGACTCCACTAGACCCCTGAAGGTGTGCTGTGGTATCTGGCACCAAGATGTTAGCAGCAGATCCTTTAAGTCCTGTAAGTTGCAAGGTGGTGTCTCCATTGAGCGGACTGTTGTTCAGCACATCCCACAGATGCTCTGAGGATGCACAGATTGAGATCTGAGAAATTTGGAGGCCAAGTCGACACCTCAATCTCGTTGTTGTGCTCCTCAAACCATTCTTGAAATATATTTTTGGTTTGTGGCAGGGCGCATTATCCTGCTGAAAGAGACTACAGCCACCAGGGAATACCGTTTCCATGAAAGGGTGTACATGGTCTGCAACAATGCTTGTCAAAGTAACATCCACATGGATGGCAGGACCCAAGGTTTCCCAGCAGAACATTGCCCAAAGCATCACAAGCCTCCTCCGGCTTGCCTTCTTCCCATAGTGCATCCTGGTGCCATGTGCTCCCCAGGTAAGTGACGCACAAGCACCCGGCCATCCACGTGATGTAAAAGAAAACGTGATTCATCAGACCATGCCACCTCCTTCCATTATTCCGCGGTCCAGTTGTGATGGTCATGTGCAGTGCTTTCGGCGATGGACAGGGGTCAGCATGGGCACCCTGACTGGTCTGCGGCTATGCAGCCCCATACGCAACAAACTGCGATGCACTGTGTATTCTGACACCTTTCTATCAGAACCAGCATTAACTTCTTGAGCAGTTTGAGCTACAGTAGCTCGTCTGATCGGACCATACGGGCTAGCATTCACTCCCCACGTGCATCAAAGAGCCTGTCGTAAGTTCACCACTGTTCCTTCCTTGGACCCCTTTTGATATATACTGACCACTGCAGACTGGGAACACCACACACACACACACACACACACACATTCATTTATAAATTAGTATTAAATACATTACAATTTAAATACATTTTAGTTGTTGCATTGTAGACGTTTTTGCATTATATATAAAAAATAAAATAAAAATCTTAAGTCCCCTAAAAATATGTTTCTTATTAATTTCTTATGATTTTGTGGTGACCTGGACATTTTCTGGACAGGTTTCATGAGATTCACCTATCTTTTGTATCTATTTGAATACAGTCTGATTTGTATGAGCATGAGCTAATGATGTCACAAGAATGATGGATGGATGTTTGTGTGTCTTGAATCAATAGCTGCTTCTTTGTATATAGAGCCTATGGGCTTTGAACACATCCATTGATTATACATCCCTCTCAATCCCATGCTTTAAATGGATTTCATGCAACACTGAACTGCTGACAGGAACGGTCATATGTGTAATAAACTGCAGCAATATCTCATATGTCTGAGTACTGCGAAAGTGTGTGAGAGAGATCATCTTTAAGTTTGATCTTAGGAAAAGAGGATTTTCAAAGGCATGACTGTAAGTGTGGCCTGAAATACCCTTGTTCTCACACAGCAGCGGGCCCCTCTCTAGACATAGATGTGACTAATTAGTCTAAGGGAGCAGAGAGGGCACACACATATACACACAAAGGTAAGCCTGTTAGTCACATAGGCCATTATGCAACCAGGAATAGCGCCGTGTCTGATGTCCACTTGTAGCCTATCTAACGCGTGTTTGTGTGACCAAGTAGGGGTGGGGATATTTAGGTAGCATTCAAGTAAGAAATTGAATAAACAAATGTAAAAATAAAACTACAAAAACTTTACTTTATGAATTAAATATACATAAATTCTCATTAAAGCTACTGAAGTTATTCAGTCAAGAGCAGGAAGTGATTTTCTCATTTTCTTTAGTTGTTTGATTAACATTAATGACACAGATGGCAGAAGGTTTATTAGGCTGCTGTCACTTTAAGGCCTGACACACAGATCTAATATACTGACACACATCTGATTTTCTCCCAAATGTTTACGCTCACTAAAGACATAACTGACTGCATTTATGTAAACCTTGTGTGTATTTGACAGTTAGAGTTGGCAATAAGACGTGAAAGAGAACTTGGTTAAATACTCACATGCCGTGTGAAAGACTTTTAGTGGGCATGCGCTTCAGGTGTATGAGCTCTTAAATGCTTATCTCAGGACAGTGTGTGGAAAAAAAAAAAGTAACTGGCAAGGATATAAAACGCGTGCAAATAATAAACCGCAATGTCACGTGAGCTTAACCCTACTATCTCTCTTTAAAGGCAGATTGTGGAGACATATTAATCATTTACCATCCAAAATTGTGATGTCGCACACCCCTATGACAGAGTGTGTTTGTGTGACTATTAGATCCAGTTTTACTCCCTGGTTTGTGTATAAAAGAACTATGAACTCTGACTCTTTGGTTACATTCAAGCCTCAGTTGAATGAGGCCAAAATCAGATCCTCATGAAAGGACAGTCCTTCACATGTGACACAAAACTAAATCATAATTTTAGTTCTGATGTGGGCCACTTTCATGTGAATCTGATATCTTTTTGATGTCTTGTAGTGTGACTTCAGTCTAAACAGTCCAGTCAGAATTGATATGATTTTTAATGTCAAACTGAATATTTAATTTGAATTTTTATTAAAAAAAACTTTGAGTGCAAAAACTAGGCTCTTAAAAAAAAAAAAAAACTACTAAAAATTACTTTTAGAAATGGAAATAGATTTTTAATGACAACTCTTAGACTTCTTATGGTCATTCAGGCTGCATTTATTTGATGCAGTAAAAACAGTAATATTGTGAATTATTATTATTATTATTATTATTATTATTATTATTATTACTACTACTATTTAAATGAACTTTAAAAATGGATTATTAAATATATTAAAATGTAATTTATTATTGTAATGGCAAATCTATATTTCCAGCATCATTACTCTAGTGTCACATGATCCTTCAGAAATCATCTTAATATGCTGATTTGCTTATCATATTTGCTATATACACTCACCTAAAGGATTATTAGGAACACCATACTAATACTGTGTTTGACCCCCTTTCGCCTTCAGAACTGCCTTAATTCTACGTGGCATTGATTCAACAAGGTGCTGAAAGCATTCTTTAGAAATGTTGGCCCATATTGATAGGATAGCATCTTGCAGTTGATGGAGATTTGTGGGATGCACATCCAGGGCACGAAGCTCCCGTTCCACCACATCCCAAAGATGCTCTATTGGGTTGAGATCTGGTGACTGTGGGGGCCATTTTAGTACAGTGAACTCATTGTCATGTTCAAGAAACCAATTTGAAATGATTGGAGCTTTGTGACATGGTGCATTATCCTGCTGGAAGTAGCCATCAGAGGATGGGTACATGGTGGTCATAAAGGGATGGACATGGTCAGAAACAATGCTCAGGTAGGCCGTGGCATTTAAACGATGCCCAATTGGCACTAAGGGGCCTAAAGTGTGCCAAGAAAACATCCCCCACACCATTACACCACCACCACCAGCCTGCACAGTGGTAACAAGGCATGATGGATCCATGTTCTCATTCTGTTTACGCCAAATTCTGACTCCATCTGAATGTCTCAACAAAAAATCGAGACTCATCAGGCCAGGCAACATTTTTCCAGTCTTCAACTGTCCAATTTTAGTGAGCTCGTGCAAATTGTAGCTTCTTTTTCCTATTTGTGGTGGAGATGAGTGGTACCCGGTGGGGTCTTCTGCTGTTGTAGCCCATCCGCCTCAAGGTTGTGCGTGTTGTGGCTTCACAAATGCTTTGCTGCATACCTCGGTTGTAACGAGTGGTTATTTCAGTCAAAGTTGCTCTTCTATCAGCTTGAATCAGTCGGCCCATTCTCCTCTGACCTCTAGCATCAACAAGGCATTTTCGCCCACAGGACTGCCGCATACTGGATGTTTTTCCCTTTTCACACCTTTCTTTGTAAACTCTAGAAATGGTTGTGCGTGAAAATCCCAGTAACTGAGCAGATTGTGAAATACTCAGACCGGCCCGTCTGGCACCAACAACCATGCCACGCTCAAAACTGCTTAAATCACCTTTCTTTCCCATTCTGACATTCAGTTTGGAGTTCAGGAAATTGTCTTGACCAGGACCACACCCCTAAATGCATTAAAGCAACTGCCATGTGATTGGTTGATTAGATAATTGCATTAATGAGAAATTGAACAGGTGTTCCTAATAATCCTTTAGGTGAGTGTATTTCGGTGGAACATGTGATAAAAAAAATTCAGGATAAAGAATAGTAAGTTCAAAAGAAAAGCGTTTATTTGAAATATCATTTCTTTTTAGCATTATAAATGTCTTTGTTGTTACTTTTGATCAATTTAATGCAAAAAAAAAAATAAAAAAAAAAAAAAATTCTGACCCCAAACTTAGAGTTGACACTCTTATTTACACACACATACACAAAAATTATGCCAAATAATGGGTAGAATTTTTCTTTCGATCACTAATGTTCCTTTTACAATTAATAATGTTTTTTCCTCCTCACCCTCATAACTATTCATGAAATTTGACACCAAACTCCAATGCACATTATCTTCTCTAGCATTGTCTGTTTACTTTTGATGATGCCAGGGTGTTTTACACATGCAGCTCAGTTTAGAAGCGTCTCCTGTTTAGAGTCACACCAGTGTCACAAAAGCTGCATTTAAAATATAATATGAGCAAAAAAACAGATTGTGTTCTAGTGTGAATATTTCTGCTTGCAGCGTGAACATAGCCAAAGTGTGAGAGAGCAATGTGAACAGGTGCATGCTTGTGGTGATTGAGTAAAACAAGAGTGAATTAACTGTCTGGCCTGACAGGTACTGAACTTCCTCGTAGGGGTGCGTGTGTGTTTAAACACCACACACACTAAGAACAATAGAGGCATTGATAGCCATTAGGTCTGTGTGTTTTTTGTGTGTAACTGCTGTAGTTGTCCCGCAGGCACTGTTGGAGTCAACGTTGTGAATTCAGGGAAGGTTCATGTTTGGATTGTGCAATACGAACGCAATGACTTGAGTCTGCAAATGCACAAGCCTTAAAGCAAATTACTTGAACTTACTATGGCAGAAGCACCTGAACATATATGATGCGATTCGATACAAAAGAGCTGAATTAGATCTGACTTAATAAACATCATGTTCCATACATTAGACTGTATGTGGGTCAGTGAGTTTGTGGCACAGATGTTTCTTTGACATCCGCAGTAGAGCCACTGTCTGGCCTTAGATAGTCATACCCTCTTATGCCTGCTACAGGCCTATAAGATCATTACAAATCACACTGTACGACATGGATAAACTTTGGTACAACATGTATGTAGACTGTACGGTGATGACACCTATTGAATCGAAGGCTACGACGCAAGATAGTATAGAAGAATAAAATGTCATCAGCGTGCGCTAGTGGTAAACAAAGAACAAGATGAATCGCACTTTGGCAATTGGGGTTTTTATGTAAGAGAAAGAGGAGAATATGGACACTGTCATGGCTAGGGAAAAGAGGCAAGCTTGGCATATGTGTTTTTCAAATGGAGCTTGAGGTGAGTATTGATCAATACGCCACTTCATGTTGCATTTTACTGGCTAGTCAGTAGACGTAGGTAGCAGCAAACACACTGAGATGATTATGCAATATTTCTGATACGGTCTGAAAATTATCGCAGGCTATCTTTGGTATCTATTAAATGTAGGATTCAACACCACATGAGTTTAGGGGGGTCACATTTACCTGAAGAGTTTCCCCCATATATGTCCTGAACCTAGTGATGTTTAAAGGTGCTCACATGACATGAACAAGGGTTAAGGGAGGTACAATAATATTATATACTAACTATATACTGTATATGGCTGTTTCGTTCAAGAGAAGGAAATGAGCCCATTAGCTGAATTGACCATGTGAGCACCAGTGTGTCATATGTGTGTTAATCACTAGGTCACAGCTCTGATATTTTTATTAGTATGTAGATTATATATTTTGATATCTATGTGTATTATTGTTATTGAGCCCTTTACCAATTGTTTGGTCCTCAGGAACTCGTATGTGAGACTGAGGCACTTGTGCACCAATACATGGGTCCACAGCACAAACAACCCCATCGACAAAGAGGAGGAGAAGCCAGTTATGTTACGGGTGGGTGTTGAACAAATAATCTGATTTATTGTCTGAATTATTGTTTTAGCAACTGTTGAAATAATAAGAATAATAATAACTATTATTATTTTTGCTGTTGTTTTTATATTTTAAACAATATATAAATAAAACAATTAATATGCCACAGTGAAACATTTTAATAAAGTCTATGTAAAATCGGAAGTTATAGAATGTATAACAAATTATTTTAATAGATGTCATCTTCAACTTAATGTTGCTAATAATAATAAGAAAAATAAAATATTAATAAAAAATACCATGGTGAAATATTTTAGTAGTCTATGTAGAATGCAAAAAAGTTAGTAAAACATTAAATAATGTAAAAAATTGAATGCAATACCATAACTTAATAACTTAATGTTGCTAATAATAATAATAATTTAATTATTAATAAATTATTATTATTATTAGTAAGAAATGTTTACAATATTTTAAATATATTTCATATATTATGGTGAAATATTTTAATAAAATCTGGGTGAAACAGGAAGTGGTTCGTACGCAGTTTGGAAAAGTATGGAATTTGATTTGAGTAATTTCCAGGTCGGGATAAGTATGGGAAAAAGAAAACGGAGTATGGAAATATATTTGTGTTTCCAGACTATTTCCCCTTTTCAGTTTTCTAAAATATAAAATTTAGAATTTTTAAAAATAAATGTATCATGCAAGCAGAGTCATGGCAAAAGTTTAGTTTTGTACTTGTTGAACACGACTGAATGAATGTAGGGCACACATTTTTATTACGCAAAATTGTCTCTTTTGAACTATGCGCGTGTGCCACTCAAACTGTCAGAGATTATTATATGCAGGATATAAAATGTTTTAGGTTTCTTCTCATCATCTTCGAAGAAAATCAATGAAATTTAAAAATATATATATATTTATAGGTGACTGTACTATATTCCAAATATAATGCTGAAAACAATTAACCATTTATGTTAAATATAGTCTAAAAAATCTACAGAGTGGTTGAGTCTGGAAATTTGGATTTGAAAAATATGTAAAAAATAATAGATGTCATGCTTAACATTATATTGCTCATTGTATCCATTGATTCCACTGCACTCAATTACAGTTTGTTTTCCCTTCCAGATTGGCACATCACCTGTCAAAGAAGATAAAGAGGCCTTCGCCATTGTGCCAGTCCCTCCAGCTGAGGTGAGGGACCTAGACTTTGCCAACGATGCCAGTAAAGTGTTGGCATCCATCGCTGGCAAACTGGAGAAGGGCACGATCACCCAGAATGAAAGAAGGTACAACCCCTGAGACTTTCTGGAATAGGAGTGTGCTTGGGGAAGTGCTTTAGTGACCCCTGACTAAATACTCGGCTGCGACCTCAGTTAACACTTCATGTTGTTTTAATGTAGCAATTGATTCCGGTGTACTAACTCGATTTAAGCATTGCTTGGAGGCGATTTAAGCATTTACTTGGTTGAATATACGAAATTTTCCACCACTTCCAGTGGAAAATGAAAGATTTTAACACTGATAAGAGTTTAACCTGACATTTTAATTACCATGACATTCTTTTCTCTGTGCATTCTGTAGGTTTGTCACTAAGCTTCTAGAGGACCTTGTGTTTTTTGTGGTGGACATTCCCAACAATGGACAGGATGTGTTGGAGATCATGGTCAATAAACCCAACCGTGAACGGCAGAAACTCATGAGAGAACAGAACATCTTGAAACAAGTAGGATTTTCTTCAGTACCTCACATTTCACCACTAGGAGTGCTTAAAGGACATGTCCTTCACCTCAACATTTTTAACAAAATATTCCACAGAAACCAGATATGATGGATTTAAGAACATCTCCAATCATCTTGATTTAAACGTCAAGGTTCAAAACTTAAACCTCTGAACTTTTTGGTCAGGTTGATTGTTTCCTGAGACTGTGTTTGGGCGTTATAGATACATCAGAAGTAGTATTCATTCTCCATTCTCCATCAATAGATCTTCAAGCTGCTTCAGGCCCCATTCACAGACAGCGGTGATGGTCCCATGTTGCGTCTGGAGGAGCTGAGTGACCAGAGACACGCCCCCTTCAGGCACATCTGCAGGCTGTGCTACCGTGTGCTTCGACATTCACAGCAGGACTACAGGAAGAACCAGGTGGGTCTGCAGAAACACCAGCTGAAATAGAAATTCAACCTTAGACCTCATAGACCTCATAAAACTGTGCATTTCATTATTGTTTTTTATATTGTGGGACTTCATTTTAACAGGTGAACAAGAACTCAAAGTCCCAGTGCTTCCCATGTTGATTTGTTTGTTCTCTGAAGCCATGCTGATATGATTAACCCTCATATGTTGTTAATTTCCAGTTCACACTCTAGGTTTTTGGGGTCAATATGATGATTGTATAAAAAATAAAAAAAATGTAATAAAACAAATTTTATATATAATTTTTTTGTTTACTTCTCATGTATATGTTAATGCTGTGTTTTGGAGGATACAAAGTACTTTTTTACCTATTTACCGCATTCACCTCAACTACACTATTAGCATACATATTAAATATTAACTTTTATGAAAGAAAAAAGTAATTATGGCCAACGTGTTTTGGAGAAAAGCATTTATTTCATAATGTGATTTACCCCCCACTTTTAATTATTTTACTTCAATGAAAGGTTAGATTTTTGTGATTTTTTTTTTTAATAAAAGATCAAAAGGATAAACAATGCAGATTAATTTTTTACAGCCATATTTGATCATATTTACCAGGGGTGCCAATAATTCTGACCACCACTATATGTCTGGAAATTTTCAGATTTATGCTGGATTTATAATTTTTTTTGACACATGAAAAAAAAAAAAAAAATTTATATACCTTCAGAACAACCGAATCAAGCCCATTTTGTGTGTGTGTGTGTGTGTGTATAGATAGATAGTGTATAAAAAGTCACAAAATCTTATGTAGCTGAGATGAAGGGAACCATGTTTTTTAACTAAGGAAAAGGCCCTCTTTTGCCCTGTTTACACCTGGTATTAAGATGCGGTTTGGTCGATCGGATCACAAGTGGACGACACTAAATACAGGTGTAAATGGGGTGTTAAAACGTTTTGAGCTTGTCCACTTTTGACAACTTCTAGAGGTAGTCGAAAACGCAATTGATCGGATTGCTTTCGTAGTGTAAACGCTCATGTGGTCGAATGCATTCGAACAGCCACAAAAGATGCCTACTGACCTAAAGCGTAAACATTATGGGAAGCGCTCTAGCCAGACGGGATTTCAACTTTGTCAGCTGGAGACCCAAGTTTGGTTTGAAGAGGAAAGAAGTACCAAGCACAATGTTCTGTCACCATACCTGATTTCTAACACACACTCACAGCATTCGGCGTGGTCTTGCGGCTCAGAGCAGAAGCGAAAGCTGATGTTCTCTGTGTTTTTCCGTCATATCCGGTCGCGTTCATATGTAAATAGCGTGAGCTTAGTTTGTCCATTAGATCGAAAGATGTGAAAAAAACCCATACATTTACCCGCCCAATCCCCTCGAAGAAATCAGGACAGAAGTGGTTGAAAGTGGGAAAAAGAGAGACGGATATAACACCAGGTGTAAACGGGTATGTGTCTTCCTCATCCACTTGTGATCCGATTGACCAAAATGCATCTTAATACCAGGTGTATGCAGGGCCTTTGAATTCTTGCACCCGGGAATAATACAAGTCAACACCATTATGACTAAAAGTTTGCTAAGGAGTATTTCCTTCTAAAGCAAAAAAATTTGACTCTGCATATGCAAAGCAGACTGCTGGTAGTGGCCTTGGATGGCAACATGTTTAGTGCATTATGGGTGTTGAAGTTTCCCTACCTAGTCGGGTAGCACTGATTTCACTTTTTTTTTTAATTTTTAAAAAAAAATTTTTTTTTTATCTTTTTGCCTTTTGACTGTATAGTCAGTTTAGACTGTTTTGTAAGCCCATGTTGCCAGTGGTGAAGTACCCCTTTAAATTTGGCTTGCTTTCTTTTAGATTCTCTCAGATATATTCAGGCATGATTCTGACTTCCTGTGGTTTACACATCTCTAATGAATGCTTTTTTAAGCTTGATAAGAACTTCTTGATTTCTAGAAACTATTTGTAATGCCATCTTACCTTAAACTTTTAACCTGAACTTAAAATTCTGTAATATATAATTGTATATTGTTGTTAATGCAATAATGCAATTAAATATATTTAATACATTTCGTTTTATTTAACATTGTTTATTTATTCAGTTTGGCAGAGGAAGTGCTCATGTTCACCCACTCATGCACTTTCACTCATGCAAATGCAAACTTCACAAATAGATACATGTGCTGGGGAAAATATATTAAATTATTTTATATATATTTATTTATTTATTTTTTTACTTTAGAAGGGGATTTAATGCACTCAATAGACATTGCTAAAGAATTTAAATATTTTAATCGATTGACAGCAGTGTTATTTTAGATTCATTTATATAATATTATAGTTTTTGTGTTAATATTTTGAATTAGATTTTATTTTCATTATAGTTAAAGCTTTGTTTCAGTATTTTTATCTTTTTTATTATTATTATTTTTAATTACTGTATGTCTATATAGTTTTATTAAGTTTTAATTAAGTTTATTTAGTACTTTGAATGAGATGTTGGCTTGGCAATCAGCTGAATTTTTTCGAATTATTTTATTTTATTTCAAGTAATGAGTTGTATGATTTTAGTTTTAGTTAACAATAAGTTATCTCTGATTGACAGCTCAAATATTTTGTCATTTAGCTGTCGCTTTTATCCAAAGCAAACTGTACATGTGCCCATTGACAATCCTTGTGGGGCTTTAACCTATAGACTATATCGGCCTTACAAAGTTTTTATGGATTCATCCCTCATCCTCATGTGAATGTGTATTAAATTAAAACTGCTCCAAATAAGAATGGGTGACAGGTCTGCTGTATAAAAGAACAGAATGAGTCACTTTGTCCCTTTGTGCCCTCTGTCCAGGAATACATCGCCAAGCAGTTCCGCTTTATGCAGAAACAGATCGGCTACGACGTGTTGGCTGAGGATACGATAACGGCCCTCCTCCACAACAACCGCAAACTCTTGGAGAAGCACATCACGGCGGCAGAAATTGACACATTTGTCAGCCTTGTGAGGAAAAACCGTGAACCAAGGTGGGAGAGAGTGCACTGTAAAGGCAAAAGTGCTTTTCTATCCCAAAGTTTGATAGAACTTTTTTTGTGCTAATATACTATACAAGTAACAAGATACTAGATAGATAGAAGTCTGGAATGTTTCAATGGGCAACACTTTGTTTCGATGGTCCACTTTAGGCATTCTACTAACTATAAGTAACTTTGCATGTCAATTAACTCTCATTAGAGTATTAGTAGACAATCTGCTAACACTATTGTGTGGTCCCCCAACAGACGTTCTACTGACTTTAAGTAACTTTGCAAGTACATGTCAACTTATTCTACTAACTTGAACCCTAACACCTAACACTAACCTAACAGTCTACTAATAATCTAATGAAAGTTTGTTGACATGTAGTTGCAGTTGTAGTTGTGTTTGTTATGTTTAGGTTTCTGGACTACCTGTCCGATCTGTGTGTGTCCATGAACAAGTCCATCCCAGTAACTCAGGAGCTGATCTGCAACGCAGTGCTGAACCCCGCCAATGCTGACATCCTTATCGAGACCAAGTGAGACATTTTTGAAAACCGTGAACAGAACAATTTAAAAGAGAATGTAACCCAGAATGCAGGTTCACAATATTGCTTTGTGTAATTATTATATTCTGAGATTAGTTTCATTTTAAATTATTTAATTACTATTTTTATTTAATATAATATTAATATACACTGTGGTCTGTAATGTTTTTTTTTTTTTTTATTATAAAATTTTTTTTGCTCAATCTTATGCTCACCAAGGCTGCATTTATTTGATCATATTTATGATATATTTTAAAATGTAATTTATTCCTGTGATGCAAATGTATATATACGAATATATGTACAAATGTATATATGTATGTATATATACACTCACCTAAAGGATTATTAGGAACACCTGTTCAACCAATCACATGGCAGTTGCTTCAATGCATTTAGGGGTGTGGTCCTGGTCAAGACAATCTCCTGAAGTCCAAACTGAATGTCAGAATGGGAAAGAAAGGTGATTTAAGCAATTTTGAGCGTGGCATGGTTGTTGGTGCCAGACGGGCCGGTCTGAGTATTTCACAATCTGCTCAGTTACTGGGATTTTCACGCACAAATATTTCTAGAGTTTACAAAGAATGGTGTGAAAATGGAAAAACATCCGGTATGTGGCAGTCCTGTGGGCGAAAATGCCTTGTTGATGCTAGAGGTCAGAGGAGATAGAAGAGCAACTTTTTCTGACTCGTTACAACCAAGGTATGCAGCAAAGCATTTGTGAAGCCACAACACGCACAACCTTGAGGCGGATGGGCTACAACAGCAGAAGACCCCACCGGGTACCACTCATCTCCACTACAAATAGGAAAAAGAGGCTACAATTTGCACAAGCTCACCAAAATTGGACAGTTGAAGACTGGAAAAATGTTGCCTGGTCTGATGAGTCTCGATTTCTGTTGAGACATTCAGATGGTAGAGTCAGAATTTGGCGTAAACAGAATGAGAACATGGATCCATCATGCCTTGTTACCACTGTGCAGGCTGGTGGTGGTGGTGTAATGGTGTGGGGGATGTTTTCTTGGCACACTTTAGGCCCCTTAGTGCCAATTGGGCATTGTTTAAATGCCACGGCCTACCTGAGCATTGTTTCTGACCATGTCCATCCCTTTATGACCAACATGTACCCATCCTCTGATGGCTACTTCCAGCAGGATAATGCACCATGTCACAAAGCTCGAATCATTTCAAATTGGTTTCTTGAACATGACAATGAGTTCACTGTACTAAAATGGCCCCCACAGTCACCAGATCTCAACCCAATAGAGCATCTTTGGGATGTGGTGGAACGGGAGCTTCGTGCCCTGGATGTGCATCCCACAAATCTCCATCAACTGCAAGATGCTATCCTATCAATATGGGCCAACATTTCTAAAGAATGCTTTCAGCACCTTGTTGAATCAATGCCACGTAGAATTAAGGCAGTTCTGAAGGCTGAAGGTCAAACACAGTATTAGTATGGTGTTCCTAATAATCCTTTAGGTGAGTGTATATATATATATACATACATACATACATATATACATATACATATAAAAAAATTTACTGACCTTAAACTTTTTTATGTTATTTATTAATTCACGGTCTTAGGTCACACTTGAGAAGTACTAAGCAATGCTTTGAAAATGCTGCACAGGATAATCCGATTTACAATTAAATCAATTAAATGCACATTATCTGTACTTATTTCTGTAAGGACATGTAATAGGTTTCACATGAATTGAAAATGAAAAAATATGTGTTTCAAAGAAAAACATCATGAAAATGAACACTGGCACATTGTAAATGTACAAACCATTCCAAATTATTTTGACCTTTTTGACATGCGAGGTCATAATTAAGAGTTTAAAAAGTCTTTATTTCTCTCTCTCGCCTCAGGCTGGTGCTGTCTCGGTTTGAGGTTGAGTCTGGAGAGGGTCCTGTGGAGTCAGAGGAGGACGAGGAGGAAGTGTGGTTGTTTTGGAAGGACAGTGCAAAGGAGATCAGGAGTAAGAGTGTCAGAGAGCTGGCACAGGATGCCAAAGAAGGACAGAAAGAAGACCTGGAGGTCATTAGCTACTACAGGTCAGCCTAATAAGGGCAAAACCCAAAAACTGACATAATTGATTCAATGTTTTTAAGTGCAAAATGGTATAAAACCAAATCAAAACATTAGTTCTCTCAGTAACCTACTCTCCTGGTTCATTTCCTCCTTAGATACCAACTGAACCTGTTTGCACGGATGTGTTTGGACCGCCAGTATTTGGCCATTGAGAAGATATCGGGCCAGCTGGATGTGGACCTGATCCTGCGCTGCATGTCGGATGAAGACCTGCCCTATGACCTTCGTGCCTCGTTCTGCCGACTGATGCTTCACATGCACGTGGATCGTGACCCGCAGGAACAGGTCATGCCTGTGAAATATGCCAGGCTGTGGTCCGAGATCCCGTCCAAAATCGCTATTGATGAGTATGTTGTACAATGTTGTACACGGGTAGTTGACAAATAAGCAGTAAAAATGCTTTTGTATGTTATGTACTGTGAAGTCACTAACTGTCAATTCTTTCACTGTTTTTTGAACATTTTTACTGAAATGTGTCTTACGGTGTGACATAGAAAGAATTAAGAATATATGGGTGTCGCAACAAAGGACAACAGAAATTAAAACTTTTATAGTGGTTAAAAAAAAGTAAAATTTTTAACAATTCTGAGACAAAATCTTACCATGTGCACATGTCATGGACTTCACAGTAACATGCCCTTAAATGGGGTCCTTCAACTAATTAAACTTGTCAGTGGAATTGCCCGATTTAAAATCAGTTCCTACGCTTTTAGAAATATATGGATAAAATAAAATGATTGTCATTTACTAAAACAGACACTTGTAAAATTTTGCCTGAGGTATTTATTAACATTTTGTATGCTTTTCTTTTTCATTTATAAAAGTTGTAATCTATTGAACATTCTTGAGACAGTCGCACCATAGGACAATTTTAAGATTTGGCTCAAAAATGTAAAAAAATCTAAACACAAAGCAGTTTTTATATCAACAGGTCCATTTAAGACAAAGAAATGTTTAACCATTTACTGCATTTTAAATTATGAAAATACGAATTATATTCATTTTTATCTTGTGTGACACTGAAAATGTCATGTCACGTCAATAACCCTCCATAACTTTCATTATTAGGTTTATGTAGTTGTTTTTTGTCTCTACCAGAGAAAAATGGTTTTATTTAATGTTGTCTTTTTGTTTTAGTTATGATAACGACGGAACCAGTAGAGACGAGATAAAGGAACGCTTTGCGCTCACGATGGATTTTGTGGAGAACTACCTCAGAGATGTGGTTTGTCAAAACATTCCTTTCTCTGATAAAGAGAAAAACAAACTCACTTTTGAGGTAAGCCACCCATCCAACACGTGCAAGCGTGAGAAACATTGTCGTTGTGGACGTGGCTAATCTGTCTTTTTTTGTTTTTTAAGGTTGTGAATTTAGCAAGAAACCTCATTTACTTCGGCTTTTACAACTTCAGCGACTTGTTGCGTTTGACTAAGATCCTGTTGTCCATTTTGGATTGTGTTCACGTCAGCACTATCTATCCCATCAACAAATTGGAAAAAGGAGACGAGTCCAAAAGTAAATCTCCTCAATCGTGATTTTTTTTCTCTTATTATAACAGTTTGAGTCTACAGAACAGAAAGCTCAACATCCTTTGTTGGTTCTGCTATTGATATTCAAACAATCATTAAGGCATCAAATATAAAAGAAGAAATGTTTGATTAGAACACTTTGTTGGTTATGTTTCTCTTAGGTAGCAATGTAATGAAATCCATCCATGGTGTTGGGGAGCTGATGACCCAGGTGGTCCTAAGAGGGGGTGGATTCTTACCCACAACCCCCACAACACCCCCAGATGGTGATGTGGTTAAGACCCAGACAGAACCAGAGAAGGAAGACATTCTGGTGATGGACACCAAACTAAAGATCATAGAAATCCTACAGGTAATTAAAAACATTATTAAAGGGGCTATATGTAGAATTCAGATACCCTTGTTATTAGCGATAAGTGAACTGCAGCCAGAAATTTGCAGAAATTTTTGCTCACATTTGCACTCACGCACACATAATATACAAGAGACGCGATTCAAGGCCCGATAAACGCACAGTGGAGTTTTTTTGTTCTTTTGTCAGAAGTAAAAAGAAGTTGGAAATACTTTTGCAGCGATATACTGTTGTTAACAAACATCCAGACACCGCCAATGCTGTTGAAAGTGATGTTTATATGAATATGTAAATATGTGCTGCGCACTTTCCTCTCAATAATAAAAAAAAAAACACAACAAAATTTATAGCGTTGAGAAAGCAGCAGTTAAGAAGTCATCTGATCATAGGGATGTGGATATGTTTGCACAAGCTCTGCAATTCATCTGCATTATGTCGACAGATGAGGTAAATAAAATGACACTGTTATGATAGTTTGATTATAAAAGGTATTTGAGACTATAGACTGTATATATCTGATTATGTGTAGGGTTGGGTACTGAACTCTGTACTTTTAAGGGCACCGACCGAATTATGATTCACATTAAATGTGCATCTGGTGATATAGACTAATGTCTGTGAATATTAAACCGCAAAAAAGATTATTTAAATACGAATCATGTGTGTCTGTGTGAATGAATGGCGCAGACGCGCGGTTTAATTTACCTCACACACACACACACTGAATCACGCATGACGGTCGCGTGTTTCCATCTTTGCCGTCTCAAATGAGGACATGAATCATCTAGAGCTGCTCTGAGAGTCACTTCATTAGCATTTTACCGTTTCATTTGAGAAACTACCATCATATCATAAACACACAGAAACTCAAAAGTCTTCATGGCAACCCGTCAAAATAAAAGTTTGGTTTAACTTGACAAATATATTACTGTTGTACAGTAGAATTTAGATATGCCTCAATGTAATAATAATACTAACACTAATTTAATAATAATAAATTATCAAAACTGTATTATTTTTTAAGCAATAAATCACAATTTTTCTTCCATGTTTTAATTTTAACAGTATAAAACTTTTGCAGCACACTGTTTGGCAACAATTTTTTATTATTTTTTACTACTAATTAATAGCTTATTTTATTTTAGCCCTTTCAAAATATGCAATATATCCAGTATATCCAATCTGAGGAACCAATTAGCTTTACAATTTTTAATTCAAGAAATATTAGAGAACAGATCTGCTTAAAATAGTTTTTTTTGTTGTTCAGTTTATTCTGAATGTACGACTGGACTACAGGATCTCCTGCTTGTTGTGCATCTTCAAACGAGAGTTTGACGAAAGCAACATGCAAACGGATGCAATGCCAGCTGCAAATGCAGACGGGCCCAACAGTATCCCAGGTATACAGTATTCCCTAATCACTATCACCTATGAGTTACTCTAAAGATTATGAGAGTGTTTCTGTTTGTTTCAAAGCTCTGGACTTTGAAAACATTGAAGAGCAAGCAGAAGGAATATTTGGTGGAAGGTAAGGATACATTTTTTGAATGAGAAGGTGCAAAAGTCTTTGTAAGAGTACGCAAGTGTGTAACTTTTTTTCTGAACTCAGCGAGGAGAACACGCCTCTGGACCTTGATGACCATGGTGGCAGAACATTTTTGAGGGTTCTGCTGCACCTTACCATGCATGACTATCCACCGCTTGTGTCTGGAGCGCTACATCTGCTCTTCAGGCACTTCAGTCAGAGACAAGAAGTGCTCATGGCTTTCAAACAGGTATTTAACACATTGACACAAGCTGACTAGTTTTGTAAGTCAATTTAAAACTGGAAAATTTCTTGGCAAATTTTTAGACCCGTTTCTGTTGGTTGATGCTTTAATGCATAGTTTCATTTGTATTTTTCATGCAACTTCATGCTTCATGCTTTTTTCCCTTGTAGGTTCAGCTTCTAGTGACCAGTCAGGATGTAGACAACTACAAGCAGATCAAATCGGACCTTGACCAGCTGCGCTCTAATGTGGAAAAATCTGAGCTCTGGGTGTACAAGCGACAGGGTGATGATGGCATGGATGGAGGGGACGGACTCCCAGAGTCTGACCATAAAAAGAAGGTGGTAACATTTATTAATTAAGGCAGGGGTCTTTTGTAGTCAAAGGACCCCTTAGTGGATATAAAAACGAAGCACAGACCCCCTGAGATATATATATATATATATATATATGTATGCATCCTTGGAGAAAAAATCTTAACATGGTTTCCACCAAAATATATAACGGTTTTCAACATTGACAATATATATATAATATATTTATATATATATATATATTGTCAGTGTTGAAAACCGTTATATATTTTGGTGGAAACCATGTTAAGATTTTTTATTTGTCTTTTATTTTTGATCAATTTAATGCATCTTTGCTGAATATATATATATATATAAACCCACACTGAATGTTAGTGTATTGGCAATTCTTTATGAATTTTTTTATTCGTTGCAAAGCTGATCATTATAAAAAAAATTTTAACAATAATTTGTTTGACATTACCTCCCTAAAGATTCAGTTTGATCTAAGTAATGATAGTAAAAATTCTTCAAACATTTGTATAATTAAATACCTGGTTAGAAACGTAATAATTTGAAAAATTATATTATATTATATTATATTATATTATATTATATTATATTATATTATATTATAATATTAATAATTATATAAATTATATATAGTTAGAATTTTTGTAGCTTGTTGGCACCCACATTTATTTATCAGAGTAAAAGAAAGCTAATTGTTACTTTTTTCCCTAATAATTGAAACCTTAAATATTATATTTGTAAGATTTATAAATCTTATATTTTAAACCTGATCTTGCAATTACCATTTTTATTTTTTTACTCAGAGGCTGTTTTCCTTACATATTGACCCTTATTATTTGTATAAAATAAAACATTCACACTTGCTTTATTTAGCCTTTGTATGTTTGCTGCTCTTTATATAGAGGGACTCTGGTTCAGACAAAAAAAAGACGGATGGAAATGGCAGTGACAATTACAGAGATGTGAAGGAGGTAAAGTGACGTTCACATGCTCATGCACATTCAGCTTTATAAGACAGCAGTCTGTTGATGTAGTCCATAAACACTGGCAAAGCTAAATATGTAGCTAAAGTAGATCCAATTAACCAGTGCTGAAGGAATTAGCACCACATGTAACAGCTTTTGCAGTTTGAGCTGCTTTGATAAAAAGTGTTCTTTCACTTAATTTTCTCCTCTTCAGCTCATCATCTGTCTGTCTTTCTCTCTCTAGATCCTCTTGCGTCTTAGCAAGCTGTGTGTGCAGGAAGGACCATCGGGGAAGAAGAGTAAGAAACAGCAGCAGAGGCTGTTGAGGAACATGGGAGCTCATTCAGTGGTGCTTGAGCTGCTGCAGATCCCCTATGAGAAGGTGTGGTCTAGTGTACTCGAGTCCAATGAGTGTGTCCTCATGAATGAATGACCCTTAAAATTCAGAATCTTTCAAATCAATGAAAAGCATGCAGCACGACCAGTCTAGTCTGATTTATAAATGAATGACTCTTGTGATCTGGTTCTTTTTAGTGAATCAAAAATATGCAACCGGAGCAGTGCATTTTGATTCTTGAATGAATGACTCCTATGAGCCTGTTCTTTTTTGTTTTTGAGATTTCAGAATTCCCCCATTCAGATAGATAGGACTTGGTCTCAGTTATTATCTAAACTGAAATTAAACTGACGCACTAATGCTAATGGAATGACAAGTTATTACTTTCCTTAAAGGGATAGTTCACCCCAAAATGAAAATAACCCCATGATTTACTCACCCTCAAGCCATCCTAGGTGTATATGACATTCTTCTTTCAGACGAATACAATCGGAGTTATATAAAAAAATGTCCTGGCTAATCCAAGCTTTATAATGCAGTGAATGGGAGCCCAAAATTTGAAGCCCAAAAAAGTGCATCCATCCATTATAAAAGTAATTCATACAACTCCATGTACTCTTATGTACTTTAATTATAAACAGATATAACTATTCTCCTACTCAGTGATGTACATTTTCGCAGGGTGAGGACGTCCGAATGCAAGAGATCATGAAACTGGCTCACGAGTTTCTTCAGAACTTCTGTGCAGGCAACCAGCAGAACCAGGCCCTGCTCCACAAACACATCAACCTGTTCCTCAATCCTGGGGTGAGCTCTCCATCTCGGAGTCAGACACACATCAGGGAAGCTATTGAGCTTCATCACTCTGGATGAGTGTTGGGTGGGTCTTGTTGAGAAAGACGGATGTTCTCAGTTTCCATATTGCTACATCTCAAACTATTTTTAGAGCAACATGATGATGATTTATAGTTCATCATGACAAGACGATAACACATATTTGTGTGGGATTTTAATGTTACCATGTGTTGATTGCACTGTTTTGGTGTTGTTAGGGTCATGACATGCAATTACATTTAATCAAAATGTCTTCATATACACTACTTCAGTCTATACACTACTTTTTTTGGATGTTGAAGGTCAAACTCCTTACTGTGAATTGATGTTCTTTACTTTTTGTTCATACAGTGTTTTCTGTCATTTTTCACTGCAATGAATTTAATGATTAGACAGAGGTTTGTCAACGTGAATAGCAGATTTGATAAATAAGACCCAATACAGTGAAGTATATGTTTTATATGAGCCAACTGCCTAATATGCCGTTTGTACTCCACATACTGCTTAAACAGCGCAGACACACCGAGGCATGGACTCTACAAGAATCTGATATCTGAAAGTGATATGTGAAGGCCAAATATGGTAACCCATACTCAGAATTTATCCTCTGCATTTTACCCATCCAAGTTAGTGCACACACATTAGGAATAGTGAGTAGTAAACACACTCACACTGCAAACCGTGGAGACACACACCCGGAACAGTTGACAGCCATTGTTCAAGGACAGTCATTTCCTGCCAGTATTGAGAATCGAAACCGCAACCTTCGGATTACCAATCTGACTCTCTAACCATTAGGTCCTGTAGGTTGTGAGGGTGGAGCCGCTGTGGATCGCACTTGTTGCTCCAGCACATGATGCTCAATTGGATTGAGATCTTGGGAATTTGGAGACCAGGGCAACACCTTGAATTCTTCATCATGTTCCTCAAACCATTCCTGAACAATGTGTACAGTGTGTGCAGGGTACTTTATCCTGTTGAAAGAGGCCACTTCCACCAGGGAACACCATTGTCATGAAGGGGTGCATCTGTTGACGTCCACATGAATCCCTCCACTGGCTTGCCATCATCCCACAGTGCTTCCTGGTGCCATTACTTCCTCAGGTTACTGGTGCACATTTACACGGCCGCCTAAGTGATGTAAAAGAAACCTGTACTCGTCTGACCAGGCGACCTTCTTCCACTGTTCCAAGGTCCAGTTCCGATGCTTACTTGCCCATTGTAGGTGCTTTCAATGATGGACAGGGGTCATCATAGGCACTCTGATTGGTCTTTGGCTATGCAGCCTCATACACAGCAGAGTGTGATGCACTGTGTGTAATGACACATTCCTCTCATAACCATTACTAAAATTTGAGGTTGTCTCGGACTAGACAGGATAGCCTTCATTGTCCTTGTGGGCGGCCAACACCCTGTCGCTGGTTTGTGGTTTGTCCCTTCTCTGACCACTGTCGGTAAATTCTCACCACTGCTGACCAGGAGCAACCCATCAGAGATACTCTGACCCAGTCATCTTGCCATAACAATTTGGCCCTTGTCAGAGACGTTCAGATCTTTATTCCTGCCCATTTCTCCTGCATCCATCACTTTGATGAGAACTGATTGTTTGCTTACCATCTAATCTACCCAGACCATAATATGTGTGACTGGTCATAATCTGTAATTTGTCCTTTGCAAATTGAAAACCAGAATCTTTGGAAATGGGGTGTTTCGTCACCACACACGCCACTTTTTGCTCAATTCGAATGTAAGTCCTTTTTTTTTCTGGGGTGCTAGAACAAGCAGGACGTAGCCACAGGGTGTTTGCTTTTAACCTGTAATTTCATCATGATCTACATATATCTGATTTGTCTTTTTTATCTTCTGTAGATCCTGGAGGCCATCACGATGCAGCACATATTCATGAACAACTTCCAGCTGTGCAGTGAGATGAACGAGCGGGTCGTGCAGCATTTCGTCCACTGCATAGAGACCCACGGCAGGCACGTGCAGTACCTGAAGTTCCTGCAGACCATCGTCAAGGCAGAGAACAAGTTTATCAAGAAATGCCAGGATATTGTAATGGCTGAGGTGGGTGGCTGATGTGCTGAAATTATTTTAGTTTTTCTAATTATTCCTGTGATTTTAATGTTAAAACTTTTTTTCTGCAGTTGGTGAACTCTGGGGAGGATGTGTTGGTCTTTTATAATGACCGGGCCTCCTTCCAGACCCTGGTCCAGATGATGCGTTCGGAGCGTGAACGGATGGATGAAAATAGCCCCCTCATGTACCACATCCACCTGGTGGAGCTGCTGGCCGTCTGCACGGAGGGCAAAAACGTCTACACCGAGATCAAGTGCAACTCCTTGCTGCCATTGGATGATATTGTCCGTGTGGTCACGCACAAAGACTGCATCCCTGAGGTTGGTGGTCTACAGCTTAATGGCACATAATTTAAATGTTTTCCCCCAACATTTTATTGTGGTATTATCTGTTTACCCTCCCTTAAATGGCACAAAAACAAAACACATGTTGGTCAGATGGACTCTTCTTGTCTAAGTGGATGATTATTGTCTGGTTCTCATTGCAGCTTATTCAGGCCAAGTCCAACGTTTGGCTAATTGAGACAAGATTGGCACTGGCTGAGTTTCAAAGTCCATCACAGTAATCAAAGGCTAAAATATTTCTTCTTAATTGTAATTTGTAATTTTCACAAAGCTACCTGTTTTTAAACTCTTTTACTAACACAAACTGTGAGATATATTAAGTTAATCAACCGCTAGTAATGTTGTGATTCCAGAAGTTACAAGAAGTTTAAACATATAATTGTAGTTAGCATTTTTTCCATTACATTTTTTTTTTTTTTAGCATTTCTATTTGAATAATTGAATACATAAAACAAACAATAAATAAATACATACATGCATACATACATACATACATGCATAAATACATACATGTAATACAAAATATTTTTATTAATTTTATTTAATGCATTAAACAAATGTGATTAATTCACATGAATTTTTTGTTAATGTCCCTAAAAATGAGCTTAGTTTTCTTTATTTATATTAGGGGTTAAAATATGAGCCAGACAATTATTTCTCAGAAAAAGCATTAACCAAAAACTACTTAGGAAGTGAAAGCACGATCATTTCATTTGGTATAGTTCTTTTTTTTTTCTGTTTCTTTTTGAATTCTAAGTAATTCATAAAATACACTCACCTAAAGGATTATTAGGAACACCATACTAATACTGTGTTTGACCCCCTTTCGCCTTCAGAACTGCCTTAATTCTATGTGGCATTGATTCAACAAGGTGCTGAAAGCATTCTTTAGAAATGTTGGCCCATATTGATAGGATAGCATCTTGCAGTTGATGGAGATTTGTGGGATGCACATCCAGGGCACGAAGCTCCCGTTCCACCACATCCCAAAGATGCTCTATTGGGTTGAGATCTGGTGACTGTGGGGGCCATTTTAGTACAGTGAACTCATTGTCATGTTCAAGAAACCAATTTGAAATGATTCGAGCTTTGTGACATGGTGCATTATCCTGCTGGAAGTAGCCATCAGAGGATGGGTACATGGTGGTCATAAAGGGATGGACATGGTCAGAAACAATGCTCAGGTAGGCCTTGGTATTTAAACGATGCCCAATTGGCACTAAGGGACCTAAAGTGTGCCAAGAAAACATCCCCCACACCATTACACCACCACCACCAGCCTGCACAGTGGTAACAAGGCATGATGGATCCATGTTCTCATTCTGTTTACGCCAAATTCTGACTCTACCATCTGAATGTCTCAACAGAAATCGAGACTCATCAGACCAGGCAACATTTTTCCAGTCTTCAACTGTCCAATTTTGGTGAGCTCGTGCAAATTGTAGCCTCTTTTTCCTATTTGTAGTGGAGATGAGTGGTACCCGGTGGGGTCTTCTGCTGTTGTAGCCCATCCGCCTCAAGGTTGTGCGTGTTGTGGCTTCACAAATGCTTTGCTGCATACCTCGGTTGTAACGAGTGGTTATTTTAGTCAAAGTTGCTCTTCTATCAGCTTGAATCAGTCGGGCCCATTCTCCTCTGACCTCTAGCATCAACAAGGCATTTTCGCCCACAGGACTGCCGCATACTGGATGTTTTTCCCTTTTCACACCATTCTTTGTAAACTCTAGAAATGATTGTGCGTGAAAATCCCAGTAACTGAGCAGATTGTGAAATACTCAGACCGGCCCGTCTGGCACCAACAACCATGCCACGCTCAAAATTGCTTAAATCACCTTTCTTTCCCATTCTGACATTCAGTTTGGAGTTCAGGAGATTGTCTTGACCAGGACCACACCCCTAAATGCATTGAAGCAACTGCCATGTGATCGGTTGATTAGATAATTGCATTAATGAGAAATTGAACGGGTGTTCCTAATAATCCTTTAGGTGAGTGTATATTTTTGGAGACATGCAAATTAGGTGATATTCGAATGAAATGCATATATAAACATTATTAGATGTGATTGCCACTGATTTAAAAAAAAATGTATACATTTTTATAATAGTTTTTATATCAATGCTACCATTCAAACGTTTGGAATCAGTAAGGTTTTTTTAAAGTCTCTTATGCTCACTATGAATTCATTTTAAGTCATCCCTTTGAAGTTTGCTGAGGCCCCATGGTGGGCCTCGGAACCCTGCTTTAAAACCACTGGCCTAAATGTTGTCATCTCTCTAGGTCAAGCAGCCCCAGAATATGACTTGCTTTGATATAATTTGTTGCAAAATTAAGTTGTGTGTCTACTCTTTGTCCTTTCTTAGGTAAAAATTGCATATATAAACTTCCTGAACCATTGCTATGTGGACACAGAGGTTGAAATGAAGGAGATCTACACCAGCAACCACATGTGGAAGCTCTTTGAGAACTTTCTAGTCGACATATGCAGGGTAATGGAAGCCGTTTTGGGGATTTTTCTCAACCCCAATGAATCGTTTAGGTGTAAAGTACCAAAAAGTACCAATCTCTTGCTAGCTAGCATTCCACTAACATTGTTTAATTGCCTGTGGGATTTTTTTTTAAAGTCTAGTAGGAGTGATTCATTATTTGTGGTATGATATGGGTTTTATTTGTATGATTTCTGTACGTCTGCAGTTGATCTGACTCCTTTTTTGGTGCAGGAAAGGGGTGAATCAGTGTATGTTCTGACTGTGCTTACTGAAGCAAATGACTCAAGCCCACAATAATTCTGTCTATTCTTTATGGTTGTTTTGCATCCAGGTCTGCAACAATACAAGTGACCGCAAACATGCTGACACCACATTAGAAAGCTACGTAACCGAAACCGTGATGAGTATTGTGACGACATTTTTCAGCTCTCCTTTCTCCGACCAGAGCACTAGCTTACAGGTAATGACCCCTAGTACAACAGTATATACTCCTGATATATTTGCAAGTGTTATGTATATGTTGCTTTCAGTTTCAGTTAAATTTTGGTTCACCACCATTTGCATCTTCAGTATCTATAGCGGTTTGATTTCTTTGAAGTAAATATACTTCATAAATGAAAAATAACCCCTCCATGTAATATCTTAACCCTGTTCACTCCTTCCTGGCATAGGTGGCACGTCATATATATGTAAGTATCTGTAAAAGCTTCTCCTCTCCTCTAGCCCTAGCCTGCTGGTGCCCTTTGTGAGACCCATAGGATTTGTAGAAGTTCAGGCGGTTTCATCACACTCATGGGTTTGTAAAGAATCAGCTTGAATACTGGTGACTGACGCACTGGTCAGAGCTTTCCAAGAACTCTCTTCACTCATGGTCTTGCACATCAACACGCACAGACTTCCCACATCTCCATTTCGCAACGTGAGAAACTAGGGCCGATCTTGCCCGCAGACACACAGTGTGTTTGTTTGCAGGGCGCTGATGGCTGTGGAGGCGGATAGTTTAGTATTTCTTTCCATTGAGGTTGTATTAATAATACAGTGCAGCACAATTGACCATCTTGCCACGTAGCAAGTCTGACTTTTCAGTAGTAATGAAATCATCTATGTGCACTGTTAAAATAACTTTAGTTGTCTGTACTGAACCTTACCATACCAGGGATATTATTGTTAACTAAAACTAAAACCGTAAAAATGTCTGTTACTTGAAATAAAATCAAATATGAAAAAACTAACTTTTTTCATCTAGTTGCCAAGGCAAAACTAAACTAAATAAAACTTAAACTATAACTGAAATAAAATGGTGTAAAACCTGTATTGACATTAAAAAACAGAAAACAGCTAAATTACTAAAACTGAAATAAAAAACAATTCAAAATTTAAATAGAAACTGTAATAGTATCTCGAAAATAACACTGTACCATACCATTATTTTCAAAACAGTCATTCTTAAAGCCAAAGTCTTTTACTATTTTTTTTTTTACTATTTGTTTACAGGTCAAAATAGGATGAGTCTTGCATAAAGACAGAGATATTTTGTGACATCATTACATTATTCTCAATTTTACAGTAAATAAATACTACTATGATGTATAAATACAATTTAAATTACAGTGTATATCATATTTTGATATTACAGTAATACAATAATGTACATACGAGTAACGAGAACTGGGGTGCAAATGTGTTAATTCTCTTGCATTTTTAATGACACTTATTTAACAGTATCATATATTTAGATATATTTACACTGTAATCTAGCATCAAAACATTGGGATCGGTAAGACTTTTAATGTTTTTGAAAGAAGCCAATATATATATATATATATATATATATAATTAAAAAAAATTTTTTATTTATTCCTGAACTTTCAGCATCGTTACTCCAGTCTTCAGTGTCACATGATCCTTCAGAAATCATTCTTATATGAGGATTTGCTGCTCAAGAAACATTTCTGATAATCAATGTTGAAAACAGTTTTGCTGCTTCATATTTTTAGAGAAGCTATGATACATTTTTCCCTAGGATTTTCTGATGAATTGAAGTTCAAAAGAGCATAATTTATTTGAAATATTAATCTTTTTCTAACGTTATAAATGTCTGGATTAGTTTGACCAATCCAGATCCAGACAGATACATTTATTTATTTATTTATTTATTTATTATGTTACACTTTAGTCTGCCGTTGTAAAGTAAGAAGTACCTCCTAATACCATATCGTGTGTTAGACCCTAAACCCTATTTAGTGTTTCCTGGAAGTGTTGCTTCATGACAGCTTCCTTCTCTGATCTCTCACATCTCTCTTTGTCGTGGCAGGCCTCCATTTTAGGCAAAATAACCGAGGTACCACTTTGTAATGACTTTACAGTGGTTGCATATGGAATGTGGTGACGTAGTTTGGGTTAGACTCTTCTCTAGTAAGCCTGTTTGACTGGGAAACTAGATCACAGTGAAGTGTTTTTTTTTTATTCACAATTAAGCCCCTCGGGTGCACTAGACTAGTTGTCTTGAAAGCTTTGTCATCCTTCCTCTTAGCTTTACACATTTTTCTTGTGAGTGTTGTTGGTTTCTCAGCTATTGTGTTGGTGGTAAGATGTGTTGGTAAATAGTTTCTGTCACTGGAGGTGTTAATATATCATAAATTGTCAACCTTTTAACCTCTATTAATACAATTTTAGAAATATGCTCAAATGTAGGCAGACTTTTTTTTGTGTAGATTGTCTTATAAAATATACTGGGTACAATGTCAGTTAAGATCTATCGATAGCATCTGTAACATGCTGAGGAAGACCACAGAAACCAGTCCCTCAGTGTGTTGCATGTGCAGTAATGCTAATACTAACTAAGCCACTTTACTAACTTTGTCTTTGTGAAGTTTTATTCATTTTTCAACTCTTTTTTTGACCATATAAACTACTGTTCAAAAGTTTGGTGTTGTAAGATTTTTTAAAAATATATATATATTTTTTGCTGCATTTATTTAATTAAACAATACTTTAAAAACAGTAATATTCTGAAATATTATTACAATTTAAAACTGCTGTTTTCTAATTGAATGCATTTAAAAATTTAATTTATTCCTGTGATGTAAAGCTGAATTTTCAGCATCATTACTCCAGTCTTCAGTGTCACATGATCCTTCAGAAATCATTCTAATATGATGATTTGCTGCTCAAGAAACATTTATTACTATTATCAATGTTGAAAAGAGTTGTGCTGCTTAATATTTTTGTGGTAATTTTTTTCTGAATTACTTGATGAATAGAAAGTAAAAAAAAAAACAGCATTTATTTAAAATATGAGACATTATAAATGTCTTTGCTGTCACTATTGATCAGTTTAATGCATCTTTGCTGAATGCAAGTATTAAAAGTAGGGCAGGCAATTTAAAAAAAAATATATGATCTAAATATAAAAAAAATGACATGCCTTCTGTGGAAGTCTTTGGACCAAAATAATTTAGTCCAATCATTGCATTTGGTCCGAATGCAATGGTAGGATGTCCTACCTGCCTGTCAACATGTGTATTTCCATATCTCCGCACATCCTGCTCGCGTAGACATCACACGTCATCAGCGCGTTGCAGACACAGCCACCAGGCACTGTACACCGTATGTTTTACAATTCCTCCTGAACCAAACCAATAAGCTTATTTTTTGTTCACACCATGTTGTAACCGTAATTATAAGATGACAACACGTGACTGTTCACGTTCTCAGACTCTGATTTTTGCGTTTCTAACACTATCAACGTCTAAATGAATCTGCAGCAGTCATGTGGTACAAGTAAGAGCTCTGTAAGTTGTTTACGTTCATTATTATTGTAATGTTATGTGCTTTGAGACTTGAGGTAATTTAACACCATCTCTCGTCTCGTGACACTTTGCAGAATGTGTTTTGGAGGTGTGGCTGAAGTGAGGGTGGAATCTTATGCTTTCAAAGCTAGCTTGCTATTGCTAGCCTCTCCTAAATTGCCTACCCTACCTTTAATTTCTTTAAATGGTAGTGGACATCTGGAAAGAGCTCAAATGTACAAATCTTTAAATTTAAAGGAATAATTCATTTACAGTAAGTGCTTTAGTCAACATATGAGCTGCACATTTCTGCTTTAAAACCCTCTAGAATGTCTTGACACATTGATATTTGGGTCAAAATGATTATCTGATGCTGTCGATAGAGCTTTTGTATTGAACCTGGAACATTCCTTTAAATGGACCACTGCTTTATTTCACCATATTAAGAACTAAAAAGGTTCTGTAGAGATGTTTTGTTCACTTAAAAACCTGAACATCCATCAGAGAAGTTTTCTCTCTCAAGTTCACCTTAATTAATCATTTCTTTTCCCCAGCATTTTACAATCTCTCTTTCTCCTTTCCTCTTGTGTTGTGTTGTCTGTCTTCTTCTCCAGACTCGGCAGCCTGTGTTTGTGCAGCTCCTGCAGGGGGTTTTCAGAGTTTACCACTGTAACTGGCTCGTTCCTGCTCAGAAAGCCTCAGTGGAGAGCTGCATTAAGGTTCTGTCTGATGTGGGTAAGTATTTGACCATGACCATTCAAATTCCATAAAAATTCCATAAATTCACACAAGGAGTGAGCCTCTAAAGGATAGCATCATTCCCATCTATCTTTACATTCATCCTCTGTTGTGTTTCAAATAAAAACTTGACTTAAGCATAAAGCCGTGGTCACAGTAGATTTTGAGCATGCAACATTTCTACAGGCACCGCAACGATTGTGATATGACAACATATAACACACATTCAACATATAACAAATAATAATTAAAAATTATACAATCTACTCCAATTTACTAGAAACAAAAAATGTATATTCTTTTAATTCATTCAAGATGTCAGTCTTCAGCATTTGTTATCCATTCATGGTAGTCAATGGAACGAAAGGTGTAGTGTAACCGGCCCTTAAGGAAATAATTTCACCATTCATGAAGTGTGCATGTAAAATGTATGTATTTTCAACTGTCTCTTTTAGCCAAGAGCAGAGCGATCGCCATCCCAGTGGATTTGGACAGCCAGGTGAACAACCTGTTTGTGAAGTCCAACAATGTGGTACAGAAGACCATCCTCAATTGGAGATTGTCTGCTCGCAATGCATCCAGAAGGGACTCGACGCTCACGACTTCCAAAGATTACAGGAACATCATTGAACGCCTGCAGGTGAGGGCGGGGTCTCAGCCAATGAGGAAGTTGACGTAGTATTTTTGTATTAAATGTTGCATCAAAAATGCTTTCATTGAGACAAACTTAGAAATAGCATCATTGTTGCAAATCATTGTTTGGTCATACACTTGGTTGGTTGGTCAATCAGGCATATAACTACCTCACCTATTATATTATTCCAGATGCATTGCAAAATGGAATTCGAAGAGGTGGGGAAACAGGAAACTTGTTCCAGGAATTCACGTGCATTGTTATGGGGAAGTTGAGTCAGGATGAGGTGTGGGTCCTAGGAAATTTTGTCTGGTGGAATATTCTGATAACGTTTGGTTTTTGGCACTGATATAAGATCCCCAACACACACATACACACATATACTATATGGATAATTTTATGAAACCGGTACCTTGTCCAGTTTGATAAGATGGTTTCTGTAAGATTGTGAACATTCTATCAGACAAATGCTGTGTTTTAGTCAAAATAAGTTGAAAAATAAAATAAATAAAATAAATAAATAAAATAAATAGATAAATAAATAAATAAAATTATACCTTCAGAAATGAACAATCTTGCCAGAAACAGGATTGGCAGTTTAATTCTGTGATCTGTATTTGAAAAAAAAACAAAAAAAACGTTTAATTTGACCACATTAAAACCGATAGTGTTTTTTCAAAAAAATTTCCAGTGGTATCAAGTCCCTGCTGTCGTGTTTAACAGAGGAAGAGCAGTTGTTTTCTTTGAAAGGTGTTGCAATGCTGAAGAAAGGCACTTTGTCATCAGAAGGTTGTGTTGTGGTTAGAAACATGCATTTCCTCTTGTTTTAAAATGCTGCTTTCATACTCCTCTCAGAAGACTGATGAAGGGGGATAGAGGTCAGTGGAAGGGTGTCATCCAGTCGGGGGGAGGGGAAGGGTGAGTGAGCGAGTTGCGGTAAACCATCGCTGCATCACGTCTGTCTCCACCCCTGTGCAGCTGTGGAGTGAGTTGGCGAGTATTCAGACACGTTTGCACAGCTCACGTCTGTGCTATGTGCCTCAGGGCTTCTGGATTTCAGCCTCGGTGCTCAGAAAATGTGTGGATGCAGTCCAGAAATGTTTTATCACACCTGTTAGTGCCATACAAGAAGATTTACAAGATGTAACTTATTACAGAGAAACAGAGATACGCTCATTACATATATGCTGTTGCAAGGAACACAATGACTTTGTTAGACATATGAAAGGAAAACAAAAAGTATAATATTAAATGCTTAATAATTATATGAACAAAATACTATCAATTTAATATTAACAATGCATGAAAAATATGTTAGATTTAATGTTGTTAATATTATTATATTCAATAAACATAATGTATTTGCAATTATTTTTCTCTTACAAGATATATTTTTGTATTTATATGACAATGGGATTATTATTTATGTTTATATTTGGGAGTATTTATTGCATTTATACAATATCATTCAAATATTTGCGGTCAGTAAGATTTTCTTTTATTCAGCAAGGATGCATTAAATTGATCAAAAGTGACAGTAAAGACATTTACATTGTTAAAAAATATTTGTAATAAATGCTGTTCATTTGAACATTCTATTCATCAAAGTGTCCTGAAAAAAAATGCATCAGTTTTTCCTGCAATAATATTAAGCAGCACAACTGTTTTCAATATTGATAATAATAAGAAATATTTCTTTAGCATCAAATCCGCATATTTGATCGATTACATGTGACACTGAAGACTGAAGTAATGATGCTAAAAATTTACAGGAATAAATTACATTTTAAAATATATTACAATAGAAAGCGTTTTTTTTTTTTTATTGTAATACTATTTCACAATATTACTGCATTTAAACATATTTTTGATCAAATAAATGCAACCTTGGTGATGAGCATAAGAGACTTATTTCAGAAATATTTTAAAAAATCTTACCAACCCCAAACTTTTGAATAGTAGTGTATCATACAGTACTGTGCAAAAGTCTTAGGCACGTTGGTATTTTCACACGAAAAATGTTTTTAAGCCAGTTATTTATATCTTTTACTGTAGTGTGTCAGTAGGAAATATCAGTTTACATTTCCAAACATTCATTTTGCAATTAATTGTAATAATCCAGTGAGATTTTTATTTATTTATTTTTTTTTATGCACAAGAAGTCTGACAGCAGCCGGTATGATCTGATCTCACCATCATCGAGTCTGTCTGTGATTACATGAAGAAACAGAAAAAAGACTAAATCCAGAAGAACTGAGGCAACGTCTCCCAGACACTTGAAGAAACCTTCCTGCAAAACTACATGAATAGGTGTAGGAATAGATGCAGGTGACAAAAGCCGTTTTAAACGCAAAGGGTGGTCACCCCAAATATCGATTTGATTTAGTTAATAGAAGTTAATTCATAAATAAAAGCTATTTATGTTATTATTTTTGACAGCATTCTCACTTTAAAGCATTCTGACAAGTGCCTAAACTTTTCACAGTACTGTAGTTTTGCAGGAAGGTTTCCTCAAGTGTCTGGGAGACATTGCCTTAGTTTTTCTGGATTTAGTCTGTCTCAGTTTTTTCAGTTTCTTCATGTAATCACAGACAGACTCGATGATGGTGAGATCAGATCATACCGGCTGCTGTCAGACTTCTTGTGCATAAAAAAAAAAATGATAATCTCACTGGATTATTACAATTAATTGCTAAATGAATGTTTGGAAATGTAAACTGATATTTCCTACTGACACACTACAGTAAAAGATATAAATAACTGGCTTAAAAACATTTTTTGTGTGAAAATACACTCATTTATACTTGCGCCCATCTGTTCGCCCATGGGCGTGCTGGTCTGAAAACGAGGTGTGTACAGGCACATTATTGGCACGTTGCTATTGTGAAGCAACTGAAAAGTTGCTTTTTATGTTATTTAAAGGGTGCATTAGCAATTAGGCGCACTATAGGCGTAGACTGCTTATTACATACACAGGGATGCGCAGCAGCAAACAAACATTTTTAAATATAAAAAATAAAGTCTTTCCACTCGCAAATTCCACCATGTAAATAGTGAATCCGCCATGGTGCAAGCACAACTGGCTTTTAAAGGGAATGGGAGATGAGATTCTGATTGATTGATTTCACGTTACGCCCAAAACACTCCCATGACTCATTAAGAGACTAGGTACAACCCTTTTGGACCATGCGTCGTTAAATTAGCAAAAGTGGATTCGGCCACGCCCTAAGTGCACCTCATTCATTAAAATAGCGCCCATAGACAGACCCATCAGAATCCATCCTGCTTTAAAGAGATCAAGCATTTAAAGCGGCAGACAACAAAACTGCAGCTTGTGCTTATAATAAATAGAACAATATCAATGTCAGCTGGTATGGAGGCTAATATGGTTTTTACTATAGTTACCTTCAGGGCTTCACATTAACTTTTTTGATCACAAGCCACAGTGGCTAGTGGTGTTCCCAAGTTACTAGCCACTCCGTATTTTCACTGGCCATAATTTTGACATCGATACCATGGGGAAAACTCCCATATAGATATTTTTTATATTATCTATCTATCATCTATTTGGCAGCAGGTATATTAGGCTGCTGTCACTTTAAGACCTAACACACTGATCCTTTATACTGTTACACGTGTTTGTAAACTGTAAACACCTCGTACACACCTCGTTTTCAGACCAGCACGCCCATGGGCGAACAGATGGGCGCAAGTATAAATGTATTTTCTCACCCAGACCAGCATTTTGACATTATTTTGCGTGTACATGACTGTTAAAGCGCAATAAGGCCGCAAAAACAAACTCAAGATGGCTTAAGTGTGCGCACAAAGTCTGAGGGAATGAGTAAAATTATTACAATCTCACACCGAAATTCAAGCCTTGTAACACCAGCAATATTTATGCGAAGCAAATGAAACGAGTGAGTGAGGGGAGGCGGGTTTGTGTGTCAACTTGCTGTCATAGATATGAGATGAGAGAGCTAGAAAGCGCAGCTGGTATTGTGTGTCTGTTCTGTGGAAAAATTGTAATATTCAGATATTTCAGTATCTATGTATTGAAAAATCTGTATATTTTTGACAACACTACATTGCACTTTCATTGCACGTTTATTATTTCAGATGCCTTTTTAAAAGGGGGGTGTTAATGTCAAGCCATGGTTACCTTTATCATCCTTGGTGTGAATGGGCCTTTACACTCCCTGTGATCCGCCGAATTATATTATACTGTCACTGTGGCTTTAGTTGCACATGATCAAAATAATTGAATTTGTGACATTGTGTGTTTGTCAGGACATAGTGTCTGCTCTGGAGGATCGTCTGCGGCCCCTGGTTCAAGCTGAGCTCTCAGTGTTGGTGGACGTACTGCACCGCCCGGAGCTGCTCTTCCCTGAGAACACTGATGCCCGGCGGAAGTGCGAGAGCGGAGGCTTCATTTCCAAGTGCGTTTCCTTTTCTCATTAAACCATAAACTCTTCCGGAATGAGAGGTCAAAACTCTTCCTTTTTATGTAATTAGCCAGTTATATCCATGAATTAGGTTTATTGGGTGACATAAAACATATACAGGAAGGATGATTTGAAACCCCTTTTTCCCAATATTTTATTTCACGATGTTGGAATCACAAATATAATTCAGTTACATGGACAAAGTGAGATTGACCTTAGCATGTTGCTAAGATAATATCACAATACTCTAATAACCATAAAAATACATAGCACACACAGATATTGAATGAAAGTCAAACTGTAAATACCTTGTTAGTATTAAAAACTATTAATACCTTAAGTTTTGAATGAAATATGTGTATTTTTATTGGTGACATTTACCAGTGGAGACTAAAGACTGGATTAAAGATGCTGAATATTCAGCTTTGCCATCACAGGAATAAATTACATTTCAAATTGATTTATTTTGAAATAAATGCAGCCTTGGTGAGCATAAGAGACTTCTTTCAAACATAAAGACTTCTGAACGGTAATGTGTGATTGCCTTCTCTAAGTTCGGCAAAAACAAGTTATATTAGAGCTAGTGCATTCATAGTCCTATAATTAAACTTAAAGCCTCTGCGTATGAAAAATAAACCCTTGTTTCTTCCACACATGGGCCGCCTTATGCAGTCACACAGTAGTGCTTACTGTCCTTCACCTGTCGTCAGTGTGTGTCCTCGTGCTGTGAGAGACTCCTCTGTCTGCGAGAGCTACAAATGGGATTACCTGTGTGTTTGTGCGGCCATCTGTTTGTGTGTGACGACTCCAGTGGGAGCTGCAGGATTAGGTTACATTACAATGTGACTGCAAAATGGCAGTCTATCAACAGCTCAGATTAATTTGGTTTCATTTGATTTGGTTTGTTGTTTTTCTCAGTTTAAGCCAGAGTTTAGTTTGATTAAGGTTGGTGTTGACATTGTGAAGTTTAGTCATTTAGCAGTTGCTTTTATCTTAAAGGATTAGTTCTCTTCAAAATGAAAATTTCCTGATATTTTACTCACCCCCATCTCATCCAAAATGTTCATTTCTTTCTTTCTTCAGTCGAAAAGAAATTACGTCTTTTGAGGAAAACATTCCAGGATTGTTCTCCCCTTCATTGACTTCCATGGCAACCAAAATGTTGAAGGTCCAAATCAATGCAGTTTCAAAGGGCTTCAGAGGCTCTGCGCGATCCCAGACGAGGAATAGGGTCTCATCTTGCGCTGCTTTGTGATGTGCCAATGATTGCGGCAGAAGTACCGCCCCCGTGTTTACAAAGTGCACATGCGAAGACTAATACAAACACCCTTTAGCAAAAAAAGGTAAAACAACGATGTCAGACAATTTTAAAGTTGAAGATGGAGTGTTTTTTGGTAAAGGGCGTTTGTGTTAGTTCTCGCACATTCGCTTGGGATGGTACTTCCACCTACGTCTACCGTGACCTTTTCGACGTGATTGTGCAATCCTCGGCACGTAGCAGAGCAGCGCGAGATGAGCAGTTTAGGTTAAAAAGTATATACATTTTTTATTTATCTTTTTTAAATGACTGATGGTTTCGCTAGACAAGACGCTATTCCTCGTCTGGGATCGAGCAGAGCCTCTGAAGCCCTTCGAAGCCCTTTGAAACTGCATTGAATTGGACCTTCAACATTTTGGTTGCCATGGAAGTCTATGATGGGGAGAAAAATCCTGGAATGTTTTCCTCAAAAAACGTAATTTCTTTTCGACTGAAGAAAGAAAGACATGAACATCTTGGATGAGATGGGGTTGAGTAAAATATCAGGAAATTTTCATTTTGAAGTGAACTAATCCTTAAAGCAATTTACAGAATATGCAATACAAAGACAATCTTTCTGGATTAATTTGGGGTCATTCTTTTTTTTAATAATTTAATAATTGTAGATGCAAGTGAATTTAAGCATCACAACATTAATTTGAAGTATAAAAAATAATAATATTTGAGATCTGATAAAGTTCTGCACATTTATTACTATTACCTCACTCTATTTGTAATATTTTACCAGCACTAAATTTTAATTTATTTTTATTTTCACCACAATATGGCGTTTTTGTAGTCTGTCCATGTGTTGAGGTTGTGTGCAGTTAACCTCACCTGATAGTTTCAGTGTGTGTTTGTGTGCATGTGTTTTTACCACTGGCCTTGTTTTAGATAGTGTGCTGGTGAAACTGTGTGGAAGTGTATCAGACCCAGGGCCCCAGACTAACAGAGCAGTGGCGCCAAAAATGTAAAATTTTATTAAAATGTATCATAAAGTTAATTTAATCATAAAATTACTATTGTTTTGCTTTGTTTTGTTAATAAGTGCAGTTACTAATAATATCTAATAATATGTTTGTTTATTGGAAATTTAACAGTGAAGCACTGAGCTTGAATTGATATGCAGATAAAATTAACTTTTATTAACAACAGTAATGTGCAAAAACCAAATTTTTATAGGGAAAACTTAAATATTCTACTCTTATTAAATGTACCATTGTTCTTTTATAGATTTTACAGTTTCAGTGATAATAAAATGAGCACTCTTTACTTGTTTTCTTTGTAATTCAGTCACAATTTGAAGAAAAGTTTTTGTTTTCCATTAGACTTTGTGACTTCTGACTTTTTTTCCATATATTAAGGAGTGGAAATAGCTAAGTCGTCAAATAAGTCCTCCTATGCTGCCACCTACTGGTTGTAGTGGTAATTTCATGTATTTTTAAAATAAAAGTGTTGTAATGATAACGTAAGTGATAATGCTGTATATTAAAAATAATGCTGTATAGTAACGGTGTCACTTGACGGAGATTGGCCCGTGTATGTTCTGGCGCTGAGTATTATTGCTCCGAGCTGATAAACGGTCCGTGCAGCTCAAACGAGTAGTTTCGTTTTGTTTGTCATTTGATGTTTTTCATATGTAACAGAAATGGCAGCTCTTATCAGTTGTGCTCTTATCACCAGTGCGACCTCTAACAAAATTTAGTCGCACCAGCAGGAAAAAAGGTCGCAAAATGCGACCATTTGAATGCAGTCTGGAGCCCTGAGACCACCCATTTTGTTCACACTTCCTCTGTTTAGCATTTATTTATTTATTTTTTAAAGGGTGATTATATCATTATCCCTACAATGAAAGCATATAGATAGATCCTGAATCATGCCTTGAGGTGTTATCATTATTAAAACAAACATTGTGTTTTTCTCTTTCAGACTGATAAAACACACTAAACAGCTTTTAGAGGAGAACGAGGAACGTTTGTGTATAAAAGTTCTGCAGACGCTTCGAGAAATGATGACGAAAGACAGAGGCTATGGGGAAAAGGTAACCCACACACACTGTAGTTGCATTAAAAATAATATCCTTCCACTTACACAAATCTTCATAAAAATTACAACAATTCCTTGCCGTGTGCTACTGTATATTTGTCTATTTTACCCATAAAAAAATCCCCAAACAGACTCTTTCCACAGTACTGCCAAAAATCAAGTTCAAATGCCATGTTACACATCTGACATGCTGTTTTTATTAGCCTATATACTTTTATATACATAATCGCACACAAACACACACATGCATCTGTTCATGTCTTTCTAACACTTTATAAAACATGCTGATTTTACTAATGTGGGATTCATCCAAATATAAAAACCTCGCTCCATTTCTAGTATTTTGTTAGTACTAAATTAATTAACACCCAATTAACCTCACTACCATATTTGAACACCCAAGATTTTATTATAATGGTAACTTTGGCTATATCAAACATCTGCTTTAAAGACCCCATGAAATCAGAATGAGTGTTTATGGTTTTAATTTCATATCTGGACTAGGGATGCTCATAATTAACTGGTTAACCATTAACGGATAGTAAGAATTTAAAGTTAAAAGGTTTCATTTAAGTCATTAAAGTCATTAGGGTCTGTGCGATATATGTGATTTATATTATGTATTCAGATATTCATACAACAAAATATTCTGGGGGCCATGAAACTTGTGAAAATTATCAAAAATGCTAGCGGGGAAAGAGAGTTAGGCCCCGATCAGACAGAACGTGTTTTTCAGGTTTAAAACGCAAGGCCTTTTTTTTTGGTTGACGTTTTTTAATTTAGAAAATAGCAGTGTGCTGCGTTTTTTTTATGTTGCTAGGCAACCCCCAAATCAGCTGTCCTGTCAGTCTAATCCATCTAATCAAGGTAACCGTCACCACAACGGAAGGCCCGCCTCTCCTTCGATTGGACAATGAAAAAAAAACCCCGCAAATGACGTCCGCCGCTTTTCTGCTCAGAGTTGATTTTTTTTTTCAACGTCAGGCGCTTAGAGCGCTCCTACAAAAACGTGAGGTGCCAGGGGCGCATAAACAGCGCGTAAAACTCTCACTGCCAATAGAAAACAATTTAAAAAAGGCACCTCTCACTGCAAAAAATGCATTCTGTCTGATTGGGGCCTTAATCATTTTATATTTTTTATTCTCAATTCTTTCATTTTTATGTCAAAGAAAAAAAGCACCGCACTCATCAGGTGAATTTCATGTGGTCTTTAACTGTAAATGGCAAGATTTGGTCAAATTTACATCATACTTTTTTGTAATTAGCAACTAATGCTTTCAAGGCTAATGCTGATGAATAACAATCACAATAACCTTGTGTTATGTCACTAACGAACGTTGTTCTCTGATTCCTTCCTTCACAATACTAACTTTGCTGTATGCTCTTCTCTTCCAGCTAATTGCCTTTGATGATGAGCTGGATGTGGCTGAGGTTGTTCGTTTTTATTTTTGGGTTTATTATTTGCTGTGTTTAGTTGGTCTTCTCGCTCACGCGCCAATGTAGTCGTCCTACTTAGTGCTTGTACTTTTTTCCTTTGAGCTTTTTTGCTGGTGTTTGTCAACGTGACTTCACCACAATACGGCCGTTTTGTAGTCTGTCCATGTGTTGAGGTTGTGTGCAGTTAACCTCACCTGATAGTTTCAGTGTGTGTTTGTGTGCATGTGTTTTTACCACTGGCCTTGTTTTAGATAGTGTGCTGGTGAAACTGTGTGTAAGTGTATCAGACCACCACTTTTGTTCACACTTCCTCTGTGTAGTGTTAATTCAAGTTTACGTTCCTGTTACATTCACTGCTGAGACACAACAACAGGAGCCTTTTTTGTCACTGTGATATATACACTGTGCTATAATAACACATCTACTGGTATTAATCCGGCCAAAAACACATTATACTAATGAACTAGGTAACTGAACTAGGTAAGCTGTAACTGATTTCCATTCTTAGTTTCTGATTTCTTGATCTGACAAACCATATAAATGCAACTTCAGCAGTTCATAATCACTATACTTTTTTTTTTTTTTTTGTGATATGATTAGTGATATAGTTATATTTGCTAAGTGTAATTTAAGTTGAGGTTAAGTTTAGGTTTTATGTT
Source organism: Rhinogobio ventralis (assembly GCA_039654625.1). Lineage (NCBI taxonomy): Eukaryota > Metazoa > Chordata > Actinopteri > Cypriniformes > Gobionidae > Rhinogobio > Rhinogobio ventralis. Next base: position 6,954,585 of record CM077213.1, read on the forward strand.
TTGGATCTAAGTAAATAAAATGCTTTGCAGCCACGTATGAGTTTTCGTTCACAAAAATAAACACATAAATAATGAACAACATGGCACTTACACACCATATTCTAGAAAGCGCAAATGCATCTCTGAATAAAATGCATAAAAGCTTTTTTAAGGGTGTGGAAAGAGCAGCCTCAGTTAGACTTGCAACCGGAATACCGAAAATTTGATTTCTGAATTGGATCCATCCATCTGAAATTCTTATTAATGTCCATATATTTACATAGATATATACATCAGCATGTTGCAGTAAACGTTTCTCAACCTTTGTTCCCAATCCAAATTTAGTATGCAAATAAATGCAAGAAAGCAGATCAATCATAATAACCGATCGCTGATTTTGATATTAGTCTGAAAGAAGAATGTCATATACACCTAGGATGGTCTGAGGGTGAGTAAATCATGGGGTAATTTTCATTTTTGGGTGAACTATCCCTTTAACGTGAGCATCTGCATGTTTGAGTTGAAGTCAGAAAGGCTGGTGGGAGTTCATACTGTATTTATAGTCACTGCTCTTCTATCAGTTCCAGGGATGAAATGCGACTCAGTCTCCCCATAACAGGAAGGCGTGTGTGAACATTCTTGAACATTCATGCAGTTGTGTGGGAATGGGTGAACAAGCACTCATGGCATTATTATTATAAGTGTATATGTGTGTCTGTTTGAGTCTCATAACTCTATTAGAGCCTTTATTATTTGAATAGCAGAAGTGTAAAAGGCCAGTAAAGGGTGTGTTTATGGGTGTTTTTTAGGGTGTTTTGGTGTCAGCAGAAATGTGTATCTTACAAGATTAACTCATACCCTCCTTCTTAAGAAAAACTGAACATCAAATAGTAAGCTTGAGATGTTTAAAAATGCAATGTGTGCTTTTTTTCTCTATACATTCTTACTTGTGAAAGATAAGGCTTAAGTGCTGACAAGAGCATTTCTAGTGGAATGTTCTAGTTCTTGATGCAACCAGTTCGTTTGTCGATGTCCCTACAATAATAGACTGGTGTGTAAAACTCTTGGATGTTTTTTTTAAAAGTCTATGCTGTGAACTCTACATACTTCACATACATTTGAAAATCCAGCGTTTAGTTGATCCTGATAAACGCTTCTTGTGTGTATATACATACGCACACACATACACACACAAGGGTGCAATCAATTGTCTGGTTGGAAGCACCTGTTGTGTGAGTCTGAGCCCTCATTCACACTTACACACGTGTTCCCTGCACATGTATTGACCGACCATCCTTGGCCTGTAGTCACATAACATACATCTCTCCCTCTCTCTCTCTCTCTCTCTCTCTTCATCTTTATATTACATAAGAGAATGTGTCTCTCATCACTGTGTGTCTCTGGGATACGGCATGGCTGTGTGTGTGTGTGTGTGTGATGTAAGAGGGATGGGGAGGATAATATGGCTTTAGGTTGCTGATGCGGCTGTGCAGCTGAGCAGGGAAGCTTGTGTAACGTGGATGGAGTGAACAGAGTGTGTGTGTGTCCTAGACAATCACAACTGTCTGTCTCTCTCAGCTTTTTTTCTTTCACTCTTTCTTTCACTCTTTCTTTCTTTCTTTCTTTCTTTCTTTCGCTCTTTCTTTCGCTCTTTCTTTCTTTCTTTTGCTCTTTCACTGTTTTGCTTTTTTGTTGCTCTTTTTGTTTTTGTGCCTTTTTGCAAGTCAATTCCTTTTTGTTTTTCTTCCTTTTTCTTTTTTCATTCTTTCACCTTTTTCTTTTTCGGTTTCTTTCTTACTTTTTTCATTCTTTTGCCTTCTTTTCTTTTACTGTTTTCCTTCTTTTGGTTTCTTTCTTTTTTTCTTTCTTCTTTCTTTCTTCCATTCACTCTTTCTCTTTTTAGGTTTCTTTCTCTTTTTCTCTTTTTTCTTTCCTTCTTCCTTTCACCTTTTCTTTTTGCTTTCTTTCTGTGTTTCTTTCTTTTCTGTTCTATTTTTTTTTCTTTTTCTGTCTTTTTTGCTCTTTCTTTCTTTCTTTCTTTCTTTCTTTCTTTCTTTCTCTCTCTCTCTCTCTCTCTCTCTCTCTCTCTCTCTCTCTCTCTCTCTCTCTCTCTCTGTCTCTCTCTGTCTCTCTCTGTCTCTCTCTCTCTCTCTCTCTCTCGCTCTTTCTCTCTCTCTCTCTCGCTCTCTCTCTCATTCAGTAGATTCAGTCAGTTCCAGTAGTGTGTGTGTGTCAGTCGGGGTCTGTTGTCCTCATGTGTCCTGTGTAATCTCTGGCTCCTCCTCTGCACTTCTCCAGCCGTCCATCTGGGGGAGCTGTGGACACATCCGTCCCTGTGCGCGCCGCTGTCCCAGTTTCCTCTCCTTTGTGCAGCACGATTCCTGGACTCCCGCCAGCTCTCAACCAGAGGTTACATAAGACCTGCCCTTCTTTTTTTTCCTCGTTTTTTTCCTGGAATCCAGGCTCTTTACTGATGTGTGACCTTCTGCTGTAATTGCCAATGAAAGTGCGTCAGGCTGTTTACTAAGAGACACTTGCAGTGCCATAGACCATCCGGTGGGCACGAGGGGTGGGCATACAACATCCCAAACCCCCTCATCACCCTTGTGTTCTTCTGATACAGCCACAGTATTTTATTAGATTGAAATGCATAAATTGGGTCACCAAGCCAGATGCCTTCAGTCTTTATGCCAAAAGCTTTGAGATGGTCACACATCTCAGCTCATTTAGCTCATGTCATGAAAGCCAGGTTTTAAAGTGTCTCTGCAAACCTAACCGTACTTTTGTCCACAATGATGGGTTTGAAACGAGCCCTTGAAGCTTCGCACCATTGACATGCACCGCAAAGAAGAAAGCTGTGACATCAGTGAATGTGCGAGCTGTCTCGTACTCACACTTGTGACACACAAACTTGCGACTTGCACTGGAAGAAAAAGTAGCCAAGAGCTCTTTCAAAAGTCTGTTAAATCCAATTTCAATCTAATTGTATTACCAGATGGATGAAAGGATTGTGCAAATGGATGGATGTGCTGTATTGATTTCTTGTGGGGAAATTCACAAGAAAGTGTCTTTATAGCATGTGATGAAAGCGTGCTTTTATGGTGGCTAGAGAGGGACATTTCGCATTCACACCTTGTGTTTTGCAGCAGCATTATTTTCCAGCTGAAATATGATGTCGCAAGAAAGGGAGATTCCTTACTGGTTGCAGTATTACTCACACAAACATGCGCGTGCGTCACAGTTGTTGCTAATTTAGAACCCCCCTCTTTTCCTTTGTTAACATGCTCAAAATGTCCTATTTGCATCCGTTTAGATCAAACACATTTTTATGAAATCAAACTGCATTTTGTATGTTATTGGAATGATTATCTGTCGATTAGTCTGGTGCTCACCCTTGTTTCTGACGTGTCAAGCAAGGAACTGTTTGCATGCCATGCATGTTGCCTGCTTTGCTCGTTCCTTTTTGCTCTTGCACGACTTTAACTTTTGATTTTTATCTTTTTCTGTCATACTAATGCAAAATAAGCACTAATGATTGTGGAAATACTTACACACTCAAACCCAGGTGGATTAAATGTTGTAACAGGACCAAACAAGTTGCACATACCGTTTTGAAAATCAGCCACACACACACACACACACTTTTTTCCACGCCCAACTTGGTAACACTTAACAGAGTAATGTTTTCACTTTTGCCAAGTCACGGCTTGAGAGCGCATTACATAACTGCTTGAGATTCAGCATGGATACCTTGAACTTTTTAAGCCTTTTATCAGTTATAATGTGTTTGTGTGCACATTTAGCTCGTGCAAATTCTTCCCGCTGAGATGACCCCCTTTGATAAGGAGTCGGCACGTAGGCTGACCAGCTGAGGTCAAACAACCCTGCGCCGGCATAGATGAATGTGCAGCCTTCGTAAACTGCAGACGCTTAGTGTAGAAAAGTGTATTCTCTCGGGCTGGTTATATCTGATGGGTCCGCGTTAATGACTTTCTAGTTTGTCAAAGGCGTTAACACGGTCTATCAATGCCAGAGGCTAATATGCATTAACTAACTCATGACTTTTTATCTCCATTAGCTTGCACCCCCACCAGAACCAGAGGTCCTAGCAGAGGTGTGTCCAACACATATTCGCTCTCTGAATATGGGTTGTTGCAGACAGTAGTTGAACGTCTCATACCATGTCCTTGCCTCATTGCATTGCAATAGCCTCTCTCTCTCTCTATTGCCTGCCCCCCCCCCCCCCCCCAACCACCCTTGGCCTGGGGTGTGGGAATATGCGTTGTTGCAGACAGTAGTTGATCGTCTCATACCATGTCCTTGCCTCATTGCATTGCAATAGCCTCTCTCTCTCTCTCTCTCTCTCTCTCTCTCTCTCTCTCTCTCGCTCTCCTTTGAGTCATCTCTGCCCATGCAAATGGGAAAACAAAGCCCCACGCTGGCACACACAAGATATTTTCCCCCCAGTCTGGAGATAAGCTGACCTCTTTTTGGTCTTGCTGATTAAAGCGTAGCAGTTGGGCTCTAGATGTCAAAATCCCATTTATTTTCTCCATTGAGAAGTTACCTGATAACACATGAACTTTTCAAGACAAGCTTACCATGAGCTCAGAGATTAAGCAATGATATGTGCTTCTTTAACTTAATTTTTTAATAAAAAACAAATGCTTGATTGTAAATGTTCTGAAGAAGGATCCTCTATGGATCACATTTTACTGTTGTGTTTGTCATTTGCAATGCTTTATGGGATGTGTAGTTAATTGTTTTATAAAAGACGTTAAGTTGTGCTTCTGGTCTTTTTCTCTGATTTTCTTAAATATTTTGCTCAAAATCAAAGTCTACTAACCAAACTGACCTCCTGCTCCCATGAAGCATTGTGAATGATGTAATCAAACCAATAATACAAATGACTATTATTATTATATTCATGATATTATTCATAAAAATATTATTATTATTACTATTTAATAATTATTATTATTGTTGTTGTTGTTATATAACAACAGCAATTCACACTGCGCCGACAGACACCACCAGATTACAGTACGTCACTTTCTGAGACATTCCACGACCTGACAAACACATATTCAACGTTCATTCGGCGAAAATGAGAGCAGACCAATGCCGACAGACACAAGCTACGTTTACTACGTCTACGATTGATGAATTCAAAGCTAGTGTTTACATGAACAACAAACAAAGTGTTCAGGTTTTAGTGCGCGTTTATATGTCACAAGCATAAAATCTGAATTTATTTTTTTGACATTCGCACATTACACAAATATAGAGAGTTTCCCGCTGTTTTCGCATCATATTCTCCTACTATAGTTTATTTTCTTTGTTGTAAAGAACCGATTTAGGGCCAGATTTACTAAACGTGGCAAATTAGCGTGAGAGCGCAGTTCCAAAAAAACGCAGATGGGAGTGTAAAATTCTGTGTGTGATCTACTGACGACGCGCAAATTAAAGAACACAGACGCAGCCGGATCATTTCCATAATGACCAACACAATCTACCAGTTAGCTTCTGGTTTAAGACATGCTTTTTTTGGGTGGTAAATAATGGCACAAACACCAGTAAATTGACGAGCGCAAACCTTAGTAAATCACTTTGCATGATTCATTTAAATACTCTCCTCCCATAAATTTTGCATTTGAAAGGGAAATTCCAACAAATGCATATGCAATTAGGTCAGCTGCAAAAATAAAAACAATCATTAAATACGCCCCTTACTGCACCTAAAACAAAGCGTCTGTGGATGAAACAAGTCCGAAACAAGGATTGGTGGGATGTTGTCCTACTCCACTTGACAGACGAGGGGCCCTATTCGTCTGTCAAGTGACGATCTAAGCGCCTGGTCTAGAGCAGGTGCACTTAGGGCGTGTCCGAATCCACTTTTGCTAGTTTAACGGCGGAAAAAACGGTCTATGCACCAGGAGCATGGTCCAAAAGGGTTGTACCTAGTCTCTTAATGAGCCATGAGTGTGTTTTGGGTGTAACATGCAATAAACCAATCAGAGTCTCATCTCCCATTCTCTTTAAAAGCCAGTTGCGCTTGCACAATGGCAGATTCGCTATTTACGTGTCGGAATTTGCAAGCGGAAATAGAGAGCTTCTCCATTGAGGAATCTTTTTATTTTTAATATTTAAAAATGGCGCAGTTGATTTCAGTTGGCTAGTTTGTGTTGCTCTCAGTAGATTGCGTTGGTCATTATGGAAATGATCCGGCTGCGTCTGTGTTCAATTTGTGCCTCGTCCGTAGATCACGCGCAGAGCTTGTTTGGTTTTGCGCTCTCGTGCTAATTTGCCCTGTTTATTAAATCTGGCCCTTAGAATGACACAACAGTCATTTATGACATTTTATTCGACAACAGCGCGTTGCACACTGCATTATCCAAATAAAATAAAATAAAATTTGGTTACATATGACTTTTTTTATTCCGAATGTGTGACTAGTCCGATTGCAATCGGATTATTAGGGTCCATGTAAACTCAACTACAGACAGGGGTAACACACCTATCCGACAAAACCAGACGAACGGTATGTTGCCGTCTGTTGCCGTCTCTCAGTGCAGTGTGAGCTGGCCTTAACATAATAATGTATCTTATGATGAATGAACAAAATATTTGTTACGTTTTACTGTCATTTTTGATTGTCGTTTGCAATGCTTTATGTGGTGTGTAGTTTATTGCTTTACAAAAGACAGAGACATTAAGTAAACAGTCTCTTTCTCAGATTTTCTTGAATGTTTATAATGTTTTGATTCAGTCTGTGAACTAGTTGGATTGGCTCTACCTTAATTCTTTAAATTTTTCTTTTAAATGCCTGTGAAGAAACCAAGGGTGCTAAAAAGTAGCCAAATTTTTACATGCACCTGCATATGTGCGAGCATATGACAGGGACAGGGAGAAAGAGAGACAAAAAGCAAACCAAGTGCTTTACCAAGGCAGCTGAGGTCATGAGCCGCAGTGTGTGTCAATAGTACACAGGCTCCATTATGTAATCTGGATTAAAAAAAAAAAAAAAAATCTTTCTCTCTCTCTTTCCTCTCACTCATGGCTTGGCACCCTGTGTGGTGCTTATGTAATTAACATGGTTTCATTCCTGCTATTGCTGTTGTAGAAGCAGAAATAAAGTCCGACATAAAACAGATGGCCTGTAGAATAGGATAGCAACAAACATCCTGTTGAGTTTGATTCATTAAAGAACAGGGAATTGAAAAACAAACACTATGAAATGTATTGTTACCTCATTCCTACTTCCTTTCAGGGAAATTTTTAAGATTTTATGGATAAACTAAAGATGATTATGTTACTTTGCTCTGCATGATGTTTCCCATGCAGCGCCTGTCTGCTCCCACACACACACACCATGCCTCTTATTTAACTGCATGATGTAATCTGCCCCACTTTTCTTGCATGTCAAAATAGTGACTAATGTTCTCAGTCTTGACCCCCTTCTTTTTTTATGCTTCTCATTTTTCTTCCCTCCTTTTTGCTTTCTGCTAACTCGCGTCACTCAGGAGTTTGATCCAAACCAGCCCCAGAAGCAACTGGAGGATCAGAGAAGGGTAGGTAAAGAAATGGGGCACGTGACGCACACCCTGGCCACTGCTTGATCCGCCCGTTCACAAACTTACCCTTCACACCCTACTGTCTGCTCCAAATGGGTGGAGGTTTCACTGAAAAACCAGGATAACTATTTGCTCTATAGGTTTGAAGGTGGTGATGGATGCGTTTATAGGTGTTAAACATCTTGATGTTGTATTTGTGCATGTGTGTGTGTGTGTGTGTGTGTGTGTGTGTGTGTATGTGTATGTATGTGTGTGTGTGTTTCCACCCACTACGATTCGGGGTGTTTTGAGCGAGCAGTTGTGTTACGGTTATCTGTGTAATCACTGAATTAGGATTACTCTTAATTGGTGTGGTGTCTTGTATCCGAGGTCTCTGGTATTACGAGGTCAGATGCGACTAAGAAAAGGGATCTAGCGTTATCAGATTCTGTCTTCCTTTCTGACCTCTTTCTGACTGCGCTAATCAAACGTAACAAGGCGAGGTAGGGATTGGTCTTGAGGAAGAGTTGAGAGGCATCCCACAAACAAAACCAATTAGATAACACTTTAATTGAAGCCTGTTTATGTAACACATTATTGAGATTTTCATTATAAAATGTATTTATATAATACGCCTTTAGACACAGTTATAAAACTTACTGCTTAACCTGTTCAAGGTTACACCTTTGCAAAGTATAAAGCATTATGTCATATAATTACAGCCAATGTCAATTGTTTTATTATGACTTATGCTCTTACAGGTGTGACATGAATAATAGGTATCATAATGCAGTATAATCCGTTGACGTGTGTATTATGTAATTTTGCATTTCTTATACAATACTGTTCAAAAGTTGTGGACAGTAAGAATTTTAAAATGTTTTGAAAGTCTCTTATGCATGTATTTGATAAAAACATTTTGATGATACTGTAATATTGTGAGATATTATTACAATTTAAGATAGCAGTTTTCTATTTTAAAGTTTAATTTATTCCTGTGATGGAAAATGTAAATTTGGTGCTCAAATAATATATCTTATTATTATCAATGTTGAAATAGTTGTGCTGCTTAATATTTTTGTGGAAAAATATACATATTTATTATTAAATATTATTATTATTATTAAAAAAATTTTTAGGCTTCTTTGCAGAATAAAAAATGCAAAAGAACAGCATTTATTTGAAATGTCTTTATACTTTTGATCATCCTGATTTTTGTAAAAAAAAAAATTCAAAAGTTATACAGTATATAGCGGTATACAGGCTTCAAGTTAAGTGTTAGAAAACTGATATTAATATTACTGGACATCTGCAGCGTTTTGACCCCCAGATCTTCATCAGGCTTTTTTAATGTCTGACGAAGACCTAGATATCAAAGTGGGATAATTACTGTTTTTACTTTACCTGTGCTTGATTTGGGTTGGATGGGCATACTTTCTTTTCTTTTTTTTCTTTTTTTTTTTTAAGTCTGCAAGAGAATGTGTTTGTTTTCATTATTTATTTATTTTCAATTGATTTGATGATGTCATCTGTCGTGGTGGCACATTGATGTTCGGTGATGATGTATGTCATAATGCACCTCCCATTACTCCACCCCTTTCTCCGTTGTCAGAGTGAAGCTTTGAGGCAAGTCCTGGTGAACCGTTACTATGGAAACTTCAAGCCGGGAGGCAGGCGAGACAGTTTGACCAATTTCAGCAATGGGCCGCTCACCCCTGGAGTACAGACTAAGACTCCTGCAGGTTTGTGTTTGTATGTGTGTCTGCTATAATAGATGATGTAAACTGACCTTTTCAAACATACAGAACTTAATTTTGTAAAACCCCGCCTTTTAAGATGACAACAATCCCCCCCCCCATCCACTTTCTTCTGCTACGTGTTCTATATGTACAGAGCCATCGCTGTTGCCAGGCGACAAGAACCTGGCACCTACACTTCCTGTGTGAATAGCCACCAGACACACCTGCTTAAGAAAGTCCAGCGAGTGAATTAGAGTGTAAATGTCTTTAGGAGAGACTGACACCAGATGATAGGATGTCCATAAATGTGGATTTGGTCAGTTTGACCTTAACTTACCAAGAAGGTCAATTTCTTTGCACATATACATAATTTGGATTGTTTCTGCCAATGAGCTCTTAGATTTTAAGCAAAATCTCATCAAAAAGGCCTGCTCAGGTTCAGTAATGATTTAGTGTCATTATTATTTTGGTACCGTTACAGTTTTATAACCAGTATAAGGGCAGGAATTTTATAGAAGTAGACCTGTATTTGGGCATAATTAGGCTGTGTGTCCACCAAAGTGTTTTTTCTCACGTGGCTGCCGTATTTTTCCAATAGTTTTCAATGGGAGTGCTGCTTTTTTTAAATATCAGGAGCGTAACGAAGCGCTGAGCGTCTATTTCACTCTGAAGCACTGAGCGCTCTGTGTTTTTTACCGGTCGCTGAGAGAATGTTCAACTTTAAGTAAAACACAGCACTCATCACTGTCACTTTTCACCCAGCTGTCCAATCACAGTGAAGGAGGGGCGGGACAAATACAACACCGACCAAACGCCACATTCTGCTTGTACAACATCAACCGATGACAAGAAAAACAAAATTATTTAAAACAAGAGCCAGAGCATTGTTTCTGCATTTTTATATAGAAACAATACAGAAACCAGCTATCTGTGAAATGAGATTCCAAATCATAGCAAGCAAAGCGTCTTAACTGAAAAAAGCACTGGCAAGCGCTCACAACTAGGCATTTTCAAAAATGTCATATTTGGGGCGAACTATCCCTATATATTTTTGTGTAAACGATAAATTAGAACTCTTTTGTAACGTTAAGTGTCTTTACTGTCACTTTTGTTACACCCAATGCGTCCTTGCTAAATAAAAATAATAATTTCTTTAAAAACAAATCATACTGGCATCAAACTTTTGAACAGTTGCTATTTATTTATAATTGTAATTATTTTATTATGTATTCCAGTTTGTGGTGGGGGTTCAGCAGGCGGTCGAGGGGAGATAAGCCTGGCGGAAGTGCAGTGTCATCTGGATAGGGAGGGTGCGTCTGACCTGGTCATTGACCTCATCATGAACGCCACAAGTGACCGAATCTTCCAGGAAAGCATCCTGCTGGCCATTGCTTTGCTGGAGGGAGGAAACCCTGTCATACAGGTGAGATGAGCTTTCATTTGTGGTGTTCCTTTCTTTATATTTAATCTTGTACATTCTTTAAAATGGTACAGTAATAAGTTCATATTCTAATATTTAATATAATATACAATTATAATATCAGTCACACTTTAGATTAGGGTCTAATTCTCACTAATAACTAACTATTAATTACGACTTTTGCCTCAATATCTCCCATTTACTGCTTATTAATAGTTAGTAAGGTAGTTATGTTTAGTTATTGGGTTGGATTAAGGATGTAGAATATGGTTGTGCAGAATAAGACATTAATATGTGTGGCGAGGGGGGCGTGGTTTAGCGAGGTCTGTGACGGGAGAGAGAGTCAGGAGACGAGCGGCACGTAAGGAAATCAAGGAATGTAACAATGTTCGTGGGGATGTGGAAGAAGACAAGGGGGTCGGCTGGTTTGAGACACACAAACAGGTATTTATTGGGAATTTAAGTGGGTTCTTTTTCACACGTGCCCCTGGCACAACATAAATATCTCAGTCCTTTTCAGTGGTTTGTTTGCGCAGTTCCTCTCTGCTATTGCCCACTCTCCTGTTTGGTGTCTCCGCTCCTCTCTCCCTTGTCCTCGTTTCCTGTGTCGTTTTATCCTGTTTCTCCACGCCAATCACTGAAACAAGAGACAGGTGTTTCTCATTTGGCCTTGATTTCCTTATGTGCCGCTCGTCTCCTGACTCTCTCTCCCGTCACAGACCTCGCTAAACCACGCCCCCCTCGCCACAATATGTGTTTTATAAGTTCTAATAAACAGACAATATCCTAGTAATATGTATGCTAATAAGCAACTAGTTAATAGTGAGAATTGGACCCTAAACTAAAGTGTTACCATAATACCTGCATTAATTTTAATTTTATTGTATTGCGATTTTGTTTTAAGGGGTGGTTTTATGACATATGAGTTGCCTCTGTTCTGCTTTTAAAACTCATGTCATGTGCAAACAGCCAGTGAATTCAGATAGTAAACAATAGGTGTGTACGACATCAGCTGCGGCTGGATGTAACCGTTTGGCGAGAGTAGCCGCGTGCAGGCGGGGAGGAGCTGCAAACGGAGACCGGAAATCGGACACTTTCTGCGCTGTATCAAGTCGAACAAGCCTAATGATTGCGACAGAGACAATGTGAGCCAGTGACAGTGTAGAGTCAGCTGATCCACTGCAGGTGTGGTAAATAAGCCCCATGAAGCCATGGTTTACAGTGAATTTAGGCACGATGCGGAGCGGAGTTAGCTGTTCTAAATTCACTGTAAACCACGGCTTCATGGGACTTATTGTTATTTTACATTCCTGGCAAGGTTTCATAAAATAATTACACAGATACAAAAATGTAATACTATGGATAAAAACAATTCTTCCGCCAAGCAATGTAGTTCTTCAGAAGCGGAATCAGCACAAGCAACACACAGACGCAGTGGTGCAGGTGTGTGTTGTAGAGTAATTTACAACGGCTTAGAATATGGCTCAACCAATCTGCGTTTTAGGGTGTTCACACTTGCCATGTTTGGTTCCATTAAAACGAACCCTTGTGCGATTGCTCTGTTAGTGCGGTTCATTTGAATAAGTGTGAACGCTACCATCTGAAACCTGGTGTGCACCAAACAAGCAGACCGAGACCGCTGAAAAGATGGGTCTATGTCCGCTTCCAAACGAACTCTGGTGCGGTTCGAACTAAAAACAGGACATGATCACAGTCACAAGATGCGATTCTAAAAAGGACAGAATGCTCAAGCATACCTGTTTTTTCTCGTCATAGTCGTGATTGTTGCCCATCACAGTTTGGTACAGGCGTCTCTTCACAGCAGATTGTTTGTGTGTGTGATGGAGGGATTCCTGACACTGTTTTGACTCTTTTACACATTTTATAAGCTCTTCATGAGTTCTCAGCTGGTCAGAGAACTCAGAGCTAGTTCCGTCGAGAAATATACGACCAATAAACGCTAAGCGGACCAGGTCTGGACCAAACTAACCAAGCGAACCAACTACAAGTGTGAACACACCCTTAGAATGACCAGAATCAACCTTACGTAGAGTAATAATCTGGAGCAGTTCATTCATAAATCTGTAAGATCTTATGTTGTGGAAACATAAACCGGAAGACAGAACACAACGAGCGTGGCGCTGAACAGGGGCAGGTCTACATAAGATCTACACATGATACAGCTAATTACCACGTGAACTGAAGCAAATCCAAAACCTTTATCTGAATTGCTGTGTTTTGATGCAAGTTAGGGAGTTTTTGCATACCTCATCTAGGAAAGCCATGTCTTTTTCTTTTGAACTGCAGGGCGTCCTCCCATGGTGCAAAACCGGAAGAGGGAAGGAGAGCATGCAATGAATTGAGATAAGAAAACACCAATAAGACTGCTGCAGGCAGGGCAGATATCTCGGGTCACTGAGGAGTCAGTGGGTAAATTGAGGAAAACGTTAGAGAGATTGGATGCCAGGAGAGAGGGGGAGAGAGAGAGAGAGAGAGAGAGAGAGAGAGAGAGAGAGAGAGAGAGAGAGAGAAAGAAAATGAGGGAGGAACTGAAGGAATGCATAGAGCTTTCTACTTACTGAATATAATGCAGAACACATTGTATACTGTTTACTTTTTTGTTTATAAACGCATAAATAGTAGGTTAAAATTACTAAAGTAGGCATTATTCTATGAATAATGTTCAAACTGTAGCATACTACATTGTCACATGACCTCATTACATTTGTCACATGGCTGCATGGTGTTGCATATTTAATTGTGGTGTCTAGTTAGAATCAAAGATGGGTATTTTGCATTTTGAATCCAATTTTGTGTAAAAATGTTTTCATATTTGGCAGCTCGTATTATTTTTCGATTCAATTTAAGTTTATTTGTATAGTGCAACTTCAAAGAAAATGCATCTTTCATATTTTGTTTGTGATGCATGTTTAGTAGTGTGTTATTCTGTGACACTAAAGCGAGCGCTCGGATCATCGACTTGAGGCTGTCCAGTGCAGAGCAGGGCCACACGTCACTGTCTGCAGTCGCCCAGCCAGGGTTTTGCGGGTGCAATGCGGTTACTATGGCAACCTGGCAAATCGCTATCCTCGTCGCTAGGCTGCGCGTGGACTGGGAGGGTGATGCGCGGCGACGGAGGCAGTCAGTGTCAAAGGAGGGATGGCTGCTCTGATTGTAGAGCAATTATATTTCCCGAGCTGGCAGGGCTGGTTTTTGCGCTCACGCATGTGTTTTGCGTGGGTGCTTTTGTAAATAGGCCCGTTGCATAATCAGCCCTGTTATTAGCAAAGGCATTCTACTTGATGATTCTCCGGCTTCCCAGCAGGCACACGTAGAGGCGCTCACATGACTGGATTACATAAGCCAAGCCTGTGGTGAATAATGCAGAAAACAGTCTTGACAGCTCCTCTTCTGTGCTAACTGGGTCACTGTGTGTTCTTGTAATGGAGAGACTAAAAGAGTGGAAAGTGATTTAGAGGGAGAGAAACAGGGACACACAGAGAGTTAAAAGTTCCATAATGACGTAAACAATCATAACAATTATGTTTTTTTGTTTTTTTTTATTGGAAATTTGTAATTCACCTCTCTGACCAAGAGCAACTGATACATAAACATTACTCAATAATTAATTATACTTGGTGTTTGTTCAAGAGTAGGCTACTATCTTTTTTCTCTGTGTAATGATGCGCTTAATGAATTTATTACACAAATGTTAGTTGTGTCTCGCGAAGAGAAACATACGGACTGCAAATACAGGTAACACTTTATTTTACAGTGTCCTTGTTACATGTTACATGTACTTACCATAGTAATAACAGTAAATTATGCATAATTACATGCAACTAACCCTAAACCTAAACCTAATCCTACCCTAACCCTATAGTAGGTACATGTAATAGGTAATAGGTAATAGGTAATAGTAAGTACATGTAGTTAGTAAATATTACTCAGTACTTAAATATATAATTACACTGTAACAATGACACCTTAAAATAAAATGTAACCCAAATACATTACCAACCAAACAAAACACATATTCATTCTTTGAGTGTTACAAGTCGCTCTCTCACTGATATACCTGATGATTTTGGAGTTAATTACTTAAAATGCAATTTATCATCATACAAAAAAACAGAAAGCATAAGCTTTTGTGTCAGGTTATGTTGTAATGCTGAGTATAACGGTAGAATTGTGTGTATTGTGACCGGCTGGGACCTGATGTGAAGTCCACCAATCAGAGAGGTTCCCGAATCTTGATTGATTTTTTGATTGGGTAATATGATTGGAGTATATCTTGTGATTTTTCCGTGGGTGCTCGGCCATGACTTACAATAATGTGTATGTTTATATATTATTATATACTGTATTATACATCATTTTTTGAAAATTAAGCACATTCCCCAATACACTTTTTACCATAATAATATCCTTGTGAGGGAACATCCATCCATCCATCCATCCATCCATCCATCCATCCATCCATCCATCCATCCATCCATCCATCCATCCATCCATCCATCCATCCATCCATCCATCCATCCATCCATCCATCCATCCATCCATCCATCCATCCATCCATCCATCCATCCATCCATCCATCCATCCATCCATCCATCCATCACCCAGAATAGACTGCCCTAGAAGAAATTTTAAGCATTAAATAAAAATAATAGTAACAATAAAACTTTTACAAAATGGTACAAAATAAGTAAAACCAATTATATTATAGTCATCTAAAGTTATCTTATAGTTATCTAAAAAATGAGATAAAAATATATAGTTAAAAACCACTGTTGGACATCATGAGCCCTACACACATATGAATATATGCAAGAATAAAATGAATAAATAAATGAAACCGAATAGACATGAATAGAGGTGAACTGGAAAACAGCAGTTACATCTGTAAAGCCCATTATTCGCCAGAAAGTGAACGTATGGTTCACGTATGGAAAATGTATTTGAACCTTTAATTTGACATTGTGTCTTTTCCAAATCCAAGTACATCAAATCCCAAAGCCAATGCTCTGCTTTAGGTAGGATACAATGATTATTTATTACTGCATATAGACAGAACAACAAATATAGACATAATCTATAAAAATCATACTATGCTATAATTATTTTCTCTCATTACAATGATCAAATGTATTATTTTTTACATTATGGTAATAAGAATTTAGGGTGGAAATGTGCTTATTTTTTTTAATAATAAAAAACACTGCATGGAAAAAAACTATAGGCTATTGATCCCAAAATAGAGCCCTTTTCCTTAACAGGTGAGATTCATCCATCAATTCTTTAATTCCCGATAATGTGTTACAAACCTGTTGGACTTGTCAACATCAACCTTGGGTTAGATTGGTTAAGCATTCTTGCAGCGCTAAAGGGGTTTTGTGGATAACCTGCATGACACATTTGCAGCCGGTTTGCAGAGTCATTTGGGTGTCTTTTGAAGGATGTGAAGAAACCACATGAAAGAAAGAGAGAACTAGGGGGTAGTCTGCTCTTTTGACGTGTGTTTGTGTGCAGGGTAACATTCTCTAGTGTTAACAGGGGAATTACTGAGTTTACTCATTGTAAATCAGCTTCTTTTAAGAGGATTTATGCTGCTGTTCTCTGCTACACCTTTCTCAGTAAATACACTTGGTTTGCAGGTTGTAAAACCAGAGTCACTTCATTCTACCACATCTCTAGGCCAAAATTACACCCAAAATCTAAATAAATAAGAACCTTATAGATTATATTACATTACATTACATTACATTACATTACATTAATTATATTTATTATATTCATTTTCATGAGAATTTTAGATATGTATGATTTCAGAATCATATCTTTTGTGCTTTGAAGATTTTTTTCAACCCTAAAGATTATTGATAAAAATGTAGACATGGCAAATGATTGGAGGTTTGCCAGATCATATCTTGAGGATCTTTAAAGGTTAGTTGAGTCAGTAAGCGCAGCACTGTTGCGCATCATCGGAATGACATTGATAAAAGAAGCCATGTGATTGGATGACTGTACTGAGTCACCTAGTTTAGGAGAAGAAGTGAAATGGGCCATTGTTACGGGCCACTGTTCTTTGGTTACTGTACCGTGAAATATTTTGGTACCGTGTTTTTAATCCTGTAATGGAGGCCAATTAATAAGAGCTGTGACATGGATGGTGCAGTTTAGGGGGGTGAGTGTAACGTAGGCCAGCTAGTAAGAGCTGTCCAAATAGACCTCACTCCCCTGGCCTCAAGAGTCTTTAGCGACTCGACTGCGGTCTTAAGCATCTTCGTTAGTGTGCTAGCGAGGGGTTACGCGGTCACATTAGCAAAATTTCATGTGCAAAAAAGGGTCCATTGTCAATAGTGTAGCGATGTATGAAGCACTACTTACACTGAAGTCATTTTCAAACCAAGCAGAAATTTGTCCGCGTGACAAATTTCACATGACCATCTTGAACATAAGCGCAATCTGCGTGGCAAAAGTTTTCACCCTCACGCGATTCTCCCGATCCCTCAAATTCCTATTGGGATAAAGTTCCTGCAGTTGTGATGTTCAAAACTCGGAAGACTAATTCGCCAGCGGTTCCCTTTCTTATGGGTTTTATAATGGGGTTTTTCAATTTAAAGTAAAATTAGAGTAAAATAAGGTCTGTGGTAAACATAAGTTGACAATGCTTGGACGTTTGGTTCTACAATGTAAATTGCACACACCCATATCGAAAACACAGATTTCGAAGCCGTCATATTTATTTAAAAAAAAACAAAAAAACAACATATGTTTCTAATACCTAAAGGAATATTTGTTGTGTGAGTGTGTGTAATTTACGTTGTAGAACAACATTATATTATATTATATTATATTACTTATATTATATTATATTAATTACATTAATTATATTATATTATATTATGAAAATAATTATTTAAATATATCGTTGAAATATTTATTGTACTGCATTTAAATTATGCTCATTTAAATAAAAAAACATATTACAGTAAAAAGTATTAGCATAATAATTCAAAATAAATCAATGCAAAATTAAAATGTAATTAAAATAATAAAATTTTATTAATGCCATAATAAAAAAAATTAGGGTTACTCAAATAGGGAAAATTTTATCTTTTGATTTTGTGGTCAAATGTGGCCCAGGCATGTTTTCATGAGATTAAGATCTAGGGATTTTTTTTCACTCCTAAAGCTTTTTGATAAAAATGTAGACATGGCAAATGATTGGAGGTTTGCCGGATCATATCTCGAGGATCTTTAAAGGTTAGTTGAATCAGTAAGTGCAGCACTGTTGTGCATCATCGGAATGACATTAATAAAATAAGCCATGTGATTGGATGACTGTACTGAGTCACCTGGTATAGAAGTGAAATGTTCTTTAGCAGTGGCGTAGGCAGAATTGTATTTTTGGTCGGGCAAAAGTGAGCGGGCACTTTCACACGGGGGGGATTGTGCAGTGGTGGGGGCATACATGTCCCACCCGTAAATGACACCTATGCTTTCAGGTAAAATAACAGACGGACTCAATATTCAGGTCATTTCAATCTTATTTTATTTGATCCTATTGAAAAATAAATCGTAGAACACACCTTGTAAAACTACCATGTCTCAGTCACGAACGTTCCCAGTCAGTGTCACTGTCAACATAACCCAAAACTGTAGTACACACGTTAGACACTTTATTTCCGCCTCTCCGATCTGATATATGATGGGAAAAGGAAGTAGAGTGAGTTTGGCAAAAGGCGGATTCGAACCTCAAGTCGAATTGCGTCAAAACTTAATGCCACGCACCTTACCCCTATACTATCACTACTAACAGTGCCTAATAGTGTGTTCCCGGCTTTACAGAATGAACCTGCGCTTGGGATTAAAAAGTCTTACCATTACTTGCGGGCTGATGGATGGGTTCGCTCCCGCGTCAATGCAAGTTTTTTTAAAGTCTTTTTTAGAGAATTTTGCATTACTGCTGTTTATCTATGACACAACTGCAAATTATAGGCTAAGTGAATAGGCAAACACACTTCATGAACTCACAGGCGCGACATGCATGACAGCCTGACACCTAATTGCCTAACACAGCTGTCAATCAAACTCATCAACCATTATGCAAAAACCATAGACTGTATAAAAACACATTTGATTTATTTTAGTATTTGAGATTATAATAATTTTGTAATTACGTTAAAATAATTTAAACAAATATTATATTTGTATAATAAACTGGGGGGGCCTATTCATCATAGTGGGCGGGCCTGTGCCCGTCAAGCCCGCCCGCTGGCTATGCCCCTGTTCTTTAGCATCTTTGTTAGCCCGCCTCTAATGCTGTAAATGCTGGTTCGAATCACACTCGGAGCGGTGTGAGTAGAACGGAGGGGTTATGCCGTCACATTAGAGAAATTTCATGTGCAAAAAATGGGCTCCATTGTCAATATCGTAGCGATGTATGAAGCATTACTAAAGTCCTTTTCAAACCAAGCAGCTTTCTGTTGGTCAGCACAACGAACTTGCATGACCATCTTGAACATAACCTGAATCTGCATGGCAAACTTTTTGTCCTGACTCGATGGTCCCGATTGCTTAAATTCTTAATGGGATAGAGTGCTGCAGTGGTTTGCCAGTGGTTCCCTTGTGATTTTCCTATGGGTTTTTATAATAGGAGTTTTCAATTTATAAAATAAGTAAAATAAGGTCTGTGGTAAACATAGGCTGACATTTCTTGGACGTTTTGTTCTACAATGTAAATTACACACACCCATATCAAAAACACGAATTTCGAGCTGTTTTTAAGAAGTTTAATTAAGAAAACGGATGTTTCTAATAAGTAACTAGAATGTCTGGTATGCAAGTTTGTGTAATTTACATTGTAGAACAAACTGTCCAAGTATAGTCAATTTATGTTTATCCCAGACCTTATTTTACTCATAATCTGAAAACCTCTATTTTAAAAACCAATATGAAAATCTCGAGGGAACCGCTGGCGAATTAGTCTTCCGAGTTTTGACATCATCCCTGCACCACTCTATTGGCCGAACAATGGTAAACGTGACCACAAATTGATCAATTTCAGAAAGGCTCATATTTGGTTTAATGCTGCTTCCATGAAAAGAAGAGACACCAACTTTTTGTTTTTCCTTCCTCATTAGAGCCATACAAGTGGTCTTTTGTGGTGCTGAGCGAATCTGTAACATATCAGAGGATGAATCGCATTACTTTGACTTGCATAATATGGAGCCGCTGGCCTGGTTCGTGCACAGAGAGGCATTTGTTTGGAAGCTGCACAACAACACAAGCCAATTCCCCTCCACGATTTGTTTGTTTACAGAGGTATTCTGGGGTGGTCGTCAGGATAACACACACTGTTACCAGGGAAAGGGAAAAAGAGGGAGGGAAGATGAGGAAAGTGAGAGAGGTAATGGACTGAATAATAAGGAAGCAGAGAGATTATGCAAAAGTTAGAGTGAGCAAAGCAGGCAGGGAGTACGAGTTGTGTGCCAACTGAGGGGAAGTGTGTTGGTGAACACAAAGAGAAGTGGGACAGGGCACAACCACATGCTGTCTAGCCCTCCCCAATTTCCAGCTCTGTGTGGAAGTGCATATCTATATATGTGTGCGCACTTGCCCATGGCTTTACCACATGCCTAATATGGACCAGCTAAAACAATACAGTAAGAACAAGGGACTTTCCCAATCAAACAATATTGTGCAAGGCTTCTTCTGCATGGACATTGCCACGGAATTTAGTCACTGTGCCCAACTTGACCTGTGCGACGAGGTTCATCTCGCTCCATTCAGGCCTTGCTGTTTGTTTCTGCAGTGAAAAAAAAAACTGCTATTGTGGAAAGGCTTGACAAGAGGACGTGACTCAAGTGCAAATCTTTTTTCCACTCATTTGTTATGGTGATATCTTGTTGAGCCGCTGTCAAAAAGACATTTCAGATTTTTGTTCAGTATAAATTATACATTTATAGATATACACTTTTTTTTATTTTTGAAAGACAAAAATTAATACTTTTATTCAGAGCAGATGCATAAAATGTATCAAAAATGACAGAAGAGAATTTTACATTATTACAGAAAATTAATTAAAGAATTCTTAAAATATATATCACTGTAATGCTTAATATTACATTTTAAAATATATTAAAATAGAAAACGGTTATTTTAAATGTCAATACGGTTTCAGAATATTACTGTTATTACTGTATTTTTGATCAAATAATTGAATTCTAACTAGACTAGAATCTATATTAATAAATTATTTTTATGTAATATTTTTTTTGCACTGAAACCAGTTTTTTATTATATACCATGGCGATCACCCTCAGCACCTTAGCATCGTTGTGGCTAATTTTACAAAAGCAAACGGCACTTAAAATCTCAAAATTTGCACTTGGCATGACTAGGCCTCAATTCTGTGTTTATTATTGCTTTTCCTAAACCGCCCACCAGAGTAATCTAAAAGTCACTGGTTGCCTTTGAAAAGTGATGAGGTCACAGGATACAGGAGCTCCAGTTACACACACTTGAAGTGTCCCACAGTGAAACGAATAGAAATAATTAGGGAGGTGGAAATAGCCACCCCTGAAGTCTGAATCCATTGGTGCTCGCTCAAATAAGGCCTGTATTCTTCTGGCTATATAATGTAAAACCTCCAGGCCAGACAGAAGTCGGAAGGGCAGACGGGACTTTATGTGTGGTGAGCAATGCTCAAGTAGGAGTAGGAGGGAGCGAGAGACAGCGAGAGTACAGTGCAAAAGCAGAGTGTGTGAGAACAGCCAGGTTCTGGATGACCCGTGACGGAAGCGGTCGCCCACTCGCTCTGCAGCAAGTGGGCAGAGAGCCTAAGACGCTTAGCCAGTAATTCACACACACACACAATCTCCGCTCTATGACGTTGGAGAATACATTCCTCTGTGACAGAAGGATGTAAAATACTCCTATAATACATTCTAGAAGATCATGTATATACTGCCAAAGTCCATTTATAAATAGACAGTCATTAATAATACATTTTTATGCAGCATGTCAAAGGTTGCTCAAGAGAGTGGAAAACAAACATAAGGCTACCATGAATTTGCTATTGGTATTTTTTTATAATAGGTTATTATGGGATACCTTTTTGGTGAAAATTTCATTTTCTTGGGTAGCTTTTGAGAGTATGTTACAGAGGACAAAGATCACATAGCTTACCTGTCATTATGCTAAGATATTTGACCATGTAATGTTGCAATTGAACAATCAGAATCAAGTATTCCAGAGACCCGCATATTAAAGGGATAGTTCCAGTGTTGTTATTGTTAACTAAAATAGTTGAAGTTGAAGTACAGTATTAAAATTATAAAACTACATTAGCTATACACCAATCAGGCATAACCTTATGACCACTGACAGGTGAAGTGAATAACACTGATTATCTCTTCATCACAGCACCTGTTAGTGAGTG
Source organism: Rhinogobio ventralis (assembly GCA_039654625.1). Taxonomy (NCBI): domain Eukaryota; kingdom Metazoa; phylum Chordata; class Actinopteri; order Cypriniformes; family Gobionidae; genus Rhinogobio; species Rhinogobio ventralis. The sequence goes on from CM077213.1 coordinate 6,976,725, forward strand.
GGATATATTAGGCCGCAAGTGAACATTTTGTCCTCAAAGTTGATGTGTTAGAAGCAGGAAAAGGCTGGCCCATGTGGTCCGATCAATCAGACGAGCTACTGTTGCTCAAATTGCTCAAGAAGTTAATGCTGGTATTGTTAGAGAGAAACAAACAAGTCCGATCCATGTAGGCACCACTTTGCAACTTACAGGATTTAAAGGATCTGCTGCTAACATCTTGGTGCCAGATACCACAGCACACCTTCAGGGGTCTAGTGGAGTCCATGCCTCGACGGGTCAGGGCTGCTTTGGCAGCAAAACAGTGACCAACACAATATTAGGTCATAATGTTATGCCTGATCAGTGTATATAAAGAAATAAAAAACACATAAGCTACTGTAGTACAATCACAAATCTAAACTAAAATGTAAAACTTTTTTCAAAATGTTAATATATCAGTCCCTCCAGGATTTTGCGATATTTTTTTGTGATTTTTGCAATAAAAATAATTGATTTTGTGGTGGTAATTTCCAGAAATTTACGGGTTTTTAAAAAAAAAAAATTTTATAATTAGGATACCACATTTACCATGTGATGTATTATGTTAGATGCACAATAGTCATACACAACAATAGAACAAACAAAATGCACAAATCTTGTTTATTTTGGTATCTTACTAAAAAGGCTAGTCTAGTGGTGTACTATGTTGCTTTAATAACATGATCACTTAGGGTGGGAAATAAAATTAAATCACAGAAAATAAGAACTAATAAACAACTGATAGGAGGACAACTAAATACAACATAAAAGATACAGATACAAACAGTGCTTTACGTTTAAGTAGGCTACTATTTGTTTTTTCCAGTTGTTGTTTGATGGGTATAGGCTATATTAGGTTGCTTTTACTTTAAAGACCTACAGTAATGCACGGACCCAATACTGTCACACGTCCCAAACTTATTCACTCAAGACATAACCGCCAAGACGGACATTTAGGCATAATTATGTCTGTATTTGATTTTGATTGTTCAAGGGTAATAGGCCTATAAATAGAAAGCATTTCTGTAGGCCCTATACTCGGGAGCGCTGACAGGCGGCAAACGCGTGCACAGAATCCTCAGCCAGTCTGACATCGGTCTGTGTGTCAGTAGCGAATTGAGTTCGTGGTATACAGCGCTTTTATTAACTCTTTTTTTTTTGTGTTATCTGGCATATCATACTTTTATTGGGTCATTCATCCATCTTGAGTAATCAATTCGCCCGGTCCTTGCCACTTATGCGAGGCGGCAGGTGAAAGATTTGCTTTCGCTTTCACAAAGACCACATACTGCGCATGCACCACAACGTCTGTATCCTCATGAAAACAATGCATTACAGCTTTAAATAAATTAGAGATAGTTCAATTAGATAATATTATTTATTTTTTGTGATTTTAAAATGATTTTTTTGCGATTTATTTTGCGGTGAAATTACAAAATTATGCAGGATCGCAAAAAAATGCGACATTTTGCTGATTTTGCGTTGTATTCAGCGATCGTGGAATCGCGAAAAACTGGAGGGACTGATATATACTATAATAGTGTATAAATAATCTTAAATTGGTACTGGATAGTTCACCCAAAAATAATTTTCTTTTTTTAGGACCCCATTGACTCGTATGGGCAATAACATTTAAAATGTTCTTCAAAATATCATCTTTTGTGAGTAAACGGCAGAATTGTAATTCTTTTTAGGTGGACTATCCCTTTAAGCCTTCTCAAATGGCTTTAGCATATGTTGCATGTTAGTCTCTTTTAAAAAGAGAAAGTGACACATTAATTAGAATTTGAGGGATGTGCCATGTTATTTCCAGCTGGCACGTACGCATGCACATAAGGCTCAGCAATTTATAAATAGAAATGTGTATTACGGCACCTGGGAGGGGAAATAAGGGTCTCTATTCCCGAGCCTTAGCAATTGGGCTTCAGATTGGGATCCAGAGGTCAGGGCTTTTGTTTTCACTCTATTATCTATATTATAATTCTTTTTGTAAATTCCGGCTGTCATCGTCTGGTCAGCTTCTCACATGGCTCCATTTCAATCTTCTCATTGATGTTTTAAGTACAGGAGATGCAAAAGAATAGCAATATGACTCTTTTTGAACCCAAAACCTCGGCTCTTTCTATAGTCAGGCCTGTTATGTAATATTGGAAAAATGGCGTCGGGTGGAGCGGGATACAAACTCAAATGCGAGGACTCCTCCCGAGGTTTCAGGTCACACCCTGCACCTGTCGCCTGCTACATAAGTGCACGCATCTCGGTTAAACATTAACTTATGACCTACATAACTCAGCCCAAAACAAGCACTCAATGTGTGTGTGTGTAAGTGGGAGGTGCTTATATGTTTGTTAATTCCATGATCTATAAATATTTACACGCTTTTTCAGACTTTGTCACGGTCAGAATCATCCTTGGAGATGTTCTGTGCACTTGAAGTTAGTCGTCTGCATAGCTCTGTTTTTGCCTACGGCCCTCCCTGTTTACCGTAAACTCCACACAGCCCACAAGACACAACCAGACACACACAAGCGTATTGAAGCACAACAGGTGTGAGTGTGAGAGTGCAGCACTTGTGTCTAAAGCTGACCTCTGCCATATTATAGCTGTATTATATTATATACATCCAGCTATTTAAAATCTGTAAAACCTGACATGTGAAATAATAGTCTGAAAAATCTGACTTATTTTTTAAATGGTTAAAAACGAACAGTTTATTAAACCTGTAGACAATATATATACACTCACCTAAAGGATTATTAGGAACACCTGTTCAATTTCTCATTAATGCAATTATCTAATCAACCAATCACATGGCAGTTGCTTCAATGCATTTAGGGGTGTGGTCCTGGTCAAGACAATCTCCTGAACTCCAAACTGAATGTCAGAATGGGAAAGAAAGGTGATTTAAGCAATTTTGAGCGTGGCATGGTTGTTGGTGCCAGACGGGCCGGTCTGAGTATTTCACAATCTGCTCAGTTACTGGGATTTTCACGCACAACCATTTCTAGAGTTTACAAAGAATGGTGTGAAAAGGGAAAAACATCCAGTATGCGGCAGTCCTGTGGGCGAAAATGCCTTGTTGATGCTAGAGGTCAGAGGAGAATGGGCCGACTGATTCAAGCTGATAGAAGAGCAACTTTGACTGAAATAACCACTCGTTACAACCGAGGTAAGCAGCAAAGCATTTGTGAAGCCACAACACGCACAACCTTGAGGCGGATGGGCTACAACAGCAGAAGACCCCACCGGGTACCACTCATCTCCACTACAAATAGGAAAAAGAGGCTACAATTTGCACGAGCTCACCAAAATTGGACAGTTGAAGACTGGAAAAATGTTGCCTGGTCTGATGAGTCTCGATTTCTCGATTTGAGACATTCAGATGGTAGAGTCAGAATTTGGCGTAAACAGAATGAGAACATGGATCCATCATGCCTTGTTACCACTGTGCAGGCTGGTGGTGGTGGTGTAATGGTGTGGGGGATGTTTTCTTGGCACACTTTAGGCCCCTTAGTGCCAATTGGGCATCGTTTAAATGCCACGGCCTACCTGAGCATTGTTTCTGACCATGTCCATCCCTTTATGACCATCATGTACCCATCCTCTGATGGCTACTTCCAGCAGGATAATGCACCATGTCACAAAGCTCGAATCATTTCAAACTGGTTTCTTGAACATGACAATGAGTTCACTGTACTAAAATGGCCCCCACAGTCACCAGATCTCAACCCAATAGAGCATCTTTGGGATGTGGTGGAACAGGAGCTTCGTGCCCTGGATGTGCATCCCACAAATCTCCATCAACCGCAAGATGCTATCCTATCAATATGGGCCAACATTTCTAAAGAATGCTTTCAGCACCTTGTTGAATCAGTGCCACGTAGAATTAAGGCAGTTCTGAAGGCGAAAAGGGGTCAAACACAGTATTAGTATGGTGTTCCTAATAATCCTTTAGGTGAGTGTGTGTATATATATATATATATAAGTAAAACAAATTTTTATTGAGCCTCATTTAATACATGCTATAGTGAGAAAATGGAGCTCATACTTGAGTGTGAAAAAAATATATTACTCAGAGGCCCAAACTGAGCAAAAATATGCAGTAGCTGATATTTATATGACCAAAAAGTAAGATGACGTTCTGAAAACTTGTAATGTCAATTAGTGAGATCCCTATAACAGGATTGCAGACTACTTACATACAATGCATATAAATATCAGTTGTAATATCTCCCAATAATGTCTTAGTAAGATGATATTTAAATGCTTTATGATCAAAGCTCTGTACATATAATTCAAGTGCAATACAGTGATAGAGATGAACAAAAAAAAAAAGTTCCTCAAAAGCCTGATGTATTATATTTAATACTCACATTTTGAAATGATGTATTGGATGATCCAGTAAACCTAAATTGCTTTAATCCAGTAAGTGTTCATCTTGAAGTATTACTAGCAATATAAATATTATTCTTACGTTTACTTTATAAAAATAATTTTCAAGATTTTACAGCAAAAAGACAATCACAACCTGAAGAGGGATGTATGTACACTATATTGCCAAAAGTTTTGGGACACCCCACATCATAATCCCCCCCTCCACCAAACTTTACACTTGGCACAATGCAGTCAGGCAAGTACTGTTCTCCTGGCAACCGCCAAACCCAGACTCGTCCATCGGATTGCCAGACAGAGAAGCGTGATTGGTCACTCCAGAGAACACGTCTCCACTGCTCTAGAGTCCAGTGGCGGCGTGCTTTACACCACTGCATCCCACCCTTTGCATTGCACTTGGTGGTGTAAGGTTTGGATGCAGCTGCTCAGCCATGGAAACCCATTCCATGAAGCTCTCTACACACTGTTCTTGAGCTAATCTGAAGGCCACACGAAGTTTGGCGCTACCCGATTCATCCGCCAGCTGTGCACGAAACCAGAGCAGGATCAGTCACCCGCACAGCGCTGAAGAACGCTTCCGCCACGCTGTAAAGTGATAAAAAGCGCAAGTCGCTTGATCCATTCAGAGTTGACACAGAATTGTTACAGTGTAACAGGTACACAGTTGTGTGATATGAGAACATTAAAGCTTCGGTAGTGTTGCTAGCTGAAAATATCTGCAAACATGTAAACTGCATGATGAGGTAAATTGGAAAATGCCAATACAAGTCATAATTACAAACTTGTCAATTCAGCATCATAGTCATTTAAATTGCAGTTATTCAAGCTGTACAAATATGGTACTTTGGCAGAAATGCATTTATTATAAATGTTACTATTATTACTTTAAATTAAATATTGGGGAATGTAAATACACTATTATTGATATTAATATATACTTTTATTGAGGTTGTTTTTGTTTTTGTATTTTTTTTTAATTACAAATTCCATATTTTATTATTATTTATTTTAAAAACCATATAACCATGGTAATGAGGAGCATGGTTTTACTTGTGAACACCATCTTACTAATACTAGTCTCAGTTAAATAGTTATTCTATGCAAGAGCTATAGTAAATTAGACAAACTAAAGAATCATTTAAAAAAAAAATGCTTTAAAGCATGAATTATTTAATTGATGTAAAATTTTAATTCAATAAGAGCCTGATTAAAGATAAATATTAGTGTCTTGTATACATTAGGTGTTAACTATTTTGTTATAGTTCTTAAAGGGACAGCTCACCCAAAAATGAAAATTGTCCTAATTTACTCCCCATCATGTCATTCCAAAACGGAATTAATTTCTTTCTTCTGTGAAACATAAATTAAGGTAATTTTTTTTTTGCCCACTGAGTAGAAGAAACCAAAATGGTTTCATTCATTCTTCAAAATATCTTCTTTTGTGTTTCACAGAAGAAAGTCATACAGGTTTGGAACAACATGAGGTAGAGTAAATGATGACAGAATTTAATAGCAGTAAATTACTGCATCCTAGCTCAAAATCAATGCTTTATGCATTTTCCGTGTGTATTCAATAATATCTGTCATTATTAGTTTTTGTCATGTTTTATTTATCCATTTATTTACTCCAATTTAAGGCCCTAGCCCCAGCAAAACACGAGTGAACTTGTGGGCCGGATGGGCTGGATTTGTCCAGGGCTGAATTTTTAGCCCCAGTCCAGCCCTGACCATACCCATAACTTATCCCTAAAATCAGAGGGAAATGATGGTGAATAACACTGATATAGAAGCACATGGTTGTAAGCCTAAACTTGACATGAACTGTATACTTGTCCCTCAGAACTGATTGATTGATTGAAATGTTGTTCCAGGAATAACAAAGATGTTGATCCAAGAACATGTTGCACTTGGTGAAATCACATTCACCCATGTGTATGTGCAACAGATTTTTCAGCAAAGTTTGGATCATGTTGCTTATTTAGAAATTTGATTATCAAATATAATACATTAGGCTTTATAGGGTTAACCCCCCTCTCCATCTCCATGCCTTGTGCGGCATCCTTAGTGCTCCCTAATGGATTTTTGAGTGCGCTTGAAATCCTTGAGTTTATGCATCTGTGTGTGTGTCGTATTGCAGACTCTCAGCTGCTGTTGAAGTGTGAAGGATGTGCCGTATAGCCGCCCGTTGACATCTCCCTGCATCCCAAGCCACCACACCGCGAGGCGTTCCCGTGGTTACAGGGCTGGGTGGGCACGACGACGGCACTGATTGAGCTTGCACGTATAAATAGATCTTACACAACATCCTCTTGTTGATGCCAAGTGCTCGGATAGACGAGAAGGGGACGGGAGGCGGTTGCTGGTTGACCTTTTGCTTTGTGCGTTGAGGCTGCTATTAGAGAACTGCCCATGTTCACCTGCATATGCAAAGTCTACTTCCTGTTGGGTTGTGGCTGGTCACCTTGCCTGGATTGGCTTGTTGATGTTGATGACTTGTAATCAAGTTATGATGGGTTCAAGGGGTAAGACAGGCCTTCAACTAGGATTAGATGGGAATAAAAGACAATGACATTGGCAATGGTTCCGGCAGCCTTTAAAACTGATTATAGGGAGAAATTATACACGCATAATAGATTATAATGTCCAGCTATTATTGCAAATTTGAACACATACTACTGTTCAAATGTTTAGGGTCAGTAAGATATTTTTGTAAAAGCTGTTGAAAGAAAAGTCTTATGCTCATCATTTATTTGATCAAGAGTTTGTTATTTCTTATTATCAGTGTTGAAAACCATTGTGCTGCTTGATATTTTTTGTAGAAACTGTGATATATTTTTCTCAGGATTCCTTGATGAATAGAACGTTCAAAAGAACAGCATTTATTTGAAATAGAAATCTTCTGTTACATTATAAATGTCTTCGCTCTCACTTTTGATCATGTAGGAGGGTGTGCCCTTTCTTCTTGGTCACCAACTCATAATACAGCCACTTATTAATTTCTCACATGAGTTATGAAGACCCATGTGCACTTGTGTCATGCAGCACATAAAGGTCATGCATGTCTACTAGTGCACCAAGCTGACTGTATGCAGCTCGTACAACCTTGGACAATCTTATATCAATATCCACAACACTCAATGTTTCTAGGGATAGGAACGAGTACCAAAGTTCTTGTATTTGGAAATTACAGCAATAGTTGATGGGAAAGCTTGTTTTACATTTTTAATATCTAAAGGGTTAGTTCACCTAAAAATGAAAATTCTGTCATTAATTACTGCCCCTCATGTCGTTTCAAACCCATAAGACTTTCGTTCATCTTCAGAGCACAAATGAAGATATTTTTAATAAAATCTGAGCCTGTTTTGTATTCTCCATTGACAACTACGCAACTACCACTTTGATGCTAGGCTTAAATGTGAATAAAAGCCTTAAATGTAGGCTTTTATTCACATTTAAACATTGATCAGCTAACATAAACAGAAGCTCAACCGAACCTGCTTGATGCACAAGAACGAACCTCATTGGTTCTTGCGGAAGCTCAAATGTGCTGCTTAACACGAGAATGAACCTCATTGGTTCTTGCTGAAGCTAAAACGTGATGCGTAACACAAGAATGAACCTCATTGGTTTTCACACGTCAAGCGAACATGCTTGAGCTGATGTGCGAGTTGATGAATGTTTACATAAGCCTAAATTCACATAATGTGATCAAGACTCTAGAAAGTTTGGACTAAACTGCTCAATTCATATAGATTAGTTTTACAATCTCTTTATGAACATTTTGAAGCATCAAAGTGAATTGTCAATGGAGAGACAGAAATTCATTTGTGTTCCGAAGATGAATGAAGGTCTTGCGGATTCACGGTACGGGACATGAGGGTGAACTAACCCTTAAATTTTGTAATTGTACGTTTTTTTTTAATATTTTTTTTGTTCATTTTTTTTAATGGTGAGAGCAGGTTAATTTTTTTTTTTCCTGAAGGAATTTCATGGAACTGCACAAATTTATTTATTTATTTATTCATTCATTTTAAATGATATTATTTATATTATGTTAAATTAAATTATTATTAATGAAATGTTTCTTTTTATTTTTTTTTTACATTTCTATATTTATAATATATACTGTGTGTGTGTGTGTGTGTATGTGTAAAATATACTATAAATAAAATATACTATAATGTATATAATAGAGAAAAAAAAATCATTAATAATCAATAATTGACTTTTTGAAGTTTTTATATTTATCTTTAATGGAGCTTGATGAAATATTATGACATATAATATTTATGATATCATATACAGTATATAATAAATATTCAATAAATATCAAGCTCTGTCGAAGGCTGTCTCAATTTAAAGGATCCTTTGTTTCGGCTTTTTTTTGAAGGATGCATCAAGTGTCTCTTTTGTGTCCCACAATTCTTTGCACACATTCCAATTCACAAAAAAAGAATTAACAATAAATTACTCGGTACTGAGCTTGTCCAATATCACTATGTAATGCAAGGCATAAAAATAATTTTGGAGATTTTCTTATGTTTTGTTGTAAACGAATCATATAATGCTAAACTGTGTGTAAACCACTGAGAGACCACAGTTGGTTGTTATTACCTCTACTGCACTAATAGAAAGGTAGTTAATAAAAAGGTGTTTAATATAAAGTATTTTGTGACCGCAAGGGCGGAAACTTTTATGATGTAGCCATGCACACTTACTAAACCTTCTCATCCTAGCCTACAAGCCTCCGAAGGACTGGACTAGGAAGGACCTTCCTTTTGAGAAGCACTCTTTATTTTAACTCCAGTTAAAGCTAAGAAAGCTAAAGCTAATGTGAAGCTAGTTAATAATGGCTTTGGAATGTAGGCGTCATAATGAACTTAAGCAAACATGACTTATTATTGTTCTTTTAAACCAGGCTTAAAAAATGCAACACCCAGTTTTATACAATATGTTACGGAGCTCCCCCATCTTTTATCCATTAGGAGGTCCTTTGCCTGGAAAAGGTTAAAGACTCCTGCCTAACACCTGGAAAACCCTTTCCATGCTTATTTTCCCAACCTTTCCACTGTTTTGCTGTTTTCCTGGTTGTGCGTCATATGGCAGTCAGGTGTTGACATGTTTACTGCAGCAATGCATCTGATGTGGCCGTCTTGTTTATTAGAGCAGTCATGAGACTTGCACATTTGAATGCCGTAATGCTATAAACTCCACTTCTCCTCCGCTCCGAGGTCTTACATAACCTGTTGATTTGCTTCGCATTTAAATCTCTCGGAACGATCGGCTCCATGTCAGGACTGCCTTCAGTTAACTTGAGTGAGGAGTATTTAACAAAGAGGTCATTCACAGAAAGAGATTATAAAGTTAGTTCTTTTATTAATGAAATGCAAGTTGTCCGATGAAGTCCCGAGGTTTACTGGATGCACCCGGAGCTGATGAATCATTTTTTTAAGGACATCTCCTTTGTGCATATGTGTGTGCACGCCGTTGTGGGTGTGTTGCATTTCTCTTTCACTCGCCGTTGTTTGAAAGAGGCCTGAATGACTGAGTTCACTGTTAACCTGGAAAGAAGGCTGGTTATGTAACGAGCTTTCAAAACTGCCCCAGAATTCTGCTGATAACTTCCTCACCCTCCCTCCTTGTGTCGCACATCACACACTCCGTGCCTGTTTGGCTCGAAAAAGTAGGGCAGGATTTTCCTTTGTGCTCTTGTCCCCTCCTATTTTTTTCCCCTGCATCCTGTGCGAGCGTGCATGTGCAGTCTATCGCTGCTATCCCCTCTGCCACTCAGCTGATTACTGACTTATGTAAGGGGGGAAAAACGAGCGAAAGTAGGACAGGATATACCAGTGAAAAACACTACATAACCAGCGCACCGCATTTATTCATAGAAGGAACTGAAAGTTTTCTTTTAATATTCAGACTCTGATGTTGTATTTTTAAAACACAATTAAATTTGGCATGACCTTTTAGGGTTCAGAAGAAAATGAAGTGTTTTCTTTGGAAAGCACACTGTGAATGTGAGACGTTGTGTGCTTGTTTGTGCAAACATGTTGACTGTGCAAGCCTTGTAGCACTTGGGACAGTGTGGAGACAGATGGTGTAAATTCAGGTGAGCTGAGGGAGGCACTCCAGGTTATTTCCGTGTTAATTGCTGCGACTTTGCGCGCGTGCGTGTGTCGAGCCGCACAGAGAGGGTTATGTAACCGCAGTGGTGTGAGTCTGGTTGGCAGTAAACAGCGTGGAGGGGAGGGAGGGACGTGAGAACTCTGCTTAGGAGCATGGCTGCGCCGTGGTGCTAACTTAACTCCTTGTGCACTGGTAGAGGAAGGGCATGTGCACATGAAACAAATCAAATTCCCTTGACCATCTGAAAAATATAATTATGTAAGAGTGTGATACAGCTCTGAAAAATCAATGTTAAGTGGTCTCTAATTTTTTTCCAGAGCTGTGTGTATATGTATGCATGTGTATATATATATATATATATATATATATATATATTGATTGATTGATTGATTGATTGGCAGGGTAAAGGCAAGCATCAGGGCAAAAATATCCCTGTATGAGTTTTTGTATGAACTGTTGTGCATCTCTGAGCAACACACAGCGGTTTAATTTCTGAATGAATCCGCATTTTCATTCGCGTGAGCCAATGATTCAATTGTCGATTCAAGAGTCATTTACTTCATTCCTGAATGAATCAGCCATTTGAATGAATGAATGACACCTCCGACGATTTAGTTTCTTATTTAGAGCATATATACACTCACCTAAAGGATTATTAGGAACACCATACTAATACTGTGTTTGACCCCCTTTCGCCTTCAGAACTGCCTTAATTCTACGTGGCATTGATTTAACAAGGTGCTGAAAGCATTCTTTAGAAATGTTGGCCCATATTGATAGGATAGCATCTTGCAGTTGATGGAGATTTGTGGGATGCACATCCAGGGCACGAAGCTCCCGTTCCACCACATCCCAAAGATGCTCTATTGGGTTGAGATCTGGTGACTGTGGGGGCCATTTTAGTACAGTGAACTCATTGTCATGTTCAAGAAACCAATTTGAAATGATTCGAGCTTTGTGACATGGTGCATTATCCTGCTGGAAGTAGCCATCAGAGGATGGGTACATGGTGGTCATAAAGGGATGGACATGGTTAGAAACAATGCTCAGGTAGGCCGTGGCATTTAAACGATGCCCAATTGGCACTAAGGGGCCTACAGTGTGCCAAGAAAACATCCCCCACACCATTACACCACCACCACCAGCCTGTGCAGTGGTAACAAGGCATGATGGATCCATGTTCTCATTCTGTTTACGCCAAATTCTGACTCTACCATCTGAATGTCTCAACAGAAATCGAGACTCATCAGACCAGGCAACATTTTTCCAGTCTTCAACTGTCCAATTTTGGTGAGCTCGTGCAAATTGTAGCCTCTTTTTCCTATTTGTAGTGGAGATGAGTGGTACCCGGTGGGGTCTTCTGCTGTTGTAGCCCATCCGCCTCAAGGTTGTGCGTGTTGTGGCTTCACAAATGCTTTGCTGCATACCTCGGTTGTAACGAGTGGTTATTTCAGTCAAAGTTGCTCTTCTATCAGCTTGAATCAGTCGGCCCATTCTCCTCTGACCTCTAGCATCAACAAGGCATTTTCGCCCACAGGACTGCCGCATACTGGATGTTTTTCCCTTTTCACACCATTCTTTGTAAACTCTAGAAATGGTTGTGCGTGAAAATCCCAGTAACTGAGCAGATTGTGAAATACTCAGACCGGCCCGTCTGGCACCAACAACCATGCCACGCTCAAAATTGCTTAAATCACCTTTCTTTCCCATTCTGACATTCAGTTTGGAGTTCAGGAGATTGTCTTGACCAGGACCACACCCCTAAATGCATTGAAGCAACTGCCATGTGATTGGTTGATTAGATAATTGCATTAATGAGAAATTGAACAGGTGTTCCTAATAATCCTTTCGGTGAGTGTATATATATATATAGGAGATAGTTTGCCCAAAAATGTCAAACCTTTTGCAGAAGATAAAAGAAAAAAAATCATGCCTGTTGTATTCTAAAAGTTTGTGTGTAATAAATGTATAAATCAAATTTAAAAAAATATTTTTGTCTATTTGATGCTTTTGTCATTTAACACAATAATGACTTTAAATTATCTTTTGAGGGTAATTTCTCAGCCAAATTAGATGTGCGATTTAATTGCGATTAATTTGATTAATTAATCGGCACATCATGTAATTAATTAGATTTAACAATTTTAATCACTCGACAGAAATTTTAACAACTTGATCGGATCTATCGTTACCCTGTATTGTTATCGGTGCCCTATGGACTTTATTGGACTGATTATTAAATTAAATAAACAATTATTAAAACTGTATAGTTATCGTAAGAGTTATCGTCCTTGGTATGAACAGACCTTAATGGTCAGAGAAAAGAATCATAAAAAGCTAAATTATGACTGGTATTAATGCAAAAAGTTTACAATTTCAGGCAAAAAAAAATTATTTGACATCTCGCTTCTCTCCCATCTTCTCTTTACCTTTCATTTACAGTATGCTAACTCGATTTCATTGCTTTTTTCTCTCTCTTCTAACTGTCCCTCCAGCGGTCGTTTTTCTGCCGTCTGACAGGTGACAACAAGTCAGAGAAGTTCTTTAAAGTGTTTTACGAGCGGATGAAGCTGGCCCAGCAAGAGATCAAGGCAACTGTGACAGTGAACACCAGCGATCTGGGCAGCAAGCGCAAAGACGAGGACGCCAATGACAAGGATGCCCAAACGCGCAAGAAAGGTCAGGGCCTACAAGAACAACAAGTACCACAGGGCAAGTATTTATAATGAATAAATTTATACTATTCAACCCAGACATACAAATGCATTCTAAACGAATACAATTCTTCCCATCTTTCAGTCAAGGAGGTTGCTGTAGTAACCGAGGAAGTTCGGGAGCAACTTATTGAAGCTTCTACGGCCACTAAGAAGGCCTTCACTGCTTACCGAAGGGAGGCGGATGCAGACGAGCATCTGAATGTGGCGGAGGGGCAGACCAGCACGGGTGAAAAGAACCAGGATGACAATGAGATGAGCGTGATCATAACCATCATGCAGCCAATCCTGCGCCTCATGCAGCTGCTCTGTGAAAACCACAACCGTGAACTGCAGGTCAGCTGCTGAACTAGAGATTATTTTGAAAAAATGTGCATTGTTAATGCTAACTAAGGGGCCATTCACACATAACACACAGACACAGGTCAGAGGAACGAAAAAATGCAGGTCTAGACGCATTTTTCAAAAGTTGAACTTCTTGAGCTGCACTTTTTTAGTACATCGTGTCATCCGTGAGATGCTGTAAAAGAAGTGAGGCGTGAAGCCAGTGGTCAAACACATTCATCTAGCGCATTGGTGGTTCCCAACCTTTTGTCAATGAAGCCCCCCCTCCTTGCATATAAGAAACCCTGAGAATAAGCTAATTTACTCTCTACCAGAAGGTTGCGCTTATGGAACAGCAGCAATACACTGCAAAAAATGCTTTTACTAGATAAGTAAAATGACAAAATATTTTTTCTTGTTTTCTGGGGGAAAAAAATCCAAATGAAGTGAGTTTTTGCTTAAAACAAGCAAAATTATCTGCCAATGGGGTAAGAAAATAATCTTAAATAATCTTTGGGACAGAAACAAGATTTCAAACAGAAACAAGATTATTTGTTTTAACCCATTGGAAGATAATTTTGCTTGTTTTATTTTCCAGAAAACACGAAAAAATATCTTATTTCATTTTACTTATCTAGTAAATGCATCTTGATTTAAGAATTCTTAGATATTTAGACTGGAAACAAGACAAAAATACTCAATAAGAAAAGCATTTTGTTTTGCAGTGAAGGCTAGAGTTTCCTTAGTTACCTCTGTAAACAAAGCAGCACCAGCGCTGCGTGTATATATATATATATATATATATATACACTCACCTAAAGGATTATTAGGAACACCATACTAATACTGTGTTTGACCCCCTTTCGCCTTCAGAACTGCCTTAATTCTACATGGCATTGATTCAACAAGGTGCTGAAAGCATTCTTTAGAAATGTTGGCCCATATTGATAGGATAGCATCTTGCAGTTGATGGAGATTTGTGGGATGCACATCCAGGGCACGAAGCTCCCGTTCCACCACATCCCAAAGATGCTCTATTGGGTTGAGATCTGGTGACTGTGGGGGCCATTTTAGTACAGTGAACTCATTGTCATGTTCAAGAAACCAATTTGAAATGATTGGAGCTTTGTGACATGGTGCATTATCCTGCTGGAAGTAGCCATCAGAGGATGGGTACATGGTGGTCATAAAGGATGGACATGGTCAGAAACAATGCTCAGGTAGGCCGTGGCATTTAAACGATGCCCAATTGGCACTAAGGGGCCTAAAGTGTGCCAAGAAAACATCCCCCACACCATTACACCACCACCACCAGCCTGCACAGTGGTAACAAGGCATGATGGATCCATGTTCTCATTCTGTTTACGCCAAATTCTGACTCTACCATCTGAATGTCTCAACAGAAATCGAGACTCATCAGACCAGGCAACATTTTTCCAGTCTTCAACTGTCCAATTTTGGTGAGCTCGTGCAAATTGTAGCCTCTTTTTCCTATTTGTAGTGGAAATGAGTGCTACCCGGTGGGGTCTTCTGCTGTTGTAGCCCATCCGCCTCAAGGTTGTGCGTGTTGTGGCTTCACAAATGCTTTGCTGCATACCTCGGTTGTAACGAGTGGTTATTTCAGTCAAAGTTGCTCTTCTATCAGCTTGAATCAGTCGGCCCATTCTCCTCTGACCTCTAGCATCAACAAGGCATTTTTGCCCACAGGACTGCCGCATACTGGATGTTTTTCCCTTTTCACACCATTCTTTGTAAACTCTAGAAATGGTTGTGCGTGAAAATCCCAGTAACTGAGCAGATTGTGAAATACTCAGACCGGCCCGTCTGGCACCAACAACCATGCCACGCTCAAAATTGCTTAAATCACCTTTCTTTCCCATTCTGACGTTCAGTTTGGAGTTCAGGAGATTGTCTTGACCAGGACCACACCCCTAAATGCATTGAAGCAACTGCCATGTGATTGGTTGATTAGATAATTGCATTAATGAGAAATTGAACAGGTGTTCCTAATAATCCTTTAGGTGAGTGTGTATATATATATATATATATATATATATATATAAACACTACTTTAATAGGCATCATACGGAGGTAAGATTAAAAGAAAATGTCATCGAAACTTTTGTGAAATAAGTCATTTGCCTTCAGAAATGCATTCATATAAGCCCCCACCCCAATTTAATGTGTGAGCTTGCTCTGCCCGGTACAGTATTTTCTCTGCTCTTCTCTTTGCGTCTATCTTCAGTGTGTCGGATAAGCATCAGAATAGATCATACAACTCAACATGAAATGTTATTTGCTAGCCATTTTACTTATTTTACTTGAGTATTTCTCAAAGAAACTGGATATTTGAGAAAAAAATGTAGGAAGGGCCTTGATTTTATACATCAGCTAAAAGTGGCCAGAATGGATACCAGTATGCCAGGGATTGAAAGTTTAGCAGAAATGTTGTTAGCTGAAAAGGATAAAAAATATTGCAGTAAAAGGTTTCAAATAACATGCACTGAGGAATTGTACACAGTAAGATGGGAATGTGTATTTTTTTTGTGTGATATATTTAAATAGGCCTATATAAATTAAATATAAATGTATACAATTCTAAATTAATTTTAATTTAGATATTTCATTCAATACTAAAAAAAATAAGTACACTGTAAGTAAAAAAGTGAAACAAACTGATTTTGTATCTTACAAACTGTTTCATGCTAGTTTCGCCGTAATTAGCTAATCATCAACCTTTTGGTGAAATGTTTAATAATTATTTCCTTGCTTACCTATTGCTTGTACTTGAACTTTTTACATAACCCCATCCTGCAGATGGTTACACCATAAACAAAATTTAGATTTTACCTCTTGGATGTGATATACAAGTCCTCGAAGAAAAACATATATATGAATGGGAATTAAACCCCCCTTTTTGTCCCTAAGAATTAGGATTCTTGATCGAATCTAAATCCTATACCATATCCCCATTGTGTATTGACTCTGTCTGTGCTTCCTCTAGCTCTAATATGACTTCTAAATACAAAAGCTCCTCGTTTCCTGTTTTTCCCACTTGTTCCCCAGAACTTCCTTCGCTGCCAGAACAACAAAAACAACTACAACCTGGTGTGTGAGACACTGCAGTTCCTGGATTGTATATGTGGCAGCACTACAGGGGGCCTGGGGCTGCTGGGACTCTATATTAACGAGAAGAACGTCGCTCTCATAAATCAGACGGTGGAGAGCCTGACAGAATACTGCCAGGGCCCTTGCCATGAAAACCAGGTGGACCTGACACATCCGCACACTCTTTTGTTTTATACTTTAAAGGAATCGTTCACCCAAAAGTGATAATTCTTGTAATTTTCTCTTGTTTACCCCCATAACTGTGAGCACTACAGTATATTTCAAGTCTTCTGAAGCATATAATACATGTAGGAAAACTGAAATGTAGGTCATTATACTCTGAAAATGTGACCTGTTTACCACTTGATCTAGTCAGTGAGTTAAACTCTTGAATCAGGGTTGCATTTTCCAAAAGCATTGTTAAGCCTAAGTAGATCGTAGAGACCATTGGTGCAAATGATGTCAGAATTGTAATTTTTTGGTGAACTGTTGCTTTAAGATTATGACACACGTAGACACACATACACTATATACCCACTATGGTATACTCAAAATCTACGCAAAATCTTTCTTTGTGTGTTGGGCTAGGCATTATGCAACTTTTCTGACTTCATAGGACCATTATGGGGCTGATTGTCGTCATTGTCCTACTTTTCTAAGAGGAAATGTAGTGTACTTGCATGCTGACAGTGTGCTTTTGTCCCGTAATGATTGTATGATTAGTCTCTCACTGAAGCACTCTGTTCCAGAGCCATAATCAGTTAATTGCAGTTTAATTTTAATTTTCATATTCAGCTTGTGGGAATGTGCTTCCTGTAACCGTTTGTTCTCTGATGTGCGTAACACATGTAGCTTTATTGCCCATTTCTGTAACTTATTATCTTGGGATGTGTCTAATACAGTGGTTTTCAAACCTGTCCTGGAGGCACCCCAGCCCTGCACATTTTGTGTGTCTCCCTCATTTATCACACCTTATTCAACTCATCAGCTCATTAGTAGAGACTGCAAGAACTAAACTGGGTGTGTCTGATAAGGGAGACATACAAGATGTGCAGGGCTGGGGTGCCTCCAGGGCAGGTTTGAAAACCACTGGTCTAATATACACTACCGTTCAATAGAAATTAATACTTTTTTAAGCAGCACAACTGTTTTCAACATAATAATAATAATAAGAAGAAATGTTTCTTGAGCAGCAAATTATCATATTAGAATTTCTGAAGGATCATGTGACACTGAAGACTGGATTAATGATGCTGAAAATTTTGCATCACAGGAATAAATTATATTTTAAAATATATTAAAATAGAAAGCAGTTATTTTAAATTGTAATAACATTCCACAATATTACTGTTTTTACTGTATTTCTGATCAAATAAATGCAGCCTTGGTGAGCAAAAAAATGCAAAACTCTTGAACAGTAGTATACATTTAACATCTTTTCCCTTGTTCAGAACTGTATTGCCACACATGAATGTAACGGTATCGACATCATCATCGCTCTCATCCTCAATGACATCAACCCTCTCGGCAAGAAGAGGATGGACTTGGTGCTGGAGCTCAAGGTGCGAGAACACCTCCAGAGCTTTGTGGGATATGTAGTTTTCAGTTTAGTCAAAAATAATTGACGTGAATGGCCTTTTTTTTTTTTTTTTTTTTTTACAGAATAACGCTTCAAAACTGCTACTGGCCATCATGGAAAGCCGCCACGACAGTGAGAATGCGGAGAGGATTCTGTATAACATGAGGCCTAAAGAACTGGTAAATGCAAACAATGAATGCACATGCTAGCAATATTAATGTGAAGTTGGGACTTTGCATTGAAAACGCATCCTTCTCATGTTCCTGCGTGCAGATTTTCTGTTTTGCATACTGTAGGCACACTAACCACCTACTGTCATTATTTAAATGTTGGATTGGTGTACAGGTGGAGGTGATCAAAAAGGCTTACATGCAGGGAGAAATTGAAGTAGAACACAACGATGATGATGAAAATGGTGAGGAAGAGCATGCCGCTTCTCCACGAAATGTGGGTCACAACATCTACATCCTGGCCCATCAGGTGACGCACACAAATATGCATTTACACACACCTTCACTGTGTTCACTGTGTCAGATGTCTGGATTATGTCACCCTCTACCCCTCCCCTGTGCACTTGAGCTGTATAGATTTTCTGACGATTCACGTAATTATCTGGGTCATCGTCAGAGGATCAGTTATGTAACCATGTTAGAAACGGGGCAGCATTTTCACCGGCCCTCCAAATGACACTTTTTGGAATCAGGGGTATGTGATTTGAAAAGAACCGAGAACAAAAATACATTTTACAGGGCCTTTTTACTCAAATTATAAAGAAATATGCTTTTGCAGGTTGCAGCATAAAAAAGGTAAATCCATAATTGCAGCAAGAAGTAATCCGTTTAGTTTTACCGCTGGAGCAGATTCTGTGGTGGCTACACTGGCCATGTTTTCAAACAGACTTTATTTGTTCACTGCTGGGCTTTGATCCTAAGTTGTTTTCATAATTGGGGCATTGTGAGAATATTGAATGTGGCTATTTTATGGGCGTCTAGCTGTTGGGGAAAGAGATCCAATTTAGATGCATGATAAAAAGACATTTCTTTCACACAAATAAGTAATTCATCACATGATGAGCAGATTTAAAAATGGAATATACATATATCATAACATTATTTATAAAGTATCCCCAAAAGAAGATTTTTACAATACAATTTACTTTACATTATTGTGACTGACAGATGTTAATATATTGTTCAGATTCTGTATTACAGAATTTGCATAATTATTTTATCTTTTTTTTTAATTATAAATCATATTAAACTTCACATTCACATATCACATTCACATTACATAAATTTAACAATGACCCAAAACAATACTCTATACAAGTATTGGAATTTAAATACTTCTTGTTTACGACCCCGATTTTTATGGTCTCATCGTGTGACAGAATTCATAACGCAACACAATTCTCAGCCTTGCCACAAGTGGCGCTATAGAGCGCATTAGTCTAAACTCTCTTCTTCTACAGTCAGTTTTTACATTCAGGTCAACTACTGTCATGGAGGGCCAACAGTTTGAAAACAATATTGCATGTTAGTTAAAAGTTAAAATATAGGCGTGTTTCTAGCTGAATAACATCATATACCGAGGATTGTTACAGTAAAAGCAAGAACGTTTACAAATGCACACCAATGCCAGCCTCAGACTTTTGTGTAGTAGTTGTGAAATAGTTTTATTTATAAAAGGCTTTAGATTGACAACATTTTTCATGTTTGCCTAAGGTGTGGGTGGCATGATTGCAGGTGTATTATAGGATTAAGGATTACACTTTAATGTGATCTCTTTAACAATGCAGCAGGGGACATTTGACATCATATTCCGAAACATTCATAGATTAGGTATGTCATTAATATGCAGTAACTTACGTATTGGGTAGTTCTGAGTTTTGAGTTTTCTTAATTCAATTTGTACCAGCATTTCTCAGACAGGCGTTGGCCTTTTGTTGATGGTAAAGTGTGTTGTGAGCAAAACAAGGCCAGACGAGTCATTACAACATATATACACTGTCTCAATGAAAACAAACACAGTCTCATCCCTTTTTCCACATACACCCACAGCTAGCCAGACACAACAAGGAACTCCAGGCCATGCTGAAGCCAGGAGGGACGTACGGGGAGGGAGATGAAGCTTTGGAGTTCTATGCCAAACACACAGCGCAAATTGAGGTCAGTGGTGTTCATCAATGGAGGCCATTATGGATCCACCATTCATAGTTTCTCACACTGGAGTACCAGCATCAGTATTACTATCATTCATACAGTGAAAAACTGACATGAAGCACAAATGAAAAACAAGAAGTCCTGTAGACTTGCTTTGAAGTAGGGACCTGAGACATAGCATATCATAGCAGCACACTAAATATCACTTTGAACACATTAACAATATCATAGCTTTCATATATAGTTAGTTCATATTACGCCAAAGTTTGTTCATATACAATTTTATCACCTTATGCTGCATTTATTTTAAATAAATGCCTTCATTTGGGTTACATGCACCATTGCAGGCAAAATCAAGTAATTTCATTAGGAATCCATTTGATTGGGAGTTACTCGTGAGGGAGAAATATTGCAGATTTCACTCCTGTTCAAGTTGGTCATACAGATTTGCTGCGTTAACCAACAGATGCTGCTTGGTTTGTAAGTAACTTTGGTATGAGTGGTTCTTCATGCATAGCTACACTATTAACAATGGACCTTTTTTGTCTGTGAAATTTAGCCGAAAATTTGCTAATGTGACTGTACCTTTAGAGGCGACATTGTAACTCTATTTGTAAGTTAAAACAGTGTCCACCAAATTGTGTCATTGCATATGTAACCCCTATAGCCAATCCAATCAGCTTACGACATCCCGTGATGCTCAGTCTTTCACTTGCAGATCGTTCGTCTGGATCGCACAATGGAGCAGATCGTATTTCCCGTCCCCAACATATGCGAATTCCTAACCCAGGAGTCCAAGCTCCGTGTCTATTACACCACGGAGCGCGACGAGCAGGGCAGCAAGATCAACGACTTTTTCTTGCGCTCCGAAGACCTCTTTAACGAGATGAACTGGCAGAAGAAGCTGCGAGGTACTCAAGAGGCCACTGGTAACGCAAACTCCGTGCCTTGTGCGTGCCCACTCCCTTCCTCTATTACCTAGTAAGCTCTTTTACACACCCTCTCCAGTCCTAGAGCCTCCAGGGACCCATCAGGGCTCTCTCCATGCAGTGCGTCCTGCTTTTGGTGCACTGGTGCTGGGAAGCATACCTCACCCTGACCCCCTCAAGCCAGGGCAGTGGGGAGGGGGTGTAAACTTTAACTAATGTAAGATAGACAAGATAAGACCTGTAACTGAAAATAATGTTTAAGTTTGCTTAAGTTTTTAGTTCCACATGTTCATGCTTGAAAGTTTGAGAAACAAGGGAGGAAGGTGGCTCAGGGAGAAGTCTGAATAAATCCCAAATAAACACACATTGGCAGCTTACATCATAAAAGCTGATTACGGAAATAAGCTGAGTGAGGGATCAAATAAGCAGATGATGGGAAACATGGAACTCTAAAGCCCATTTTCCACCAACAGGGTGGTGCTCAATCTGGAGCCATTTCCGGTTGGCTCTGCACCAGCCAGCTAGTCTTGAACCAGAAACCTTAAAGGTTGGTTTGGGAAAATGGCCACACAGAATTGGGATGTTAAAGGAAACTGGTACGAAACTGATATAAAAAATAGTACTGATTCAATTACCCATGATCAAATTTCAAAATTCTACTGTATTTCTGTGGAAAAGGGTTTGGAAAGGTGAAGCAGGGTTGGTTGAAAATGTTTTTTTTGAAAAAGTATAGAAGTTCTCAGACAAGAAGAGCATGAGGTGAACCACAGTGAAAAGATAAAAAGTGCAAGATAAGGATCTGACCTGTCAAAAAGCAGATCGACAGACGGAGGGGCTTGCGACAGCCTATTTCCTTGCGTGGCTCACATGCATGGGACATTTGGCCACAGTTTTAGATCATATCTTTGAGTCTTCGGGCCTTGAGTTGCTAATAAAAAGGAGGGTGTGAATTCTGTGTTAGTTAGTAATGCACTGACGTGAAGGTTTTTATCAGGCTGAATCAAAGTAGAAGCAACGTTCCGTTGCCGCAACCCTAAGTCATGAGTGTGGCGACCTCTGTGTGAAAGTCCCCTCCTCCAGTTCCTCTTTTCAGACAAAAACCCCCCTGTCAAAATAGCCATAGCTCAGACAATAAATCCTCCAGCTAGACTACTCAGAGAGTCATGGGTCAAAACAAAGGTGGTTGAGGTCAGCGAGCTCTCGTACATGGTTTTGCCGCACTAAGAAACCCTTTGAACTCTTTGGTCTTCTTTCTATGGTTTTTGAGTTCAATTTGAGGTGCGGTTGGAGAAATTGCATGTCTTTAAAACTGCCTAACAGCCCCTAACTTCATTTGATATGTGTTTTGTTTGGAATGCCAACTATATTTTCAAAGCAATTCTAGACTAGCAATTCTAGACTAACCAAAGTTAGTGCAATTAGACATTGTCCTGATTGGATATAATTGGAAATGCACAGGGTCAGCTGGATCACATTTTAGCTTGAGATTGTTCAGAATTGGTCCTTCAGATCGCCATGGAAACTAACACACAGCTTTGAGTTGTTTAGTAGAAGGCAGGAGAATGACATAATGCAATCCATCTTTTAAAAAAAAAATCATAAAAGGTGAGCAGTAATGTGTGGATCTTGTTAGTGACATCATCCGTTATGTCATCCCAACAGGTCTTGCAGTATTACGTGAGATTTTCTTTGGCGAACCAGAGTACATTACATTTTTCTATATAGAGTGGAAAAGGGTGGTTTTAAAAGTGCAATGTGTAATTTCTGGCATACTGGTGAAATCATACAGAATTGCAAAAAAAAATACTTTTCAAACTAGTTTCAAACATTTCCCCCATCTTCCATTGTTTGGGTAAACAGGTTATCCTACTTCAATATCATGCAATTGGTTGAACCAATGTTGTTGTGTCAATGCTCAAACAGATTGCAATTCAGTTTGCTTCCACTAAAGGCACAGAACTTACACATTTGGCTTGTTTGAATAACAGAAAATGGTTCCAAAAATAAATTTTTCAGTTTATGTTTGTGGCAGAACCATGTACGTGGAGCTCTGACATGGTGTGCATCAGAGGTATAGTATTAGACCATTTTAGTTTTGTGATAGCATCCAGATAAGCACTTTGGAATGATGCAAACTGTGTTGTGCTGGTGTGCATGTTCCTTTAACATTTGAAATTGAATTTTTTGACTTGTTGCCTCCCCCAGCTCAGCCTATCCTGTACTGGTGTTCCCGTAACATGTCCTTTTGGAGCAGCATCTCCTTTAACCTCGCCGTCCTCATGAACCTGTTGGTAGCATTCTTCTATCCACTGGATTCTACTATCCGTGGAGGTGAGGCACAAGTATATTTACTGTTTGTTTACTGTATGTATATAAATATATATACATACTGTATATGTATATATATATATATATTTTTTTTTCTTCTTAATTCTCTGCTCCAAACAAGCTGGATACAGTGTTCTATAGACATCAAATGCCAAGTATTCATAATGGCAAAGATGCTTCAGTGCTCTGTAATTGGTAGAATACTAACCGCAATTTTGATCATACTTTACACAAATTGCTAGAGTACAGATTGCTGTTTTTATGGAGGTAATTGAGTGCAGGCTGGAACTTGACACTTCACTGGCCTAGTTTCCACACACACAGCCCCTGAAAGACATAATATGGCCTACATAATAGAGCTGAAAAAAAGCCACCCATACTTCCGTCATATCCCATCATATATAATTAATTCATTCTGAGTGATATGATCTCTTCCACTCATCTCAGTATATATATACCGATCAGGCATTATCTCCTCGTCACGGCACCTGTTAGTGGGTGGGATATATTAGGCAGCAAGGGAACATTTTGTCCTCAAAGTTGATGTGTTAGAAGCAGGAAAAATGGGCAAGCATAAGGATTTGAGCAAGTTTGACAAGGGCCAAATTGTGATGGCTAGACGACTGGGTCAGGGCATCTCTAAAACTGCAGCTCTTGTGGGGTGTTCCGGTCTGCAGTGGTCAGTATCTATCAAAAGTGGTCCAAGGAAGGAACAGTGGTGAAGTGGCGACAGGGTCATCGGCGGCCAAGGCTCATTGATGTACGTGGGGAGCGAAGGCTGGCCCATGTGGTCCGATCAAACAGATGAGCTACTGTAGCTCAAATTGCTCAAGAAGTTAATGCTGGTTCTGATAGAAAGGTGTCAGAATACACATTGCATCGCAGTTTGTTGCGTATGGGGCTGCATAGCCGCAGACCAGTCAGGGTGCCCATGCTGACCCCTGCCGAAAGCACCAACAGTGGGCATGTGAGCATCAGAACTGGACCACGGAGCAATGGAAGAAGGTGGGTGTGCATCGCTTACCTGGGGAGCACATGGCACCAGGATGCACTATGGGAAGAAGGCAAGCCAGTGGAGGCAGTGTGATGCTTTGGGCAATGTTCTTCTGGGAAACCTTGGATCCTGCCATTCAGGAATGGTTTGAGGAGCACACCAACGAGTTTGAGGCGTTGACTTGGCTTCCAAATTGTGCTGAACAAACAAGTCAGATCCATGGAGACCCCACCTCGCAACTTATAGGACTTAAAGGATCTGCTGCTAACATCTTGGTGCCAGATACCACAGCACACCTTCAGGGGTCTAGTGGAGTCAATGTCAATGCGGGTCAGGGCTGTTTTGGCAGCAAAAGGGGGACCAACACAATATTAGAAAGGTGTTCATAATGTTGCCTGATCTGTGTGTAGGTGTGTGTGTGTGTGTGTGTGTATATATATATATATATATATATATATATATATATATATATATATATATATATATATATATATATATATATATATATATATATATATATATATATATATATATATATATATATATATATATATATATATATATATATATATATACACTCACCTAAAGAATTATTAGGAACACCTGTTCAATTTCTCATTAATGCAATTATCTAATCAACCAATCACATGGCAGTTGCTTCAATGCATTTAGGGGTGTGGTCCTGGTCAAGACAATCTCCTGAACTCCAAACTGAATGTCAGAATGGGAAAGAAAGGTGATTTAAGCAATTTTGAGCGTGGCATGGTTGTTGGTGCCAGACAGGCAAGTCTGAGTATTTCACAATCTGCTCAGTTACTGGGATTTTCACGCACAACATTTTTAGAGTTTACAAAGAATGGTGTGAAAAGGGAAAAACATCCAGTATGCGGCAGTCCTATGGGCAAAAATGCCTTGGGCCGACTGATACAAGCTGATAGAAGAGCAACTTTGACTGAAATAACCACTTGTTACAACCGAGGTATGCAGCAAAGCATTTGTGAAGCCACAATACGCACAACCTTGAGGCGGATGGGCTACAACAGCAGAAGACCCCACCGGGTACCACTCATCTCCACTGCAAATAGGAAAAAGAGGCTACAATTTGCACAAGCTCACCAAAATTGGACAGTTGAAGACTGGAAAAATTTTGCCTGGTCTGATGAGTCTCGATTTCTGTTGAGACATTCAAATGGTAGAGTCAGAATTTGGCGTAAACAGAATGAGAACATGGATCCATCATGCCTTGTTACCACTGTGCAGGATGGTGGTGGTGTAAAATGGGGCCATTTTAGTACAGTGAACTCATTGTCATGTTCAAGAAACCAATTTGAAATGATTGGAGCTTTGTGACATGGTGCATTATCCTGCTGGAAGTAGCCATCAGAGGATGGGTACATGGTGGTCATAAAGGGATGGACATGGTCAGAAACAATGCTCAGGTAGGCCGTGGCATTTAAACGATGCCCAATTGGCACTAAGGGGCCTAAAGTGTGCCAAGAAAACATCCCCCACACCATTACACCACCACCACCAGCCTGCACAGTGGTAACAAGGCATGATGGATCCATGTTCTCATTCTGTTTACGCCAAATTCTGACTCTACCATCTGAATGTCTCAACAGAAATCGAGACTCATCAGACCAGGCAACATTTTTCCAGTCTTCAACTGTCCAATTTTGGTGAGCTCGTGCAAATTGTAGCCTCTTTTTCCTATTTGTAGTGGAGATGACTGGTACCCGGTGGGGTCTTCTGCTGTTGTAGCCCATCCGCCTCAAGGTTGTGCGTGTTGTGGCTTCACAAATGCTTTGCTGCATACCTCGGTTGTAACGAGTGGTTATTTTAGTCAAAGTTGCTCTTCTATCAGCTTGAATCAGTCGGCCCATTCTCCTCTGACCTCTAGCATCAACAAGGCATTTTCGCCCACAGGACTGCCGCATACTGGATGTTTTTTCCTTTTCACACCATTCTTTGTAAACTCTAGAAATGGTTGTGCGTGAAAATCCCAGTAACTGAGCAGATTGTGAAATACTCAGACCGGCCCGTCTGGCACCAACAACCATGCCACGCTCAAAATTGCTTAAATCACCTTTCTTTCCCATTCTGACATTCAGTTTGGAGTTCAGGAGATTGTCTTGACCAGGACCACACCTCTAAATGCATTGAAGCTACTGCCATGTGATTGGTTGATTAGATAATTGCATTAATGAGAAATTGAACAGGTGTTCCTAATAATCCTTTAGGTGAGTGTATATATATACATATACAATTTTTATATCCTCTTATTATCCGGTTATTGATTTTGCCCTCTTATCCAAGATCACTTGCGTAACTTGTCATCTGACTTCCTAAACATGTCACACTATTTCCCTAATCTCATAAGCTTTAGTTAAGGCTACATGTCTATCTCCTCCCTGCTACTCTTGATCAAAAGTGTGTGTTTGTATACATGTCAGAGAAATGTGACACCTGTTTATGTCAGAGCTGAGATCTGACCCTGAAAACATAGAGACCCAGATAAAGACAAAGCGTTGGCACTTTCTTCATTCTTACATCACAGCTTAAGCACAATCTGCTTGCGTTCAAGTTTGTGATCAATACCATCCTACATTCAAATGTAACTGATAGGGTAACCTAATATTTATTAGGCCTTTCTGTGTTTCTTTCACTCTCTCACTTATGTTGTTGAGCATTGATTGTCCAGTCATTGTGACTGTCATAAGTACCACATTGTGACTGGCATAAACTCTGCATTGTTCAGGCTGGGGTCAGGCTCCGAAGGGGCTTTTGTTTTGGGCCTTCCCCTTTCTCAAAACGTACATGAGCGTTTGGGACTTTAATTGAAAACTCTTATAGTCTCTAAAACAAAAGCCTTCTCTGGGAGTCAAATAGGTCACGATTTAAAATACGAACAATAGAATCTAATAGAGAACAAAGGTTAATTTGAAATATTGTCCTTGCAATAAACATGGATGTAAAGCAATGAGGAAACTGGCTAAATGTTTGTTATAGGCCGAAAGTTTGACATTTAACAAAGAATTATAGAAGTAGTTTAGTAGTTCAGTTTCTTCTCCATCTCACATGTTTGAATGTTTATCGGGTGTTTTTCCATAGATTTTACTGTTGCATGTGCCGCTGGCACGGATAACTGTACTTGTCAAGGCCATGATGTTCTAAAAAGAGAAACTTGTTTTTGTTTTTCCTCCACTTTCATATGCTCATTTCACCTTTTTTTTTTGTTGTTGAATTTATTTATTTATTTATTTATATATAATATATTTATTTTAATGGCATATATTATTATTATTATTATTATTATTATTATTATTATTATTATAACTTACACTTTGAAGGAATGTGCATAACTCGCTGCACCACTTATTTTTCTGTAGAAAATGTAAAAATCTAGTTTTACCACTAATATTGAATGTACAATATGAAACAAGTTTTTTGGGTGGTAATGAACATAATTTATAAATTCTAATTAATTTTGAATTCTTGAATGGTCTATAATCCTGCTTCACAAAACTGTATGTTATGTTGTGTATGTTATTATTGGTTGTTTCAAACAGTATTTTCACTTTCAGTGTGGGCACTTCAAAATCACTTGTCTTCAGACACATTTTTAGAAGAAGGTTTAAGAACGTCACCTCTAAAGCTGATTACAAAAGCCCTTCTGCAGAGTTCAGTAGGTCCCTTTACAGTATTTGTAAAGGTCAAGCGAGAGGCCCTACAGAAGTGCAGAATGTGTCTAGCAGCAGCACAGGAGTGTGTTCCAGTGCAGTTCGCCCAGTTCCTTCCCCTCCCACCCTGTCTGGTAGAATGTAGCCATTCAGACAGGACTCAAGAAGTAGGTCAGTGTGTGCAACCTCAATGCACAGGAGTGCAAAGTATAACCGGTACAGCTGTGGGGAGATCTAGGGCTTTAGCATGAAAGAGCTGAATATAGCCACTCCCATGTCAAGTTTGAATAGGGTGCATGCACAATACAAATCTATTTCTATGGTACCTGAGAAACTGATGTTTCTTTGAGGTGTGGGTCAGTGGACATTATAGTTGCATAGCATCTCTCCTGACATCGTTTTCTGTTGCATTGAGCTCCAAAAGTTGACCAAAAGGTCCAAAAGACCTTTATGCATGTGTGTGTATGTATTTATTTATGCATGTATGTATTTATTTTCTTCTGACCTCATTTGCAGTTGGGTCCCAAAGTTTAATAACTTTTATTTATTTGCTTTGCAACCGTCTTTACAAATATTTCAGTGTAAAAAAATTGTGAATTGCATCCAACTTTTGCTTTAATGACAGCGGCACTCAAGCTGGCATGATCAAAGCCTGA
This sequence comes from Rhinogobio ventralis, assembly GCA_039654625.1. Taxonomy (NCBI): domain Eukaryota; kingdom Metazoa; phylum Chordata; class Actinopteri; order Cypriniformes; family Gobionidae; genus Rhinogobio; species Rhinogobio ventralis. The sequence continues at coordinate 7,005,738 of CM077213.1, forward strand.
TGATCAAGTTCTCCAGCATATATTTATTATTTCCAAACATCTTCTTGTGCTTCACTGGAAAAAAACCCTGAGCAAGGAAGTCACATGATCAATGCCAAAAAATTACTTTATTATTAATGGCAGAAATAGTGCAGAATCTTAAATATTTCTTAAAATAAAAATATTTTTAAATTTTTTTTAAAATTCGAAAACTTTATTTCTAGGTTTAAATTAGATTTTGAATCCTGGATTTTCAGTGTAGTCTGTTTGTGTGTGTGTGTGCACGTTTGTGGAAATGAATGGAACAGAGCTTTGACATCCATCCGTTGAATCACTCTGGACTCACTTCTGCAGATTTCCTGGACAGATTTGCAGCCTTTTTGGTCCAAACCCCAGCTCGGCTCGGCTGTGAGTCTGTCCTTGCTCAGTACCCGACGCTCATGCATCTTTCAGTCGTGGTATTTTTAGCACGCCGTGTTATGTAACAAGCACCTGTCATGTGGTCTACTCACAGGCAGGAGAGCAAGCGAGCTGGAACGATTGCTTCTGTGAAGATCCTGCAAATCCGACTGACCTCATTTTTCTTCTCTGCATACACACACACACACGCTTAACAATCCCAGTAAAATACTCCCACATAAGACCTTACTGTACTGTGTGTTTCAATGCCGTTCGCCTAGAACAGGACTTAAACGAGGATTCAAACGATGCCAGCGCGGCTCATGACAAAACTTAGTCGAACCTTAACATATTCAAATGTGTCACTCTTTCTGGGTTTTTTCAAAGCATCTTTCCCCTGAGGGCTAGAATGTGCCCAAACATGTTCAACAGGTGAAACTGCAAGTACTTTTGGGAATCCCATTTAGATCTACCATACAGAATTGTAGTTTCAGATACACAACAGTCATGGGTAATGACAATGAATGTAATCTAACCATATCATCTACACTTCTGTTATTTCTCATAGATAAAATTCTTCAATTATTCTTAATTCTTAAATGGAGTTAAGTTCTGTTTTTTCCCCCCAAACCCATATGACTTAAGTTTTGCTGGATGTCTTGACCCCCATTTTTCATACACACAATGAAAGTGAGTGAGCTGTAAAGCTAATGGACAAAGCACTATAAAAGTAGCATAACGGTACATATGACTTGATATTCTACACTGTAAACCCGAATAAGTTGGCAAAACTCAAAAAAATTGAGGCAGTCGGTTGCCAGTGAGGAAACTTACACACTATAAGTTGATGAGTAGATTTTTCCACGTTTTAATGTGCTTCTTTTCAAAGTGATTTTCCGAAACAGACATTCCGACACGGAACGCACATTTCAAAGTAAAATAACTGGCTGTAGTATTGTTTTTCAGAGAAACGAGTATGTGAACTTAGCATGTTATATCTGCAAACATATTATGGTATTTTTATGCTTTAGTATAGTCAAAAACTTACATACAGCACCTTTAATTGCTCTTAACTTCAAATATTTTAGTTAACTAATTCATACATTTAAATTAAAATGATCAACTTAAATATGTTTAGTAGTGGAAACTTTGCGAGCTTTAACTAGCTAATTCAATAAATGCTACCTTGCTAATCGGTAACACAATGCTTTGATAGCATAGCATAGTTTACATAGCATACTTGTTGAATGAGCAACATAGAACGTTTAACATATGCATATCTGTTCTCAAACTAAGCTCATGCTCCACTCGTCACCATGGTAACCCCAACACCCCCCCCCCCCCAACAAAAAACCCAACATAACAGAAACTCTTCTAAACTAACATAGCAAAACATTAAACACTACTAAATCTAGACCTTAACATTAATCTTGCACAAAAAATTTTTTAGCATTTACTCTCCCTTTTGAGTGTCATGGCAAAGCATGCTGGGAAATAGAAATCACAGCCCAGTTTCAGTTAAATTTAAGTTTGTCTAAATTAAAAGAAACAAGTTCATAAAACTCAAAACAATGAAACAGTTCAGTTCAGAATACTTAAAATGTGTCAGTTTTGTGAACTCAAAAGAAAGTTCCAAATACTCATTTGTTAAAGTATAAAGTTTGTTTGTATAAAGTTCATTTGATTGAACTCATTTGTTTAATTTGAGTTGGCTCTACTCCAACCAATTAATTATTTGCACGTTAGGGTTTACAGTGTAAGTGAGAAACAGACCATGTACGTTTTGGAGCTCAGCTGCACGAGTCCTCATTCACTTTCTTTGTATTCCATGGAAGAAAGAAATCATGAGGGTGAGTAAATTATGACAGAATTCTCATTTTCATATTTCCATAATCAAATCTAGAAGGTTGCTCATGCTGAGAAAACCTAAAAATGACACAATTCCCTGGAACACACTCTGAAATGAAGTTGAGTCCCTGAGATAGTTGAACACATGCAGCCTGTAGCATTGGTGACACTGTAACCATGACAGATGGCATGATAACATGTCACTTCTGTGGTATTTTTATCCCAGAGCTTGATTGATGGCACTAAAACATGTTTACCTCTTTCTCCTCAGGCACCCTGGAGCCACACCTCTCTGCACTGCTGTGGGCAGCAATGTTGGTTTCACTGGCCATAGTTATTGTTCTGCCCCAGCCTCACGGGATTCGGGCGCTCATCGCTTCCACCATATTACGCCTCATCTTTTCAGTTGGCCTGGAGCCCACCCTGTTCCTACTCGGGGCCTTCAATGTGAGTGAACGGCAATCTTCTGCCAAACTCCTCGGGTCGGCGATGTTGTTAGAGGGCAGCTCGGTGTTTTTTGCACCGAGGTGTGTCGTGCGTCACTGGGGGATTCCACGCGGCTTTCACAGTCTGATGTTAAAATGGTCTTGGCTCACACAATAAATCCTCTTTCCACTGATAGTGTGCACACTTAGTATGCATCCAAACCAATTATCTTTTTTTTTTAATTACCTTAAAATTAAATGAAAAGTTTGTGAAAAATGGTCTTCATTTTCTCACGGTCATGTCGTTCCAAACCTGTATGACTTTCTTTCTTTTGTGTTGAAGAGCGTTCACGTTGCTCTTTTCCCACAAGGTTGTTTTCCACGGAAGAAAGGAAGTCATCAGGTTTGGAACATTATGAGGTTGAATTCATGATGACGATTACATGTTTTGGGTAAACTAATCTTTTATACGCGAATTGCAAAAAATAGAAATGGGTCATTCTAAGGTAATAAAAACATAACGGTTCATTATGTAAGGTCTTTATACACCACTGAACACATAGTTATGTTTATTATATTGCATTTCTGTCAATAGATCCTTATAAATATTACACATTGAACCTTTAATTTCTAAAGTTTGGGGTCAGTAAGATTTTTTAAATTGTTTGTAAGAAGGCTTTTATGCTAAGGCTGCATTTATTTGATTAAAAAAAAAAAACAGTAAAAATTAAAAAAGTTAAATATTATTACTATTTTCTATTTTATATATTATTAAAATCTAATTTACTTCTGTGATGCAAAGCTGAATTTTCAGCATCATTAGTCATTAGTCTTCATTGTCTCATGATCATTCTAATATGCGTATTTGCTGTTCAAGAAACATTTCTTATTATTGTTAAAACAGTTGTGCTGCTTAATATTTTTGTGGAAACTGTGATATATTTTTTCAGGCTTCTATGATGAATAGAAAATTCAAAAGATTGCATTGAAGTAACAAAAAAATGTCTTTACTTTCACTTTTGATCAATTTATTGCATCCTTGCTGAAATTTTTTTTTTACTGACCTCAAACGTTTAAATGATAGTGTATACATTTCCTACAAAATGCAATATGAGCTAGTAAATTTGTTTGTGTACTCAATTTAAGCTAGTTTACATTAGCAAAATCATTAGCTGAATGCTGTGAGAATTTAGTGGTTTTATGTTTAAATGAGTAAGGTTTCGAAATAAGTGCATGGAAACATGTCTTAATATGCACATTGAAGATCGATGCAATTACTTCAGCCTGTAATTTGTGGTGGCGCTTCATTTAGTGGTGTATCTGTAATGATACGCTACAGATAAATGTTCTCTTTGCTCAATTTTACCTCAGCTCAATACATATGAGCCAAAATTCTGTTTAGACCTGCGATAAAATCTCTCAAGCTTATGGTTGTGTTTGCAGGTGTGCAATAAAGTGATTTTTCTAATGAGTTTCGTGGGAAACCGCGGTACGTTCACGAGAGGATACAAGGCCATGATCATGGACGTGGAGTTCCTGTATCATCTGCTGTACCTCATTATATGCAGCCTTGGAGTGTTTGTTCATGTGTTCTTCTACAGCTTGCTTGTGAGTACACACACACTTTCATTCACTCCACCAGACATACCGTATCCTTCTTTCACACATGAACTTTTCTTCTAACTCTGACATCTGACCACTCACTCTTTCACCGACATTTATATTGTATACGCACACAGACACGCTCTCATCTTACTCTCTGTCCAGCTCTTTGACCTGATCTACAGAGAGGAGACCCTGTTAAACGTCATCAAGAGCGTAACCAGGAACGGCCGCTCGATCGTTCTGACCGCCGTCCTGGCTCTCATCCTGGTCTACCTCTTCTCCATCGTTGGATACATAATCTTCAAGGATGACTTCATCCTGACTGTGGACAGGATATCCAATAAAACTCTTGGTGAGAATCACAGATGGATTTCTCTTAGATGTTGCCCAAAGCTGTGCTCTCTGTCTAAAAATGAAAATTGAAAACACACGGCAGTTCACATTGTACATGGGAAATATCGAGTTACAAACATCTAAGTGGTTATTTGACGAAACATGTATTGGTGGTCACCCTAAAATCAAAAGAAAGAAATAAGAAATTATATTATGCTTACAGAAATTTTAGGACCAACATGATTTTTAATAACATTATTTTCATGACAATTAATTAAATTTTTCTTCTAAATCTGATTACTGCAATGCAAGACATTTCTCATTTTTATTTAAAATAAATTAATATTTTATTTGGCAAGGATACTATAAATTGACCAACAGTAAAATGCTGTTCTTATTCATCAAAGAATCCTGAAAAAGTTCCTGATTTTCAACATTGATAATAATAAGAAATGTTTCTTGAACAGCAAATTATCATATTAGAATGATTTCTGAAGGATCATGTGACACTGAAGACTGGAGTAATGATGCTGAAAATTCAGCTTTACATCACAGGAATAAATTACATTTTAAAATATATTAAACCGAAAACAGTTATTTTAAATTGTAATAATATTTTACTGTATTCTTACTGTATTATTAACTATTCTTATTCATAATAATTATTATTATAGTAGTATGTACTGTCTTACAATAAAACATCTTACTGACAAACTTGATTTAATTTTATACTTCTTTTTAATTTATGCTGATTAAAATATAAGTATTGCATTACAATATTTTTGTGTGTGTATATATATATATATATATATATATATATATATATATATATATATATATATATATATATATATATATATATATATATATATATATATATATATATATATATATATATAATATTTTTTTATTTTTTTATTTTTATTATATTAATTATATATTTAGAAAAATTACACCTTTTTTTCTTCTGATTTTGGGGTGAAATGTGACCTGGACATGTTTTCATGAGAAGGACTGCATGGGTCAAATGAGGACACAGACAGACAATGCTTCTTTGAAAGTAACAATTTATAGCTCCTAATCTGCAGGGTTTTTTCTATATTCAGAGCAATCCGCTAGTAAGATGGGAGAGTTCCTTGCAGGCGCGGTTTGTCGGAAAGAGGAGAACTGTTCCACAGAGAACATGATGGATGGTACGAACCCCATCACCCACAACTCTCTTTCACACACACTTAGAGTTAAATCTGAGTAGTACGGCTGGTCATGAGACAAGAAAAGGAGAGACTCAATGTCCTCGAGAATCCCTGGTAGGTTACTGGGGTGATGTTTGGGGTCGGAGGTTAATGACAGTCAGGCACTAAACGTTCAGCAGGTTCATGCTGGTTCGAGGTTAGAGGCCAGGCCAGTATAATTAGCGTGTCTTGTGCGATGTGCAAATTTAAGATGTAAAGCCAGCCTAATATGATCACTGGAGCTGATTATCCAGTCTGATCCAACTGAACCCGCACAGCATGGCCTTTCTGCCCCTGTGAATGTGTCTTACTTGGTTTAGCACATCAGTTAACACTGAAAGACCTCGATTGGGCCACTCTGAAATTTAGGCTAACATCGCTATCGGTCACACTTAGGGTTACTTAGGGTTAGGGATTTGAACCAGCCATCTATGTACAGTATTACATTTGGAACGTACACTATCATTCAAAAATTTGTTTTTGAAAGGTCTCTTATGTTCACCTAGACCACATTTATTTGATCAAAAATACAGTAATATTGTTAAATATGAATAAAATTTAAAGTAACTATTTTCTATTTTCATATAATAATCTAATTTAATTAAGCTGAATTTTTAGCATCATTACTTTTGCTGCGTAGTATTTTTGTAGAAACCATGATTCTTTGATTAATAGGAAGTACAAACAGCATTTATTTCAAATGGAAATCTTTAGATACAATCATGGCTAGTACCACTCACATCTTCTTCAGAAAATATACTCTCCTCTCTTTGTGAATGAGTTGTTGTGTAATATGTGTTATGATCTGATAACTTTTGATCCTTTTTTAGGAAAGCATTTTACCACAAATGCTATTTTTGCTCTCACATTTGCATGTATTGACCGTCTAGACGTAGAAAATTCCACAGTAATACAGAGCCCTTTGTTAGATTAGGTAGATTTTGTGTGTACTTGTTTAGCGCTTATTGACGTGCTGTTTCCTGCAGCTGTGGGAGTGCAACCGACGGCTGTCGTGATTGAGGATAAGGAGAGGACATGCGACTCGCTGCTCATGTGTATCGTCACCGTGTTGAGCCATGGCCTGCGGAGCGGCGGTGGGGTCGGAGATGTTCTGCGGAAACCTTCTAAAGAGGTGCCACATATTGGGAGACTCAGTATTAGTGTGGGGGAGGGACTGTCTTTTATTTCTGCCAATGGTAGACAGGGAAGTGTTCGGAAAACTACTATTTTTTCCAGTTGCACTTGGTGCGGTGATAGTGGTGCAGAAATTACACACTTCACATTTAGCATCATTACAAATGTTGTTATGATCACTGATTGGTGCACTTTTAAGTAAAGAATGTTTTGTAAATTATGCCTTGTCGCAATTACAGAACAACATATTGGACTAAATATAGCTTATATAAAGGACATTTGAATATTGTGTTTGTACAATGGAAAGCCTTCCATCAAAAAGGTTGAGGTTGATCTTATCACCTTCACTCTTAAAGGGGCCATGACATGGATTTATATATAGGGCTGTCAAGCGATTTAACAGTTTTAATCTTAATTATTTACATGATGTGGCGATTAATTAATCTAATTAATCGCACATCAAATTTGGCTGAGAAATTACTCTCAAAAGTAAATTTAGAATCATGGGTGAACTAACTTTAATGTTTAACTTTAATATTTGTTTTTAATAATATGGAAATATGAAATTATTTTTAATGAAATTATACTCTAAATAAGAAACTAAAACTGCCAGTAGGTGGCGGTAAATGTCTAATGGAGTAAGTCATTGAGTCATTCATTCATTCGATTCGTTCAAACGGGCTGATTCATTCAGGAGTGAAGTAAATGGTTCTCTTTATGAAAATGGTAAATGGTTCTCTTTATGGTCCATTGAATCATTGGTTCACCCGATTCATTCAAAACTTGGATTCAAAAATGAAACTCCACTGTGTATTTGTGTATAGTCGGGGACGAACAGTTCTGCTTTGTCTTTTATATTTTTGTTGGCAAAACTGAGTAAAACAGACAATATTGTGTCTAAAGCACAACTAATTTATCTATTTTATAACTTAACTCGTGAGATATTGCACTCGTTACTCGTGTATTGCTTATACTGTATATCATGATGTAAATGTGAGGCCGTTTTCACACTGGCAGTTTAGTTCGAAATGGGGCACGGTAATGTGAAAGCTGTCATGTGGACCCGGGTGAGCTGACCTCAGGGGTACAGAATTAGAGACTGCCTGAAGGAGGTGGTCTGAGTTCGGTTGAGCAACTTGTGCTCGAACTGTGCCGCGATTCAGCAATGGGAAGTGAATGTGAAAGCAACACGGGTGCGCAAGAAAAATAACTTGCGCATGCGTTTTTATCAGATGACGATGTTGGATGATTTACGTTGGATATGAGCAAGAGGGAACAATCGCGCTCTGACGCGGACCACAACATGTCCAGTGTAAAAACGCCCCGAGACTAAAACAGGCATTTTTGCCCCATATCTTGAATTTTAGGGATATTCTAACTGCATTCTATAGGCTTCATCACACAGTGAGTTGTTGCCCTGCATCATATTCTTCATCAATCAACTGTATGAAATGTAAGATGACCTAAGTAGGTCTGGGATGGGGCAAGTGCGTTAAATGCATTAATAATTTTAACACATAATTTTTTACCGTAACTAATGAATCTAATTAACGCGTTAAATTGACAGCCCTAATATACAAAAAAAAAAAAAAGTAAAAAAAAAAAAAAAATATATATATATATATATATATATATATATATATATATATATATATATATATATATATATATATATATATATATATATATATATATATATATATATATATATATATATATATAATTTTTTTTTTTTTTTTTTTTTTTTTTTTTTTTTTTTTTTACAAATATATTTGTGGTCCCACTTTATATTAGGTGGCCTTAAAGGCCCCCTGAAATCAAAATTGAAGTTTTTTTAGCTTTTAGTATCACTATGTTAGCCTTAAGGTTAGGATTAAGCTGGTGTGTTCAAAACAATGACAAAATTAGCATTTAGGAGATATAAGCATTCAAAACTAACAGTCTCTCACTTCCGTTAAAATGGATCACAGATTTTGATGACATCATTGCAGACTTCAGCTTCTCATCACATCTTCTGTCCAATCAAATGCTCTCTAGAATCTGAAGTGTCCCGCCCCCTACACTATAAATATACGTCGAAGCCACAGCTGAAATCGGTTGAAGCAGAGCCGTTGACTAGAGACACGAGAGCGCAGCACGGATCATATGCGCGAGTCAGAGCATACAATAAAGCATATCGGACCCATTTCAATTCTGCACAGAATGCTGTATTTGAAAGCGATATGGAGGACATTATGATAAGAAACGGTTAGAGATTGAGGAAAAAATGTGCCTTTAGCAAACACAAAGGCTCTAGTCAAACTGTGGTATTAACGAAACGCTATTGGCTGTTTCATAAAAGGGGAGGAGCTGCTAACAGCTGGAGCCGTTTCAGGGGAAATTACGTCAACACATTGAATAATGCTGCGCCTTTCAAGGCACTTCAGTGGGCCTTTAACTACTATGTACTTATTTTTTGATGCAAGTACAATGTACTTATTGTGTTCATACTATATTGCAAAACACTTTTGCTGATATTGAGGTGGGATACGGGTAAAGTTAGGGACAGGTGTGGTGGTATGGGTAAGTTTAAGGGTAGGGTTAGGTGTAAGGGAAGTGTCAACAGTGAAATTATAAATATAACTACAGATGTAATTACATGCAGGTAATTTTAAAAATGTAAGTACAATGTAAAAACATGTATGTACACAAGTGCATTGTATCAAATGATTAATTAAAATGTTAGTACATAGTAGTTAAGGCCACCTAATATAAAATGGGTCCATATTTGTTTATATTTTTGTGCAAAAAACTTTATTAAAATGTTTTATGGCACGTAACTTGACACCTTACCTTATTTGTATTATTCAACGCCCACTCGCTATTGCATGTGAGTTAGTGTTTTGAAAACATTATCCAAATAAAACTGTCATTTGCAAACAAAGCATTATGAAATAGTTTACTTACAGTATGTAATGCAGCTGCTGTTAGATCCAGTACAGCTTCATCTGTCAACAAAAGTTTCTTTGCGAACTCTCCATTACGGTGTGTCTCGTTTACAAAACCATCTCCAGTCAAATTCTCCAAACAAACATCCTCTGACGCGATCCATGACGGCATTAAAAATAAACCAGCCACTTGTTCCTGACACTGGTATCCTTCTGAAGTCTGTACAGAGACGCAAGCAAGCTGTTTAAACAGGACGTGTCAAAGTGAGCGTTCCTTTACGCTTCCATTTACTCTTCTATTTTTGGGGTATGTCAGAAAGATACAGAATGGGTATCTGTATATTGTTTTCAGTGTAGACAGTGTCAGTGATTATAATGGGTTTTATTAGCTTTTGACATGATGCTCACATATGTTATAGGCATTTTTGAGCTTGATTTAAATAAATGCTTTGTTTATAAGGAGGCAGATGTTTTAAGCTATGAAACTTGCAGGATGTTTTAATGGTACAAAGACCTCTTGTATGTGACCCTGGACCACAAAACATAAGTCACACGGGTATATTTGTGGCAATAGCCAACAGTACATTGCATGGGCCAAAATAATTAAGTAAAGATCATGTTCCATGAAGATATTTTGTAAATATATAAAAAATGTATTATTATTATTAGTAATATGCATTGCTAAGGACTTCATTTGGACAACTTTAAAGGCAATTTTCTCAATATTTAGATTTTTTTGCACCCTCAGATTCCAGATTTACAAATAATCATATCTCGGCCAAATATTGTCCTATCCTAACAAAAGGAAAGCTTATTTATTCAGCTTTCAGATGATCTATAAATAAAAAAATTGCCCCTTATGACTGGTTTTGTGGTCCAGGGTCACATATGTCAAAAGATCAAGGCAAATTTGATTTCTCATGTCATGACCTTTTTAAAAATAATGTTTTTTTATTGGCATCAATAGAATTCATTAAGAACCTTTAACATCCATAGAACCATTTCATTGCACAAAAGTACGAAATTTCAACCGATTTTTCATCTGTTTTCTCTGCAGGAGCCTCTGTTTGCAGCCCGTGTGATCTATGACCTCCTCTTCTTCTTTATGGTCATCATTATCGTTCTCAACCTCATTTTTGGGGTCATCATTGACACTTTTGCTGACCTCAGAAGTGAAAAGCAGAAGAAAGAGGAGGTTCTGAAAACAACTTGCTTTATTTGTGGTGAGTGTCTATGTGCCCTGAGCCCCAAATGAATCGCTTCTCTAAATCACAAAACAAACTGCAAACAAATGTGATCTTGATATACATCAGCTGCAATTTTTGTTTATTAAAATAAAACGTTTTATAAGGGCAAATTAGAACATGAAACTCTTCATACACAAATGATTACCACCAGTTGGATGAGTTGTGCTTAAAGGGATAGTTCACCCTGAAATTAAAATAAAGCCATCTTTTGCTCACCCTGCTGTTGTTCCAATGCCCTATGTCCTTCTATCTTTTTCGGACCTCAAAAGCAGAAATTTTAAAAATAGTCCTGCACACGCTCCTTCCTATAATTGCAGTGAATAGCGACCAGGCTAAAACATTACAAAAATTATACAAAAGTAGCACGCAATGATACAGTGAGACATGTGCCATATATGGAAAGTGTTCAGGAGGCATATTATAAGGTTTTGCGAGAAAGAAACCGTATTATTCAGTCAAAACACTGAGCTCGGCCGTTACTCTGTGCGCTCTCCTGTGACTGCGTGTTGTACCGATTCTTTCCGAAAACAGCCGAACTCGTGGAGGCGTGCAGTGGGCGGAGCTAAAGAGTCATGAGCACACACACACCTATGACACACACACACACAATACATCATGGCATTATCCCTGGATAACTTTCGATTCACTATACATTCGTGTTGTTGACATTATATGCACTTATGTGCCGATTGCCAACATAACACATTTGATGCAGTTTCACTCACCGCCTGCGGTTTCCACTCATGACCGGGAACTAGGCTTGCTGCGATTGCCATGTTGCCCACCGCGGCACCGCCCCCACCGTCGTTTTAATTTTTATAGTAATAAAATTATTTAGTTCAGTTAGAGAACAGACACTACAATTAAACACTGAACGTGTCTGCTCAATATAGTGTGAGCCAAACGAGAGTCGCAGCACAAACGCAGCAGGAGTCAGATTTCATTCATCAGTGAAGAGCTGACAGACAAGATGATCATGGAAGATTTGGTTTCAAAGCGAAATGTAAAAGTGCCTATTTATATGAGTTTGTCATTGTATCGTTTAGTTGTTGTGTTTTTCATTAAGAATAATAGGCTAATGAACCCACAATTCAAGCAACCCGCCCCCGAATTGCCGCTAATTCTAAACCGAAACTAAAATGAGCACGGCCACACAGGCATTCATTCATTCACGGCCGCACTGTCATTGATTCACGGCCACACAGTGCGCACACATTTACGGCCGCACTGTCATTCATTCACACCGCACAGTCATTCATGGTGCGTGTCCAGTCTGGCGCATTTTCAGTTCATGCCTATGGAAGCTTAACTTTCATAGGAGTTCATTTGAAAACACTCGCTTTGCTCCACACCGCTCCCTTATGAATGCCCAAACAGCCGTGTCCATTTTACTTTCAGTTTAAAATTAGCGATTTGAAAAGCCCCCGCCGGTGATACCGGTTTTATCTGTGTTGTCACACGTCGATTAACTGGTGGGAAAATTTCCTCATCGTCACATCCCTACCGGGAGCAAACAAACACTTGCAGAACAAACTGCATCCACGGTTTCCTTAATGCTGGGTTATTTGGGAAGCTGAACAAGGTTATCTTTCCCTCACAACCAAAAACACACTTCTTTAGTGACATTGTTGATTTTGTGGTCTAAAAACAAAATGACAGCGCTGCCGACGGCTTCCGTAACCCGAACGAAGCTTGTTGATCGGCGCACTCTTGCTCTAGCTCTGGTTGATGTGCGCACACGCTCATCCGGGAGAAGTGAAATTCCGGCCTTTATGACGTCATACAGGGCCAAACTTGAAAAACGTTCCAAAACTTTTTCAAATCCTGTGTATTTTGCACAGAAATAGTCTGTCATACGTCCAACTCGTTTTTTGAAATTTTGGCAATGTTTAGCATGAGAATCCAACTCTTTAACAGTGTAAATAAGTTAGGATGCATGAAATAGCATTAGACCCCCCCTAATAAACCCCCCCCCCCCCCCCCCCCTCCCGTTTAATGTTAAAAAGTTCCAATTTTGTTTTGGAAATATACTCCGCTGCAATCAATGCATCACATGAATTATTAGTAAAAACTGTAAAAGATCATGGTATATTATTTGTGCACAACCTAATTAATATTTATGAGCCTTTTGGGCACTAACTCCGCCCTTCCACCTTTTCCCTACCTCTTTTCTCTTTTTAAAATAAAGTAATGTCTATCTTCCCAACAATCCTGAATAAAGGTTTGAAGATGGAAGTTTTACACCGTTATCTTCAGTGAATCACAGTTTCATTTCATGTGTCATTGTCCTATGAATTTCATAGGCCTATAAAACTGTTTTGCTCCAGCATAAACATTAGGACGCCCCCTCTTCACCAGAAGTCTTAGTCATAACTCACTGTGGAGGTGGTGGAGTGTCTTCCTGTTGCCACTTGGCTTGTTTGAACGTGTTAGTGTGAGATCAGCTGTAAATGATCATAATTCTCACAGTGCACACACTTATTATATAAGAATGCTGTTTTTTGACTCGTGTTTTGATATGAATTAATATTGAAACTGCAGTTTTTTGGGATTCAGTTCGTCTTTTGGATGATTTCATGATCCATGACTAACGCTTGAAACTCACAACAGAATGTAAACTTTACGCACAAGATGAGAAACACAAACGTGCAGCTGGAGAGTAGATGTGTTGCACCAAGTGACAATTTCCCAATGTGTTCACTCACGAATCACGCATCGAAATTAGACTGTTTTTGTTTTGTTGTGACCATCACAAGATTCTTAACCTCTTTGCTCATAACACGCACCATTCACACTTGTATACAGTTTCCCCGTGGTTCTACTTCCTCTTCCAGATACAGTACAGTTTTCTTTGAAACCATAAGAGAAAGAAATATCTATATTTATTTGTGTTATGTGTCAAAGTCTTAAATGATGGTTTTCCCTCTCACTGAATAAACTGCATGGAGATAAATACATTTCTGACCTAAACAGATTCTTATTTTTGGACATTTGACCATCGGGCAGCTTGTCACTTCAAGATTACTCCTAATCTTGATTTTCTTAACTAACCTCAACCACGTCAAAAAAAGACCCATTTGAAACGAGTGATGCAAACTCATTTTCACTGTGTTTCTGCTCTACAGGTTTGGAGAGGGACAAGTTTGACAACAAAACAGTGACGTTTGAGGAGCACATTAAGGTGGAGCACAACATGTGGCATTATCTCTTCTTCATCGTGCTTGTGAAAGTGAAAGACTCCACGGAGTTTACAGGGCCTGAGAGCTATGTGGCCGAAATGATCCGGGTAAGGGATCTGAAGTGCAGCAGCACACTTTATTTGAATTGAATTTAAATGTAATGTCCTAGATGGGTATGGTTTTGTGCTAATATCTCAAGAATTTCAATCAGATATTTTAACAGAATATGCTACTTTTTAGAAAGATAAAAAGAAAATGTTTTCATCCACAACAGCCAAGTTTATTTAAATTTAAAGGAAATGTAGCATCTTAAGTGGATATGGTATCACAAAAGAATTTTGCCACTAGAAACAAGAAAATTACTTGTATGCGTGAACCACATAAAGGAACCATTCATTCATTTAAAAGGAATATTTTGGGATAACAGCTTCTCATTATTAGTTCATCTAAAAAAGTGCATTTGTGGCATAATTTTGAAACATTTTTCAACTTGTCCCTCCTTTTCTTTAAAAAAGGCAAAAAATATTACAGATTACAATAGAAGTAAATCCATAAATTGTAAAATATGATATTTTAACAGAAGTTATGCACGCTTCTATTCAAAAGTTCCATTAAAAATATTTTTTTTTAAAGTAATGAATACTTTTATTCAGCAAGGATGAATTAAATTGATTGAAAGTGACAGTAAAGACATTGATAATGTTACAAAAGATTATTTTATTTTCTATTTTAAATAAAAGCTGTTCTTTTGAACTTTCTATTCATCATAGAGTCCTGAAAATTTTTTATCATTAAATAGCACAATTGCATCACAGGAATAAATTACATTTTAAAATATATAAGTACTGTTTTTTTTATCTGTATTTTTGATCAAATAAATGTATAATTTTTTTGCTAATAAGAAACTTAAAAAATCTCACCAACCCCAAACATTTGAACAGTAGCACAGGTGCTTTAATAAATTATATTTTACATTTTTGCTTTTAATACCTCAGAAAAATGACTCCATTTGCTACCATTGTAAGCACCTTATCATAAATTACAACTCTTGACAGCAGTCCTCTTGCAAGAAACTTAGGTCATTTATACCCTTGGGCCAAAGTCACATGATGACCAATGGCATGCCGCAGTTTTAAATCAGTGGATGTGTTTGTTTACTGCTGAGGATTTTTTGTGAACTCTGGCAGATGATAATGCTGTGATAATGTTAAATACTGAGTACACACAGCGAAGGAACCAAAGAGTTACTATCAAACATCACACTGATATGGTGTTTGTGTGTGGGTTTCTTTCCCCCTCTGCATAGCATGACTTCAGAGAAGCCGTTTTATATCAGATTTCCAAAGAATGATGCATTTATGAGAACTAAACCATGCCATGATGGTTGCACTAAGGCATGTCTACCTCTTAAAAACGTAGCTCATTTTACTTTTAGCACTTTTAGTCCACAACCTTGGAGCAGAAATGAACCTATTTGACCCCAGAGGTTTAGTTTTCTGTGGGGAATGTGGCCTGCTTTAAACTTTGCGTTTGGGAAAGTGTACTTAAGGAATTTTGCACCAGATTCCTCATAGTAAATCCCTCAAATGACCCCAAAGCTTCTACTTTGACTTATATAATTACAACTTTGTGACCTTCGGTCTCAGGGAACGACGGAGCTTCTGTTTGCCTTCAGACCGGAGTCTTAAGATGTCCCGAAAATGGCTCGGAATGTGTTAATCCTTGAGAAAAGCTGTAAAAGCACACACACATACACACACACATATGGCTCGCTTCAGTTGGATTACCAGAGGAGCAGGAGTTCCCCTCATGATTGCTAAATGTGTGTATGCCTTTGTATGAATATGTTTCTTTGAAAAATGATCTATTTCTTAAAGCACTATGGGCTTTTCCTCGGATTAACACGTTTAACAACTATAGCGAATCACTCAATGAATACCAGTCTATTAAGTGGCTTTTAAAATGAGGGCACTTGTGTTGTTCATTTAAACATCCTGTTTTATCTTGATCACCTTTTTATAGGTCATCATATGCTTTGCTTAATGCAATGGCGTGGAACTTTAATAGCGTTTTATGTGACTTTTGAGTAATTTTAGTGACACAGAAGTGCTCAGGAAAGCCCCTTCTGCACAAGTTGTTGTTCTCTTGACGCAGATGGCGCAGCGGTGGGTTTCTGACACAGTTTCTGATCTGGGTGGTGTCTTTTGGCCCGATTCCCAAACTCCGTGGCGCATTTTGAGGGTTTGCCCTCGTGGTCTCCCGAGGAATCACTTGACTTGGGATTAGGTGCCCTTTAAGGTCTCCTAAAACAAATTGGAAACCTTTGACCTGATAACAAAGGATAGAGCAATTTGTGATGCATCAGTAGACAATGCAAGGTTTCTCTCTGTGGCTTGTGAGAAGGTGAGAAAGAAAAGCCGAGCATGCTGGGTAGAGCTTCAGGCTGAGGTTGATAAAGCCATATTTGACTAGAAAACACACATTAAGTCACTTTTTGAAACTTTATATAGTAAAGACAAGGACAGGAAGTGATAGGGAGAATGGAATCTGGGAAATTCATGCGAGCCAAGCTCAAAGTTGCAGCTGCAGGAATGAGTTCTAAGACCTGGAAACAAGTTCGCATTTTTGAACTTCCGGCTCCATCATCCGAAGTCAGTGGGTTTTTTCAGTGGAATTTTGGTTAAATGCCTGAAATAAATTCTATGGTGAGCACAAGAACTCAACATATTTATCACATTTTATTCTATTACCAAAAATACATTAGTAATATCCCACCTTTTCCCATTTTTTTTTAAGCACTGACGTGTCTAAATGGGACTACAGAGATTGTCGGGACTCATTTACTCACTAGTCCACTTGCTAATGTAATTCAAATTTGTAGATAAAAAAAAAAACATTGCAAATTTGTCACACATAACTTTAGCTCTTTTCTCAAAACATGTAAGAATTATAAAGTTTATTTTCGGCTGTAATCCAAAAACTAATGGAGAAATCCTATTGCCATTTAACTATTGCCATAAATTTTGGGTTGGCCTAATACATAATACACCAGCACTTGTGCTATTTAAAAGGAAATGCACCTAAATAGTTTTCTTTAATTGTAAGGAAAGACCTTATCTGTTTGATTGTCTACTTTCATTCAGGTAATTGAGGTTAGATCAAGCAAGTCTGTAGGTAGAACCCTGAGATAAACCTGCTGTTTTCCCTTCAGCCTTTTTCCCCTGTGAATATTATTCACATCTTCGTGATGACGTTAGTCGTAATTGTCGAGCTTTGAAGCGGTGCGTGAATGCTCGGTCCCGTTTAGGACCTGAAGCTGTTGTTGCTGCTCAGACCACAGAGCATCCTGTCTAAGTGTGTGGGCTCTTGTGGTATTAGTAATGAAATTCACACTTCCCTCATTTCCATTGAAGCAGCAGATACAGTTGAAATTGATGTGGCTAGAGCACTCACACATTTACTGGCAGTGCTGTCAAGTGTAAACAAAGCTTAGGAAATAGAGGTTTGAGAGGGGGCTGGTTCGGACGCACAAACGTGCACTAACACACCCAAATAAGCGTAAAACCAAAGCAGCACTGTAAAAAAAAAAAGATGCATACGTTTCATTTGGCCTTTTTCCACCATACCAGATAAAGCGGATGAATGCTGTTGTAATTATTACATTAAAGGGATAGTTCATGCAAAAATAAAAAATCTCTCATCTGCTGACCTTCATAACATACCAAACATTTTTCTTTTTTCTTTTTTCTTTTTTCTCTTCATACAATCAACGTCAATGGTAACTAAAACTGTTTGGTTACCAACGTTCTTCAAAATTGTCTTCTTTTATGTGGCAATATATGATGACAAAATGTAAATTTTTGGAAGAACTATCCCTTTAATGTTTTAAGGAATTTTTTTAATATATATATATATATATAGAAATAGTTGTAGTTCTCTTTTCTGTAGAAGTGAGACCAGAGGAAGTGAGTATTTCAGCGTAGGTCATGATGTAGACATGTCACTATATCCTCTTGCTTTTTCCTGCATCAGATACGCTTGTTTTTATTTCATTTTTATAAATTGGCATCATTAGAAATAGCTTAAATATTTGCTAAACTTCTGCTTAAAAGTCGCCCGGTATTACAAATGATGGATTTCCTTTAAACAATAACAAAAGTAGAATTTTGTTTTTTTGTTCAACATCCAAAAAAAAAAAAAAGGTATTAATATCCGGTGTCAGGGGCAATGATTTTCTTTCTTTTCTTTCTTTTTTTTTTTTGAGAGCACAATTATTTTCAGATATTCAAAAAAACTTGAAAATGTGCTAAAAATTTGCTTAAAGTTTTGTGTATCTTAATAATCACATTTAATTGTAAAGAAGATTTTTTTAAAGAATTTTAATAAGAAAAAAACAGATCCAATCAATAGCTACAGACCTCCAAACTTTGTGTGGCCTTCAGATTAGCTCAAGAACAGTGTGTAGAGAGCTTCATAGAATGGGTTTCCATGGCCGAGCAGCTGCATCCAAGCCTTACATCACCAGGTGCAATGCAAAGCATCGGATGCAGTGGTGTAAAGCACACCGCCACTGGACTCTAGAGCAGTGGTTTTAAAACCTGTCCTGGAGGCACCCCAGCCCTGCACATTTTGTATGTCTCCCTTATCAGACACCCCCAATTTAGTTCTTGCAGTCTCTACTATTGAGCTGATGAGTTGAATCAGGTGTGATAAATGAGGGAGACACACAAAATGTGCAGGGCTGGGGTGCCTCCAGGACAGGTTTGAAAACCACTCCTCTAGAGTGATGAATCACGCTTCTCTGTCTGGTAATCCGATGGACGAGTCTGGGTTTGGCGGTTGCCAGGAGAACAGTACTTGCCTGACTGCATTGTGCCAAGTGTAAAGTTTGGTGGAGGGGGGATTATGGTTTGGAGTTGTTTTTTTAGGGGTTTGGCTTGGCCCCTTAGTTCCACTGAAAGGAACTTTTAATGCTTCAGCATATCAAGACATTTTGGACATTTTCATGCTCCCAACTTTGTGGGAACAGTTTGGGGATGGCCCCTTCCTGTTCCAACATGACTGTGCACCAGTGCACAAAGCAAGGTCCATAAAGACACGGATGAGCGAGTTTGGTGTGGAAGAACTTGACTGGCCTGCACAGAGTCCTGACCTCAACCCGATAGAGCCTCTTTGGGATGAACTAGAGCGGAGACTGCAAGCCAGGCCTTCTCGTCCAACATCAGTGCCTGACCTAACAAATGCGCTTCTAGAAGAATGGTCAAAAATTCCCATAAACACAAACCTTGTGGAAAGCCTTCCCAGAAGAGTTGAAGCAGTTACAGCTGCAAATGGTGGGCCAACTTCATATTAAAGGGTTAGTTCACCGAATAATATGAAAATTAGCCCATGATTTACTCATATATATTAGTGCTGTGAATCAATAAAAAAGTTAATATATTTTTATATTGTAATACTTTCACTTTAAATCTCCAAAATAATGTAGAAACAACATGTAAAATAAAAATGTAAAATATTTAAAATATTTGTTGAACACTGAAAGCTATCAACTGCGGCGGTTTGCGTGACACTAACGTGAAACCAGACTTCATTCGTCCCAATGGAAAGCATATTTACACTGTCTGAATTGTTCCCTATCCCCTATATCAGGGGTTTTCAAACTTTATGATGCCAAGGACCCCCAAATATGATGAACCTTTTATGAGGGACCCCCTTCCTAAAATCCATTTATATATTTTTATGTATGAAAATACATTCAAACTGTTAGATAAATAGTAAGTGTGACATTATAAATACATATTGTTTCCAAACTTAAATTGGCTATACTTAATATTGGATGAATAAACCTGAAAATTCTTCAACTGCGTTAAGAATACTGCCTTACAACCCCAGTGAGCAAGATTAAGGGGACTATAGAGAGAAAAACTCACTAGAAAGATACAAAGCAAACATATGCAATTCTAGAAAGTATGTATACAAGAAGAAAGGAAAGAAACATTTAGAAATGAAACAGTTAGACTTTAACCATTTTTGCTTTGTCTTTGTATTCTCTAAAATTTTCCGGGTCCCCTTAGAACCTTCTGGAGGACCCCCGGGGGTCCCCGGACCCCAGTTTGAAAACCCCTGCCCTATATAGTGCACTATGTGCCATTCACCATGTAGAAAATAGTAAATGTGTGAACAAGTGACCGATTTCAGCCGCAGCTTCAGCATCTATTTATAATGTAGGGGGTGGGACTCTTCAGATTCTAGAGAGCATTTGATTGGACAGAAAATCTGAAGAGAAGCTGAAGTGCAGAGTGATGTCATCAAATTCATTGATCCATACTGGCGGAAGTGAGAGACTGTAGAGTGAGAGTTTTAAATGCTTATATTTTCTAAATGCAAATTTGGTCAATGTTTTGGAGCACGCTACCTTACAGATAACAGTAAGACTAACATATTCATACTAAAAGCCAAAAAATGTTGTCAAAAGTCATTTTAAAAATGTGACTATACCAGCATTTCCCTCTAGCATTTTGAGCGCTGTTGAACGGATTCATAAACACCCCTGATTGGCCATTGTGTTCATGTGCTCAACATATATTATGTCAGAATACATAAATGTAAATCTGAATATATAGTTATGACTTAACTATATATTCATATTTACATTTATATATTCAGAGTTATAACTATACATATTAAGAATTTATAAATGAATATTCTGACTTAACCATATATTCAGATTTACATTTATATATTCTGAGTTATAACTATATATTCAGTTTTGTAGGGCATCAGTCTATGCCATATACCGGTCTTGGGCTGGTAGGAACTGTGGTAGCTGAAGACCGTGGATGACGTTGGTCTCATCATTTGACAGATTTCAAGACTAATATGCGGTGCAGTGTTTGCTGCAATTCAGGGCAGATTAGAGATAACGGTGTGTGCCTCTGTGATGACGATGACGAAACCGGCTGACAGCTGGGCTCCATGCACAGACGACAGTGTTTGTGGGCGGAGGTAAACACAAACCTCAACATCTGTGGCAGCAGGAAGTGAGTGCACACGCACTCCTCTCTTGTTCTCAGAATGAGTGAGAGCATTACCTGTGATTTTCCCCTGTGCCCAAATGGAACTGTCTGTCTGAAGTGTGTGTGCACGGCCCGTCTGAGATTTCAGAGGCAAAGGGGACTTCTCTGCTCTCTGCACCTGCAGCCTGAACGACCTCTGTCTCTCTTTCTGTCACACACTCATGCATACAAATGTGTAGCTGACAAAAGTTATTTTTCCCCCCAACACTTTAGGTTAAAGTTTATATAAATGTATAAGGGTATTTTTATTTATCCCAAGTCAAGGGTAAATTTATTTTGAGATGTTGTGACTGGTCACCATTTCCTCGGCTTCTGCCTCCATAAATATAAAATTTATCACATATCACAGTGTTATATCACATTATCTTTACTCTGAAGCAGAAACAAGCTTTTCTGTATAAAACTACTTTTTCCTAATGTGGATAGACAAATATAAGTGGGCTGTTTGAGTGGCCCTACTTGTCATTTTGTGGCTTAACCAATGATGTTACTTTGAGACGGGGCTATCTGTTTAATTGACCTATGGCAGACAGGGGTAGTTTTCGGGGAAACCTGCTTGAAAACAGTCATTATGGGTGCAGAAATTAAGGTTTCATGCTAGAAATTTTTTTTTTCAACCAGAAAAAAAAGCCAAAATGCCCCCTCCCCCCCAAAAAATCTATTTAAATTTAGTGTCAGATAAAATTTTGCAGTTATTTAAAAAAAATATTCCCCAAAAGTTTGCTTAAACTGCTATGTCTTCATAATCACTTTTAATTGTAATTTTCAGAAAGAAAAAAGGGTTATTTATTGATAATTTCTTTTCTTTTTGACAAATATTTTTTTCATATTTGTTTGAAAAGCCTCATTAAATAATTTATTTAACTCAGCCGTTTATTGGTTGACATTCCAAGTTGTATAAAACTGCCTCTTTGTTGCTTTTAAAAACATCGCTTAGTTTATTCGAGTGACCGGAAATGTCATTTTATGGGTTAACCAATGCTGTTACTTTGAGGTGGGGCTATCTGTTTAACTGATCAATGGCAGACAAGGGGAGTATTCAGGAAACCTACTTGAAAACAGTCAGCACTAGATGCACGTTTTTCTTTTGCAGTTCACTTAAATAGCCCTACTGTGTGCTAAAACATTCCATGCAGTCTTTCTAGGAATATGAGAACGTAACTTTATGCATAGTTGTTATAAATATAGTTTTAGATGTGTAGCATGTCACGGCAGTTATGTCATGTTAATTGCTGGAGGAACTCGATGACTTTATAGAATATGTTCACTGCATTCACAAACCCCTCTAGCCTGGACTTGTCTGCAGGCTGAGTTAATTTTAAAAACACTGATGTGTTTGTGTATTTGTGTGCAAGCAGTCCAGCTTCGGGGAGAAAAGGAAGTGCATGACCAGAGAATGAAGTGTCCTTTGGCCGTTCTCCCTCTCCCCTCCTGCGTTCCGTAATGTGACTATCACTTTTTCCCTGCTTCTGTTAGAATCCCTCTTGTCCTTATTAGGAGCTGCATCTGACCTTTCCCACCAGCCAGAAGTCAGACATTTCGCAATCGCAATTGGCTCAGGTCGGAGCTCGCACTCCCGCTGCTGTCTTCGATCTCTTGTTGTACTATAAACCATTTTGAGATATTGCGACAAAAGGACATGGATTTTTCATTAAGAACTGTTTGTACTAGTCACAGCCCATTAAAATCACTGAAAGAGTCAAATATACACTTATACATTTTCTTGCCTGTGCAGAACTTACAGCCATGCTACAGTATGTTGTTCTGGGTGGTTGCCAGGGTGTTGATATGCAACTGTTAAGATACTATAAACCATTTTTAATGTTACTTTGCAATTGTTACGGTGTCAGGGTGGTATCTCAGGAGTTGCTATGCATTTGCTAAGATGTTCTAAATAGTTGTTAATGTATTGTTATGCAGATCTGTGTTTTCTAAGGTATTCTAAGGCCTTGTTCACACTAACACGTTTTTCTTTGAAAACGCATCTTTTTTCTCTCCGTTTTTGCCTTTTCCTTCCTCATTGAGATGGCATTTTTGTCAACGAAGACAGAACTTTTTGAAAACGCTCTCCCACGTGGATAAATTTGAAAACACTGGTTTCATGTTGTAGTGTGGACTGTGAAAAAATTCAAGCCTTGTAACAGCAACAATATTCACCTGGAGCAAATGAAATGAGGGAGTGAGGGGAGGTGGGTTTGTGTGTAGAAGATATATCGCTGTCGGAGAGATGACAGAGCGAGAAAGCGCAGCTGGTATCGTGTGTCTGTTCTGTGAAAAATTAATATTGGAAGCATTTCAGATATTTCAGTATTGATATGTACAGTCTTCATATTGCATTCCTGCAAAGATGACTGAAAATGTACTTACAATTGCTGTCCTGTGACAAAACACAATTGCTTTTTAGACCAGATATTTTGCTAATAAAATGATTGTGCCAGAAGAATAGCATGAGAACTTTATTATGTCTGCACTCTGTATCATGCTCTCTGAATTACTAGCATGTTTTACTCATATGCAGCAAGGTAATTTAAACCTTTTCAATGTGGATGAGCAACTTTTGGAAAATGCTTAAAAACGCTAGTGTGGACGGACAGCGTTTTCAAATGTATCCGGATTAATGTAGAAAGTAGCCTAAATGCAGTTGTTTGGCTTAGAAGGCAACACTAATACAATTAGAAAATAAAATTATTTTATTTTTTTGACCTCTTGTATTTTAGTCTGTGGCATGCAGCAGGACAGCTGTGGTACCATATTTCCTCATACTGTATTATTTTCATGCCATCTATGAGGTTGTTTTGGCTGTTTAAATTAATGTGCGTAATGTCAAATATCACATCCAGGAGGATGGTAGATTCCCCCTTGTTAAATAATTGTTGGTCATTTAGAAACATATTGCTCAATGTTTTGAAGTTTTTATCTGAGGGTGAAGCTGTCCTCATGCTCATGTGACTTTGATACTGCCTTTCCTTTGCTGTAATCATATTACACATAGGGAATTTTGTCTGATGTAAACACACAGTCTCTTATGAACGGATAGACAAATTGGAAATGTGAGGTGGAGGAGGACATGATTTCAAGCACTCCATTTGTCAGGGTCTGACTTCAAGAATGGGTTGTGCCATGTGGATGGTGGGAAATCTAGGGGAGGGTGTTCAATAGTTCATATACAGTGACCCCAATAAGCCAGACTTTACTTGCATTCCATAACAAAAATATCAAACAAGCCAAATGTGGATGTATGAAGTCAAGTGTCCCTCAAATTCATTAATCACAGTAACATAGTTAAAAAATATTATTACAATTTAAAACGACTGTTTTCTGTTTTAATATATTTTAAAATGTAATTTATTCCTCTGATGGTAAAGCTAAATTTCCAGCATCATTACTCCAGTCTTCAGTGTCACACGATCCTTCAGAAATCATTCTAATAAGATGATTTGCTGCTCAACAAAACATTTCATATTATTACCAGTGTTGAAAACCTTCATAATTTTGTGGAAACAGTGATACTTTCAGGTTTCTTTAATGAATAGAAAAAACTGCATGTATTTGAAATAGAAAAAAAAAACAACAACATTATAAATGCCTTTACTGTCACTTTTGATCTATTTAATGCATCCTTACTGAATAAAAATCCTACTGAAATATAACTCTGTTATATATAAACGTCTAATATTCCGACAGGAACACAACTTGGACTGGTTTCCACGGATGCGGGCCATGTCGCTGGTCAGCAGCGATGCCGAGGGCGAGCAGAACGAGATCAGGAATCTTCAAGAGAAGCTTGAATCCACCATGAAGCTCGTCTCGAACCTGTCAGGCCAACTCACTGAACTGAAAGAACAGGTGAGTGATGATGCATTTGGACTGATGTCAGAACATTATGTCCAAAGTGGCATGCAGTGGCATGCAGTTCTTCGCGCTCCAGTGAAGATGAGGTATAGTCTTGACCCGTTAAGCAGTTTAAATGGACTTCACAGACTAGTGTTTAAGTTGGGTGAGAGTGAAACTAGGCCTTCAAGGTCAATCAGTATGAGTCCACAACCTCTACAAGTATCAATTAGTCCAAAGGGCAATGAGTCATTTCTGTCTGTCTTTCTCTTTCTGCCTTCAGCTCGTGGTATTTAAAATGATCTTTCACCTGCGTCACGAGGCCAAGTGTTGTTTCACTTTTATTCAGACGCATTGTCGTCCAGATGAAGTTCTGCGAACTCGAGCTTGTTTGTTTCCACAGATAAACAGTCTAACACACAGTAGATGAATATGATAAAGTGGGTCATTGAGTTAGACGCTCATATTTTGATGGAAATATGTGTAGTGGGATTTGCTGTCATGTCGTCGATTTCTTGTAAATAGTGTCGAATTTACACCAACTTGAGGTGTGTAGCCACATAAAATGGGAAGTGTCTAGAGGGAAGTTGATCTGTTTTTGTATTTTTGTACTCTAGACAGGGGGAAAAGGTCATTGTTTGGCTAAAAGAAGGCGAAGCAAGTAAAAACCAACAAACTTTCGCTGTTTAACCTGGTTACACACGGCGATACACGCAGTTTTGCGTTTTCTTTCCTTACTTTACATGTTTAAACTTAGAAGAGAGAATAACAATTATTCACACAACTGTCCAGAAAATATTTTTAAATGAATTTGATTTGTTGAAATGTGTTCCCATTTTGTTAATGGATATTTAGGCTGTGTTTTCAGTCCATCATCAAAAATGAAAGTATTCGTAACTACAATAAATAAAATTGATATACAAAAAACACCATTGATATGAGAGTGGTTTGAAAAAGACAAACCCCCAAATCCATAGCAAATGCTCCATTATATTCGTCTTTATAATAATACAGTCATATAACAAAAACAGTTTTTAAAACTTTAATCGAAGGTATAATTTCAAGACCTTTCGATCTGCATACGTATGCTTAAAATAATTAAAATATAAATAAAATAAAATATACTTTTGCATCTCTATTATTTACATTTTACAATTAATACATACACACGTCAAGTTTCCATGTTTTATGAGGACTTTCCATAGACATGATGTTTTAACTGTACAAACTGTATATTTTTACATTTTCAAAAACTTGATTTATAAGCTTGATTTATAAAAAAAATTCCCCACAAGGTCAAAAATTACTGGTATTACTATCTTTGTGGGAACATTTGGTCCTCATAATGTAGGGTTTACCAGGACCACACACACACACACACACACGCAGCAATATAAATATGAAACAAAATGTTTGTTTAATAAAAGGCCATGTGATGACCTTCCCAGTATCTGTGATCTGCCTGGGGTCCCTTTGATGGACTGATTCAATAACGTTTCAGATTTATTTTACAAAAGGCAGGATCTCATGAGCTATTTCCACTCTAAAGCATTTGATCTCATCTCATATTATTATTGTTATTGATTATTGAATGTATTATTGTTTTTCTTGGATTACAGATCCAGTCATGATAGACTGTAGTTAAGAGCTCCTGTCACATTAGCAGGAGGAGCAAGCAGTGCCAGTTATCTTTAAATTGCTGTGTGTTTGTTTAGTTGTATGAGGTACTTCCTGTGGACACCAACTTTAATATACAAATGCGTGAGTGTTTTTGGCTCACTTTTGCAGCTGTTGAGTCAGAGTAGGGGATTTCAGTACAGACAATTTGAATTTCAATGGAACTGTGTACGTGAGAATGAGTGTGAGTTAGTGTGTTTTGTAGCTGAGTTACACAACGCTGCATGACATTGCTCCAATTGCTCCATTTTATATTCCTAGAAGCTTTTCTTTAAGACTGCACACACCTAAAACACACAGACACTCTTGTGTTATGAGGTCATAACCAAGGCAACATTAGTGGATACACTGAATGCATCACTGCATGACATGCCTGATCTGTGGGAGAGACAGAACGGAGACGAGGATGATTCAAAATTAACAAAAACTTCTTCTTACACACTTCTGTGTGTGTGTGTGTGTGTGTGTGTGTGTGTGTGTGTGTGTGTGTGTGTGTGTGTGTGCGCGTCTGTGTGTGTGTGTGTGTGTGTAAGTTTTTCTATCCTGGTGGGGACTTCGACCTGAATGCACACTGACTCATGGGGACTCATGTCACCGTGGGGACCTAAATTGAGGTCCCCATGAGGAAATGTGTGTGTGTGTGTGTGTATATATATATATATATATATATATAATTTATTTTGTATAGTTTTATTAGCTTAGTTTTATTTTTTATGTCTATTTTATATATATAAATTGAGGTCCCCATGAGGAAACAAGCTTATAAATCATACAGAATGAGTTTTTTTGAAAATGTAAAAATGCAGAAAGTTTTGTGTGCCAGGTAGGGTTAGTGTAAGGGGACAGAATTGCAGTGTGTACAGTATAAAAACCATTATGTCTATGGAGAGTCCCCTCAAAGATAGTAAACCAGACATTTCTTCGTTTTATTAGCTTAGGTGTATTTAATGACTTTTACACTAGTTTATATATATTTTACACTAGTTTCTTTTTATATATATATATATATATATATATATATATATATATATATATATATATATATATATATATATATATATATATATATATTATATATATATATATATATATATATACACACACACACATATATTAATTTATATGGTTTAAAAATATATATGTGTGTGTATGGTTATAAATCATTAGTTTTATATTTTAGTTTTACTAGCTTGGTTCTATTCAAGTTTTATTTTTTATTTATATGGTTTAATATATATATATATATATATATATATATATATATATATATATATATATATATATATATATATATATATATATATATATATATATACATATACATATACATATACATATACATATACATATACATATACATATACACATATATATACACATCATTATAGTTATATTTTAATATTTTTATGGTTTTATAAATATGTGTGTGTGTTTATTTTTATTTTGTATAGTTTTCTTTCCGTTATATCGATTATATATATGGGACTTTCCTTAAACATGTATATGCAGTATTTGTTTCATAAACATATATTCTAAATTAAAATTATATATTCCTATATAAATGGATACACAAAATGCATTATCGGTGTGTGGCAGAGACTAATAGGAGATTTAAAATATTTATTTAAACAAAGTAAGCACAAAACATCTTGTTGTGTTTTGTTCTGACAGATGACAGAGCAGAGGAAACAGAAACAAAGGATCGGGCTCTTGGGACACCCACAGCACATGAACGTGAACCCCCAGCAGCCCGCCTGAACCTCCTCACACTGGACAAGTGTCCTACAGCTGTCTCCTGCAGACATCCCATCAGCCTTTCCATCTGTGTGTGTGTGTATGAATGTGTGTGTCAAGGCATCCAAGATACATCGTCACCACAACCTGCTGTGTACACCGAAATAAGCGGCTGTAGGCCACCAGGGAAGGATAAAAGACTTTCGTCCCCCCCTTTTCCACATCCATTTGAGTGCCAAATGTTTCTCCGTGTTAAAGAGGAAGTGAATTTGCATCACTCGCCATCCACTGGGTGAAAATGAATGGCAGAGCGACTCATGAACATGTGCTGCAGCCTGTAGATGCTGCTTGGACACACATCCTTTTGTATTGACCCATAGCAGTAAAGCAGTCAGTATTTGATGTCTTATTTTTGTATTTTGTGCAATATTAATACTTTAATATGCAACTACATCTGTACATTGTCTTAAAGGGACGTTGCAGTAATTATTTGTTTCCTTTTGTTTCGTTCATTTGCTTTATGAAACAAATTAGAGGCCAGGGACTTAGAAGTACTGTTTGACGTGACATCAGATGTGATTTATGCATAAGGGAGGGGGAAAAAAACGCCTTTTTCATATTTAAGTTAATTTATTTATATCAAAAATAAAAAAAAATAAAATAAAAAAAAAAGCATTAAGGAGATTATGCGTATGCTGCCAATTTAGACTTCTTTAATTCTCATGAATAAAATCAGGTTCTGTTTGGTAATATAGGAGCTCTTTATTATGGTTTATGGCTTTTTGTTTTTGCTGTCGAATTTATGACTGAGTAATAATAGATGAACTGTTTAGGCAGTTAAGATTTTGTTCATTTTTGTCTTAAAATTAATGCACTAAAATAATTGAACTCATATCATTCCTGTTAATATAGAGCCATGTTAATCGTGCCTGTTGTATGTTCATGCACAGGATGAATATTCGCTGACAAAAGCAATCTGTCGAGTTTTTGTCTGTAGTCAGTCATATTTTTCTAGACAATTTCATCTTTTAGCTGAGCAAAGCAGGTCACTTTCTCAATACTATCAAGGTTTTTTTTTTCATTTTATTTGATTTTTCTTGTAATAAATGTATATATGTCTGCAGGTCTTTGCTTTTATAGAGAGATATGGTTTCATAGCATCCTAATAATTAACAACACTGTTACTGAAAAATAAGCCTACTACGGATTTAATATATATAAATGAATTAAGTGATATTTAATAAAATATGTACTTCTTGTTCAAAGGACCAGAATTGAAATATAGCTTGTTTTTGTATTTCTTTTTTTCTGTGTGTGTGTTTTAAATGGAAAATGTGAAATCAATGTTAAATATCAGTTTATTTTACATTTTATATTTGTTCATTATTGATACTGGCTGCCGTCCTTCAGAATAGTAAGTACTAACACACAAATGTGTTCAGTTCAGTGGTTAAGTACAAAAACAGTGTCCATATGTGAGTTTATATGTTTAGATTGATGACTGCATCATTTTATAGGTTTCTCATGCCGTGATATGTTATTCACCCCAGTCAATGGAAAGGAAGTCAAGCTTATTAAGAATTCGGCGGCCCATGCTTCTCTAAGGAAATGCACTTTCTGTGACCTCTCATGCTGATCTGCCAAAGAGGTAAAAAAAAGCTGTTTTCCACACACTGCTGAAACTCGTATTTATGTGCCATGCGTTTTGTGTGTTGCAGACAGCGCAGATATTGTGACAAAGGTCAGACCGGAGAGTCCCAAATCGGTTTCAGGGTAAAACACTGAGGTTTAACACTTGCTGTTGTCCGTAAAAAAGAGCACAAGTGTGACTGAAGTGTCAGACAGACACCTTAGATGCTTAATTATTGACACTTGTCAATGTCGTCAGAAGTATCTCTCTAAAATCCCCCTGTGTGAAGTGCAGCATCAGACTGAAACCTTCCACCAGTTAAGTGACATTTGTGAAATAAAGTGAACCAGTGCAAAGGCAGAAGGGAGGAAAATGTGACTTGAAACCATCCGTTTAGTTCGAAATAGGAAACTCATGAAGCTTTAATATGTCCAGAGTAGGTCTGTGAATGCCACTTTCTTTCTAGGCGTATATTAACCTTATTATAAAGTTAATATGAGAGCTATTTCAACAATGAGCCTCAGGACATGGTGCAAGCTTCTCATTTAACCGGCGCGGTGTACGAGCACGATGATCTATTAGTCATTAGTACTGTATGTTCGTAATGTTTTGTTCAAATGTTCTAATGTGTCCTATTTATAGAGAACAATTAAAGGAACATTTATGTAGTACAAAATAGGTTATTACTTGTATTATGTTAAAACTCTGGGTATGATCATGTTTTATGTCAAATTGACCCATTTGGAAAAAATCGCATTATGAAAAAAGAAAAAAAAAAGGGTAAAAACTGTAATCCTTAAAAATGGATAATTCTTACAAAAAAGTAAACATGAGAACATAATTTTTTTTAACTGTATTTGTGTTTTTTGAACATTAGTTTTTTACAAAATATATATATATAATTTTTTTACTAATTTAATTTTTTTTTTATACTTTTAATATTTTTATTTTTGTGCTTTCCTGTCGAGCATGGCGCTAGCAATGACAAGATCATGGGTTCCACTCCCAGAGAAATGATAAAAGAGGGTATATTTGCCAAAAATATCTCAAAATGCATATATTTTTATTTTTATTTTGGGTCTGGGCACATGCCCTTAACTATGAAATGTACGGGTCAAACTGACCCGTTAATGTCACAATCATAATAGACATTTTTGTTACACTTTATTTTAAGGTGACGCAGTTACATTACATTTAGGTTACATTGTACTTACTCAAATAAGTACTGAGTAATATTAAGGGTATTAGGGTTAGTTACTTGTAATTATGCTTAATTGACTGTACTTTTAACGTGTAACTACATTCCACAACAACTGTGAAATAGTCAAACAATTTCAAGAAACAATTTGTAGATTTAACTTGTAGATAACTCAAAAATGTTGTAAAGTTTGTATACTGTAAAAAATTGTTTGATCAATAAGTTATCAAAAATACGGCAATTTTCAACTCATTTTTTTAAGTCAGTTTAATGCAATTTAAGTTGAATTGACATGCAAGTTGATTGTACTTAAATGTAAGGCAGCAACTTTTTTTTTTTACACTAATTTTTACTATATCTAATTATGCTGTTCAAATAGCTATAATATCATTTTTTTAAGTAGTTGTTTGTATTTATAAAATGTATATAATGGACACTAATGTAAAGTGTTACCGAAATGCATTAACCTCCGATGACGTCTTTACAGCATTCCACCTCTTAAATCAAATAACAGTCCTAATTGTAACATATTTGTGGTCAAATAAGGGGACTTTCCTTAAACAAAGGAAACAACCCACAAGAAAGACACATAACACAGCATGAAACTCAATTGGCTTTGGGACAGCAGGCTGTTTAAGGCCAAACCAACCAAACAGTTCAGTTATCACATGATCTATTAAAATTCTTGTTCCACTAGTTATGTAATAAAAGTGATTAATAGAAGGTCTGACTGAATTTAACCACTTAAAACTTAAAACGTTATTCGGTATCTAATTACAGTCACATGAGCACTATTACACCCCAAACCTCAAGAACACATCACAAATCTGTTTTTGTCATTACATTTCATGTGCAACCAAAATAGGCAATGCATTTATGAATTCACTGAAGGAACTGTCTCATGCACTGCTTCTGTCCTCTGCCTGTGAAGGATGATGTGTCATCCTGTTGCTTCAATTCGCCAGATAAAAAAGCACCAAACTCCCCCTACTTTTCCACCAGTTCTATTAGGATTTAAATGATTAACTGGATTTTATGAACAGACCTCAAAACCTCAAAAAAAGCTACAATAGTTCTAAAACTACACTGTAAAAAAAAATACCATTACAGTTTTTGTACTTCAAAATTTCACATTTAATGCAGTTTTAGCTACTTGCAATTTCTTTGTATTCATAGGCTGTGATATTTACTAGCAATTTATTTCAGTGTATAGAAATGAGAGGGTCACTTTTCTACATTCGTTTATTTAAATAATAAAATTAATTAATTCTTATAGCCTAAATAAAATGATTCATGCATTCAAATGAATAAACATTTTTCTATTTTAGTGAGAGAAAACAACAGCAGCGTGTAATGTGTGTAACGAACTCAGTGATGTAAATACTAATTATTTGCTGTATTTTACGAGGACTTCCACACCTCAGTTATTCTACCACCATTTCAAAGACTTTTTCGAACAAATATCATTCTGCTTGTTATTTACAGTTCAAACCGCGCGTGAGAGCACCTTTCTCATTAAAGCGCGCGCGCGCCTGGCTGGTGAGCTCGAGCTGCTCGGTACTAAAATAAACGGATGACGTCAGTCGCAGGGATTCAATCGTTCCTCCGCCTCAGCCCTTTCCCTGCGCCGCCATGAGTAGTTCAACGTGACCGCCGCCGAGTACAACCGGCCACAACAAACCGAGCCGCGGCACGAGAGAGCCATGAGCGGCTGCACGTGGAGCGCCAAATGGTCCCGGTGCGATAAAACGGCGCGTTAGTTCCCGCGCATCTGCTACTATTGTGTAACCATGACAACGGAGCCTTGCTCGCTCATGTGCCAGCATCATGCCAGGGGAATTCTGATAATGAATACTAGCATTATATTGATGGAGCAACAGGTGCTCTGGACATTATTCATTTGACATCCGTTTCTTTCTAGAAGCTTCTGCTGCACGCACATATTCAGGCCCATGTGCGTGTGTGCTGAAATGAACATGTACAGAATATGTGCTGCTTTTTTGTAAGGCAATATAATCCTTTATGCAAAAACAGCGCTCGAGAGGGAATTGTAAATAACAAACAAGCACTAATATATATATATATATATATATATATATATATATATATATATATATATATATATATATATATATATATATATATATATATATATATATTTTATAATTTTTTTTTTAATTTATTGTTTATATAAATAATTTTTTGCTGCATTCGAGAGAAGATAAAACACTATAAAAAAATTATACATTATTATATTATTTAATATGTATAAAATATAATAGATATTTCAGTAATGTATGGTTGTATTTCATGTAGCCTGTGTTATTTATAGTATACAAAATATATAGGCCTACATATACATCTTTTACATTTTTTGATATAAAATGTATTTCATATTTTTTTTTAAAGATGTTTTAAACATTATATAGCCTATATTCAAATATATATATAGTCCTATAGTGCCGTAAAATCGATGAATCACATCCAACATAACAAGTTTGTGTTTATATATGTGTGTGTGTATGTATGTGTATATATATACTTTTATGTTGATTTGACAGCAGTTATATATATATATATATATATATATATATATATATATATATATATATATATATATATATACACACACACACACACGTGCATATATGTATGTACTATAGACATTTTGTGGTTCTGTCGTAATTGCATTGGTAAATAAGTCGAAGTGTGAAAAGCATGCGTCTTTTTTAAGGTATGGTTTGGCTTGATTAAAATACTCTGAACCACTTTATATAATCTTTGTATATAGTATATCACGCTTTGAAGTCAATCCAGGATAAGCCGCTCATAAAAACACGTCCCTGACACGAGCTGTTATTGTGCACTCAGAGAGAGAGAGAGCGCGCAACAGCATGGTGGGACACGGGACAGGGGAGGGCGGACGGGCTGCTGTAAATGGGTTGAGCTCTGAAAGCGCCGTCACACACGTGAGGCTCATGTGACTGGAGCTCGAGACGTGTCTGCAGTCACAGGGTTTATTTAACACGTACTTCAAATCCACCCACATACACTCATTTAACCAGCTCCGGAGCCGACAAACGCCTCCTGCATCTCCACCTCACAACAACATCAGTTTTGCGTCCTACTTTTGAGACACCATATCTGGAACGAAAACTATTCAAGGGAAATACTTGTGGACTTTGATTATAGAGTAAAGGATCTGGTTTTTATTTTTATATATACACGTATATTTTGAATCAACCCTATTCTTACACCAGTAAGACATATTGATAGGGTGAAATGGAGAGGATTACCAGTGCTCAGCCTCCACCATGTATGGCCAAACACGCCTCGTTGGATATCTCTGACATGGAAAGGTAAGTCAGTCTCCAGACGCTGCTTATTCGTGATTCTGACAGCTTTCTACAGAGCTATATCTCTTATTGGCTGTATTTTATTTTATAGAATGGACTTTCCGATGTATGTGTATAAACCCCGGCGGGGAATGAAGCGCAGTGAGGACAGTAAGGTACGAAATGCGCAATTACGCGCAAATATAATTGCGCCCACTTTTACTTGCCAACATTGTATAAATGCATTTCCGTGTTCTTAACCAGATTTAAACACAATTTATTGATTTCTTTAGTTTTAGTTTAATAATGTTTACGCATGGAAATTAATGTACAATTTTAACTCCTGCCCCCCAGGATACGTACAAATTGCCTCATCGATTGATCGAAAAGAAAAGGAGAGACCGAATAAACGAGTGCATCGCGCAGTTGAAGGATTTGCTGCCCGAACACCTTAAACTCACTGTAAGTAATATGGGAGTGGATGGGCTCACCTCACTATGTTGTAGTGTAAAGCGCCACCTGCTTGTTGATCATGAATAAATCATGTTTGTCCTTCTCCTGGATTAGTCACCCTCCTATAATGTGCTTGATTAATGTATACAACTTGTAAACATCACATTTTAACTTTCGGCACAACATATGAATCTGGCGTTAGTTAAGCATTCATACGTCAATAAGGCGTGTTAGATTTGTCTTTTGAAGTATTTGAATATTACTTGCACGCACATGTGCATGCACTGGTGAGCGGAGAGGAGTGTCTTCATTCCTGCTCGACACAGGTTTGTCCTCTCTGAGCCGCTGCGGAGAGGGTTACATAAGAAAGATCAACATGCTTATCTGGGTTCTTCCTGTTTTAGACTCTGGGGCACTTGGAGAAGGCTGTTGTGTTGGAGCTCACGCTCAAGCATGTGAAAGCTCTTAACAACCTGCTGGAGCAGCAGCAACAGAAGATCATTTCCTTGCAGAACGGAATGCAAATCGGTGAGTTCTTGATCATGCAATGTGTGACCGTGCCGCAGGAAGCAGCCCTGCTGAACTTTTCACCTCCATCCCTCCCTCCCTCCCTCCCCTTTTGTTTGTTTTCGAGCACATTACATAATAAAGAAATTGAGACATGCTTGTGCAATGCAGCAAATGATCTAGCCTTCAGGACTGTTGTGAAGGAACATGCTTTCTAACTCTTATGGTTTTGTTGCAGGCGAGCAGAGCAATGGGCACTCAGAAAACAGCGAGGAGATGTTCCGTTCTGGGTTCCACTTGTGCGCCAAGGAGGTTCTCCAGTTTCTGGCCAACCAGGAGACCGTGCGCGACCTGACGCCTGCTCACATAATCGACCACCTTCAAAAAGTGGCGTCTGAGTTCATTCAGAGTCCGCCGAGCCCTCGTCTGGAGGAGCCCGCTCCCAAAGCTCAAGAAAGCCGAGAGAAACCGGCAGGCCTGCAGCCCAAAGCAGCAGAGGGCCATGCTAAAAACTGCGTGCCCGTAATTCAAAGGACTTATCCCCATAGCAGCGAGCAGAGCGGGAGCGATACGGATACCGACAGTGGCTACGGAGGCGAGCTCGAGAAGCGTGACCTGAAAGCCCAGCGGCCGGTCTACTATGGCAAAGACACTGGGGATCTCAAATATGGCGGCAGCATTAAAGAGGAGCTGGATGAGCCGCAGGCCAAGCGGCAGAGGTCCGACTCTTCGGAAGATGAGTCTCTGTCAGGGCACGAAATAGTGGGCGGCCACAGCCCCTACATGAGCTTTTCTCCACACCAACCCCTGTGCATGCCCTTCTACCTCTTTCCATCTGGCGCCGCATACTTGCCCATGCTGGAGAAGTGTTGGTACCCGGGGGGTATGCCCGTATTGTACTCAGGCCTCAGTGGCTCCCCAGCGGGCGTGTCTCCTGAAAAGCTCCCCTTGTCCTTGGCCATGTCCTCAAGAGTGGGCTCCCCTGCCACCACTCCATCCTCCATGGACTCTCCTGCACTCCTGCAGGCCCTGAAACAAGTTCCCCCGTTAAACCTGGAAACCAAAGACTGAGGACCCGCTCTGGGGTCCGCCAACAGCCCGCTCTCTGAATGTTTTGGTCTCGAGAGTGGACTTCCCTGTTGAATAAGCTCCCGAAGAGGGTTCTGTTGAAGAGGGCGCAAAGACAAAGCTCAAAGCGCCCTCAAGCACGGCAAACAGCTGTTCTGATTCCTCTCAGAAGTACGACGGCCTCCCTCCAACCGCAGAGACGCACACACACACTCTTATCAGCTCCCTCAACAACCAGCAGACACACACCCAGACATGGAATGGTCCGCGTGGACACAGACGGGTAAAGGAGGTCCCGTGCAAAGCACTGTGAGACACTGTGAAGGTCAAAACGAGGACAGTGAGCGCTGTCCTTCGAGATAAAGGACCTGGGGCGGGCGAACAGCTGCACTCTGCACTTATGCCGAATGTTTAAGTCGAAAACAATACAAAACAATAACCCAGAATGTGATGTGCAGACGGTCCCCCAATGATAAGGACTTTGCCCTTTGCACAAGCACCTTTTCATTTGTTGAATGTAAACAAAAAGTCATTTTTAAAAAAATAAAACCACCCCTGTAGATGCTGCTTTTTTGGACATTTCTCTGTGCCGTGGACGCTTGATCAGGAAGCTCCACTCTCTTCTGCTTCTGTGACTGCTTTAACCGATAAGAACCGTCCTTTTTAGACTAGAATGCTACCAAATAAAATGTCTTCGCTTCGGTTGAGAGGAGCACAGGCGCGTGCACGTTTCACCTGAGTTTTCTTGCATAAATGAGGACGCCATCGACTCCCGAGACGTGACGCTCGTGTAAATACGGTGTGTAATGACGGCTCCGCTGTAGCTTTTGAGTTTGTCATCCATTTGTGCACGTAGGTGAAGTTGTTGTGAGGTAACTGCGTTGTGTAATTATTTTGTTTATACTACTTGTACATCTGTATTTTTGATACGTGACCCACACATTTATGTTCGAGTTTTAGACAGCCGAGCTCTGTATGCCATGAGATTGTGTACATAGCTTTCGGACCTAGACTCGATCTGCATCATGTTTTGTGTTCATTTCTGGTCAAATTAGGACAGGTCTTTGTTCATGCTGTTGCCTTTACCTGTTTAAAGCAGTAAACATGATGGCGGATATCAACATTTGTAATCCTGGATTCTACATAGAAGCAAAAGAAAGTGAATGTAATGTTTAAAACAATATATTAGTTTTGTATAGGAAGAGGTACTTACTTTTTATTTTGGGACCTAAGAGAAGGTTGTTTGATGTATATATTTTGTCTAAAGTATTGTTGACATACAGTAAAGAAAAAGTATTAATAAAGTTTTTTTTTTCCTGTGGAAATCATGTGTCTGTGTTGAACATGTTTACCTCGCTGTTATATAATACTTGCATAACCCATAAACTCGCTCTGTCTATGCAAATCCTTCAGACACAATATGATAAGAGTAAGGTTACAAATAGTCCAGCCTCGCAGCCTCTAACTAAAGTCCATGCATTTGTCGATAATAAAAACTCTACAAGAAGACTATAACCCAAACAAAATAAGCAAAGAAAATAATTGTTTATTATTACTATTAGTATTAGTATTTGCAAGCGATTTACATACTTAGATGAATCACGTCCTTCCCTAATGTTGTTAGCTGTTGAATTAGGTTAAGTCTTCCCGCGTGTCTGGCTGTGTGCTCGATCCAGTGCAGGTTCCCTGCTCTGCCCCGCTGGGATGTGAATATGCAGCAGCGCAATCACGCTGGACCTGCGGCTCACATGTGGAGGCACACGGTAGGCCGCACTAAAACACGAGCAGACACATGCCACCCATCCAGCGCTGTCAGGCCAACATGAACATCACAATTCATGACTATAAGACAACAATAATACTATTATATATGTTGTCTGTAAATGATTAATATTTGCTGTAAATGATAAAATTAGGCAATATAATTAATCAATACGTTAATATTATGTTTTAGAGGTATAAAGTATTCTTATCTTTAGTCTATTTGGTTGTAAAATTAGCTATTAGGGTAGGATGGGGGAAGATTAAAGGGATAGTCCCCAACCCCCCTTAAAGGGGTTAGTTCACCAAAAAAAATTGTAGTTCCGAATAGTTGTGGTTACCAACATTCTTCAAAATATCTTCTTTTGTGTTCAACACAAGAAGGAAACTCATACAGGTTTGTAACAACTTGAGGGTGAGTAAGTAATGACAACATTTTCATTTTTGGGTGAACTTTGGGTGGATTTACTTTTAAATTTACAGGTGCTGGTCATATAATTAGAATATCATCAAAAAGTTGATTTATTTCACTAATTCCATTCAAAAAGTGAAACTTGTATATTATATTCATTCATTACACACAGACTGATATATTTCATGTTTATTTCTTTTAATTTTGATGATTATAACTGACAACTAATGAAAAGCCCAAATTCAGTATCTCAAAAAATTAGAATATTACTTAAGACCAACACAAAGAAAGGATTTTTAGAAATCTTGGCCAACTGAAAAGTATGAACATGAAAAGTATGAGCATGTACAGCACCAAATACTTAGTTGGGGCTCCTTTTGCCTGAATTACTGCAGCAATGCGGCGTGGCATGGAGTTGATGAGTGTGCAGGTGCCAAGTCCTGTTGGAAAATGAAATCTGCATCTCCATAAAGTTGGTCAGCAGCAGGAAGCATGAAGTGCTCTAAAACTTCCTGGTATACAGCTGCGTTGACCTTGGACCTCAGAAAACACAGTGGACCAACACCAGCAGATGACATGGCAGCCCAAACCATCACTGACTGTGGAAACTTTACACTGGACCTCAAGCAACGTGGATTGTGTGCCTCTCCTCTCTTCCTCCAGACTCTGGGACCCTGATTTCCAAAGGAAATACAAAAATTACTTTCATCAGACAACATAACTTTGGACCACTCAGCTGCAGTCCAGTCCTTTTTGTCTTTAGCCCAGGCGAGACACTTCTGACGCTGTCTGTTGTTCAAGAGTGGCTTGACACAAGGAATGCGACAGCTGAAACCCATGTCTTGCATACGTCTGTGCGTAGTGGTTCTTGAAGCACTGACTCCAGCTGCAGTCCACTCTTTGTGAATCTCCCCCACATTTTTGAATGGGTTTTGTTTCACAATCCTCTCCAGGGTGCGGTTATCCCTATTGCTTGTACACTTTTTTTCTACCACATCTTTTCCTTCCCTTCGCCTCTCTATTAATGTGCTTGGACACAGAGCTCTGTGAACAGCCAGCCTCTTTTGCAATGACCTTTTGTGTCTTGCCCTCCTTGTGCAAGGTGTCAATGGTCGTCTTTTGGACAACTGTCAAGTCAGCAGTCTTCCCCATGATTGTGTAGCCTACTGAACTAGACTGAGAGACCATTTAAAGGCCTTTGCAGGTGTTTTGAGTTAATTAGCTGATTAGAGTGTGGCACCAGGTGTCTTCAATATTGAACCTTTTCACAATATTCTAATTTTCTGAGATACTGAATTTGGGATTTTGCTTAGTTGTCAGTTATAATCATCAAAATTAAAAGAAATAAACATTTGAAATATATCAGTCTGTGTGTAATGAATGAATACAATATACAAGTTTCACTTTTTGAATGGAATTAGTGAAATAAATCAACTTTTTGATGATATTCTAATTATATGACTAGCACCTGTAGATATAAGTTTAGCATGTGCAGGATGATGATGCATCAGCCAATGTGTTATTATAGGAAATCATTTTTATTTATTTTTTTAATTTAGTTGATATAGCACAAAATGTCAAATATTAAAAGAGAGATATTAAAACATACATACACACACACACACACACACACAATAATAATAAATAAACTTAGTTGATAATAATTGAATATCCGATGACAGATCAAGCAGATAGGAGATAGAATAAGAGATTCACCTGAAAGGTAAAATTATTCTATGACTTTTATACAGGCATATGAATATTTACTTCTTCAATTAAAATATAGGCAATTAAATGTGTCATAATAGCAACACTATGAATGCTAATTTAATGATTTTATTTAACGAACCTATAGGTTTTCATGAAAGCAAGGGTGTTTGAATAATAACCCTATTTATTACAATAATTATTACATTTAAAAATAATAACACTAGTAACATCAACAACATCAAAAACATTGATGAGCCCACAAATCCCTCATTAACAAATATACACAAAAATCTTGCCCTAACCTAACTATGCACTGTACCAAAACAGGATGATACAATTCAAATAGAAAGACTTTTGAGGCTTAACTGGAGTAGAGCTCTGAACAAAATGCAACAAAGAAGCAACATTGCTATTGTCATAATTTCAAGGTAAAAAACAAACATTCAAAAAAATCAAACAATATTAGTAGTGTTTAAAACAAACAAGACTGTAATAAAAAATCACAGTGTTACAAAATAACATTAACGGAATAGATAACCGTGTAACAGTGGAAATGTAAAAAAAAAAAAAAAAAAAAGCAATGTGAATTGACATAATTTATGCTGTTAGCGGGAGGTATGTTGTCCTGTTACGACATGAATGAAGGTCTCATCCTTCTATCTTTTAGCGCCATCGCGTGGAATATCGATGAACTGCAACGAACCTTAAAGTGCAACGGTCTTGTGTATTTGCTCATCTTCTTTTTTTTAAAAATTTATTTACTGTATTTATTCACAATGTTTAAGGTCCTCACTTGGGAGAAGCCTGTCAGAAAACTTTAGCATCTCAATACTCGTGCATTTCTTCAGCTCTTGTATACAGCTTGGTAAATATGACAAGAAGGCTGTGAAAATAAATCTGCGTTGTTAATCCTTTTGATCTTTTGTTTTAAAACAATTATTTAAAAATCTATTTTATAGAATTTAAAATCTCATTATGAAATAAATGTTTTTTCTGTAATTGCCACTGTGTATTTTGGTTTTGTTTCATGTTCATGTTTTATGTTCTCTTTTTGTTATGTTCAATGTCATGTTTGCTTGTTTGTCATGTGCTTCCCTAGTCTCTTGTGTCATGTTGTCATTGGTTTATTGTCTTGATTGTTCACAGGTGTGTCTTGTTGAGCCATTAGTCTTTGTGTATTTAAGCCCTCATGTTTGCCTTGTTCCCTTGTCAAGTAGTGTTTCCTGTAAACCGCTGTTGGTGAGTGTCTAGTCTAGTCTAGTCTAGTCTAGTCTAGTCTAGTCTAGTCTAGTCTAATGTTTGCTCACTTTGGATTATTGGTAATAAAACTGCACTTGGGTTCTTCAACACTTACCTCCAGTGAACTTTTATTTAGGGACGGGCAGACCGAGGCTTCGTCAAGCACTGAAACAGTTAAAGCAAATGTGCCATATTGTTTTGAAGCTTCGAAATAATCCGACACCTGTCTCCATGGCGACACCTAGTGGTCACTTGCATGTGTTGATCTGAAATAACCTTGACAATGATCCATGTAAAACAATAGTTTTTACCATCTGTCTGACAACTACATGAGCTTGGATTTGTAACCTGTAGCCTCCTCATTGTGAATAACTGTTTTTTTTTTTTTGGTCATGAAAAATGAAGATTAATAAAATAAAGCCACAATGTGTCACATTTGTTACATAACATTTTTATTCAAAAATATCAATTGCTCTGCTGTTGAAGGACTTAGCTTTTTTTTTTTTTACATATAATTTCTCCAGCCTTTGAAAAAATCCTCTCACAAGGGACACTTGTTGCTGGCATGCACAAATATTTTTTAGCAAGTACATACAAATGAGCAGTGTCAGTAGCAGGCCTAGGTACAGGCGGAATGTTACCATCCTCTGCACCCTCCAAAATGGCAGGATGAGTGCTCCTCAAATGGCACGTCATGGATGATGTATTGTTGCAGAAGGCTAGGTGCCTATCACAATACACACATCTCACTTTATTTTGTGTTTCCAAATGGAAATGCTCCCACACCACATATGTACGGCATCTCTTACCTGGAGCCTCCATTTGTATCTATTCTATTAATATATCTATCTATAGATCACCTATGAATCTATATAAGTCTATATCTCTAACTTATGTCACTATCTAGCTTAGCCTATACGAATGTGTCACTATATCTATCCTAACTATCTGTCACTGTCAATACCTATCAGTCAATATATCTAATTTAAATCTAGCCTAAATATAACTAACCAAAGTGCACTATAAATCTCACTTATATCACAAAATCACTGCTATCACAAAATCTCTCTCCTCTCACAAACACCCACTATGTGAAGATGGATTAACTTCACTTTTAAACTGTGGGGAATTAGGTTCATACAGATGTGTGACTGTGTGGTTTCTGTTTCTACCAAGCTTCTGCCATGACTATCCCAGTCCCCTGACCTGAACACTATATAAAAAAGTGAGGTAAACTAAAGAGAAGCACCAACATGGATCTGGGAATCTGAGGGATCTAGAGAGATTCTGTATGGAGGAATGGTCTCTGATCTCTTGTCAGGTGTTCTCCAAACTCATCAGGCATTATAGGAGAAGACTCAGAGCTGTTATCTTGGAAAAAGGAGGTTGCAAAATGTATTGAATAAAAGGGTATGATTAATTGTGAGCAATGTGTATTAGAGAAAAACATTGATTTCATAATAAGATTTTTTTGCCCATTTTTGCCCACCATGATTTACTCACCCTCAAGTCATCCTAGGTGTATATGACATTCTTCTTTCAGACGAATAAAATCGGAGTTATATTAAAAATGTCCTGGCTCTTCCAAGCTTTATAATGGCAGTGACTTGTTGGGTCATTTTTGAAGTCCATAAAAGTGCATCTATCCATCATATAACTGCTCTACACAGCTCCGGGGGGTTAATAAAGGCCTTCTGAAGCGAAGTGGTGCATTTGTGTAAGAAAAATATCCATATTTAAAACTTTATAGAATAAAATAACTAGCTTCCGGCGGCCAGCGGTATGCAAGTCAACTTGCGCTAAAAGAGTAACCCTTGACCCTCGGACCCTCGAACCCTTGACGCATGCGTATTGACGAACGCAGAAGTGCAGAGGATAGAGCAAAACGAAACACCGGTCATGAATAAGAAGTCTAAAACGAAATTTTTTAAAGAGAAATGGCGGAGGATTTCGATATAAGAGAAGAGGTGCTTGAGTTTGTTGCCCAGCCCTATCCGCAAGAGGCGTCAAAGCTTGCGATGCTCCTACATCCTGCATCATACATTGTGTCAGGGGTTATTCTTTTAGCGCAAGTCAACTTGCGTACCGATGACCACCGGAATCTAGTTATTTAGCCCATATCAAGAATTAGATGTTTTGTTTCCAGACAAGACTTAGAGAAACTTGTTCATGCTTTCATCACCAGTAGGGTGGACTATTGTAATGGTCTTCTCACCGGCCTTCCCAAAAAGACCATAAGACAGCTGCAGCTCATACAGAACGCTGCTGCCAGGATTCTGAGCAGAACCAGAAAATATGACCATATTACACCAGTCCTCAGGTCTTCCAGTTACATTCAGGATCGATTTTAAAGTATTATTACTGGTATATAAATCACTTAATGGCCTAGGACCTCAATACATTGCAGATATGCTTACTGAATATAAACCTAACAGATCACTCAGATCATCAGGATCAAGTCAGTTAGAAATACCAAGGGTTCACTCAAAGCAAGGAGAGTCTGCTTTTAGCTTTTAGCCAGGTGGTTGCTGCACATTGGTGGTGGTTGAGGAGATTTCCCCCTTCCATGTAAAGCGCTTTGAGTGCCTAGAAAAGCGCTATATAAATGTAACAAATCAAATCAAATCAAATCAAATATATAAATTATTTTTTGTTTATTTAGATTTTAGATCATTAGATGACGATCCAACAAAGATTACTTGCTTTTTAATACATACATTTTTGTTAATAAATGAACTGTTTTCCTGATGTTTATTCGTTTGTTTTCTTGCTTGTTACATTTATGCAAACACTTTGATTCAAAGTTTCCCTAATATTTCTTTTTCTTTTCTTTTTTATTCAATGCCATGAGAACAAGAGGTATTACATACAATGTCACGTTAACATTAGCTGCGAGCAGCAATTATCGGGGTTCAAGTGTTTAAGGCCTTTAAGCACATGCGTAAAAATATATTATGTTTTATTTAGCAAGCATGTAACCACTTCAC
This sequence comes from Rhinogobio ventralis, assembly GCA_039654625.1. Lineage (NCBI taxonomy): Eukaryota > Metazoa > Chordata > Actinopteri > Cypriniformes > Gobionidae > Rhinogobio > Rhinogobio ventralis. The sequence goes on from CM077213.1 coordinate 7,050,664, forward strand.
CAGATTATAGATGGAAAAGACAATGTAAAGCCAATACAGGCTATTTACTAAGGAAAAATATGGGTTTTAAAGGTTTTGACCATTATAGCACCACCTTTTGCCTGATCTCCATCCTTTTTTAGTTGTCCTCAGAGTGTGCCCATACATATGTGCGTAAAATTTGGTGTAAGTAGTTATAGACACCATTCATGAGAGCATAAAAATAACCCATGACCCATTTTTTGCCACTTCTTATCAAATTTGACATTTGGCCATTATTGTTTAGCTATCAATTTTTGAATTTCCTGCGTTGGTTTTGTCTCGATTGGACTAACAGTTTTGAAGATATTCGCAAAAGTTTAAGTGCTAAATCACACCATTGCACAAACCATAAGACGAAACCTGGCATGTTTGGTATCGTTGGACTCGGCAAGGATTCAGGAGTCTAAGGAGGTGACTCCTGTGAAAAGTGCTGGCTCGAAACTTCTCAGGCTCATTCAGGGCATCATACCGATTGCGCATACAGAGTTTAGTTCCGATCAGCCTCCGTTAACCTTGTCTAATAGATGCTCAAATTTAATTGGCCGATGGTGGCCATGTTTTTTTTAGATAAGCCAATGTCCTCATAGACAGACATGGCACCCTAGACAAAGGGTGGTTGGGTGGTTACATTATATTATATGAGTATATTACATGTTTTATGAATATGGTTACATTTGATTTAAACTAAACCACTAAAGCACACTACCTCCGCCGGCTTGCCTTCACATAGTGCATCCTGGTGCCATGTGTTCCTCAGGTAAGCACCCGGCCATCCACGTAATTTAAAAGAAAACATGATTCATTAGACCAGGCCACCTTCTTCAAACTGCGATGCACAGAACCAGCATTAACTTCTTGAGCAATTTGAGCTACAGTAGCTCATCTGTTTGATCGGACCACACAGGCCAGCTTTCGCTCCCCACGTGCATCAATGAGCCTTGGTCGCCCATGACCCTGTCTCCGGTTCACCACTGTTCCTTCCTTGGACCACTTTTGATAGATACTGACCACTGCAGACCGGGAACACCACACAAGAGCTGCAGTTTTGGAGATGCTCTGACCCAGTCGTCTAGCCATCACAATTTGGCCCTTGTCAAACTTGCTCAAATCTTTACGCTTGCCCATTTTTCCAGCTAACACATCAACTTTGAGGAACAAAATGTTCAATTGCTGCCTAATATATCCCACCCACTAACAATGTTATACACTTCACCTGGTCATAATGTTATTCCTGATCGGTGTATGTCCAATGAAGAGGGCAGGGTTTATGACCTATACTGCATCCAGCCACTTGGAGGCGATCGAAACGCTTTGGCTTCACTTTTAAGGATTCGTGTGGCATGCTTGGTTTGTTCCAAAAGATTTACATATAAAGTCATTTACAGAATGTGAAAAACTTGGTTTGCATTGAGCCCACTTCTTTTTATGTATATGGTATTTTTCTAATAGAACCAATAACTGTGTTCCCTAATATTTCTTTAAATACCTTCAGCTCAGCAGTGTGATTCGAGTTCTGGCGAACTTTTATTCTGAAAGATTTCCGCATTGATATTAGAGAGTGGCGCGTTTATTGTACGTCAGTAGTTGTCACATGACCGCCTCAGCCGCTTCCTCTTTCTCCCCGATTCCCTCCAGCAGGAACCGAATCTGCCCTGCCTCATCCTGACCATCAGAGTTCATCCAGCAGCGCAGCGCAGAGATGTTGGCCCTCATCAATCGGCTCCTGGACTGGCTCAGGTCGCTCTTCTGGAAGGAGGAGATGGAGCTGACGCTGGTGGGACTGCAGTACTCGGGAAAAACCACTTTTGTCAACGTGATCGCTGTAAGTCTAGTTTAATTCCTCAGAGTTTGAAGACTGAAGCTTGACTGGGCTGTTTATGTTGTTGTTGTCATGTCATTGCCAGGCAGCGGGTGGAGAACAGATGCTTTAATACCTTTTAATACCTTTTTATATGAGTAATAATGTGCTGTTAGCAATATGGGTGAGATTTTTTTTTCTTTTTTTTTTTCTTTTTTCTCACGGATTCGATTAGATTGTACATGAAATATTAATTACAAACCTGTTCTTTCTTGTTTTTCCAGGTTTGAGGACTGTTTTTAGTGTCACGACTTTTAGGGTGGATGAGATTCCACTGGTGTTTAGTAGTTTAGTTTAAATCAAATGTAACCACATTCATAAAACATGTAATATACTTATATAATATAATATAGGTTACACTTTATTTTAGGGTGACATTGTTACATTGTAATTATACATTTAAGTACTGAGTAATATTAATTAACAACATGTACTTACTATAGGGTTATGGTTAGGGTTTGGTTGAGTGTGAGTTGCATGTAATTATGCATAATTTAATGTTTCTGCTATGGTAAGTACATGTAACATATGTAACAAGGACACTGTAAAATAAAGTGATACCATAATATAATATATTAATCTACCTACCACAAAGTGAGACTTGTAAATTTGGAATTATGGCTTTGCTTCCATGTTGACACCGGTGCCAAATGTCTTTTTGATTTCCTTCATAGATAATTATGTGATCACTGCTGAAAACAATCTTCACTTTCCGGAAGCTTCTTGTGGTTTTGAATGTGTTTACCATCTAAAGTTACTCTGTTGTAAGTTTGTGACACTGTCACAATAATGTTTTATTTGGTAACACTTTATTTTACAGTGTCCTTGTTACATATGTTACTGTAGTAATGGCAGTAAATTATGCCTAATTACATGCAACTAACTCTAACCATAATTATATAGTAAGTACATACTTTCTAATTAATATTACTTAGAACTTAAATGTATAGTTACACTGTCACAAGGACACTTTAAAATAAAGTGTAACCTTTAATTTTTTATTTTAATGCATGTGGAGCATTGCATCTTATTTATATAGATAAACCTGAAACTTGGCCTGTATTTCGAAAGGTCTCTAAGCACAGCAGCCTGAATCTGATATTAGGCAACATGCTTAAATGCTGTCCCACAGGGTTTCTTGTCTACTTAGGCGATAGTGAAAAGTGCTTCTGCAATGCAGCACAATGAGTTTACAAATCCAGGGTTTCTAAGGTCACTTGCACAACTCTACATGATGGATCTGAATTCAAAGAGGAAAAGAGAAACATCTCTTCCGGTTTCAGCATCTCACAGGTGTCATTCTAGTTTCAGAGAACGATTTATGGGTTATTAAACCCCTTTTGTTTCGTTCTGCATTTGTACCTTGCTAAACAATTCTCAGTCAGTGTTTCTTCACTGATAAATGTGAACCAACTAAGTTTCAATTTGCATAGGAGACAAGAAGAAAATTAATTGCCATTTGATTGTATCGTAAACCACTTAGGGGTGTTACAATATATCGCAATACAAAAATGGAACAATATGTATCGTGGATAGTGACAATCTGTATTGTGTATAGTTCACCCAACATGAAAATGACTGTGTGAGGAAAAAATGTAAGTTTACAAAGATGAGTGTCAGTAATAATACATTAAACTACTATATATAATGTATAATAATGCAATGGGTCCCCCCCAAAAATATTTGTGGGTCCTGATAATGCCATGTCTTATGTTACCAGTAAAAAGTGGCCTACATTATTTTTAAATATGTCTAGTTAGTGACAGAGTGTAAGTATTCGTCTAAAATAATTGTTAATTTAATTTAAAAGCTAAAAAAATATATATTTTCAGCTTCAGAATCATGAATATTTTTATTCTGGTGTCACCATTGTCCTGTGCATTGGGTTACCAGCACCAAGTCCAAGCCTATTCACCACTTAAGTGTTTTGTAATATGCCCGTCAAATTAGCTAAGCTCTTTTTTAGATTTCTATATTTAATATTGGGGTTTTGCAATATCTCAGTCCATGAATAGTTCATATTTTTATGAAGGAAAGATCTTGCTTTTCCCTTTTCCCCCAAAGCGATCAGCTTGTGAGACATGAAATCTCCTGAGACTTATTTTCAAATCCACATGGTTAAAAGAATCAGTTTTGCTCTCAATTGACTAAATCATGTGACATGAGTTTTTCTGGCCTGTTTTATCAAAAATTCCCATTACAGTTACCCATTACTAAAAATACCCATGACTTAGGCTTGAGTTGTATTGTTGACTTCCCCTTGTGTGTGTTATTCTGTGAAACATCAGATTATTAAATTGTAATTTTGTAAACCTTTGCATCCTTTCACATGTTGATTTGTTTTATCCATTTAATTGAAATGATCTGCATGTTTCTTTTCCTTTAGTCTGGTCAGTTCAATGAAGACATGATCCCTACAGTCGGTTTCAACATGAGGAAAGTCACCAAAGCCAACGTAACCATAAAAGTAAGTCTCACCTGCGCTAATTATCAAGGATGGTTTTGTTAAATCCAGTTTTACACTCTTTAATACACACTATATAGTCACATCACGTTACATCACCAATGCCTGCCATCATGTCCAAATGTCCAACCCTGTAGCAAATATGTGTTGTTCTCACGTAGATTTGGGATATAGGCGGGCAGCCGCGGTTCAGGAGCATGTGGGAGCGATACTGTCGGGGCGTCAACGCCATAGTGTGAGTATAATCTGCTGTTTGGCCCCTCAGACACTTTTAAAAAATGGTTTACTCCACTACACTCTGCGATACTTGATTCTGATTGGTCCGTGGTATTGAGCAGTTTTGAGCTGGGTAGTAACCAATAAAAAAGCAACTGTAGTCCGAATACGAGTATTTTAAAATGTAAATATAATCTAATTACATGTTATTCTAATAATGGCAGTCAAATATTCATAATTCATTAATTCTCCCTACTACTACTTTCCTTTCTAAAAATGCCTAATGCTTGTATACTTTCATAAGGTCTTTTCTCAACATTTCAGCATTGCATATCTAATCAACTCCTGATTAACACATTCATTATTATTTGAATTATCACTCAGTTCCAGGGAGTTATTTAACCATGCATTAATATCTTTGGAAGGCTTTTGTCTTTCAAAATCATGTCATTTCATATTTACATGCAATGCAAGGATTCCCCAACTTTTTTGTCAGCTGAAATTTATTTGACCTAATATTTATTTGACTTATTTACTTGAAGTACCCCCAGAGATTTTAATGTGTAAGTTAATAAAATGGTCAATACAAATAATAATAATAATAATAATAATAAATAATAAAATTAAGTTCACGATTCTCTGATGTCGGTTAATGGTCACATGACATGAAGGCAAACAAATACTTTAAAATTATTTATTTTAATAAAAAAATTGTATGATTTAATTACTTCATAGCTTTTTATTAAACTCACAACCCCCTGCAGTTCCTTCACAAACTCCAGTCTGGGAAACCCTGACGTAATGTAATATTTAATGCACTTCATGTTCATGAATGGAATATATTTTTATATCAATAGGGCACAAGAGTATTCTAATCAAATCAATGTAATAAACAAGTTAGGCCAAATGTAATCTAAAAGTAATCCAAAAGTAGTCCGATTATATTACCTTAAATATGTAATGTAATTTCATTAACTACAATTTGTTTCATGCAAGTAATCTACCCAGCTCTAGGAGCTAGATGAGAGGGAACTTAAAATTAGGCATATTATTTAGTAGCTAAATATTTTTTGCTGGTCAGTCCATAGAAAAAGGTTACTACAATTGCAGATTATTAATAAATAAATATACACTAGCTGTACGATTTTTTTGTTTTGAAAAAAGTTATACTCACCATCATTTGATCAGAAATACAGTAAAAACTGTAATATTGTGGACTATTATTACAATAATGGAAATTAGAGGTTTTCCAAAGTTACTAGCCACTCAGCAGTTTCACTGGCCACGATTTTGACATCAATACCACGGGGAAAAACTGCCATATAGATGTTTTTAATATTATCTAATTATTTGGCAGCAGGAATATTAGGCTGCTGTCACTTTAAGACCTGACGCACGGATCCATTGTACTGTTACACATTTTCTTTCTCAACTGTTTACGTTCACTTAAAACATATCTCACTGTGTTTGCGTGAATACTCGCCAAGACTGGCATTTTGACATTATTTTGTGTGTATTTGACTGTTTAATCATAATAAGCAGCGAAAAAGAACTCAATTTAGTACTAAGAGGCGGCTTTATGTGCTTCAGTGTCACATGACTGTAAATCATCCCTTGTATATCACTGTGTTATTATCAAGGACCCTATCAAGAACTGTTGGTGTTTTCAGGTACATGGTGGATGCTGCAGATCGTGAAAAGGTGGAAGCCTCCAGAAACGAGTTACACAACTTGTTAGACAAACCACAACTGCAAGGCATTCCTGTAAGAGGAGTTCTGTTTTCTGTTTTATTATTGTAGCTGATCATTTCCCCTATGGTGTTAATAGAGGACTATCTGTCTTATTAATACTACCTGCTGTTTTATTACTGCTGGATTTACCAAAACGGCAGGAAATCAAGCCTAGCCATCGCACCACACCTTTTCCAGATCTTTCCAGAGATGCTGTGTGGTATTTAAGGAGCATGACTAAGCATCTCTACCGTCAGCTCCTGTGGTCCGAGATGTCCTCACTGGGGGCATTATAGGTCTTATCTTCGGCAGAGAAATCAGTACAGCGGAACAGATCGCTCATTGATTATCTGTCTGTAGGGAGTGATGGGACTTTTGGCAGTGCCGACTACTATTTGCTAAAGCTACCAATTTAAAAAGACAGCTTTAGCACAATCTGATGTAGGACCAACACCCAAATACATAAATCTTTAAGCACTGAAAGCAAACTGCCAATGTGAAACATGCAGTTTAAATCTAAAGACAATTTAAGAGGTGTGGTGGGGGTGATTTATTGTTACTTTATCCTCCACAGGTACTTGTCCTTGGCAACAAAAGAGACCTCCCTATTGCGCTAGACGAGAAACAACTTATCGAAAAAATGTAAGATCTTTTTTTCCTTTTTTTTTTTTTTTTTGCATTACTTGATCTTTCTTCAAGCTATTCCCTGAGGGTGAGAGATTCATTTAGTGTTTCCTGCTTTATACAGACCCATATAGAGTGCAACAGTCGGGTTACGGAAGAAAAAACTCCATTCATTTTCTCCATAGGAAAATTGTTTCTGAATGATAATATAAACCTTTAAATACAGACCTATTATGACGTTGTTAACCCATGGTATTTGCTTCTGCTGAAGATGTCAGCCCACATTATTGCAGCTTATTTTTAAAATAATCGTGTTTAACAGTGGAATTCCTGGTTACAGAACAGTGTACAGAAAATTGCACCAATCAAAATAGCTATTTTCCTCCGCCTACTCCCATGAAGCACTGCAAATGACGCAATGTTTATATATATCTATCTATCTCAACATTTGTAAATGAGTAGTTTTATACTTCCCCATTATTTTTAATTAAATTATGCAGTTTGCAATGCTTCATGGGATTGTAGTTCTTTCCCGCACTAAAGCCATTAAGGACACAGTCTTGTACCTTTTGTCTTTTTGTCTGATTTTCAAATTCTTTTTTTGCTTCCAATCAAAGTTTGTAGTGTTGGGATTTACCCTGTAGCTGATTGGCTTCGTTCATAGCTTATAACTCTGTAGCAAAGACTATTTTAAAATCCCTATGGGAAAAAATCATGGAAAAAAAGTACTTTGGGAACCAGCGTCGCTGAAAAAGGGGAGGGCACTGTTGCATTATTGCTGTCATATGATGACTGTAATGGAAGTTTTGTGATGGAATTTTTAACATTAACAACACAGCATTGCCTTCCTCTTTTTTACTACTTTTTTTGTGTGGTTATTTTAAGTCCAAAATACACTATGGCAGTTCTGTACTCATTCTAGCACTAAACCTGTCCTCATCGGAAGATCTGCTTGTGTTTTTTTTTTGTCTGGGATTTTGTGAAATTTCCACAGTCGAGTCACAATAGACCTTTAGAAAAAGTTGCAAACAATGGCAAATGATGTTTCCTTTTCTGCAGGAACCTGTCCGCCATTCAAGACCGAGAGATCTGCTGCTACTCCATTTCATGCAAAGAGAAAGACAATATAGGTGAGTTACTGCATTTTATACATGCAAATATAAAACTGTTTTTTAGATTTGGCCAGTGGTTCAAATTTCCATGAAAAAAATAGATTTAAAATGTCAAGTTTTACTGGGTTAATTTGGAATAACAGAATTCCGAGAAAGGCACAGAGAACATTATGTGTGTTCAGAACTAGAAAAAATGAAGAAAGGCCTGTGGAGTTCAACTATATTTACAGTGGCTAATACGGAATCAAATGACTCATGAACCACCTCACTGTGACTCATGCACATTTCAGCAATTGAGAGTTGTTTTGTTCCTTTTAGTTAGATTTTTTTTTTTCAAGCAGTACAGTTGTGGTGGTTGTGATTTTCATCATCATTTCCGCTAATCTGAGAAGCCATCCATTTGCATTCATTACACTACATTACTCACTGTTTATTAGTTTTACAAATAGTTAATTGGCAAAGAAAAGACAATGTGTTTTCTCTGTAAAGCAGCAGTTCCTGTGACACATGCACAAAGCTACTCTGTGCAAGAAAATGTTTAATGTACACATTAAATACTGGTATGATGCACCAAAAAACATGGAAAATGTGTGGAATGTTGGATACTTCATGCACTCAAACACAACTGTCACAGCTTTAGTTACAAAGTGGAGGGGGAGGGGCATCAGACTCAGATTTTGAATGACCAGATAACCTTCTAAAGGTAATACACTACATGGTTGAGTACATAGTGTATAAGTATATAGTGTAAAAGTGTATAGTGTGTAATTTGGTCGCAACTAAATCACTTTTTGTGAGATATTTACTTGTTCACACCGCCAATGGCGTGAATTTCATGTTACAAGAATCACTGATAGCAGTCATTCAAGCACCAGATTATTCTTTATGTCGTCACATAACTGCATATAAATAAAATAATTTGCATAATGAGCCATTGACAGTTTAATTAAATACTAAACTGTCCTCCATAGAGGGCTGCAGGAAGAAGTCCTAAAATCCAGAAAAAAGATTTTTTTGCTAAATTATGGTTCCATCGCCCCAAAGTCAATGGGCTTCTGAATGTTTTTTTGTTAAATGCCTGAAATAAGGTGTAATAATACAATTGGAGTTATATTAAACAATGTCCTGGCTCTTCCAAGCTTTATAATGGCAGGCCAAAATTTGAAGCCCAAAAAAGTGCATCCATCCATTATAAAAGTAAACCACATGGCTCCAGGGGGTTAATAAAGGCCTTCTGAAAGTGAAGCGATGGGGTTTTGTAAGAAAAATATCCATATTTAACACGTTATAAAGTAATATATCTAGCTTCCGGCAGACCACCTTCCGTATTCAACTTACGAAGAAAGCGTAACTGGCGCAACAATGACGTCGGACATAGCGTAAGTGTTTTCCAGTCCGGCGGAAGCTAGATATTTTACTTTATAACGTGTTAAATATGGATATTTTTCTTACACAAATGCATCAATTCGCTTCAGAAGGCCTTTATTAACCCCCCTGAGCTGTGTGGAGTACTTTTATAATGGATGGATGCACTTTTTTGGGCTTAATTTTGGGCTCTCATTAAGAGCCAGGACATTTTTTTAATATAACTCCGATTGTATTCGTCTGAAAGAAGAATGTCATATACGCCTAGGATGGCGTGAGCGTGAATAAATTATGGGGTCATTTTCATTTTTGGGTGAACTATCCCTTTAAACCACCATGCCCAACAGGAAAACTCATATTCACTAGTTGACTTTTAAAGCCTTGTTGTGTTCAAGCTATTCTAACTCAAACTTTCTAAAGTGTAGATTTTAAATGAAGATTGAGAGAGTTGTCTGAAGCTTAGTGCTGGTGCAGCTGTAATATAGTTAGTTTATAGCCTAACTTTAGCTTTTATATCTGGCAATTGTATTTAGGCTTCAAAATGCATCAAGGTTGTGTGCATTTGTAAATATTAACCAGGTTGATCTAGGTTGGCCTACAAAAATGTCAGCAGACAAGCAGGAAAACTTTCTTATTCTTATTCTAAAGGGTATTCTAAAAATTCTTATTTTAAAGCTGCAGTGTGTGATATTATATTGTTGTTATATTATAATAATGTTTTTTTTAAAAAGGCAACATGACTTTTGAATTGCCGTAGCAATGTTTTGAATGCATGACAGAGTCAGGGTTTACACTTGATTTTTCTGGAAATGTGAATACTGGAGATGTGAAGTGCTTCAGAAGATATTATACAATTGTTCATCTCTTCCATTCTTTCTGCAGATATCACATTGCAGTGGTTGATCCAGCATTCAAAATCTCGGAGAAGTTGAGATCAAACCCCGTCCTACCTGCTCCCAGCTCAGCCCAGCCCTCTTCAGAGCGACCGGCCCGTCCTGTGACCAGTGACGCAGTCCCTCTCAGCCGCATCTGTCTGTCCAGTAGCTGCCTGTCTCATTCATTCTCTATTACACACAGACTGTCAGTAAACGTCCTCACCGGTGGGCCTCAGACTCCACTCAACTCATGATTTGCTACCATTCAGCCTGTTTTGTTGGCTGAATGGATTTTACTTTACTTCAAGCTAAACTTCTTTTGACCATTGACAAAGTGATATGGTTTAGGTCTGGAATTTGCCTCCTTTCCCTGTCAAATAAGATTTGAGGTCTTTGTTATTGTTTTGAGGGATCATTAAGCTTAGCTTAATTGTATTATTTTGTATAATTTATAGCGCTAAAGCATTTTAGTCCCCCAAGTGAAGTCAAAGAGAGATTAGAATGAACATTTGAGTAGCTAGTACTGTTCATTTTCACTACCATTCAAAAGTTTTGTGGAATTCAAGAATTGAATTGAATGGAACTGAAAAGAAAAGTTTGCGGAACTTAAATTGATCAAAAGTGACAGTAAAGACAGTAAATTTGCAATGTTACAAAAGATTTGCTGTTCTTTTTTAACTTTCTATTCATCAAAGAATCCTGAAAAAAATGTGCCTTCGACAAAATTAAGCAGCAAAACTGTTTTCAACATTGATAATAATCAGTTTCTTGAGCAGCAAATCAGCATATTAGAATCATTTCTGAAGGAGCATGTGACTGAAGACTGGAGTATTGATGCTGGAAATTCAGATCTGAATGAATTACATTTTCAAATATATTCAAATTAGTGCTGTCAAATCGATTAATCGTGATTAATCGAATCCAAAATTAAAGTTTGTTTACATATGTGTGTACTGTGTATAATTATGATGTATATATAAACACACACACACATGCATGTATATATTTAAGAAAAATGTTATATTTATATATAAAATATTTATGATATATAAATGTACATACAGTATATACATGCAAATATTTCTTAAATATATATATGAGTGTGTGTTTATATATACATAATTATACACAGTAAACACATATTATGTGAACACAAATTTTTATTTTGTATGCTATTAATCAATTTGACAGCACTAATTCAAGTTACAGTTAATTTTAACAGTTAATTTTATTTGTTATAGCATTTCTCAATATTACTGTTTTTACTGTATTTTAGATCAAATAAATGCAGCCTTGGTGAGCATAAGAGACTTCTTTCAAAAACATAAAAACGGTAGTGTACATGTTTTTCCATGTGCGTAGCAAATATTATTTTGGGAAATAATCCAATTTTATGTTTACTTGACAAATTCAAAGTTCAAAGAAAGATATTGGAGCCGGTTGACTAGTTGAATGGCCTGACATTTACCAATATCTGCCTTACAGCTGATCATCACGTAATTAGTATTCATGAGTCAAGATGATACGTTTTATAATGTCTCTCCCCATGTTTCAGATCATCTCTATGGTTCTAGCTAAATATCTTCCCATTTGAGACTCATTACAATAACAAAACCCAGCTCATTAATATTTATGACCTACAGCTCATGGACAAGCTTCACAAACTGTATCCTTGGGCGTGAAATATATCAGTTCTAAAAAGCGTCTTCTAATGGGATAAAGTGTGGCGTGTGTATCGCTGATGGTCATCTTGGCATTTACATTAATTAGTGAGCATTAAGTTAAGTGCCTTCTGCAAATACTTACATTTATCACTGCCCAGAATGGATCTAGTGTTATATAACCACAAACATCTGTAGATGCCATTATTACCAAGTTAGCACTGATTATTATTATTATTGCATTAATTTAATTACTCCAATCAAATGGGCATCTTCATTGTTTATGCATATACACGTTAGAACTGAATACTAACCCATTACTGGTTAACATACACAATTAATGTTTAGTTATCTTAGTACATGATTCACACACAGTGGAGGGTCTCGTGTTTATGTTCTGGGAGATCTTAACTCCTTTGAGAATGAAAAAAAGTAATCCACCTTTTAGCACAGTGACTAAAATGCTAGCTGTTTTTTTTTATTAAGTCTCTAAATGTTACAAATTCTTCTTCCTGTCTTCAAATATTAGTTTAACAGCTAAAACAACATTGCAATTGTCTTCAACTATAAAATGTTACTATTTATGACTTATTACGGACTCCCTGACTATTAGCTGCACTATTCAGTGGCATGGTTTTCCACCAACACTTTGCTTGAAGAATGAGACGAATAGACTTTCTGCTCTAGCTTTCAGACTGTTGTTGCGTCTCTAATCTACCTCAGAGGTGTCATGAGCCACAGCTAACGTTCAGAGAGCTTGTTTTCACCACAGAATAAAAAAGGTAATTGCAACCTTTTATCTTACAATTCAGACTTTTTTTCTTGCAATTGCGAGTTTATATCCCCTTGTATCCCCTTATATTGTGAGATATAAACGTTCAATTGTGGGTTATAAAGTCAGAATTTGATGTTTTATGTGGTAGAAACAAGTTTCCATAGCTGTGTACCATGATGAGAGAGATCTTACGCCTGAATACTTCAACATATGCATGTGTTGTTTTATGAAGCAGGTCTTAAGATTTCTTTATATCTTGTGTTGATTATATCTTTAAAATGTTTTTTTTTTTTTTTTATAATTGATGAATCTGCCAAAAAAAACAAATCTAGGATTTAACCATGATAACAAAGTTGTGCTGCCATAAAAATGCAGACTTTTTAGCATTAAATACAAATAGTGTTCATCTAAATAGTAGGTGAATACAATTATTTAAAACACATATATGTATCTTTGCCCAAATAAGCTCTAATGATTTTTAAAAAATAATAATTCAAATGATGTGTGCGAACACTGAAGCCAGCTCAAATTAAAATTAGCTATTTTCTCATGTGTTTTGGGGCTTTAATAGAATAGGCAAGAGTCAGAATGAACATTTATGATCTTATAAAACTGTATATGATTGTTCAAGATTGAATGATGTTGATAAAGGGCTTTAATATATGCAACATGTTTTTTTTTTCTTCTTTTAATTAATTTATTTTTTCTCTTTTCAAATCAGCTGTCTCACATGCCCAGAAATTAGACATTTTGTTTTTAATCACTTTTTAATTGTTAAAGTACATATTAATGATTGTTGAGACATTCCTGCAGCCTTGTAATGGAGATGAACGTAGGTCACGCTTTCACTGTTCATATCTCTTTATTCCGCTGTGCATTCATTCATTCAGACATGATGTGTGCTGTCAGTTCTCACCCAAAGCAGCAGGTCTGTGGGCAAAGCTTGTTTCCTCGTGTGATTATCTCTGTGCAGCCTTTAAACACTATACAGGATGGTGTCTTCTCTTCTTCGTGTGCTATCCACACATGAAAATTCAATGGATCTGTTGCTGACTTTGTATATAAGCAATTGTAAAACTTTTGTTGTTTTGCAGAGTGCTCTTATTTGTGTCTCCTGCATTTTGTTTTGTGATCGCTCAATAAATAGTTTTTTTAGGGTGACTGTAAGCCTGTGCATTTTGTACTGTTACATTTGTCAAAAGAATGATGTGTTTGGCTTTTGATGTTCTAAAGTGATGTAATCATCATTTATTCTATTTACAGACAAAATGTAATGTAATGTAATCATGCAAAACATGCAAACTCATTTGCACTCACATCTTTACAACAATTGTAAAGTCATTAAAGCTTAAAAAACACAAATGGTAATATGGTAATTCAGTAAATGCTGAACAAATATAAACAAAAATATTGTGTTTGAATTTCTTTGTCTGCATGAAACAGAAGTTTTGACAGTCTTTTCTTCCCTATTGTGACGTAAATAACCGAGTGAAACGCTTCTAAAACAAGAAAAAATTTAGGGTGGGACTTGATTGAATAGTTGTGGTTTGCTATTTATGGAAGCTTGTTTCCGCCACAGAATAAAACATTTTAAAAGATAATTGCGTAACTCACAATTGTGAGTTTACATCTCACAATTTCTCAGAATTGCGTGATATAAACTCGCATAGACATAGACCTAATACATAGATCATTTATTTAATAAAATAATGGCAGATGGTATAAAAGATTTCTTAAAAATATTTCTTTTTGCTATGGGTACCCTATATCGTCTGCGTGAAGGGAGTTTTCTTCTGTTGGAGAGGGTGAGTAGAGTCCTGCGTTATTTGTAAAGCTTTCCTCCTGGTCTGATTTATATACAGTTCCCCCAGCTGCCCCTGTGGGTCCAAGATAATCTTACTGGTTGTATTAATAATTTTTGTGAGCTTGCTTTTACTTCTAGCCCCCAAATTTCCATACCAGCATAGTCAGAATAGCGAGATGTAAAGTCAGAATTGCAACTTATAAAGTCAGAATTGCGGGATATAAAGTCAGAATTGCGAGATGTAAAGTCAGAATTGCGAGTTATAAAGTCAGAATTGCGAGTTCTAAAGTCAGAATTGCGAGTGCTAAAGTCAGAATGGCGTCATGTAAAGTCAAAATTGTGAGTTGTAAAGTCAGAATTGCGAGTTATAAAGTCAGAATTGCGAGTGCTAAAGTCAGAATTGCGTGATGTAAAGTCAGAATTGTGAGTTGTAAAGTCAGAATTGCGTGATGTAAAGTCAGAATTACAAGATGTAAAGTCAGAATTGCGAGTTCTAAAGTCAGAATTGCGTGATGTAAAGTCAGAATTGCAAGATGTAAAGTCAGAATTGCGAGATGTAAAGTTAGAATTATGAGATGTAAAGTCAGAATTGCGAGTTCTAAAGTCAGAATTGCGAGTTCTAAAGTCAGAATTGCGAGATGTAAAGTCAGAATTGCGAGATTGTAAAGTCAGAATTGCGAGATGTAAAGTTAGAATTGTGAGATGTAAAGTCAGAATTGCGAGATTGTAAAGTCAGAATTGCGAGATTGTAAAGTCAGAATTGCGAGATGTAAAGTTAGAATTATGAGATGTAAAGTCAGAATTGTGAGATGTAAAGTCAGAATTGCGAGATTGTAAAGTCAGAATTGCGAGATGTAAAGTCAGAATTGCGAGATTGTAAAGTCAGAATTGCGAGATGTAAAGTTAGAATTGCGAGATTGTAAAGTCAGAATTGCGAGATGTAAAGTTAGAATTATGAGATGTAAAGTTAGAATTGCGAGATGTAAAGTTAGAATTGTGAGATGTAAAGTCAGAATTGCGAGATTAAGTCAGAATTGCGAGATTGTTAAGTCAGAATTGCGAGATGTAAAGTCAGAATTGTGAGATGTAAAGTCAGAATTGCAAGTTCTAAAGTCAGAATTGCGAGTTCTAAAGTCAGAATTGCGAGATGTAAAGTTAGAATTGTGAGATGTAAAGTCAGAATTGCGAGATTGTAAAGTCAGAATTGCGAGATTGTAAAGTCAGAATTGCGAGATGTAAAGTTAGAATTATGAGATGTAAAGTCAGAATTGTGAGATGTAAAGTCAGAATTGCGAGATTGTAAAGTCAGAATTGCGAGTTCTAAAGTCAGAATTGCGAGATTGTAAAGTCAGAATTGCTAGATGTAAAGTCAGAATTGCGAGATGTAAAGTTAGAATTATGAGATGTAAAGTTAGAATTGCGAGATGTAAAGTTAGAATTGTGAGATGTAAAGTCAGAATTGCGAGATTGTTAAGTCAGAATTGCGAGATTGTAAAGTCAGAATTGCGAGATTGTAAAGTCAGAATTGCGAGATTGTAAAGTCAGAATTGCTAGATGTAAAGTCAGAATTGCGAGATGTAAAGTTAGAATTGCGAGATGTAAAGTTAGAATTGTGAGATGTAAAGTCAGAATTGCGAGATTGTTAAGTCAGAATTGCGAGATTGTAAAGTCAGAATTGCGAGATTGTAAAGTCAGAATTGCGAGATGTAAAGTTAGAATTATGAGATGTAAAGTTAGAATTGCGAGATGTAAAGTTAGAATTGTGAGATGTAAAGTCAGAATTGCGAGATTGTTAAGTCAGAATTGCGAGATTGTAAAGTCAGAATTGCGAGATGTAGTCAGAATTGTGAGATGTAAAGTTAGAATTATGAGATGTAAAGTCAGAATTGCGAGATGTAGTCAGAATTGTGAGATGTAAAGTTAGAATTATGAGATGTAAAGTCAGAGTTGCGAGATTGTAAAGTCAGAATTGCGAGATGTAAAGTCAGAATTGTGAGATGTAAAGTCAGAATTGCGAGATGTAAAGTCAGAATTGTGAGATGTAAAGTCAGAATTGCGAGATGTAAAGTCAGAATTGTGAGATGTAAAGTTAGAATTGTGAGATGTAAAGTCAGAATTGCGAGATTGTTAAGTCAGAATTGCGAGATTGTAAAGTCAGAATTGCGAGATTGTAAAGTCAGAATTGCGAGATGTAAAGTTAGAATTATGAGATGTAAAGTTAGAATTGCGAGATGTAAAGTTAGAATTGTGAGATGTAAAGTCAGAATTGCGAGATTGTTAAGTCAGAATTGCGAGATTGTAAAGTCAGAATTGCGAGATGTAGTCAGAATTGTGAGATGTAAAGTTAGAATTATGAGATGTAAAGTCAGAATTGCGAGATGTAGTCAGAATTGTGAGATGTAAAGTTAGAATTATGAGATGTAAAGTCAGAGTTGCGAGATTGTAAAGTCAGAATTGCGAGATGTAAAGTCAGAATTGTGAGATGTAAAGTCAGAATTGCGAGATGTAAAGTCAGAATTGTGAGATGTAAAGTCAGAATTGCGAGATGTAAAGTCAGAATTGTGAGATGTAAAGTCAGAATTGTGAGATGTAAAGTCAGAATTGCGAGTTCTAAAGTCAATAAACAATAAACTTGATTGAAGATTAGGAGGGCACATTAATACAAATAAAAAAAGATGTTCACGGATTAATCATTTATAATTGCAATATTCCATTTTTTTTTGTTTCATGGTGACTTTAAAAGTTAAAGGTTTGTCCTGTGATACTTTTTAAAAGCGCTTACATGTTGACCACTATTTGCCTGCTTCAAGTCTCAAAAAATGAATACATACATACAATTTACATATTACAGCAAAAGCAATTCTAAAGATATAGGCTGCGTGTTTTAAAGATCATAAGAATAATAAATAGCACAGGCTTATTTATATTAAGACTGAAAATAAAGAATCAATAACTAGGCTATTATTTATTATTATTGGCTTGTATAGACTATAATTCTTATTCCTAAATAAATACTGTTCTCTGGTCGTCAATGGGTTCTCGCAGTGCGTAAAGAGGCCGCATGGTGGCAACAGAGGGCCATATAGAGCGAGTGTGTGAGGTCGTTTCGTGTCAGCTTTGAAATCCTGCTCTAAAAGCATGGCATCGTGAATTATCTGATAATATTTAACAAATTACTGTTCATTTATCTAAATATGTAATAGCTAGACAACTGTTGTGATCCTTGTAGCATCTTTGCAGCACCTTTTTGTGTGTGTAAAGACTCCATAACATTACTACATCCGGCCATTCTGGTAAGTTCACTCATTAGAATGGTTCAGCACTGAACCATTTTTATCTAGTAGCTAGATAAAAACACTTTGAAAGGCTCTCTTAAGCTTTTTATTTGACTATTGCTGATTTGTTTAGGTATACTGTGCACAGTGAATTGGGATACAAGTCTGTGTGTAGATATGTTCCATCAACATACAGTAAAGTCCATTGGGTGACTCTTAAAGTCACCATGAAATAAAAATGAACAATTCTTGTTTTTTATGGAATATTGCAGTATTTGTCATAAATGATTTATCTGTGCAAATTTTTTGTAATCTTAATCAAAATAACTTACCCTCCCTCTTGCAGCTCATCTCTTCTTTTCTCTGATAATGTGTTTACTGGCGCGAGGGCGGGGCAACCTGTCACTCATATGAGATCAACTAATATCAAACCACAACCATACACTTATTTCCCAATGGACAAAATATACTCAAATTTATGTCACAATAGGGAAGAAAAGACTATCGCAACTTTGTAAATGAAGTGTTGTGCTGGAAATCATGTGTTTGGTATATGAACAGTAAAGCCCGTCTTCATTGATCTGATTGGCCTTCTCAATCATTTTGACTTTGATGAGCGCTGTTATACTGCTGAGAAAGTTGAGATAGTCTTTTCTTCCCTATTGTGAGAAACGTATATATCCGTGTGAAACAGCTTCTGGAACAAGAACATTTTTTGGGGCGGGACTTGATTTTGTCTATCGGGAATTGATTGGCTTTTGGATCGCTGTCGTTTGATATTGCTGTGATCTCAGGTGAGTGACAGGTTGTCCCTAAGTGTACTAAGTCACTAAGTGTACTAGGCAAAAGAATAAGAGTGAATGTGTTCATGTGTCACATTGACGTCTGTAGCTCAAATCAAAACTACAGCTGGTCTTATTTAAAGCCGCCTCTCTGTATCATGCCAGACTTTAGTGTAGTAATATAAAACAACAGGCTTTCACATGAGCCCTGCCAAATCCATTTCATTTGATTTAACACAATAAAATATTTGAAGGAACATTTGAAATTCATGCATCAAGACTCATAAATCAAGAAGGTGTTTTGAGAGGTTGTTTTCGGTCCGGAGGCATTAGCGTGTTTTTTAAGTAAATGGCCTCAGTGCTGCGGTCTCCCGATACCAAACAAGATATTTTATCCATTCATTATGTCAAAACTTATGAAGGTCAAATACAGACACCTTCTCTGGACCATGTTGTATATCACAAACCACTCAGGTTCTTTAAAACAAGGTAGATTTGTAAAATAGTTGATGTTTTGGTGGAGAAAGATCTCTGGAGACTTAAAGCCACAATATGTAATTCTTCGCCGCTAGAGGTCGCTTATTCAAAACAAAGGAGTAGCTTGATGACGCCTTGATTTCACAGAGCTTTTATTATGCCACAGACTACCGCTTCCGCTTTTTCCAGTCATGCGTATGTGGGGTAACACAGCAGTGTTTTATCATATATATATATATATATATATATATATATATATATATATATATATATATATACCTGTGTATATATAATATATATAGATACATTTGAGTGTGTTGAAAGTTATGTTATAATGCTTCTCTGTGCATTCGCTCGTTGGCTACTATGAGACACTTGTTCACACTGCAGTAAGCTAGATCGATATTAGGCATGGTAAAACATAGTACTCGCGGTAAATCAAGAAAACGAGATTTAAACAATAAGACTAACTGTGTTGAGCTATATAACAATGATTCGTTTTCTGTCGATGAATGTATCCAAACAGTTGCTCACCTGTCTAATAAAACACACAATATATTAAAGCGTCTTTGGTGTTTCCATGGGTAACGCGGGTATGATGTCATTGATAGGCGACGCACGGACACGGCCTGTGTCCTGGTTAAAATAGCTTATTTCTCTGGATTTAAACATTTTTGGAAACATTTGGGATACACAAGTCAACAAAATATATAACATTGTTCTAGTGTTTTTTGGATATTTTAATCCCAAAAATGGCGATGCCTTTCATTTCAAATGCCGGACATTTCGGTGGAGTTCTTCAAAGAACAATTTTTTTGTGAAGAACATTTAAATAATCTAAAGAACCTTTTCCCACTAAAGAACCTTTTGTGAAATGGAAAAGTTTCATGGATATTATAGTTTTTTTCATGGAACCATCAGTCAATAAAGAAAGAACCTTTATTTTTAAGAGTGAAGGTTGTATGTAATATGTTTTGAGAGCAAATTATGGCTGATGTAGGCTTCCTTTATGTTGATGTGATAACAGTTTTATGATTTTGACTTCTGTGGTGAACAGTAGAAGATAGACAGGCGTAACTGGTCTTTACCTAAAGCAGGTAAAGCAGAGCTACTTTACAGACAAGCCTGTTTTTGCGCACAGCTGGAGTTTTACCAACCCCTGGAGAGCAACAAGGAACATTAAAATAAAACCTGCACTAATTAATCCCATTCAGTTGAGTTCTAATGAACAGCTGGTGGGATTTCTGTTGTGGTGGCAAGGTAGTAAAGCTGGGGCTGGACCCAGGTGTTTGTTGATGAGGTGTGTGTGTGTGTGTTAAGTGGAATGATTAGGCTACAGGTTCAGTCCTGTATGAGTTTATACAGGGTCATGTGTTTGGCCTTTAGTCAGAAACAGATGCACAGGGGTTGTTATGAAAAATCAGCTCCTATTGTTGTCATTGACAGCCATCTAACAGCATTAATATCTGAGTTGCATGGTTTGAATTCCCACACTTTCCCCCACTGCAATTTACTTTTTTGCACATTTTAGTTTTTTACTATTTTAGTATCCTAATATTTTTCTATTTTTATTCTAGTATTGTAATATCTTTTTTATTTGTATTCTAGTTTGAATATTTGTTTATTGTTTTATAGTATATTTGTTTTAATATTTTATTTTATTTTAGCATTCTAGTTATATTAACTTTTTATTTGTAGTCTAGTGTTCTAGTTTTAATATCTTTGTTTATTTTACTCTAAAATATTAGGTTTAATATTTAATTTTATTCTAGTATTATAGTTATATTATTTTTTCTTCTAGTGTTCTAGTTTTAATATCTTTTTATTTGATTCTAGTATTTAGTTAATATATTTACTATTTTTTTATTGTAATTTCAATATCTTTTTTACTCTAGTATTCTAGTTTTAATTACTTTTTTAATTTAATTCTAGTATTCATAATATCTTTGTTTATTTTATTCTAGTATTCTAGTTATATAATTGTTTTATTCTAGAATAACACATTTATTTTTTTATTTTATATAACTAGAATATTCTAGTATTCTAGTTATTTTATATTTTATTCTTGTATTCTAGTTTTAATATCTTTTAATTTGATTCTAGTATTTAGTTTTAATATATTTACTATTTTTATCATTCTAATTTTAATATCTTTTTTTATTCTAGGATTCTAGTTTTAATCTTTTTATTCTAGTATTCTAGTTTAATAGCTTTTTTATTTTTATTGTAGTATTCTAATTTTAATATCTTTTTATTGTAGTATAATATAATTTTTATTAGTATTTTAGTTTTAATAGATTTTATATTTTCATTATAGTATTATATTTTTAATATTTTTTTATTTGTATTCTATTATTCAAGTTTTAATAACTTTTTCTCTTTGATTGGACTTCCAAAATTATTCACTATTCAATTCCAAACTGATTTAATGAATTTGTGATCTTCTGCTGTTCCACATACCAAAAACACTGATTGGCTGAAAATAATTTCTGATTGGCTGTGGAATCAGATCCTCTCAACTGCTAAAATATGAGAAACTTTTTGTAGAAAGTTCTTACTCGTGTACAAGCAGCAACTCTTTAATCACACACACACACACTTAAACATATAAAGGGAGTTTATCAGCACTGGAGCAGGACTCTGGAGGACGACTGACAGCTCCCTGACAGGAAGCTGACGGTGATAGGAATAAATGGGAGAGGTGCTCTCAAGCCCCAGGCTTGTCACCATGCCTGCGGCCTGTCATAATAAGACCGCGCTGCCCAGATTAAGCATTTCTCCTGGAAGGGGACTACATGGCCTGTGCAATTAGGAGCATCAGTGCTGCAGGTCTTTTTAAAGTATTAGGTAAAGTTTAAGTGCACAGAATTACACAGAAAGCTACGATCATGGCCACCAAATGACCATGGAAATCATGGCCACGATTGACTAAAACGAGGGAACGAAATTGGTTTTTCGCTCTTTGAATCAAATGGGTTGCAGTTTATAATGGCGCCACGTCAAACTTTATACACGTATTGAGTGTTAGTTTATCTTTGCAACTTGTGCATGCTCATCCTTCTCCCCATCTCTCAGAGAAAAATGATTTCACTTTAACCTCCAGACAACGTAATGAGTGATTGAATCACACCTTTTTATTTCTCACTCTTTGCCTGAGCAGCGCCGCAGAGCTGAAAGCTCTCACCTCTGCTGCCAGAACTTGAAGTGCTCAGAGTCCCTGCAAATTGTCTCTCATCCTCTCGTTTATCTGCTCGGGGAGAAAAGCCCCCATATCTCTCGTCGCCTGTTAACACGGACACCATGTTCCTCTTCAGAACACTCCAAATGGAGCTGTGATATGTTCTTATTCATCTGACAGGAGCTGACAGAGAGTCCTGTGCTATTCTCTGACGCTTTGGAACTGCAGCAAGTTTTGACCTATTATGCAACTAATTATATTCCATAATATAGCTTTTTATTTAGCATAAAACAACTTCTTTTTTTGTGTGTGCATAAAACAACCATTTTTGGCTCCCCAAAGAACCTTTAAGTGAACAGCTCTTAACCCTCATGTTGTGTTAGGGTCATTTTGACCCGAAAATAATTTTATTTTACCCAAATATACTGTTATTGCATTGGACGGAAACTTACTGACTTTGTTCACACAGACTATAACAACTTATCCAAAAAAATTATTATTTTTGTCCCTCCCATTTCAAGTTTCGGTTGAAATGCTTTTGTTTTGTACAAAATGTTTAAAACATGTTTTTTTATTAAAGTCCCCCTGTAGTGAATACTTTTATCTCTTAAAACGAATCTTTGTTCACCAAAATGTAATTTTTTTTTCCTGTAAAAAATGTTGTTATGCCTTAAAATAGCGTGAATGTAACGCTACACCATTGCTTCATTTAGTATACGCAGATCAATGAATATGCTAATTAGCCCTGCCTCCACTCAATCGCACCAGCTCAGAGATCCACTCGCTCAACTTTACTGTAGTAAACGCTGCACAATGGTATTGCTCTTTACAACCTCCAGTGGCGTCGCACCTGTGGGGGATTCCCGGTGAGAGGGTTCAACACCCGCACTTTTTCTGCAGTTTTTCCGCGGTTTTGCACAAATGCCTTACAGCAGTCGCTCCTCCGTTTCTCTGGCCACTCTGTGTCTGCGCTCACAGCTGCCTCCTCTCCCTCCCTCTCAAACATGACACCGGCTTTGAGTGTGACCTGCTAATGATTGGCTGTTCTGCCTTAAGTCCCGCCTCTCTTGGTGTGTTAAGGTGCGTTCCATTCGACCGTAAGTGAACTGTGAAGTGGACTTCACAGGGTATTCTGCCATCTTAAGTGAGATTCCAATCCGAAGGGAGCGAGGACACTTTCAAAGGACACTGCGAACGGCGTAGGGAATGAGGGTACATCGATACATCACTTCACAGGAAGTGGAGAGTGAAAATCACCCAACTGTCATTGCGTGTCGCGTCACTACTCTGAACTAACGATGGAGCAGAGCCGTCAGTCAAGTTTTTTTTATATACGGCTTTGCGATGGAGTTTACGTATGCATTTGAGTATACATAAATATTGTTATTATTATACAAACTAGAGTATTTATGAATGGTTATGGCAATGAATGTTACATTTGCTTATTGTATGAATATGTAAACAAAGTAAAAGTGTTGAGAAGCAGCTAAGGCACTGTCAGTTTTTTTATTTTACTTTATTTACCTCATGAATGTTTACTATGCAGCTGCGCGTGCTGAGACCACTACAATTATTAACACCATTATTAAGAACAGTTATACAGTTAACCAAATCAAAATGTATTTTCATATTGAATGACAGTTACAGTACAGCTTCAAATCTGTTAATAGTCAATTAAATACACAGTAGTCTATGTAATAAACTAATAATAGTAAATAAACTACTAATAGTATTGATTATATTTATTAGATTGAAACATACTGTGTTTTGTGTATATACACTCACCTAAAGGATTATTAGGAACACCTGTTCAATTTCTCATTAATGCAATTATCTAATCAACTAATCACATGGCAGTTGCTTCAATGCATTTAGGGGTGTGGTCCTGGTCAAGACACTCTCCTGAACTCCAAACTGAACGTCAGAATGGGAAAGAAAGGTGATTTAAGCAATTTTGAGCGTGGCATGGTTGTTGGTGCCAGACGGGCCGGTCTGAGTATTTCACAATCTGCTCAGTTACTGGGATTTTCACGCACAACCATTTCTAGAGTTTACAAAGAATGGTGTGAAAAGGGAAAAACATCCAGTATGCGGCAGTCCTGTGGGCGAAAATGCCTTGTTGATGCTAGAGGTCAGAGGAGAATGGGCCGACTGATTCAAGCTGATAGAAGAGCAACTTTGACTGAAATAACCACTCGTTACAACCGAGGTATGCTAAAGCCCGCCCACATGCCGTGATTGGTTACAACAAAGTAGTTTGTGATGTAAGAAACACCTTTTTTCACTACAGTTTAAGAGAAAATGGTGTTGACTTATGAATTTGCACATGGTTTGTCTTAAAGGATTAGTTCACTTCAAAATGAAAATTTCCTGATATTTTACTCACCCCCCTCTCATCCAAGATGTTCATGTCTTTCTTTCTTCAGTTGAAAAGAAAATATGTTTTTTGAGGAAAACATTCCAGGATTGTTCTCCCCTTCATTGACTTCCATGGCAACCAAAATGTTGAAGTCCAAATCAATGCAGTTTCAAAGGGCTTCAGAGGCTCTGTGTGATCCCAGACGAGGAATAGGGTCTTATCTAGCAAAACCATCGGTCATTTTCAAAAATAAAATAAAAATAAATATACTTTTTAACCTAAATTGCTCATCTTGCGCTGCTCTGCTACGTGCTAAGGATTGCGCAATCACATTGGAAAGGTCATGCCAGACGTAGGCAGAAGTACCGCCCCCGTGTTTACAAAGCGCATGTGCGAAGACTAATACAAACGGCCTGTAGCAAAAAAAGATGTTGGACGATTTTAAAGTTGCAAAACAGGTGTTTTTGGTAAAGGCCGTTTGTATTAGTGTTTGCACGTTAGCTTGGGGTGGTACTTCTGCTTACGTCTGGTGTGACCTTTCCTACGTGATTGCTTAATCCTTTCGCTAGATAAAACCCTATTCCTCTTCTGGGATCCCGCAGAGCCTCTGAAGCCCTTCGAAGCCCTTTGAAACTGCATTGATTTGGACCTTCAACATTTTGGTTGCCATGAAAGTCTATGATGGGGAGAAAAATCCTGGAATGTTTTCCTCAAAAAACTTAATTTCTTTTCGACTGAAGAAAGAAAGAATCTTGGATGAGATGGGGGTGAGTAAAATATCAGGAAATTTTAATTTTGAAGCGAACTAATCCTTAAAAGCATATTAAGCACATTTCATGTCCACATAGACATATAAACAACATTAAAAACTTGACTTTCACAGGGGGTCTTTAATTTAAAAACAATGTTTAACAGGTTTGTACTCTAAAATACAAAGTGCATTAGTTAGACATTACAAATATTTTTTTTATGATTTTAGCTAAAGAACCCAAATTTGTGACATTTTATTATTTAATGATGTTACTGAAATGTAATCTTGACAAACAGTTTGACATTTCAGTCTTTTCCCTTTCAAGCAGATAAGTTGTATTGCATGCCTAGAAACTGACTAGGGTGTTTCCAAGATGGCTGCCAAGTGAAATGACAGAGCAGCAGTTTGATTCCTGTTAGACCAAGTTGTGGTGAGTCACCAATCCTTGACACTCCAAGAGCAGAGATTGATGATTGAAAACTAAGCATTTGTCCTGAAACCTTCGTTAACATGTTAGCCTGGTTAGTTTGTTGTCAACCATGAAAAACTGGGGGGTATTCCAGAAAGCAACTTACCGTCACATATATCTTGAACTCTCGGTTGATTAACCCAAACCTTGCTTACTCGAGGTATGCTGGTTCCAAATACGAGTCCGGGAGTAAGTTCAGACAACTCAGAGTATGTTCCCGTTTAACACACAACACATTCTCAACAGAGCGACGAATCGATGATTCACCATGGAAACAGACGCTAAGATAAAGCGCACCATTCTACTTTCTCTTCTTTATGGCGAGTTACATAACCTACTTAGTGCACATCGCCACCTACTTGGTGGTTGTGCAAGCATTTTTTCTATCTCTTCGTTTAATAAGTAATCTGTATTCACTGAGAATAAGGATTATATTGTTTGTTTGATGCTAATTATTAAATGCAGATCCATGTGTGAGATGACAAAATAAATAATAAATATATCTGAATTGAATTAACATTTAAACATTACCTTGTTATAATAGTGCTTTATAATTAATATATAATATTGTATATTATATAACTGTAACTATATAACAGATTTGGTTATATTAATATAACTATATTAATTATATAACACACATCTGAATACCTCTTAAGCAAACTAACCCTGGAAAGTGAGCTGCTCCGGAGCAGAGAGTGAGTTGCTATAGCTACTTACATACCCTGAAAGTTACCCCCGTTTTTGGAACCAAAAGTTGAGGTTATCCGCTTACTTACCCTTAAACATACCCAAGTATGTCACATAACCTGCTTTCTGGAATACCCCCCTGGTGTCATTGGTGTATTTGCACAGGAAAGTAAAATAATTACTGATGGGTTGAATTGATTAATTGATAACTAATGGCTTGCTGGCTTATTAATTGTATACAAATTAAGGATCTTCCTTATGTGTTTTAATATCTCAAATTTTGTGCTCAGTGGAAATAGCTGCATTGCAGCACAAGGAACTGAGCACATTACAGGTTTATGTGAAAATTGCAATGCTATTTGTGTATTCTTGGTTTGGTTTGTTTGTGAAGCTTTGTTTTATTTCTCAGACCATTCCATGAGTACAGAGTAAACTGTTTAACCTAGTGAAATACAGTATTTGGAATGGCATGAAAGCATTAGTATGGGCTTTTGCACTGTTGTTTTGCAACAAACTCTAAACTTCTTGTCTTAAGAACATTAAGGCAGGGACATTGTGTACTTTTCCATGTAAATTACAAATTACATAAGGTAGAAATTAGGGGTTCACAGTCAGTGGTTTGTACAAGGACGCTCTGTTTAAATGAAATCTAAATGGGCCTATTTATGTTGTTATAAAAATGATTTTATATGGCCTCATAATATTTTAAAGTCAGCATGAAACCAAATTTGGTCCTATTTATGTTGTTATAAAATTACTTTATTCATTTTTTGGACCTCATAATCTTATAAAGTTGGTATGAAATCAGAACTGATACTATTTATTTTTTCTCAATCCATGTTATTGGTCTTAGTGTGAATGATTAATTCATGCATTTATTATTTTATTTTATTTTTACTTAGTAATTATACACAATGATAGTAGGCCACAATACAATAGTAAAATCGGTCACAACTTTTGTTTCATGCTGACTTTAAGAGTTTTGCGTCCCATCTGAGATCAGGGAACACCTCATTAAATGCCCTAATTATCCACTAATTTGTTTACAAATTTGTCAAATCTACTCATTAATTCTTCACAGAAGGAATATAAGTTGCATTGTGACAATATAGTTTTAGGATTGGTGGCTTGACTTTCATTCCCGACAGGCATCAGTAAATAACTTGTTAGGTCTGGAGCAGGAGTTGATTTGGGACTCGATAGCGTGTCAGTGTTCATCTTGCCGCTGTGAATGTCATTAAGAAACATCTGGCCTGGAGCAAAGGCAATGGAAAAACTCGCTTTCCAGCTGAGTCCAGACTTACAGCATAGTGCATGTGAGAACTAACAATGTAGATGAATATATGCTTATGGATTTATGGATTTCTTGAAGGATTTTTTGTTACTGATGTGAAATCTCTGAACTTTTCTAAGTATGCTAAACATTTATCACATTTTGTTGCTTACGTCTATGTGTGTTTGCTTAATCTTTAGACGCGTCTTACCTTTGAAAGCTGACGTGTTCACCAAACGTTTTATTTATTTGTTCATTTTGTAGGAAAGCTGCTGAGCCTTTCACATTCAACAAACCCATTTGGGCTTAGAATTGATCTTTTTTTTATTTTCAAGGTCGTTTAGCGACCTGAAGCTGTTCGCTCTGTAGCGTGTGCGTTCAAGCCTTTCTATCGCTCCTGCTCCACTCTTTCTATCTGCCCAATGCTTTTCATTAAAAGTCTTAGGTTTAGCTCTTGGGGCACTGATCAAATGGGAAAAGGAAATACATTTTCATTCCTTCCAGATATTTCAAAAGTACCTTATATTTACATATAGATTGAGTATTTATCAGGAAAGCAGTGGTGAGGGCAGATTCTCTTGTAGTTCATTTTCTAAGGCCTTGTTGGATTTATGTATTTTTTATGGGCTGAATATGTAGAGCAGTTGTAATTATTTGAACAGGATGTCTACATTATTTGAAATCGTAACAAAGCATGAGGTTATGGGAGTTTGAACTGTCATCTCTTCAGTAAGTGAGTCATAAAGCAGAGGATGAATATCATGTAAAGAATCAAGTTTGTGATTGACAATATTAGTTATCCATTTAGCAGCAAAGACATTAGCAGGACTGATTACTGTTGAATTATGGTTCAACTACCTTTTCCCCCTGTATTTTCCCCATTTCCCCCCTTCCTTCTCCAGTTTTAACCTTCATGTCTTCCATTTCAGTCCTGCATAGTCCTTTTCTCTGTGCCATCAGCTGACTGCATTGATCAATAAAGTCTCTCCTGCACCAATGTACCAAAGCACTGTTCTCTCTAAACCGTTTCTGGGTCATAGGGAGCTGTTTTAGAGACTATATTTGGATAAATGACCCCCATATTTGCTGAGTTTTAGAAAATAAGGACATGTTCTGGAATTCTTTAGTCTTTGTTTTGGTGATTTATCAGGTGTTGGAAGCATCCACAGAATTTGAAAAGTCCTTTCAGTCCTTTTATAAAACTCTGTTATAGAACAAAATTATAATACAATGATAACAAATATCTGCATGAATGATCAGAATGATCAGCACAACAAATAATAGGATATTTAGGTATAAGATGTTTTTTTATTACTTTTTATTTTTACTTTTTGAAATTAAGTAAGTGAATGAAATTTATTTTTTATTTTGTTTTTAATAAAAAGGAATTGGAACACCTGTGGTATAAAACCTTTTTTTATACCACAATAATGTATTAGTATATTGTAAAGGGCATCCTTTTGTGGCAAATACAGCATCAATTTGTCTTGGGAATGACAGATACAAGTCCTACACAGTGGTTAGAGCGATTTTGAGCCATTCCTCTTCCAGAACAGCAGCCAGGTCACTATGTGATGCTGGTGGAGGAAAATGTTTTCTGACTTGCTCCTCCAAAATACCCCAAAGTGGCTCAAAAATATTTAGATCTGGTGACTGTGCAGGCCATTGGAGATGTTCAACATCACTTTAATGTTCATCAAACCATTCTGTCACAAGTTTTGCTGTGTGTGCTGAGGCACTGCACCCCCTTCAGAGTACAATGTTTGAACCATTAGGTGCACATGGTCCTCCAGAATGGTTTGGTAGTCCTTGACCGTGACCTGTCCAGCCAGCACAGTAGGGAATGCCATTATATTGCAGCCTAAACCATCAGTGATCCACCCCCGTGCTTTACTCTTGGCAGCAACTCTTTGGGGCTTCTCCAGACCGTAACTACTACGGATGTGGGAAGTGAAGGTGGACTCATCAGAGAACAATTGTCCACAGCCCAAGATTTGCACTGTTGGCACCATTGAAAACGACATTTGGCATTAACACAAGTGACCAAAAGTTTGGCTATGGCAGCCTAACCATAAGTATTGACTCTGTGGAGCTCCCAACAAAAAAGTTTTTTTTCTAGAGAGTCTAGGTGCACATTTAATTCTGCAGTGAGTTGGGCAGCCCTTTTCGACGGCTTCCTCTTGCGTAGACAGTTACTCCTGTTGAATTAGGTTTGTCCTATGTGGTGGTATGCCGACATTACCCTGTAATACTGTGGCTCTCGATACACCACAAAGATTTGCTGTCCTGGTCACAGATGAGCCAGTGAGACGCACATCAACAATTTGTCCTCTTTTGAACTCTGATATGTCATCTATTATGTTGTGTACATATAAATATACATATACACTGCCCGGCCAAAAAAGTCACTATTTGGATCATTATTGCAGTGATTATTATGTTTCTAGCATGTTATATGTTTGGCAACAGTTCTTCTAACCCTAATTGATGGAGTGTGTAGCTTTTCATTTCTTAAACAACCATGTAGGAAGACACATCATGGATATATTCCAGGATGACAATGTCAGATTCATCAGCCTCAAACTGTGAAAGAATGGTTGGGAGGGAGCATGAAGAATCATTTTCACACATGAATTGGCACCTCTGAGTCATTGAAAAATCATTGAAAATCTTTGGGATGTGCTGGAATAGACTTTACAGAGTGCTGGACTCTTGCATTGTCAATACAAGATCTTGACCAAAAAAATGATGCACCTCTTAATGGAAATAGCATCTCAACATTTATTTACATCAAGGGCTGCATCAATTTTTGAATGGTTTGTCCAAAGGTTCACTCAAAAAGTTAACACATTTTTTTCTCAACATTAGTGGAAAATGCCAAAATACTTCAGAGACAGAACCATACGTTCCATGGTTTATTTGTGTAATTGAACTCATTTTCAAAATAATCCTAAAAAATCCTAGTTTTCTAATGAATAAATACTTGAAATGTCATTATCAATATTAAGGTATTTTCTGTATGACGTTCTCTAGACATTCTGAAATAATTATCAACAATGAAACACAAGTTGTTTGTTTAGTGCCTGTTAAACAATTAAATTTAGATTGAGCGCTCGTTCGTCTGTTGTTACAGTTGGCAAGCTTTCCCTCAAAAGTGCTGCGCTCTGTTGATCAAACATTACCCAGGACAGCTTTCTGCTTTTTCAGTAAATACCTCGGCGCTGCTTCGGTTCTGTTGCTTTTCTGCAGCCGTGTGGCATAAAAGCGCTTTTTGCAAACTGAAATAATGGTTAATTATATGGATTGGTAACAGATGCAGCAGTCACCGCAACGTCCCTGGTCCTCGAGACCACAGTGAAGAAAGAAAATATACATTTGCCCTGCATTGCAGCCACCTGACTGCTGTTCAACATTTACTGTTCAACATGACACACTGTTTTGACAGAGAAGAAAATGAGAGGAAGGGAAACGTATATATGTGTTGAATTAATATAGCCATATTCATTGTTATCAGAGTTAATAATGCATGATGCACTTTTTTTCCCTCTATGTTAATACTTCTGGTTATCATGTCACATTTTGAGAGTGTTTAATGGACCGTTCGTTCGTTTCAGCAGATTAATAGTGCAGGTTTCCACCCAGCCAATTCTCTCTGACAGGAGTTGAGCCTTTTCCAAAGTACACTTTTATGCCGTCATTTCTGTCAAAGAGTGCTGGATGAAAGATAACCTTGTTGGCTATATAATTAGCAAAGAATTTGACCATAAATAGAAAATCAAACTCATTTAAGAACTATTGAAAGGAACAGTCTTGGGGGTAACGCATTATAAGTAACGTCTCGGTTACGTTTGTAACCCTCGTTCCCTGAAGGATGGGAACGGAGACGTTACGTCAGTTACTGACGAAATGGGGGTTTCGCTTAGAAGCCAATCGCCTTTGAGCTCTACAAAACATGCCAATGGCATGAAAATGCCATGGGTCTGTGGAATTTGCATGCCGCAACCCCGCCCCACCGCGTGGGTATAAAGGGCGTTGCGTGGCAATCGCGCATTATGTTACCTGCTGATGAGCCGAGGCATGAGCGCCTGGCCGTTCCAGCAGTACAGCGGAAGTGGCATGGGGACGTAACATCTCCGTTCCCTTCCTTCAGGGACGAGGGTTACAAACGTAACCGAGACGTTCCCTTTCAGTCAGTACACTACGAGTTACATCAGTTACTGACAAAATGAGGGTCCCAATACAATCTCGCCACAACGGCTGTCTTCCAGCATCCTGCGCTGACCAGAGCTCCCTGCCGTGAGTGTTAGCACGAACGAGGGGCTAGGCTCAACGTTACCAAGGTACACTGGGAAGCATATCCCACGTGGAGAAATGCAACACAATGCCTGCCCGAAGGGAGGACTTAAGAATACACATATGACCCCCGTAGGGATTGCATATGGAACACTCTGGGGTATCCAGCCGCAAATTTTTCAACCCCAGGCGTGGCAAGGTGTCTTGCCAAGGGAAGACATGCGCTCAGAGAGACTTACCGTGAAAATACACATGTGGGGGTTACCCAACGGGAGAACCATGCACAAGGAGGCACCTAGCCGAACACGAGGGCTGACCAAGCGGGCATGCACTCTGGTGTCGACATCAACAGTGCTGGAGGAGCTCAGGGCTTACTGGGAATCTCACCTGAGAAGAAATGCGCACGCATCCAGTCTGTGGAGTGGAATGGCGCAGCAAGCGAAGACACCTTAGCCTGTCCAGTTACTGGCCACTTGGGGCGAGTACACGAGAGGACACAGGCTCCACTCGGAGATTATAAAATCTTGCGAATGTGTTGGTTGTCTCCCAGCCTGCAGCTCTACAAATGTCTGTCAGCGAGGCGCCATGCGCTAAAGCCCAAGAGGAAGCAACGCTCCTGGTGGAGTGTGCTCTTACCCCAAGGGGGCATGGCATGCCCTGAGCCTGATATGCCAGGACAATGGCGTCCACTATCCAGTGAGACAGAGACCTCTGCTTAGAGAGAGCCTTCCCTTTCTGCTGCCCTCCGTAACAGACAAAGAGCTGGTCTGAGGTCCTGAAACACTGCGTCCGGTCTACGTAAGCGCAAAGGGCGCATACTGGACAGATTAGTCCCAAGCTTATGTCTTCGCCACCAAAGTAGACGTAAACCTACAAGCCTTGGACAGGTGCTTTGGGTCACCACGCCATTTCGCAGCAGGGGGAACCCCAGTGTACCCTTTCACCGCGCCGCCGCCGAGGGCAGTGAAGGTGGAAGTGGCTGCCAAACGATCGCGAAAAGTCAAGGGAGACTTCCACGACTTCGACACCTCTTCATGCACTTCCGGGAAGAAGGGCACTGGGGGCTGACGGGCGCCTTCGGCACGGGCCGCCCCCAGATACCAATCATCTAACCGAGAACGCTCGGGACATGGCGGAGGGTTCCACACAAGCCCAAGAGCCTCGGCAGCCCGGGAAAGCATGGCTGTGAGCTCCGGATCAGACTCGGGCAATGCTGGAACTCCCGAGGGAGGCAACACAGCCGAATCGTCATCTCCGGAGGAATCCAGCCCACCTTGTGATGCGGCGATCGACATGGAGTCCTCCGCCGGTGCACCAAATGAAACGCAGGGCCCTGGACGGGAAGCCCCAGCGCCCTCATCTGGCAACACCACAGGTTGCAGTGTGCTAGAGTGGGGTGTGGGGGGAGGATTTGTCGGGTTGGCCCACACCGTCACCCTCAGATCACCCTGACCACCAGCCAAAGTATCCCCTCCAGTGGAGGAAGTAGATTGGGGTGTGCCGAAGGCGCCCGTCAGCCCCCAGTGCCTTTCTTCCCGGAAGTGCATGAAGAGGTGTCGAAATCGTGGAAGTCTCCCTTGACTTTTCGCGATCGCTCGGCAACCACTTCCGCCTTCACTGCCCTCGATGGCGGCGCGGTGAAAGGGTACACTGGGGTTCCCCCTGTTGAGCGCTCTGTTGCGATGCAACTGTGTCCACAGAGTGCTGCGACATGGCGCGGTGACCCAAAGCACCCGTCCAAAGCCTGTAGATTCACGTCCACGTTGACGGCGAAGACCTACAGAGCTGCGGGCCAGGCCGCATCCGCCCTGCATGCCATGGCTACCCTACAGGTCTATCAGGCCAAGGTGCTCAGGGACATGCACGAGGGCAATGCTGACCCTGCATTAATGCAAGAGTTGCGGACGGCCACCGACCTCGCTCTACGGGCGACGAAGGTGACCGCTCGCTCTCTCGGTCAGGTGATGTCCACTTCGGTGGTCCAGGAGCGACACTTATGGCTCAACCTGGCTGATATGAGAGAATCTGAGCAAACACGTTTCCTCAATTCTCCCATTTCCCAGGATGGGCTATTCGGCGGGGCGGTCCAGGACTTCGCCCAACAGTTCTCGACCGCTCAGAAGCAGACTGAGGCGATTAAACATATTCTGCCCCGGTCCAGAAGCCTCAGTCTGCTCCCCGCCGAGGCCGCCCCCCTGCGACTCCCACCCCTCCTGCCCGGCCCCAGCAGCAGCCTTCACCTGGGCCGAGGCGTGGAGGACGTCGCAGAAAGGCGGCCCCGCCTGTCCCAGCCCCCCAGCCTGCCAAACGGCAGTCTAAGCGGCGGTCCTGAGACGGGCGGCTCGGAGGTGACCTCAGTTCTTTCCCAGGAGATGGTAGCAGGACCACTCCTTCCCCCG
This sequence comes from Rhinogobio ventralis, assembly GCA_039654625.1. Classification (NCBI taxonomy): domain Eukaryota; kingdom Metazoa; phylum Chordata; class Actinopteri; order Cypriniformes; family Gobionidae; genus Rhinogobio; species Rhinogobio ventralis. The sequence continues at coordinate 7,085,116 of CM077213.1, forward strand.
GGGGAGGGCCAGGGGAGAATCTTTTGTTTTCCCAAGAAAGAACTGACATTCTCACCTCCGAGCCTCAAGAGGGCGCGGCTGGCAGTGCGCGACGTCCCATGGCCTCGCCGCTCTCGGCCCCCATTTCTGTCGCCAGCCCCCTGGCAGACGAGACCCCCGTGGAACGCTGGTCCTTCCCTGGTCTTCTCTGTCAGGGCGCGGAATTCGACCCCACCCACACCCCGGGACGCTCCCATGCCTCCCTTGTCTGGGCCAGTCATTCCGCCTCGCTGCCCCATCGGGGGTACGCCGGTGGTTCGCATGACCCCGCTGGTTCAGTTCTTGGGAGCCTGGCTAGCGCTTCCCAACCTGTCCAATTGGCTCGCCCGCACTATCCGGTTCGGCTATGCGATTCAGTTCGCTCTGTCTCCTCCCCGCTTTCGGGGAGTCCGCTATACCGTGGTGGGTGGCAATGCCCCTGTCATGCGTGCGGAGGTCGACACCCTACTGGCAAGGGGGCGATCGAGAACGTCCCTCCAGCCGAGATGAAGTCCGGCTTCTACAGCCCTTACTTCATTGTACCCAAGAAAACCGGTGGGTTACGGCCAATCCTGCACAGGTTTCCATTCAAGATGTTGACAGCCAAACGCATTTTCGAGTGCGTTCGTCCCTCGGATTGGTTTGCAGCGATCGACCTGAAGGACGCATACTTTCATGTCTCCATTCTTCCTCGACACAGACCGTTTCTACGGTTTGCCTTCGAGGGGCAGGCATATCAGTACACGGTTCTCCCTTTCGGGCTAGCCCTGTCCCCTCGCGTCTTTACGAAGATTGTCGAGGCAGCCCTTGTGCCACTCAGGCAACACGGGGTTCGCATCCTGAACTATCTCGACGACTGGCTGATTCTAGGCCACTCTCGGGATCAGGTTTGCGAACACAGGGATCTGGTGCTTCAGCACCTCGCCCGTCTGGGCCTTCGGGTCAACTGGGAAAAGAGCAAACTCTCCCCAGTGCAGAGGATCTCTTTTCTCGGTATGGAAATCGACTCGGTCGCAATGTTCGCGCAGCTTACGAGCGAGCGTGCGCAGTCTCTGCTGACTTGTCTTCGCCAGTTCGAGGGCAAGAGTGCGGTTCCACTGAAACTTTTTCAGAGGCTCCTGGGGCATATGGCGTCAGCAGCCGCGGTGACCCCGCTTGGTCTGCTCCATATGAGACCGCTTCAGCACTGGCTCTGCGATCGAGTCCCGAGATGGGCATGGCAACACGGCACGCTCCAGGTCCCAGTGACCCGAGCCTGCCATCAGACCTTCACCCCGTGGTCGAACCTCAGCTTTCTACGGGCAGGTGTTCCCCTAGAACGAGTTTCCAGGCATGTTGTTGTCACAACAGATGCCTCTTCCATGGGCTGGGGCGCCATGTGCAAGGGACATGCTGCCGCGGGCTCCTGGATAGGACCCCAGCGCCTATGGCATGTCAATTGCCTCGAGTTGCTGGCCGTACGTCTTGCCCTGCACTGCTTTGAGCCCTGCTCAAGGACAAACACGTACTGGTCCGTTCAGACAGCACGGCGACAGTAGCGTACATCAACCGACAAGGTGGTCTACGCTCCCGCCGTATGTCGCAACTTGCCCGCCATCTCCTCCTATGGAGTCAGAAGCATCTGAGGTCGCTTCGTGCCGTTCACATCCCGGGAGACCTGAACTGCGCAGCCGACGAGCTGTCGCGGTTTCAGCCGCTCCCTGGGGAATGGAGACTCCATCCCCAGACGGTTCAGCTGATTTGGGAACAGTTTGGCGACGCACAGATAGATCTGTTTGCCTCCCAAGACTCTTCCCATTGCCGCTGGTACTATTCCCTGACCGAGGGGACCCTCGGCACGGATGCACTAGCGCACAGCTGGCCGCGGGGCCCACGCAAATATGCGTTCCACCCAGTGAGCCTTCTCGCACAGGTTCTGTGCAAGATCAGGGAGGACAGGGAGCAGGTCCTTTTGGTCGCCCCGTATTGGCCCGGCCGGACCTGGTTCTCAGAACTTGTACTCCTTGCGACAGCACCCCCCTGGTTGATCCCTCTGAGACGGGACCTCCTGTCTCAGAGACGGGGCACCATATGGCACCCGCGTCTCGACCTGTGGAACCTCCACGTGTGGAACCTGGACGGGACGCGGCAGGTTTGAGTACCCTGCCACCTCAGGTGGCGGCTACCATCACTTCCGCTAGAGCCCTGTCTACCAGACAGGCCTATGCGTTGAAGTGGAACCTCTTCGTCACCTGGTGCTCGTCCGTGCTCTCCTTCCTCCAGGAAGGGTTGGAGCGAAGGCTGTCTCCCTCCACCCTGAAGGTCTATGTGGCTGCAATTTCAGCCCATCACGACCTGGTGGACTCTAAAGCGGTTGGACAGCACGACCTGGTCAGCAGGTTCCTCAGAGGTTAAACCCTCCTCGCCCACCTCAGGTACCCTCTTGGGACCTAGCAGTGGTCCTAGCTGCCCTGCAAAAGGCTCCCTTTGAGCCATTGCAGTCAGTCGAGCTGAAGTTCCTTTCATTGAAAGTGGCGCTCCTGACTGCTTTGGCCTCCATGAAGAGGGTAGGGGACCTGCAGGCATTTTCGGTTGACGAAGCGTGCCTGGAATTCGGGCCGGCCAATTCTCACATGATCCTGAGACCCCGGCCTGGATACGTGCCCAAGGTTCCCACCACTCCCTTCAGGGACCAGGTGGTGAACCTGCAAGCGCTGCCCTTGGAGGAGGCAGACCCAGCCTTGGCACTGCTCTGTCCAGTACGCGCCCTTCGCGCTTATGTAGACCGGACGCAGTGTTTCAGGATCTCAGACCAGCTCTTTGTCTGTTACGGAGGGCAGCAGAAAGGGAAGGCTCTCTCCAAGCAGAGGTTGTCCCACTGGATAGTGGACGCCATTGTCCTGGCATATCAAGTCCAGGGCATGCCATGCCCCCTCGGGGTAAGAGCACACTCCACCAGGAGTGTTGCCTCCTCTTGGGCTCTAGCGCATGGCGCCTCGCTAACAGACATTTGTAGAGCTGCAGGCTGGGAGACACCCAACACATTCGCAAGATTTTATAATCTCCGAGTGGAGCCTGTATCCTCTCGTGTACTCGCCCCTACTGGCCAGTAACCGGACAGGCTCAGGTGTCTTCGCTTGCTGCGCCATTCCACTCCACGGACTGGATGCGTGCGCATTTCTTCTCAGGTGAGCTTCCCAGTAAGCCCTGAGCTCCTCCAGCACTGTTTATGTCGTCACCAGAGCGAGTGCCCTCTCGGCCACCCCTCGTGCTCGGCTAGGTGCCTCCGTGTGCATGGTTCCCCCGTTGGGTAACCCCCACATGTGTTTTCCACGGTAAGTCTCTTGTAGCTCGTGTCTTCCCTTGGCAAGACACCTTGCCACGCCTGGGGTTGAAATATTCCACCTTCGGCTGGATACCCCAGAGTGTCCCCTATGCAGCTCCTTCGGGTCATAGGTGTATTTTAAAGTCCCCCCCTTTGGGTTGGCATTGTGTTGCATTCTCCACGTGGGATATGCTTCCCAGTGTACCTTGGTAGCGTTGAGCCTAACCTCCGTGCCCACACTCACGGCAGGGAGCCCGGGTCAGCGCAGGACGCTGGAAGACAGCCGTCATGGCGAGATTGTATTGGGACCCCCATTCCGTCAGTAACTGACGTAACTCGTAGTGTACTGACTGAAAGAGAACGTCTCGGTTACGTATGTAACCCTCGTTCCCTGAAGGAAGGGAACGGAGACGTTACGTCCCCCTGCCACGACCGCTGTACCACTGGAACTGGCCGGGCGCTCATGCCTCGGCTCTTCAGCAGGTAACATAATGCGAGACTGCCAAGCAACGCCCTTTATACCCACGCCGTGGGGCGGGGTTGCGGCATGCAAATTCCGCAGACCCATGGCATTTTCATGCCATTGGCATGTTTTGTAGAGCTCAAAGGCGATTGGCTTCTAAGCGAAACCCCCATTCCGTCAGTAACTGACGTAACGTCTCCGTTCCCATCCTTCGGGGAACGAGGGTTACATACGTAACCGAGACGTTACATAATCATATTACTTTTTTCAACTTGTAAAGTAATGCATTACTTTTAAATTTACAAATGTCTGTTACTTTTTCCAATATGTAACGCAAGTTACTTTGTTTCTCCATTTATTGACTGACATCTCTCTTGTCCCCATGTTGAGAAAAAAGGGGAGTAAGTGCAGAAGCGTGTGTAAACATGATGGTTATTATAATTCTAGACTAAATGTGATCATGCATTTACTCATCTCACTTGCACAAAAAAGATTCAGTGTTCCTCAAAATGAATAAAATCAGTGAAATGCAAAATCTGATTATTGTGCAAATGTTAAATAACACAAATATTTGAATGCATTTAATTACACTTTATTGACCTGCTAAACATCGATGATTCAGTTAAACCATAATAAAAATTACTTTGGATTTTTAGTTTTTATTAGTGTTAAACTTTCATCTCCTGCATATTCTTCTGCAGTCCAGAATGGCAGCACAGCTGAAAGGTTTGTTTGAACTGCACCCTCTACTGTATTCACACATGAATTTGCATTTCCTTCAGCCTTATTATTTCAATTTTGGTGTGAAAGGGCCTTTACATCTGCCCAAAAAATATAACTTTTTTTGTTATTAAAAAACAAAACAAGCCCAGTCTAGGTGAGAAAAAGTAATGCAAAAGTAAAGTAACGCATTACTTTTATTAAAAAGTAACTAAGTAACGCAATTAGTTACTTTTTAAAGCCCTAGACAGGAAATTAACACAATCTAGCTTACATTTATAATTTATTCACGGTTGAAATGTTGCACGTATATGTAACAAGGAAAGTATTTATCATAATGTACTTTAAATAACATTTCAAGTAATGTCAGAAATATATCAGCTCTGCTGTTGTCCATAAATACCAGTAGTGATGTTGCACAATGAGGACATTGTCACGTCACCGGAAATAGAGTCATCAGTGTCCCAATGTGTAGTGAGCCAGTGTCCTTTACTGTCCTTACCAGTGCCCGATATACTGATTCACGAGCTTGGGAGCTAGGGAACTGATTGAGACACACCCTCTATATTTTGTTACGCAAAGCCTTGACATTATATCTGGGAGATGAGTCAGTAAATCCGAGTAAATTCACAGGCTTCGCTTATTCCGTGCGAATGCACCACACAAAATTCAGACGTGGGGGGGTAATTTCTAAATCACACAAGGTCCCCAGATAATACTAATCCTGTGCAAATAGGGCTTAAGAGAGTAACGCAATATTGTAATGCATTACTTTTCAAAGTAACTTTCCCCAACACTGGAAAGGAAAGCGTAGCAATTACAGCTGCAAAAAGTGTTTGTGTCTTGTTAAAAGTAGTTCAGAGTCCTTTAAATGTTTCCCTGATAAGATACAGCATTGATATTAATAATAAAATGAGATTGTGATGATTGATGGATCCAAGGAAGTGTGACTGTACTGTAGGCGTCCCAATATAATGCCAGGCGTGTAAAGGCAATAAAAGTGGGATATGCGTGTCTGTTCACATTAACTGCAGCACAGTCTCACAACAATTCTATTAATATTCTAATTCTATTCTTTAATTCTATGCTATTTTGAATTGTTGCCAATTTGTAAAACCTCGTCTGTAAATGAATACCCCTGTAAGTGTGAGTAAAATGCCTTAGATAAATGGTTTTGATTCATTTGCATGAAAATCTTGGACCCAAATTTTCGTGATAATCTGACTGAATAGAAATGACTCGTCACTTTTGTCGAAAGAAATTCAAGGAATGCTCACACAGGCATTGTGAGAAGCAAATGAAAATTCCTGCATCAGGTTGTGCAAACTGAAACAATTTGCTGTGTTAGGCCAGACCCCAGACCTCCGCTCACCCTTGTGGGTGTCACTGTGGAATGTCACCATGATAGCCACATCCTCGGTGGTCCGATTATCCCTCCTCTCCTTCATTGTCTCTCCTCATCCTTGTCCTTCACTCTTAAGACCTCCCTTTTCCCCTCATTGTTCGTGTCCTGTCCCCCCTCTTCACCCTCTGATGCCCCCTGTCGACCCCTCACCCCGGTCCCTCTGTCTCCACACTAACTGGCTCTTCACCATCTGCATTCTTGGAGTGGCTGTCTATTCAGACCGGTCTCTCGGCCCTGATGGATGGCCTGTCATAGTAATCTGGACAGGATAGAGTCTATTCTGGTTTTTCAAGCAGCGTCCCCTCCTCTGGTTTTATCACAGTCGGACTTATTGAGCTGTCATTTGTCTAAGTCTCGAGTTCCCAACACATAGACCTTGGCCTTTTCTGGTTGGGTAGTTCTTCACATGACAATGTGCACATCTAAGTGAGGAAACTTTGTCCTTAGATGCTCTGATTTTTTTTTTCCGCAGTGCTGAATTTTATTAGCTTAAGACTCCATATATCTAATCAGTGAATCTGTATTTTGACATTACTATTAACTTGAGAGCTTTCAGACTGATTGAGTATGACATATGGTTGATGTGTTGAAAACAATGTACATCTAGTTTACTTCCAGAATTACATCTGTCAGAAAGTATGTAATTTGTGGATCCAGTACAAATAAATTCTGCAGTCAATCCGATCAAATAGTACAAATCTGATCAAAACAGTACAGTTCAGTGTTGATTTCATGTGACAATATTTGTATAACACCATGGAAACCACAGAGGATGCTGTGTGTTTGTAGCATGTATCTTTTGTTTTGATTGTTTGACATTTTGTATAATAGCAAGGATTAATAAATGCTCTCTTGTATCCGATGCTTTTGAACAGTGCAGATGGGAAGTTGCCTGAGGGGAAACGCATGTTCTTATTGGTTATAGACAATTCTTTTCTATTTATTTTCTTCTGAAACATTGCTAATATGTTTTTCCTGATATAATTATTCTTAGCCACACCTCAAGTGGCAGCCCATTTCTTGAACTTCCTTTAAGGTGAGGAGAAAATAGTGTTTCCATTTTCCCAAACATACTTGTGGAGTGTTGCATCCGGATCAAACAAGAAATAATTGCATCTGTTATTCGCAGTTGTCATGGAATGTGCCTTATATGAATAAATGCTGAAAGAAGAATGCAGTTTCCTTTATAGTCTTGTGGCATAAGTTTAGAAGTGGATTTTGGTTGGATTTTGAATGCTTATTTAGGGCACTGGATACTAATAATAATGGAAATGATCAATAAAAATAAACTGACTTTATTTATAGAACGCTTAATCCCATAATGGCAGAACGGCTCTTGTTCTGGCATGAAGATCATCATAAGGAGGTCCCAGGATCAGCTCCAGCAGTAAATGTTTATGGCCAGCGCTGTTGACTTCTGTATTCTCTTTGGGATGGTGTGGAGGCCAGCTCTCTGTATTGGCACTGGTCAATGGAAACCTCTGCCAAAACATACTCTATTACAACAGAGGAATTTTTAATAGACTTACCCAGCATTCACAAGAGTCTTTTTCAACAGCTCTCTATATTAGTATAAAACTAATATTGTGTGACAATGAAAAACATGTTGTTCGTGTTTCTTCTGTATAGACGCATAGTGGTTTATTCCCAAAGTCCCAAATTAATTTGTGGAGACTGAGGCTGGTTTCATTCAGGATTTAGTTTGAGATATGCACACAGGACGTCCCTTAGGGTTTCTGTGCTCTCTTTTATTCTTTGCTCCACTCAAACCCCTCATTCTTTCCACCTACCGTTGTTTAAAATCTGATTTCTATTCTTTACTTTTTGTCTCTTTTTTCATTTGTGTAATGTTGGTTTTTGCTTGGTTCATTTTGGTCCCAAGTGACACTACATGCAAAATGACAACAATTTCTTTCTTTCTTTTTATTTAATAAGAAAAAAAATCACAATATAGTAGACAATGTGAAATAATAGATTAAAGCCTGTAATATTATCTTGTTGCACTGTGGGGTAGAATGTTCATATTACAAATAGCTCTTTTCAGGGATTTTAAGGTATCAAGCACCCTGTGCAAAATGTGAAAACTATATTTATATATATTTAGTACAATTATTTAATAATGTTAAAAATAAATGTAAAAAAAAAATGTATATACTAATATATATATATATATATATTAGTATTATATTATATTATATTAATATTATATTAATTATATTATATTATATTTATTTTTATTATATATATATATATATAGGACTGTGTACTTTGTATTTGGATACTTAAAGGGATAGTTCACCCAAAAATTTTGTCATCATTTACTCACCCTCAATTTGTTCCAAACCTGTACGAGTTTCTTTCTTCTGTTGAATACGAATAAAGATATTTTAAAGAATGTTGGTAATCAAACAGTTCACAACAGCCATTGACTTCCATAGTAGGAAAACAAATATGAGGGTAATATTTACATGTAAGTGTCTGTGCTTCTTTAATATCAACTGGTAGCACAATCCAAAGTTTACCACTCTTTTCCAACACACAATATGAAAACAGTTTAAAACTTAAAGGTAAAGTATGCTCTGTAAAATGTATATGATGTTTTAAGTTTCCAAATACTTTACAGAGCCAGTGTATAACCCTGTCAGGTCACAATGATTAACTAATTACAAACCAAAGGACTCTAGCGATCAACACATCAAAGACTCTAAGGCGTGAGTTAAGATATTTAATTACTTCCTACTGATTACTTCCTATATATATATATATATATATATATATATATATATATATATATATATATATATATATAATATAATATTTTTTCTCTATTCTTTTATATAGTTATTTATCCTTTTAGGATTTCAAAAGTTCTTGCTCTGAGTATTTTTTTTCTCTTCAGCACCCTTTATCCATTTTCTCTCTTTCTTTTCCTCTTCACAACTCACCTCATCAGTTACAGACACTGTCCGTCCCATAACCCTTTTCCCTGCTGTGTCTGTGAGTGTTGCCATAAACCTGAGCCGGCCATCATCCCTCTAATCCACTCAGAGGTCACATGACACTACAGCAGCATGCAAAAAAGGGCCAATATACCTCCCGTGTCCTCGTTGATTAAGACAATACGAAGACAGGGTAGCTGGTCCAAAATCAGCACTCGTCCCCTGAGTAATTTCAACATATGGGGCCTGGGCTGGGCTCAGATATGCCTCCACAGGTGAAAACAGAGAACAGATGTGGATGGCTTGGCACGGTGTCAGCGCCTGTTTGGACGCACTCAATAGGGGTATTGTGCTGATGTGAATACGATATCATTACCATACGGATTAAGTGGAACGGAACACTGCACTAAATGAAACCTGGCAACCGCACACGCGTCTGAGCCTTATTAATAGCTAATACACATTGCTGATATATAATGTCTATCATCAGGTTTTCTGCTAGAATGTGGTGTAGATACAGTGTGGATTGTGATAGGTTTTTAAAGAATCCAGGTTTCACTCAGTAGGAAGTAATTATGGGCTAAAAGTAGACAGATGTGTATAGATTGATGTTATTAAATATCTTAACTCACGCCTTAGAGTCTTTGATGTGTTGATCGCTAGAGTCCTTTGGTTTGTAATTAGTTAATCATTGTGACCTGACAGGGTTATACACTGGCTCTGTAAAGTATTTGGAGACTTAAAACATCATATACATTTTACAGAGCATACTTTACCTTTAAGTTTTAAACTGTTTTCATATTGTGTGTTGGAAAAGAGTGGTAAACTTTGGATTGTGCTACCAGTTGATATTAAAGAAGCACAGACACTTACATGTAAATATTACCCTCATATTTGTTTTCCTACTATGGAAGTCAATGGCTGTTGTCAACTGTTTGATTACCAACATTCTTTAAAATATCTTTATTCGTATTCAACAGAAGAAAGAAACTCGTACAGGTTTGGAACAAATTGAGGGTGAGTAAATGATGACAACATTTTTGGGTGAACTATCTCTTTAAGTATCCAAATACAAAGGCACTTGGCATTTTACACCATAGTTACATGAGTTGATCATTGTGACCTTATTCCCTTTGACTATGTTAAAAGCTTTTCTCTACTTTTTAAATCATCTCAGGTAGGCCAAATGTTGCACTCTCACCCATCTGAAGTACACAGTCCTCTCACTATGTGCAGATGAGAGCACATCCCTCTTATCCCTCCATTAACTATCACTAGGAAGAAGATAATAGCAGCTTCCTGTGCTGACAGTAAAGAAATGTCACCACCTTTCCTCACAAAACTGCCAAAACATGAGGGATCATCACCTTTTTATCTGTCATCAGTGTATGCTAAGTGCTAAGTCTCTGTTTTTCGACTCACTGAGTTTCTGAGTGCGTTCCACCTACAGTTGTGGGGGATCACACACACAAAAAATGGAATTCAAGGAATGTAAAAATGAACTAAAAACTTTATTTGGAAGTTTTTGGGGGAAGTTGATTAATCCATCGCAAAAACGATTCATTGCACTTAGTAAACTTTGAACACCTCATATCCACCATAATAAGGATTCTGATGCCAGGGTGTAGAAAAGTTGAGAATCTAGATACAATTACAATGGCGGTCTTTAAAGACTGCGGTCATGTTTCTGTTTCAGCCTTATTGTGGGCATGTCATACTGACATAGAAAAAAGGAAATCTGATCAGCACTGTTGTTCTGTACTGTATGGTGAGGCTTCAGGGCAAGTACAAGACTAACACCCAAACAACCTGTATAGAGCATCCTCATATATCATGACACACTGCTTTCCCCTACAGTAAAGTACATGTAAGTTCAAGTGCATGCTTTTAAAAGTAAAAAGTATCAGTATCAATATCAACGATACTGGCCCTGTATTTACTTGGAATCAGATCAATACCAAATTTTGCAATATGCCCAGTCAGCAAAATTACCGCATTGTGTTATATCGACCAATCAGCGCAGTTGTCAAGGCAGAATTTCAAGCACGACCAATCATATTAAACAGAGACATAGTGAATAATTTAAATAACTTGAAATTGAGTTCATAACACTTAAAATCTTAATTCAAAAGATTTTTGCTGCCATATGAGTACATTGGACACACCTGTTAATTTTTGTCGCCAAAACTTGGTATTTTAAGTAATGTTAAGTTATGATAACTTGATTTCTGTATTAATGACAACATTGGGGTTTACAGTGTAACAGTAGGGTTTTGATCTACAATGAGCTTAGAGGTAGTTAAGTGATGTTTTATGCGTATGTTCATAACATAATTGTTAGCAGGGATTGCTGGACTCTGACTCAGAAAGAGATTTGTGTATGATTGATTGATGTTTGTGAGTAATTTGTAGAAACTTTATGTATTTACCACTTTTGGTCCCACTTTATATTAGGTGGCCTTAACTACTATGTACTTACATCAAAAAAATAGGTACAATGTACTTATTGTGTTCATATTGTATTGCAAAACACATTTGCTGATATTGAGGTGGGATACTGGTAAAGTTAGGGACAGGTGTGGTGGTATGGGTAAGTTTAAGGGTAGGGTTAGGTGTAAGGGAAGTGTCAACAGTGAAATTATAAATGTAATTACAGAAATGAATTACAGATGTAATTACATGCAGGTATTTTTTTAAATGTAAGTACAATGTAAAAACATGTATGTACACAATAAGTGCATTGTATTAAATTATTAATTTAAATGTTAGTACATAGTAGTTAAGGCCACCTAATATAAAGTGGGTCCCAACTTTTCATAAACACAGTGCAAAATATATTTACCTGCTTTATCTTATCTGGGGTGATATTCTTGATGCCATGAATGTAGTATTTTGCATTTGTGTGCTATGTGTCCAGTAAATGCAGTGTGTTTCCAAAATGGCAGACACCTGACTCTGTTCCCCCGCTGGCTTTGAGACAGACCTCATTAAGTCCTCTTGTGTCTGTCTGCGGGTCTGCTGTGTGCCGGTTGGCAGAGTGCCCTGTCTCTACCAAGGTTAACTGTCACCACAGGCTTTGACATGTCTGCCCAGCAGGGTTAATGTCGCCCAGGGGAGTGGTAAATGTGTTTGCACCTTGCCCGCTGGGCAGACTGGCAGAGCCGCGGTGCCCCAGCAGAATACTGGCATGAGCACCTGTTTCTGCTGTGAGATAAGCATTATCCCTGCGTTTGATTCTTACAGCTTTGGACACAGTGCTATATTATAGCAAAATAATCTTCATATACATGATGACCCATGATGCAAATATCCTGTTCCATCACATCCCAAAGGTGTGTTGACTGTGGAGGCCATTTGAGTAAAGTGAAGGGCTGTCTTTGTGGGGGGAATGGGCCGAGGGGGACCCACCCAAGAAACACGATCACGACTGGACAGAGTTTCCGCTACCTCGCACTGAGCCCCGCCCTATGCTTGGGACAGCCCTGAGTGAACTGAGCTTTGTGAGATGGTTCGTTATCCTGCTGGAAGTAGAGATCAGAAGATGGGTACACTGTGGTCATAAAGGGATGGACATGATCAGAAACAATACTCTGGTAGGCTGTGGTGTTTAAATGATGCTCAATCTGTACTAATGGGCCCAAAAAATATCCCCCACACCATTACATCACCAGCCTTAACCAGTGATACAAGGCAGGTTGGATCCATTCTTTCATGTTGTTTACTCCAAATTCCTACACTATTGCAGCAGAAATCGAGACTCATACGACCACGCAAAGTTTTCCCAATCTTCTATTGTCCAATTTTGGTGAGTCTGTATGAATTGTAGCTTCAGTTTCCTGTTTTTAGCTGATAGGAGTGTCACCCGGTGTGTTCTTCTGCTCCTGTAGCCCATCTGCTTTAAAGTGTTGTGTGTTCAGAGATGCTCTTCTGCAGACCTCGGTTGTAACAAGTGGTTATTTGAGTTACTGTTGAACCGGTTGGGTTGAACCAGCTCTGACCTCTGGCATCAACAAGTCATTTTCATCCACAGAACTGCTGCTCACTGGATATTTTCTCTTTTTTGGACCATTCTCTATAAACTCTAGATATGATTGTGCGTGAAAATCCCAGTAGATCAGCAGTTTCTGAAATACTCACACCAGCCTGTCTGGCAACAACAACAATGCCACATTCAAAGTCACTTAATTTACCTTTCTTCCCCATTCTAATGCTCAGTTAGAACTTGCTTTGCGGTTGTTAGGGTCATCTGGGCTGTTGCTAGGTGGTTTCTTGTTGGCTCATGTCAAAAAGAGCCTATATCCAAGTCTGTACACCTACAAACTTGGCTCAAGACCCTCTTCAGTTTAAGTCTGTGGGATTTCTATTATCCGTAACTGTAAATCTGATTACCTAAAAAAGTAAAGGTACATTTGCCGCATGATTTGAGGTATCTTTCATGTCCGTAGCACAAAGCTTAATACTTTTTAATAGGGATTTGAACAAATGATAAGTGCGTTTCCTGTGACTTTGTACAAGAGCAATTTACAGTAATTTGCTGTCTTAATGACGAATTGATCTGATGGCAAAAGCTGATATTTAATCAGCAAAGAATTTATGTTTCTTTGTAGAGAAAAGCCTGGCATTCACACACACATAATTTGTATATGACCGCTGGTCAGACATCTGATCAATAGTGTGGACAGTCTAATACCGTCTGTCGCTAAAACCAAATGATGTAGAACTACAATTACAACACTAGTTCCCAGCTCAGGATTTGCTTAGTATAAACAGAACGCCTTGCACATTCAGGAGTTGGTGCTCTTCACCTTTTTGAACGCTGGTGTTGGAAGGCTGCTGGCTCTATTTTGGGAACCGTCCTGCTGTTACAAGATCAAGGTCCAGGAAAGATGTCATATCAGAGGCAGCTGTCGAGAACTTGTATCTCTATGTTAGTGTCTGTCGCTTATAGCTCCTTACCTCACAGACGCCGGGTTATGAAAATATCAGGTCTGTTTATGCCTGCACATATGGCTGGACGTGGGGGCTAAATCAAGCATTCGTGTAGAAGTTGCCTTTTTGAGCTTGTTGGAAACCTTGTTTTTCGTATGGCTCATAGTCTGATTTATTCGTTATAAGTAACATTTAAATCACACTGTTTAAATTGACCCTTTCAACATTTGATTGACAATCATTGTTCAAGAAAGTGCGTTAACAACTACATAGAAAAGTCCTGTGAAATGCTTATTTGTTTTTCAGAAATGAACCCTGCATGGTGCGATTACTCTGTTCATACACTACTCGATTCATTTAAATAAGTGCGAACGCTGCATCCGAACCCTGCACACCAAACAAGCGGACCGAGACCGCTGAAAAGATGGGTCTCTGTCCGCTTCCAAACTAACTCTGGTGCGGTTCGACTGAAATATGAATGCAACACGGACCAAAGACATGTAAACGAACCAAAAAACAGGACATAATGTCACAAGATGCGACCCTAAAAAGGACAGAATGCTCAAGCATTCCTGTTTTTTTCTCTTCATAGCCGTGATGTTGCCAATCACAGTTCACAGGCATCAGAACTGCGTCTCCTCTCAGCAAATATTCGTTTGTGTGTGTTCATTTGTGTTTTATAAGCTCAGGTTGTTAACATATCCCTATGTTAACAACCTGAGTGTTACCCCCCAGTGTTAAAATGGCAATGTGAACGCTAAGCGGACCATGACTAAACTTTTTTTTAAATATTAAAATCCCTAATACATTGGCTTTAATGAGATAATGAGTGAAGTTAGAGAGGGTGTGTATATATAAAGTAACAAATGATTTGGTCACATGTCTGTGTGTGTATACAGTACTTTTTCATGGCCACATGCAACTCTGCTTTCTAATCCACTTTGGATTAGTCTTCCATATGCACAGAGTGACAAAATACAGTTAATTGAAGTATCATTAGTAAACCCAGTGCAGTAGAAGTCCTCTATACAGCTTTGACCTCCCTGAGTTTGTCCTTCATCTGTAGTTTCTCTCTCTCATTTGTCTTTCATCGCTCTCAGGCAGATGCCAAGACTCCCCAGCACTTAAAGCACAATGAGAAGAGAGGGAGGTGTTTCTGTGGAGGATCAGCCTTCTGTCTGCACTGTGATAATGGTGTTAGAACAGCAGTTATTCTCAACTGTCCCACGGTCCCTTTGATGAGATGAGTTAGTGGTTCTCCAAAATCAGCTTTGTAATGTCTGATAAAGACAAAGGTAAAAGGACATTGTGTAAACTCATAATTGCTATACCTTGCAATTGATTTTCATAGAGTTTGACATTAGCATGTTGCTAAGCTAACAGTTGAATAATTTATGCATAACAATACATAGCAAAATTGGATCACTCATAGGTTGCTCTTACAATGCTTGTCTGGGATGTTTTGCTGCATTCACGCCATGTTGTAATTACCGTAATTTCAAGATGATAACACGTGATGTTTTACTCTGAGCTGGAATTATGCGTCCCCTTGGCAACACGATAAACCGTTAAATGAATCTGCAGCAGTCAGATGGTACAAGTAGGAGCTCTCAGAAAATTCCCAGTTTACAAGTTGTAATTACGAGTTCTACAAGGAAGTTAACACTTGTAGTAAATACGAAATGGAGTGAATGCACATTTCTTCTAAAATTCCTGAGCAGAAAATAGTGAAGAAAGATTTGTTTATATACAGTAAGATAGTGACAATATTCAGCCATTATTTATGGCACAGACTTTCTTTGATTTATCTTTTGACTGTAAAACTATCCTTGAACTTATCCTTATCCTTATTACTTGAAGTAAATTTACTGCAGATTTTAACATATTAATACTGTGTATGTTGAATATCAGTGTATTTTGTCTTACTGCAGTGGCAGATTTTTTAAAAACTTGTTTATACCTTGTCAATACCTAAAAAAAAGAAAAAAATATTTAATTCAGAAAGACGTAAATGTATAAAAATGTGTTGATCTCTTATGCAGTGCTGCTTCTCAAGTAAATTGATCTTATTTTAAAAATGAAGGTATTTTATAAAATACTTTATGATATAAAATATAAAATATATATATTTTTAAAAAATCCTGCAGTGTAACATCCATTTTCGTAAGTGTAATGTTAAAATTTTGAGGTGTACTTGAGGTATAACTAATTATTCTCAACTTCCTGTTTTCTCAACTACTGACAGTTATGAACATTTCTCCTGTTATTTTAAAAACCTCAATGATTCACCAGATCTTTTATGGCTCTTCTATGAAATGAAGACATTTGCATTTACCCAGTGCCTACAACTGCACAATTACATTTTATTAGCAAATACAGAGCGTCGTCAACTGCTGACTTTTCTTGTATCAGTTACAGAGATGGTGATATTTTATGAACTCTTTTGGCAGTATGGTGTCCAGCATACTTTATATTCCCACTAAACCCTTCTGGCCTTGTCTGCGGTCAGCACCAAACAGCCACACGTTCTCCCATCACTGCTAGCAGTAAATTACCCAGAGGTCAACACCAGGCTCCCAACGTTGCCTACACCCACATCGCCAGCCTCGCTTTCAGTTAAGGCCGTTACGGATGAGCACGTCTGGATGAGGAAGACCATTGAGGCCTGTTTGAGAACCAGGCATCGAGGAAGCTCAAGCAACAATAGCCCCAGAGCTGTGGAGCTCTCAGCGGGGTTGTGTGAAACTAGAGCCGGGCAGAAGTGAGAGTAAGTGCCCTCTTGGGGGCCAAAGGGTGTATTTATAATGTTAAGTAGTGCAGTTGCTCGCCCTTTGCCGTTTGTATGGGACGTGGAATGTGTGGTGTGTCATTAGAAGGACCTCATGAACATGGGACTGGAGTTTATGTGTAGATTAATCAAAGTCTTTAGCACATGCTAATATTTTTGCACAGGCCTTTATAGTGACATGATTAGTCACTGTAACACATTACATATCTCTTGGCATGCCTCTTGGACTTTATTTAGCTCTTGTAAAACAGCTCTCAATGAACAGGTTAGTAAATCTAGTTAAGTACTTTTAGGCAAAAGAGATTTTGCAAGGACTGTTCGCGCTTGCTGTTCTCAATCCTGTTGGAAAGAAGCCAGTGGAATGATACAGACACACATGATGGAAAGATTTATGCGGCTCTGTCACAGTAAAGGCTTTCAAATACTTTGATCTGCCTGTAAAGCACATGTAATGCAGAGTATGATCATAACAAGAGTGAGTATTACAGTAAAAACTACTTGTTGAGTTTATTCCCATTGAAACATTAGCGTATGTAGCAAACCGGCTTGACAGGTTGTATGCATTTTTTATCCAATTCAAAGTCAGCATAAGACATACTTATCTCATGTCATTATACTGTATAACATTATTTTTTTTCATTATTTTTTAACTTTTATTCATATTTTACTCATATAGCTCTATTCATACAGCTCTTGTGGGGTGTTCCCGGTCTGCAGTGGTCAGTATCTATTAAAAGTGGTCCAAGGAAGGAACAGTGGTGAAGCGGCGACAGGGTCATGGGCGACCAAGGCTCATTGATGCATGTGGGGAGTGAAGGCTGGCCCGTGTGGTCCAATCAAACAGACGAGCTACTGTAGCTCAAATTGCTCAAGAAGTTAATGCTGGTTCTGATAGAAAGGTGTCAGAATACACAGTGCATCTCAGTTTGTTGCGTATGGGGCTGCATAGCTGCAGACCAGTCAGGGTGCCCATGCTGACCCCTGTCCACCGCCTAAAGCGCCAACAGTGGGCACGTGAGCATCAGAACTGGACCATGGAGCAATATATATGTATGTATGTATGTATATGTATACACCGATCAGGCATAACATTATGACCATTGACTGGTGAAGTGAAAAACACTGATTATCTCTTCATCACGGCACCTGTTAGTGGGTGGGATATATTAGGCAGCAAGTGAACATTTTGTCCTCAAAGTTGATGTGTTAGAAGCAGGAAAAATGGGCAAGCGTAGGGATTTGAGCGAGTTTGACAAGGGCCAAATTGTGATGGCTAGACGACTGGGTCAGAGCATCTCCAAAACTGCAGCTCTTGTGGGGTGTTCCCGGTCTGCAGTGGTCAGTATCTATCAAAAGTGGTCCAAGGAAGGAACAGTGGTGAACCGGAGACAGGGTCATGGCCGGCCAAGGCTCATTGATGTACGTGGGGAGCGAAGGCTGCCCCGTGTGGTCCAATCAAACAAGCTTTTGCAACATTATAAATGTCTATATCGTCACTTGATCAATTTAATGCATCCTTGCTGAATAAATGTATTAATTTCTTTAAGTTAATTTCCCAAAACTTTTGAACGTTAGTACAATGTTACAAAAGCTTTCTATTTCAGATAAATACTGTTCTTTTGAACTTTCTATTCATCAAAGAAAACTAAAAAAATGTTTTACACAACTGTTTTCAACACTGATAATAATCATAAATGTTTCTTGAGCAGCAAATCAGCATATTAGAATGATTTCTGAAGGATCATGTGACACTGAAGACTGGAGTAATGATGCTGAAAATTCAGCTTTGCATCACAGGAATAAATTACATTTTAAAATAAATTCAAATAGAAAACAGTTATTTCACATTTTAAAAATATTTCACAATATTACAGCTTTTGTATATTTTTAATAACATAAATGCAGCCTTGGTGAGCAGAAGAGACTTCTTTCAAAAACAATCAAAATAGTACAGTTTCCAAACTTTTGACTGGTAGTATATATATATATATATATATATATATATATATATATATATATATATATATATATATATATATATATATATATAAATTGTACTGTATTTGTATTTTTTGTAATAATTTTTTTTTTCTATATTCTATTATTCTATACAACCTAAAACAGACTGAAAAAAACCCCACTTAGGTTACCTATCACCTGTGAGGTTTCCTGGCTTCCACCCACAAAATTTTGTCAACAGGAAGTGACGTGCCTATAGGTGCATGTAGAAAAAAAAGTGTCCGTATCAACCTGAATTCACCATACGATGATTTAGTAAATGTCTCTTTACATATGGAGATGTGTAATAAAGTACCGATGTAAGAAAAGAGTCACGGTAAATAATGAAGTTCTTTGAAGTCCAGACACCAGACATTATCGTATTCATTTCAATCTATGCGTGTGTATGAGACCGATCAGCTCCCTTTAAAACCAAAGACGTGTCTATTTCTAACCTCAGACATCCCTGTTTTGAGTCACATGCTGGCCTGCATTGATTTACAGTGTAAAGATACAGATAGCATATCAGGTACTTAGTTTGCAGTGTGCAGTGTTACAGTTTAGCGTCCATGTGTGAATTACTCTTTGTTTGTGGCCTCATACTTTAGTGCAGCTGCTTGTTCATAAATCAAACTCAGTAACATGATCGGCTTTTACTCATTAATGTTCATATCCTGACCGGGTCAATGACTGACTCTCGACTCTCTTTCTTTCTCTCTCTCTTTGTACGTTGGGCACAAATTCATGTTCTCACCACGTCATATTCACATTCACACATCTGAAAATCTCCAGGGGTTTTGAAAGCCCACCCACATTATGTGTGTGCTAGTTCTCTATAGAATGCTACCATATGGTATTGTATATTTAGTATACTATCACTATAGCTCATACTTGGTGTTGAGATTTTGAACAACCCCCCCAACCCTGAATTTTAAACTTCAGATTGTAACTTGCCATGAACTTAGAGGTTTATTTTATTTTTTATTTTATTCATTTGAATTATTTTTGGCTATTTTCTATTATTCTGCTATTTTATTATTTTATTGTGTTGTGCTTTTTAGATGTGTTTTATCAGACTATGCGTGTGTATGTAAGAATGTAAATAATACACCTCTGTGTCTTCCCTCTGTTTACTCAGTGTGTATTACAGTCTTAGGGGGGAGGTCAAGTGTAGTAGAACTTTGGCCAATCGTGACTAACCTCAAGAGTTCAAGTTTCATAACTTGTGTACAACTGGCCTCCATTTTACAAGGATTCCACTTTTTGTCTTTAACTAACCCTACAAACCATCTGTGTAGTATTTGATATGACTTGACAATCTTTGAATGGGTGTTTTTAAAGTAAAGACTTTAAAAGGACCTTTTCCTTCAAGAGTGCTGCAATTTTCCTTTATTAAGACTTGGGAAAAGCAAAAGTATCAGGTATCTCATTTTCTGAACAATTTGTGCCAGGCATGAGTCAACTGAGCTTGTAAAGAGATCCCATGATTGTGCTGACACATACACAGAAAAATGTGAGAGAGGTAAATTTGAGGGCTACTGTAAATATACTGTTCTCTGTGACAGTACAGCTCACAAATAATATCAGAGAGTTCAGGAAATGTCGCATACAAACAAAATGCTCTATATTTTGTAGATTTGTCATAGATTTGATCTCTAAATGTGAAGTTTCCTTCTAGTGTTTAATGTGTGTGCTCACAGGTTTTGGCTGCTGGGGTTAGTGGTAAGTTTTTCCATGTGTCCCACTGACAGTAATCTATAGTAAAAAGACCATACTACAGACCTCTTGCTAAATGCTCCAGATCTCTGCATTTGTCTCCGCCTACTAAGAGGTCCACTTTTGCTAAAAGTACTTATTGTCCTTGGTTAAATATCACTACTGTATCACAGCACAATACACACACAAAATAAATGTAATTTATTCCTGTGATGGCAAGCTGTGTTTTCTTCAGTCACATGATACTTCAGAAATCATTCTAATATGCTGATTTGGTTCTTAAGAAATAAGAAAATTCTATTTATCATGAATGTTGAAAACAGTTGTGGTGCTTAATATTTTTGTGGAAACTGTGATACATTTTTTCAGGATTTTTTTGTTGAATAATAATGTCTTTACTGTCACTTTTGAGCAATTGAATGCATCATTGCTGAATCAAAAAGTATTAATTTCTTTAACAAAAATTAAAATTTTACTGGCCCCAAATGTTTGAATGGAAGTGTATGTATTAGAATATATGCTCTATAATAAAGATGTGTTTAACATCTCAACCTTTTTTTCTAGAAACCGCTGAGATAATGAAATTATATGTAGAGCAATTGCAATTGGAGACATTTGTTTTGTCTCCTGCTTCACATTTTTGTCCTGAGAAAAATGGACCCAATGGTTTTTCCCATATATTTTTGCAGACTTAATATAAGTCTCTTAACTAAGCCCAAGCAAGAATATTAGTTCAACTTAGATATTTTTGCTCCTCCAACATTTTATTAATTGGCTTTTTTACAGTGCTTATACAGTGCATCTTCTCTTGAGTTTCAGTAGAGCTCTTTCAAAATGTGCAAAATGAGATTTGTCAATATATGAACTGAATATGAAACATTTCTAATCAAACTCTTCCAAGACCGGGGGCCTGTACCATGATGGTAGTTTAACAAACTCAGGGTTACAGGATTAGTTTAGAGTTGACAAAACCATACCAATCTATTCAGGCTTTGTTGGTCCCATGATGCTGATCATCAGCTTTCTCTGTTAACTCAGGCTTTGATCCTGAGTTTAGCTGTGACATCAGTAGTGAACAGCCAATCACATGCTGTGGATCAGTGAAACTGAGATTCATTTCTCTCTTCTTCAGAATATTACATTATTGAAAAATATTAAGAATTTAAACAGATTTACACAAGAAGAAAAGAGCTGTCTATGAAAGTGGACAACTCAAAGAAAAATCTTAATACGTCAGTGCAAGTAAAAGTTATGAAGTTAGTTTAGGTGATATATAGAGAGAATTGAACATTTAAGCTCACATGTAGTAATTTTTAGCTTTATTCCTAGGCTATTTATATAAATTAGAAAAAAGTGCCTATTAATGATTGATTAACTAAAATGATACATGTGTAATTGATTAATAATTCAAAATTATTATTATAAATAAGCATTGTTAAAAGCCAGACGCTTTAGTCTTTAAAAACCATTTGCTATGTAGTGACCTTTAATTTGGAGCAGAAACAGGGGTAGTGACTTTATTGCACCAGAGGTGTGTCACTTTGCTCACAGCTGATTGGTCCAATTTCAGTTTGAGATCTCTTATCCAGAACATAACCTTCCCTGGAGCAGGTTAGCCGTGGAGACTAAGTTACTATGGAGATGAACACTGCTAAAAGCCAAACCACTTTAATGGTACCTAAAACCCAGGATTGGCACAAACTAAGCTTAAACATATCTGGCTAGCCAGCTAAACCAGCATCATTGTGTAGGCCCCGGATTTGTTATCAATATTGATTGATTGTTTTCTTGATTTACCGCGAGTACCATGATTTACCATGCCTAATATCAGTCTAGCTTACTGCACTGTGCAACAAGTGTCTCATAGTAGCCATCAAGGAAACGCACAGAGAAGCATTATAACTTAACACACTCAAATGATGTATCTAATATGATAAAACAGCGCTGCGTATGCATGACCGGAAAAAGTGGAAGCGATCTTCTGCAGCATAATAAAAGCTCTGCGAAATCCAGGCGTCATCAAGCTATGCTTTTGTTTTTGAATACACAACCTGTAGTAATGAAAAATTACATATTGTGGCTTTAAGTAAAAATGTATTGTGATTGTCAAATGCACTGCTTACCATTTTGCTCGTAAATAATAAAAATACATATTTTATTACTCCTCTCAACTGTTAGCCGAGGTGGTTCATTGACACGTTCATGGCTGATTTGGAAAGCCGAAATGTTCCAGGAACACTGTTCCCTGAGAAACGTCTGACGCTGTGGGACATCCTTAGACAGAGGAGAGAATGAAAGAGAAAAAAGAGAGAATTGTAATTCCAGGGTTGGCAGGAGCAGCTGCATCCCGAAGGTGCCGTGAAATTATCTGGTTACCTCACCATGGCTTGCTCACAAAGGGACTTATGTCATAGTAAAATAGTGTAGCAAGGCGTTTAAGTCTTTACAGCTTGTTGGAGAGGTAAGGCCATTATCAGTTTTTTGGGTGGTGTCACAATTCACACAGGTCATCCATCACTGTCGGCTTCCTCTCAGGGGTCATGTGCTAAGCAAGGCGTACATGAAGGATGTTTGGTGTGAGGATCAGTCATGAAATTATTTTAGGAGGTCACAAAGAGATCTGTGTAATCTGTTGAATTGCTGGTAGTGTGTTGTATTGTTGTTTACTAAAACTTTGCGATCTTTTACAGCAGGGCTCTGCAAACTTTTCTGGCCAAGGACCTCTAAGTAGACATAGATGTGGAGTAGGGATGCTGTTCCAATGTTGTATGAATTGAATGTTGTACTTGAAGGGCCCTATCATACACCCGGCGTAAAGCATGATTTTCATGTCCAGCACTATGTTGTTTAAATAGCAAATGCATTCGCATCCTTCTGTTTTGCGCATGGGCCTGCTGGTCTGAAAATGAGGTGTGTTCAGGCACATTGTTGGTGCGTTGCTATTTTGAGGCAACTGAAAAGGACTGTGCCATTGACCAAAAAAAACCTGGTCTAAAGTCAATAGTGCAGTATTTTTTATGTTATTTAAAAGGCAAGTTAGTAATATGCGCCTATAGGCGGGTGCACAACGTGCGGACACTCTGCTTATTACACACACAGGGATGTGCAGCAGCACACAAACATTTTTAAATATTAAAAATAAAAGATTACTCTCTGGAGAAGCATTCAGTCTTTCCACTCGCAAATTTCACCATATAAATAGCGTATCCGCCATAGTGCAAGCGCAACTGGCTTTTAAAGGGAATGGGAGATGAGACTCTGATTGGTTTATTTCAGGTTACGCCCAAAACACACCCATGACTCATTAAGAGACTAGGTACAACCCTTTTGGACCAGGCGCCTGAGGCGGCGATCGTTTTTTCCGTCTTTAAACTAGCACAAGTTGATTCGGACATGCCCTAAGTGCACCTGCGCCATGCGCTTCAGACCATGTGCTCAGATCGTTAAAATAGGGCCCTAAGTGTCCCCGATGAGATCCATGTGTATTAATGTATTCATTTAGCTGAACTTTATATGGTTTTATTAAACTGCCCCTGCTATGCTTTTTTAGATATTTCCTTTCATGTAGTTTGTGAATGTAAAAGTTTCAAAGATCAAAGTGCATGACAAATGTTATTGTCTCCCAAAAGAAAGAATATATTGCCTAACTGCCTGAAACGAGACGTCTGTAATTCCAGTCTTATTTTCTGCTCAAACCTCCATAGGTTTGCAACAGATTGGCTGCCTGCAAATAACATCTACTTTGAAAATAACATCAAACACTTTAGTTTAGGCCTGGAAGAGTTTTTTTTTTTTTTGTGGACATGTCAAAAAGACAATGTTTTATGCGCAAATACACTTTGAAAGCACTTCCAAAGGATGAGGACTCGGGCTCGAATTTGTATAGTAAAACCAATGCCATCATTATTGCTCGTATCACTCTGTATAGAAGTGCCGAGAAAGCCTCCAGAGCTGAAATTCTGATATGGTAATGGATGTTTAATTTCTGTAAGCGGTAGACTAATCACAACAGACGAAGCCATCTGACCTATCAAAGGGGTTTTGAGAGAGTGAATCCTTTATCGAACCATTTCACTATGAGAAAAGAGGTGATGCTGCAATGTAGAAGTGTTTTTTTTACCTTTGATGCACGTAAATGTATTGTAGGAGACCTCCAAAACAAAATTAGGACATTTTAATATAGCATAATAGGGGCACTTTAACTTGAAATCAACATGAAATCAAAATTGACCCCATTTACTTTATTAATACACATTCTTAGTCTTTTTCATGAGTGGACATTATTACAAATGATATTTTTGTCTTTCAAATTGTTCATCAAAATGAATTTATTTGATCTGTCTCTGAAACGACTTTCCTGTATAGTTGAAGTCTTCTAAGCAGGATGGTTTATTTGTTAATATCAACCAATCAAATTAATATGAATCAGTAGCCATAGCAATTTAGTCATTATTTTATGCTACTTTTGGTAATGCAGCCTTTCTAAAATCTTGCTATTGCAGTAATTTATTGCTGGTTAGGGTTAATGCAATAAAGGTTACAGCAATAGAAGTAAATTAGGATGGATTTGTTACCATTGAGATACGTTGAGATTATACTTTCAAAACTGATCTTCCACGTCCCCCATCTCACTATAAAAGCCTCATTAGAAGAGCTGGTTATGTTTTAGGAGGGGAATAGCCCACTGCAAATTTGACTGCATACCTCATTCTGATGTGAAACTTTTTACCACTTTTTACAATCCAATCAATTCTCAATGGGTGAAATCAAGTCTCAAATTTTTTTTCTTGTTGAATATCCTTTTTCACTCACAATATGTCACATATAAGAAGTATGATGGGTTGTGAATGCCATTTTACATTGATTTTAAGTAATAAATCAAATGCAGTCCGCTAGAAATTATATCAGATGAATTAGTGTTTATTGTGCAGGTCTATCATTCAATTTTTCTGAAAATGATTTTTAAAATAATACATTTAATCCTTAAAATGACTCTTCCCAGATAATCATAACTTCACAAAGCATGTGTTATGTCAAGCACCACAGGCGTGCCTAACCAAAATTTTCCCAGAGTGGTCTGAACCGGGTTACTGTGGTTATGTCTGACACGCCCAAATTTACATGTGGGTTCCAGATGCGGCGGTGCACGGCTGGTGTGGCCCGGCCGGCACGTGTGTGTACTCAAGGGTGGATGGATGCCTCAAAAACCCATATAAAAACACCTTTCCTTGTGTCTCATTTCTCAGTGTGTAGCTGGGAAATGCTGAGAGAAGATCCTCAACAACAATGACCCCTTATTAAAGGCTCTGAGCATTCCTTTGCACTGACCGAGGTCAGCAGATGGAGTTTTGATGAATACACTATGTGTACAAACTTAGACTGCAGGACACTTTCTTTCCAAGTATTTGAGAATCTTCATCTGCCAGTAATCTTAAGCAATGATTTCTCAATTTTCTCTCTCTCATTCTTTCTCTACTTCTGCCAAATGAAGCAACATCATCTTCTGAATTAAGACTTGTGGTTGGTGCCAGATACCTCACGTCACTGTTTTCCATGTCCGTTTGTCTTGCTTGGTTTCAAGTAGTGCCTTGTACGAGCAGGCTGGCTGTGGTTGTGCTTGTGGTCATGTTGTAAGTACCTCTGAGGGGCAGCTGTGGGGCAGTTCCCTCAGTTTGACTTAAGTCTGTTCAACAGAGATGGAAATATATGTACTTAGACAGCATTGTTGGACATAGGCATGTTCCCAACACAAATGCTATTCCAAATCATTGGTAGGTATGATGTCTTATATGATTGTCTTTTTTTTTTAAAGCAGCATTGATTGTATCATTTAAAGACAAGGTATTCACACAATGCATTGCAACATGCTCAGTATGGAAAATGTTGAATATAATATTGTGTATTTTATAAATTTTAAATGCTAAAGATTCTCAATTTGAAAGATTTGAATGCTAAGGATTCTGTTAAAGATTCTAAAGTTTTAAATTTAAAGAAACTTTAGCATTCAGAATCTTTAGAATCTTTAACAGAATATTTAGCATTTAGAATCTTTAATTATAAAGATTCTGAATGCTAAAATGTATATGTTAAAATTCAGAAGTTTCAGAATGCTACAGATTTATGATTCAAGATGTTTAGTATTCTAAGTTAAAGATTTTAAAGAGCCTGAATACTAAATATGCTAAAGATTCTGAATGCTTAAGATGTTAAAGATTCCAAATATTCAGAATGCTAAATATTCTAAATATATATCACATTTAAAATATTTAGCATTTAGCATTTACTTCGACATTCTATTTTTTGTCTATAATATTCTATCTTAAACATTTAGGATCAGTGGCGATTCTAGGATTTTAGGGCTAAAGCCCTCCTAAAATGGGCCTAGTGATGCCAATGTTTAGGATCATTAACATACAATCTTTAGCATTTAGAATCTTTCAAATCTTTATACTGCAAAAAAATGATGTTCTTCCTCAGTATTTTAGTCTTGTTTTCTAGTACAAATATCTACACTTTGTTAAATCAAGATACAAAAAAATTATCTTGTTTTCTCTCTGAATTAAGTTTATTTTTCTGACCCCATTGGCAGATATTTTTTCTTCTTTTCAGCAAAAACTCACTTAATTTTTCATAAAACGAGACTTTGTATAAGTCATTTTGCTTCTCAAGTAAATGTATCTTGATTTAAGAATGTTTAGATGTTTGAACTGGAAAGCAAGACTAAAATACTGAGACTAAAACTGAGAAAATGATCTCTTTTTTTTTCAGTGTAGAATTCAGAATCTTTAACACAATCTTTAGAATTCCAAATGATAGCGTTTATAAGTGCTAAAGGTTCCATGTCAAAAATTCTAAAGATTATGAATGCTAATGATTCTTAGTAGGCCTACTAAAGATTTAAAGATACTCTTTAGTAGCCAACTAATTAACAATTAGGGTCACGTCTGTTTATTTTCAAAAATAATTGTGACTTAAATCTGACTTGTGAGATATAAAGTCACAATTACCTTTTTTATTTTTTAATTCTGTGGCGGAAACAAGCTTCTTTGAGTTTTGTTTGAGTTGTGAACATGTTTCCAGTTCAGTTTCGTGTTTCTTTTGTTCCAGTTCAGTTGTTACCATGGTTTTTAATTTGCCCTCATGTGTCACACCTGTGTCTAGTTAATTACCTCGTTTAATCATTAGTGTTTCTTGGTGTATATATTCCCTTCTTTTAAAGGAACACTCCACTTTTTTGGAAAATAGGCTCTTTTTCCAACTCCCCTAGAGTTAAACAGTTGAGTTTTACCGTTTTCGAATCCATTCAGCTGATCTCCGGGTCTGGCGGTAGAACTTTTAGCATAGCTTAGCATAGATCATTGAATCTGATTAGACCATTTGCATCTCGCTCAAAAATATTAACAGACATTGTGTTCTAAGACCTGAAAAGTTGCTATTTTCTAGACTGATATGGCTAGGAACTATACTCTCATTCCTGCGTAATAATCACCCTTACCATGGGTGCAGCGACACAATGATATTACGCAGCGCCTGGAAATAGGCTAACTTCTGTCAACATAACCAACGTTGCAACCTGCTTGCACAGGGAGCGTGCTGGGGACTATTTTCATGCGCTGCATAATATCATTGCGCCTGCTGCACCCATGGTACGGCAGCAAAGTTCCCTGATTATTACGCAGAAATGAGAGTATAGTTCCTATCCATATCGGTCTAGAAAATAGCAACTTTTCATTTTCCGTCAGTCTTAGTACACGATGTAACTACAGAAGAGTCAAGATTTAAATAGGAAAAATATTGAAAGTCTTTGGTCATTTTTGAGCGAGATGCTAATGGTCTAATCAGATTCAATGATCTATGCTAAGCTACGCTAAAAGTGCTACCGCCAGACCCGGAGGACCCCGCTATTTTCAAAAAAAGTGGAGTGTTCCTTTAAGGTCTCATCATTTATTATGTGGTTGTTCTCCGTGTTTTTGTTTCCTGGGCTACTGAGAAGTATTTATTTGAGTTTGTTTTCATTAAAAGAACTGCTTGTTAGACCACTGAGTTGTTAACGTAGCAGCATGCTAATATCAGTCTCTATTTTTGTGCTACAGTATTTTTGTGTGGTACATGTTTGTGAACCAAGTTGCTGCCAATGTACATGATTTAAATTTAGTCAGGAGGCTCCATTTCAGTAAGAAGCCTATAGTAGACTGAGGCATTACACGGCCACAGTTTCAATGACATAAGCGTGGGTCATTTGGAAAGAGCTAGTGCGGTGTTAGCAGGATGAAGATGCTTCTTCATTCATGAATAAAGATTTAAAGAAAGTGAAAAGAATTTTAGAAACGTTATCAGTCACTTTATTTTGGGCAACCAGACAACTAACCTCTCAAACTCTCCACATCACACTGGGCCAAGTGTTTTGATCTTATTACGCAAGTTGCTCATTCTGCCGAAAAGTCGGATTTCTCTTGCAACATGAATGCACTTCAGGGTTTTCGACTCTTAAGAACACACCTCTGATCTCTTACGCAGTCCTCAGAGATTCTTGCCTTTTCAGCTCTGTCCTGCTATCAAAAAGAGAAATAAAATAAAGCCAAACTACAGAGAGAGGAGATCTTTAGATGCTACAGCCTTTCATCACAGGCCCATGCAAGCATGTGTCATGCATGTGAAGAAAGCAGAGGTTGTTGTTTTCTGTCTTGCTGGGAGTTCGTTTCAGGGTTTGGCTGCCGGAGGCTTCGGAAACAGTGGGAACCTGACTAGACTGATGCCGGTGGGATTCTCGCAGTGGAGCCCCTGTTGGTGTAGACAGTGCATGGCTGATCTAGAAAGAATCAGGGGCTTTGGATGAGATGAGCGTCTGAAAGTTTGCTGCAGGTGATGAGGGCTAATCAATGGATATGATGCAAGCTTTCTGTATACATCACAGACCTGATCTTGGAGATAGACAATTGTTAATCTATACATTGTAAATGTTAAAGATTCTGAGTTCTAAAGATTCTAAATGGTAAAGATTCTAAAGTTTATGAATGCTATAGATTCTACATGCTAAATATTAAAAATTTTTTAATGCTGATGATTTTAAATGTTAAGATTAAAAAAGATTCTAATGCTAAAGGTTATATATGCTACTGTTCAAAATTATGGGGTAACTAAGATTTTAAATGTTTTTGAAACGCTTTGTGATGCAAAGCTGAATTTCCAGCATCATTACTCCAGTCTTCAGTGTCACATGATCCTTCAGAAGTCATTCTAATATGATGATTTGCTGCTCAAACATTTGTGATTATTATCCATGTTGAAAACAGTTGTGCTGCTTAATATTTTTGTGGAAACCGTGATGCATTTTTTTCAGGATTCTTTGATGAATAAGAATTGATTTAAAATGTAAATGTTTTGTAACATTATAAATGTCTTTACTATCACTATTGATCAATTGAATGCATCCTTGATGAATAAAAGTAATTTATTAAAAATAAATAAAAAAAACATACTGAACCCAAACATTTGAATGGTAGTGTAAATGTTAACGTTGAAAAAGATTCTAATGCTAAATATCCTAAGATTATGAATGCTATAGATTCTAAATTTTAAAGATTCTAATGCTCAAGATTTTAAAAATTACAATTAAAAAAGATTTAATGCTAAAGATTTAAAATGTTCTAATGCTAAAGATGCTCAATATTAAGATTTAGGAAAAAAATCTAATGTTAAAGTTTTCAAAGATTATGAATGCTTTAGATTCTAAAGGTTAAAGATTCAAAAGATTATAATGTTACAGATTCTTAAGATTCTGAATTCTAAAAAATTGTAAATATTAAAGATTGAACTGAGACATAGCATCAGAATAGATGGAACTTTATTTATTAGATGAGAGCAGGTGGCCAGAGTGATGGTCTCTCTGTCTTTATCAGATGATGAGCTTGTTTTCTGCTTGACTGAGTGACTAGTGTCCTATGGGAAGAGGAGGAATGAAGCTTGACTGATTGTCGCAGTTTCTCTCTCACCCCCCATTTTTGTGCAGATTGTTATTTTCATTATCTCTTTTTTTATTCTGGTAAGGTGCATTTATTTACTAGTCAGTTTGATTGTATATTATACTGTCTTAATTTTTAAATCAATCGACTCCATTCAGAGCCAGACTTTTATCGGTTTATACAGTTTATCAAGCTGAGACTACTGTGGAAGGAAATGAAATTAGGGAATATTAGATGAACAATCTCAACAGGTTGACTGGTTTTCAATGGGTCAAATGATTCCCTTCACCAGGCCCACCTGTCTCACCACGCGGTCAACCCATCCCCTTGACCCCCAAACAAATACCTGCTTTCAGATTCTGCATCGTATCTTCTCTGAGCGTCCAACAAGAGAACAGGAGACAGAGAACGAGAGCTACAAAAGAGGAAGAAATAGGAGGAGAGAGATTGAAGTGGGATGTGAGGGTGGAAAAGAGGGTGTCTTTGTACAAAAGCTGACAGAATATCCATCGTCTTCCATGATAAAAATCAACCAAATCAAGCTCTCGTTACAGGAAGTAGAACCCAGCTGAAGAGTAGAGTTACTGAACAAGAAAATCTGATACCATAATGAAGGCAGCTTGGGGTTCTTGTGTTTGATAACTCACATTATTAACTTTTTATTAAAATTTTGGCCAACACTTTAGGGTCCAATTCTCACTATTAACTAGTTGCTTATTAGCATGCAAAATTAGGAGGTTGGCTGTTTATTAGTACTTAAAGCAAATATTAATGCCTTATTCATGCATGACCATTACCTAAACAACTACCTTACTAACTATTAATAAGCAGTAATTAAGTTAATAGTTGGTTAATAGTGAGAATTGGACCAAATTATGTATTAGCTTTTATAATTTTTTTATGTTTTCAGATTGTATTTTAGTTTTAGTAATTTTGTTATTTGCTTCTCTAAGTTTTACTAGATTTAAAAAAAAAATATATATATATATATATATATATATATATATATATATTTAACTTGTATTTCAGTTTTAGTTGTAGTTATTAGTACTTCAACCTAACAATTAGAGATGTTGCAACCAACTAAAATAAGTTAAAAACTATGACTGAAATAAATTAAAGCGATATAGAAATATTTTTTAATCAATGAAAAAAGCACATTTCTAAAATTTGAAATTTTGTCTTGGCAACTAACTGAAATGTTTTTTGTTTTTTTTTAGTTTAAGTTTTACTTTTGGATTTGAATTTTGTATTTTTTCATGTCATTACATTGTTTAGAGCATAAGCAACAAATGGAAAATAATGAAAAAAATATTTAATTCATGTTATGCTATTTCATTAAAAAAAAAAAATTATAAAATGATATGAATTTTTTTTTCATTTACCAATCAATTTTTAGGTTTCAGGTATAAAGATGATTCTCAACTATGTTGTGAAAGATTTAATGGAATTAATTTATATACTATTTTACCTAATGCAATATTTGCATCTAATTTCCATATTGTGTTTCTGGGGCAACATGTAAAGAAAAAAACGAATGTAGTAATGGGAGTAATATTTGCAACATTTTCATGATAATATCTAATATTTAATAGGAATATTGATATTTCATTTTTTTCACTATTCACTTGTTGTGTCTCTCAAAATGCCTGATAAAGATGTAATTCCTGTGTCCTCTAGAGTGGACATGTATGAAATGAATGCCCTGTTTTGTAACAGAAAGTCATATTTTGATTAGAAATCCCATAACATTTTCCTGAGATGTTGATTTATGGCAAACAATTTGAAAATTTGTCATTTTTAAAGACCATAAGTGACCTGTGTGCCAGGAGGATATATAAATCACACAGATGTGGAAAGGTAACTTTAGCCTGATTTTAGCATACGTGCATGAAGTATGTTTCTGTCCTTACTCTCTCTCATCCTGCCAGAAAAGGAACTTTAATTCTTGGTGTTTTTGTTTCTGTATTTTTCTTGAACATCTGATGTATCTCTTTTATTCACCCCTGCAGTCAGCATTAGAGGTCTCATCAGCGTAGCAGTCCATCTGTATAAATCTGTGGTTCTGATGACTGAAACTCATCTCCTTTCATCTGTAGGTCCCCAAGTCACCATGATGAGAGTGAAAGACCTATACATCTGTAGAGAGAGAGGCTGACAGAAACAGGAAGATATGGGGAGGGGAAGTGAGGATAGAGAAAGAGTGAAAGGTTGGTGATGGATCAATGCCGTTCTATGTCAACGCTCTAGGTCTCGACCAAACCCTGTTCCCTGTCAGCCTGCATAAGGAGTTAGCGTAAGATGCATGAAAGGCCAAGAGAGATCAGGAGACAGGAAATAAGCGAGGGAAAGGGGCACAACCCTTTCAAAGACCTCCACCCTTCTACATCTGACATTATTCAAGCAGGTTCGGTTTAAAGATCCCTTAACCTGCCAGAAAAAGGGACTATGGACGCTGATGAAGCAAACGTCCTTTGCAATGATGTCGAGTTATGTGGTTTAGCTTGGAGAGCTGGCATCTGTCATTGAGAAGTTGTCCTGATGCTTGACACTGAAAATTCCCAGTGCACCGCACTATTGACTGATTTCCCACATTCACAGAGTCAACATTGACAGAATCAAGATTGCTGTAGGATATACAGGCCACAGGTATGAGAAATATACATACATAATCAAGCAAATGAACCTCTAGGCGCAAGTAAACAACCCCTGGTTGTAGTCACTGTACAGGAGAGTTTAGTTGAGGCAGGTTAAACAAACATCGCTTTTCGTTTACAACATCTGGACCTTCTGAAGTGCTCAATGATTCAGATTTGACTAGTTTTACAACAGCCCAATTTTCATTGATATTGTTCACAAAGCAAAACAGCCCAGCACAAATTTGTTTAACTCATAATGGGGATTTTGCTGAAACTGTAGGTTGAGTAATTAGAAGTCTATTGAATTGCATTTGTGGTTGAACCCATTTGGTCAGTCAGCTTTATCTGAAGTCATTTGTTGTTGTAGTATCACTAATGGTCTTCAATTACAGTAAAAATAGTGTAGTTAGGTTTTTGCGTGTATGTGGACTGGGCAGTTTAAACATATGTAATGGGTTAAAGTGTAGAAAGACTACTTTCAATGGGAGGCGTGTAACCTGAATCAGTCTTCTGCGAACTTTTGCCATGCTTGTGTGGTTTTTGTAGAAGCAGAGGACAATATAAGTCCCAGCTAGCTATAAAGCTAAAGTTTGTGTTGGCCGACAGCTGAGTATATGCATTTCCTCAGTTCCCTCACAAAGTGCATGTATGATACACACCAGTGCATGCTAACAATGACTTTTATACATTGCATGGCTAATAAACAATTATTTGTTATTAGAGTCTTGTCAGTTCAATTTGATAGTGTGATACGTTATATCCGTGTGACTGTAAATTCTAAATGTATGTGTGCTTATGCAACAGAGAACTGATAGGAATGCAAAAGATTGATTTTGAGTCTTTGAAATCAATTTGGAATGTGCAAACAGCACTATTCCCATCTCTCTGAAGTTATCATTGGTCAACAAAATGCCCACGCTGAGTATGTTGCAGCAAAAGTTTTGATTTTACTTGCATGATAGAGCATCACATTTGAAACTCTTGTGCATGCCATCCCTAATGTTCTCTGATGGAGCGTAAACTAATCTAAGCCTAGACACAGCTATATTTCACCATTAATAAGTTTAATAAACCTGCAACTTAACGCTCTCCTGTCTCCTAATTAAGACAAAATGTTCCCACCCTTACCTGAGCCATTAAATATGACAAGAAATCCTTTATTATGGAGTGAACGAGAGCACAGAGTCACGACCACAGATCGTAAAAATATGGCAGCTAAGAGGGCACACTTCTTATAGTTTGCAACTGTATGTGTGTGTGTTGGGGAACCCATAATTTATGATGTACGCTGCAGCATGGCGCCCCATCTTTCTCCAAAGCTGGCCTCCTCTCAAGCTTGGCTGTTTTATATGCTGTGGAGGGGGGCACGGGGCCAGGCGCTCTTCACCGTGGGAAAGAGGAGTAGTCGTCAGGCCGCTGTGGGGTTTTTAACAGGGCATTGTTGAGGAGAGCATAAGGTGGCGAGCACTGGGGCCTGGGAGGCCCCTTCTCATTTGTAACCTGAGTTGATTTGGTCATTAAAGTGGGCTCAGTTCAAATCTGGCTTGGTTATAGTATCTCTCGACCTTGTTCTTAAATATTACACGGGTAAGTATACTTATAGTGTGGTGACCTGGTGTGACCTTGGTGGTTGGGGCAGTCTAAGACATCAGATGAGTGGGGGAAGCCCACTTAAATAGATAAAGACTAGATTGGAACAAGTTGTTCCTCTATGCTAATATCTACGCTAAGGATAAAGTGCCGCACCATACATTTCATTCCACTGACTTCCATTTATACGCATGCAAAGAAAGGAAACGCTATCGTGAACAGGCTATATGTGAATTTCACTGCGTTCCAATGTTCAAGTTGGGTGAACTTAGCCCTGCAAATTCATATCACGTGAAGACGTGATTTAAATATCACGGCATGACCTCTTAGCTCAATTAAAAGAATGCTAACTTTAAAGCCACAATATGTAATTTTTCGCCGCTAGAGGTCACGTATTCAAAACAAAGGTGTAGCTTGATGACGCCTTGATTTCGCGGAGCTTTTATTATGCCACAGTCGCTGCTTTTGCCTTCTTCCAGTCAAGCGTATGTGGGGTAACGCAGCACTGGTTTATCACATTAGATACATTTGAGTGTGTCGAAAGTTATGTTATAATGCTACTCTGTGCGTTCGCTTGGCAGCTACTATAAGACACTTGTTGCACACTGCAGTAAGCTAGATCGATATTAGGCATGGTAAAACATGGTACTCGCAGTAAATCAAGAAAACGAGGTTTAAACAATAAGACTAACTGTGTTGAGCTATATAGCAATGATTCGTTTTCTGTTGATGAATGTATCCAAACAGTTGCTCACCTGTCTAATAAAACACACAATATATTAAAACGTCTTTGTTGTTTCCATGGTTTTACAAAATAAAACCAGAAATCAAGGGTAATGCGGGTATGATGTCATTGATAGGTGACGCACGGTGTCCTGGTTAAAATTGCTTATTTCTCTGGATTTAAACATTCTTGGAAACATTTGGAATAATGTAAGTACACAAGTCAACAAAATATATAACATTGTTCTAGTGGTTTTTGGATATTTTAATCCAAAAATCTTACATATTGTGCCTTTAAATCTGCAGGATTGCAGTAATGTGGAGTAGATTGCATGTTATTTTTACATTTTGTTGTATTATATGTTGAATTATGTTTCGAAAACAGACGCTGTAGAGTGTGACGTCATATTATGATCGCTGCAATTTCCATAGAAATTTTGCATGTTCAAAGTCGAGTGTGACCGTGGCTTATGTGTTTCTGCAGTACTTTCTTTTCCAAAAAAAAAAAAAATGCTGTGGCATGGTACATGGTATCCTGCTATTTACATGGTACTTTACATGCTACTTCATGATACCATGGTGTTAGCATAATACATAACTATGGTTATGGCTATGGTTTAGCCAGACAACGCCATTGTCAAAGCG
Source organism: Rhinogobio ventralis (assembly GCA_039654625.1). Lineage (NCBI taxonomy): Eukaryota > Metazoa > Chordata > Actinopteri > Cypriniformes > Gobionidae > Rhinogobio > Rhinogobio ventralis. The sequence goes on from CM077213.1 coordinate 7,120,955, forward strand.
ATCCCTGTTTACACGGATCTGTGAAAACGACTAAAAACACTGTATTATTCATGGCAGGCCAGTAGTTGGCGATGTCACTTTGTAAGGAACATAGGTGAAGAAACACTATAGGCCCTATTTTAACGATCTGAGCGCATGGTCTGAAGTGCATGGCGCAGGTGGAATCCACTTTTGCTAGTTAAATGATGGAAAAAACGGTCAGCACACCAGGCGCATGGTCCAAAAGGGTTGTACCTAGTCTCTTAATGAGTCATGAGTATGTTTTGGGCGTAACGTGCAAAAAAAACAATCAGAGTCTCATCTCCCATTCCAGTTGCGCTTGCACCATGGCAGATTCGCTATTTACTGTACATGGCAGAATTTGCGAGCGGAAAAACCGAACGCTTCTCCAGAGAGGAATTTTTAATATTTAAAATGTTTGTGTGCTGCTGCGCATCCCTGTGTGTAATAAGCAGAGTGTACACGCGTTGTGCACCCGCCCATAGGCGCATATTACTAACATATTACTTGTGTTTTACATAACACAAAAAATACTTCACTATTGACTATTGACCAGTTTTTTGTTGGTCGTTTTCAGTTGCCTCAAAATAGTATGGTGCCAACAATGCACCTGAACACACCTCATTTTCAGACCAGCACGCCCATGGGCGGGAGTGCATTTGCTATTTAAACATGTTGCTGGGTGTGAAAATGATAACTGTGTCGGGCTAAAACAAAAAAAAAACCTTTGTGTCGCGCCTGGCATCGCATTGCGCCGGATGTATGATAGGGCCCTATGAGCCTAAACACTGAATACGTATTACGCATGTGCGTGGCCTCACCTTTTTCACAAATTTGCGTTTTTAATTTTCAAAAACATGCACTTTGAATCCCGTTTTCAAAAGCTTGTGTTTTTAGGCCCCGAAAACACTGTTGTCATGTAAATGAATGGTCAAAATGCATAAAAAGTTTTCCCATTTTAGTTGAAAACAGTGTCGTGTAAACAGCCCCTTAGGCTGGTTTAAGCTTGGTTTTTTGGAAGTGCAGCATTAGCATTAATAAAAAAGCCTGAAAGAAACAATTGTTATGGGCCTGGTCAGTCTCTAGGAGAACAGAACTAAAGACATACATTATTTCTTTCTTTTAATGTCAACTTGGTTTAAGCTCACACAAAAACGAACAATTAGCTTGATAGCTTGAACATGATAAATGTTGCCCCACAAGTTCATTGCTATGGAAACCATCAATAATTACAGCTGTCCAGTGAGAAATGAAGCCTTAATTAAGCGGATGATTGAAAACAAGAGCCCATCTCTCTATTCTATTACAAAGCTCTTCTCCTCGAGTTAACCAAATATTATGTTAGCAATCATGTGGGTTCTGTGATTTTTCAATGGTGGGAAGAAAGGATTATGTATCCTATGACAAACATTTGGGTTAATGCTACTGAAAAACTCTGTATTTTCTCCAATCAGAAGAGGATCATTTAAAGCCGCAGTTTCCCTATATAATATTTTGGTTTGGCTAGTATAGACAGCTTGAAGCAGCACATGATGGGAAAAATAATTGTTCCCATATTTCACTGGTTCTTCCTCAGATATTTTAGCTGTCATTCTGTGCTTGCATGAAATGCTTCTTTATAACGTTATCCATTAGCATGACGGTTTCACTCTGTGAGATTAGCAGAGTCACTGTTACATTAAATAAGTTCTCAAAGCATTTGGGAGTGGATCTGTTAAGACTTCCATGATGGATGCGTATTTTCCAGACTCTGTACTCACCTTTCCATTGTTGCATGTTTTTTCCCTTAGTTAGTTAGTCACTGTAACTTCTTTAAAGCCATGTTGACTAAGAGTTTTCTAGTGTGGCTACATCCTTATACACTTATACTTCATACTTCACTCCTGATGGGAATGTAAATATCTTTTTAAGTGTGTAGAAAAAGGATAATCTAGTATTAGCATACTTGCATTAACATGTTAGCATCTAGCTAAATTCATTAATTAAAAATTAAGTAACTTTCATACATCATCTATCTATCTATCTATCTATCTATCTATCTATCTAGCGTTTGTTCGATCTAGTGTTTGTTTTTTTCTATCACTTGTTCAATTGTTCTGTTGATTTATTGTACATTATGTTGTTATATCTATCATTTATTCTGTTGTTATATCTATCATTCGTTCTGTCATTCTATCTATCATTCATGCTATAGTTAGTTTGATCTATCTATTCGTTAGTTTGTTTTGTCGATCTGTCAGTCTATCATTTGTTCGTTCTGTCAATCTATTGTCCATTCTGTTGTTATATATAGTGTTTGTTCTGTTGTTCTATCGCTAGTTTGATCTAATGTTCGTTAGTTTTAGTTGTTCTGTCGATCTATCATTTGTTCGTTCTGTCAATCTATTGTCCATTCTGTTGTTATATATAGCGTTTGTTTGATCGTTATATTTATTGTTTTGTTCTGTCTTTCTATCATTTGTTTTGTCATTCTACCTGTTGTTCATTCTGTCTTTCTATTGTTCTATCTATTGTGCATTCACTCTGTTGATCTGTCTGTATTCTGTGTATCTGTCATTCTATTTGTTCATTCTGTCTTTCTATTGTTCTATCTATTGTTCATTCTGTTCTATTGGTCTGTCTCCATGTCTATAAATATTACATGTCAGCTCAGAGTGAAAGACACAATTGTGATTAAAGTAGGGATAACATGCAGACAGCAGTAAGTTATGACTGAACACATTCTGGATTTACATGTCTCCTGGTGTCTGTAGAGTGATATATGTATGTTAGCTGTTTTCATGTGGACTTGCTCAAGCACAGGAATACTCGTGCCAGAGGTGCAGACAGATGCAGGAACAGTTGCAGTCTCAGGATCATCAGCTGTGAGCGTACAGCTGTGTTTGATGTGTGGCCCTAGAAAAAAACACACACATAGTACACACACCTGTTTACATGCCAATGACAGTGTCTTATGAGAGACCAGCTCCCTCCTGTGCTGCTCTATGTCTAATTTGTGTGTTTATGGAGTGATTTAGAAAGAGGCCAAACTTCACACTATAGTAGCAGGTGTTTTTTGGTTGTTCAGGCCAGAGTACACATTTCTTATCCTTCCACAAGGCATAATTACAACCATAACATCTATTAAAACACTGTTTCCACTGTGATATTGGAACAGACTGCAGCATAGCTTATGTATAAATTGGGTGTAGTTTGGGATCTGTAGATTTTTTACATGTTTTTGAAATAAGTCTCATGCTCACCAAGGCTGCATTTATTTGATAAAAAATACAGTAAAGCATTAATATTTTGAAATTACAATGTAAAATAACTGCATTCTATTATAATGTATATTGCCCAAAGTTTAGGGACATCTACCTTTACATGAACTTTAATTACATCCTGTTCTTAATCCGTAGGGTTTAATATGGAGTTGGCCCACCCTTTGCAGCTATAACAGCTTCAACTCTTCTGAGAAGGCTTTCCAAAAGGTTTAGGAGTGTGTTTATGGGAATTCTTGACCATTCTTCTAGAAGCGCATTTGTGAGGTCAGGCACTGATGTTGGACAAGAAGGCCTGGCTCGCAGTCTCCGCTCTAATTCATCCAAAAGGTGCTCTATTGGGATGAGGTCAGGACTCTGTGCAGGCCAGTCAAGTTCCTCCACACCAAACTCGCTCATCCGTGTCTTTATGGACCTTGCTTTGTGCACTGGTGCACAGTCATGTTGGAACAGGAAGGGGCCATCCCCAAACTGTTCCCACAAAGTTAGGAGCATGAAATTGTCCAAAATGTCTTGGATTGCTGGAGCATTAAGAGTCCCTTTTAGTGGAACTAAGAGGCGAAGCCCAACCCCTGAAAAACAGAACCAAACCAAACTTTACACTAGGGGTTGCACCCCTTTAGTTTAGACTTTAATGCTCTGCCATGACGCTTTAAGCTTGATGTCGACTAGTCGCTGGCCTATAGAGGGCGCAACAGGATAAGCCATTTCCTGACACGCAGGCTCTGTTTCCAACAGTTAAAAATGACAAATAAATACATACTCAGAGAGCTCTCCACAAGACATGTTTGATTATACCATCTGGATGCTGAAAATTGATCGGGAGAATGCACACTTAGTGTACACGTAAGTTAATCACCGTTCTAAACGAATGCACACTGCATTGTAACACACACATAGCTCGCACATCACGTGGAGATCGTGCGCACCTCACACAAAACCATTCAGTAGCGCAGAAATGTATTGTCAACACTGTTCTGTGATTCATCAATAAAATAGCTTAGAAACTGAAGTTATAGCATATATTTCTTAGTAACTAAAACTCACAGCTTCACTATTAGTAGAGAGAGGCTGGCAGGTAGAATTAATTCACACGCAATCGCTCTCTCACTAATGCATTCATATAATGTAAGCTTTATTGTGCTACTTATCTGTATCTGATTCAGAACGAGCAGAAATCTGTGAGCAATATAACGACCTAAAGACAAAAGAACTGATACAAAAGCTGTTATGTAGGAGCAATAACCTTATGTTTAGCGCTGTGTCATATGCCATAGCTGTCCTGTGTTCGCGTCTCAGCTCAAGGTTCAGGGTTATTTGTTCATTAATGACATCATCAGCGACTAGTCGACGTCGACTCGACTTTCATCACATAAATGTCGACTCAACCCCTCGGAAGTCGTTCAACCCCTACTTTAGACTTGGCACAATGCAGTCAGGCAAGTACCGTTCTCCTGGCAACCGCCAAACCCAGACTCGTCCATCGGATTGCCAGACAGAGAAGCGTGATTGGTCACTCCAGAGAACACGTCTCCACTGCTCTAGAGTCCAGTGGCGGTGTGCTTTACACCACTGCATCCGACGCTTTGCATTGCACTTGGTGATGTAAGGCTTGGATGCAGCTGCTCGGCCATGGAAACCCATTCCATGAAGCTCTCTACACACTGTTCTTGAGCTAATCTGAAGGCCACACAAAGTTTGGAGGTCTGTAGCTATTGACTCTGCAGAAAGTTGGCGACTTCTGCGCACTGTGCGTCTCAGCATGTGCTGACCCCGCTCTGTGATTTTACGTGGCCTAATATTTTAATTTTAAAGATTAATTAAAGATGAACTTTTTATACTTCTAACATAATTAATTAATACAACTGATATTTTATTTTTAGATTTGCCATCTCAAAATTAGGTTATTTTATTGATGTATTATTATTATTATTATTACTATTAAATATTTGACGTGATATAGTCTTAAATTACCACTTTAATTTCGCATGTTTCCACCACATATTCATCATGTATATTTAATTTGCCACAGTCAATCCAGACGTAGTGTTTGATCCATCTTTGATATATCATCACTAGCAATGAGATCTTGTGTAGTAAATTATAATGAATGTGTCCATCATTATCACAGAGCTTCAGCAGTGTTTCTCATCAGTGCTGCATGCCATTTAGAGAGCTTATCGGAATTTCTTGCTAATTAAGTCCAGCGGAGGGTTTGACCCTTCTCTGAAAGCGCTTGTATCCTCCATTAGTTGGACCTGATAGGCAGCGCGAGTCATTGATCGTAGTTGTGTTTGTATAATATATTCACTTTGTTCTAGTCAATAACAGACCCTGCGGAACAGTTTGGGGGATTCGGTACAGAGGCGTTATTGATTACAGACAACACAAGAGCTAATGAACTTGGCCTAATGACATGAGGGAAATCTGGCAAAGCTAGAGCAGAAAACACATGGGTGATTGTGCATCTCTGTGACCTTGTGTTTCTGGGCTAATGGGCCGAAGGTGGGTCAATATATCCATTTGGAATAACAGAGCTGCCGAGTGGGGCAAGAGAGGATTAGAAATGGATTTGAGCAGTCTGTATGTATCTGGCACAATAAACTGTACACTACATGGACCAAAATAAGCAGAGACCTCTTCTAATTATCTGGTTTGGCTAGACACCGTAATTTCAGTGAAAGCAACCCTTACAAAAAAGAAGTATACTTCAAGTTCATTTTATAAAGTATACTTCAAGTATATTTTTAAGTATACTTTATAGTAAGTATACTAATATTAATGTACTAGTAGTAAACTTGTAAGTGTAGTATTTCAAGTTTCAATTCCTATGTACACTACCAGTGGAGCCTACACAAAAATTCAGATAGCCTACTCAGAATTATGATCTTTATAAATCAATATCTGTATGTAAAACTATGTGAAAAAAGTACTTAATAGGCTACTCATTAAAAAGATTAAACACAACTACACGTCAAGTATACTTAGACTTTTGAATTATACTTTTAAGTATATCTCGGTCAAAAGATTGAGTACAAGTATAGACCAAATATACATAGCCTTTTCTGTCAGTATAAGTCAAGTATAGTGCAATTTTAAGTATAAGTACATAAAAAGTAGACTGAAAGTATAATTTCTTCGTTTTGGTTTAAAAGAAGTATACTAATAGCACACTTGAATAAACTTCTTTTTCGTAAAGGCATGCAGACAAAAAGCCAGATATATATAGATATATAGTATAGATATATGTCCTGAATTTATAGTGTATGGAGTATGACGTCACTTTGTATAGGCCAACCGGCAGTTAGCATAACACCGGTTCCCTCGAGAAAAACCCAATAGGATTTTCTCATAGGCTTTTGGATTATCGCTAAAAACAAGCTCTGTGGTCAACAAAAGTTTATGATACTTGTACGTTTTGTCCATGCAAGATATTATATATTATGTCGTAGAATAGAACGAGAAAGTGTATTGAGCTTATGTTCACCACAGACTTTATTTCAGCCATTTAAACAAAACCCCATTTAAAAAACCCCACTGACTTTGGGACAAGGGAACCGGAAGTGCTCAAATGCCAACTCGCTTCCATGTTTTGGCCTACAAAGTGGTGTCATACCTGCACCACTCTATTGATACACTACCGTTCAAACTTTTTTGTTGTTGAAAGAAATTAATAAATAAATAAAAATCAATTTCAAATAAAAATGTGGTTCTTTTGTACATTTTATTTACAAAAAAATTGTATTCCACAAAAATATTAAGCAAATATTAAACTGTTTTCAACATTAATAATTTAAAATGTGTCTTGAGCACCAAATCATCATATGAGAATGATTTCTGAAGGGTCATGTGACTGGAGTAATGATGCTGAAAATTAAGCTTTGCATCACAGGAATAAATTACATTTTATATTCATTGATTCATTTGACTAAGGCATCACAGGCACAAATTATTGATAGAAAATAGTTCCATCTATTGTATTGTGTCATTAGCTTAGCAACATGCTAACATCAGGATCAGGTCTTGTGCACTTGAGGAGCATATTTTATGTTGCCTTATATACTTATTTCTTTTTATATACTTTTATATGCTTTTAATGGTTATTTTTATTCCTCTATTTGGTTTTTTACTTCTTCTCTTACCTGGTTTAATTTCAGTTAGGATGCTGCTTTAAGGTTGATGATCATGCTGACTATAGATAGCATGACAGCTCACTTGGATCTGGAGCGGAGCCATAGAGAAGTGAGAGTGATTTTAAAGACCTGTATTATTTCACTGATGTCCTTGTTAGCAAAGCTTTGCCCTGTCACATAATGGTGTTGATGGGACAGTGGAGGAATATAAAGGTTGCATGCGATCCATGATTTGTCATTAATGCAGAGAGACTTGTGCATCAGCAGGCACTGTGGACATGAGGTGAGTGACCCTTTTCAGCCAAAGCGTCATGTTTCTGGACACACATGCCAGCATTTATTTAGCATCACGCAACAAGTTGTAGTGCAACTCTATCCTGTTACAGACAGAACGCCGCTTGTCACAGACAGAACGACACGCACACTTAGACACTTCAGCCGTGATAGGAGCCCAGTTATAGCCCGCTGACCTCTCGCTCTATTTCTGTGGGTTATCTTCTTCTTTTGAATTCTCTCTGTCTTTCTGGGTATCCTCTGATTCCTCTATTACAGAGTCAAAACGCTGCAGCTCGTGATTCTGGGGCAATGACGGGTTGGGGGCAGATGCGTGAACCAGAAAGGGGATCCTATACCACGTTCCCAGCGTGGCATTCTGGGAATGCCTAGAATATAAGCAAGCCGACGAGGATCGACCCTTATCCATGTCCTCTTGGGCATCCCACCACTGCAGGAACCTTATCCCAGAGACCCATTCAGAATCACTATTACTCCTGCACACACACACACACACACACACACACACACACACACACACACACACACACACACACACACACACACACACACACACACACACACACGTTTACCTGCTGTAGCTATTTAAATGAGTATATACCAACCTATTCTTGCGGGAAAACAACTATTTATAGGTGGCAATTTTGTATGAATTTGTGCAATGTGAATCAAGAAAATGTACAATAAAAAAAAAAAAAAGTAAGCATGAAGATCCACCCCTAACCCCACGGCTAAACATAACCATCACGTAAACAGATTGTACAAATTCATATGAATTAATCTTCAATTTGACAAAACGTAGAATAGTTATAAATTGCCATGATTTTTGTGTTAGCATATGTACCATAGATTTCTGTTGGTTTTGTATAAAGATAACTATAAAACCACAAGTATTGTTACTTTGAAACTAATATGTTACAATATTGTTTTACTCATTATCTGAACAAACAAAATAGCATTATATTGTTCGTTTTTATGGCACTTGGAACGGCTTGGAATTGCTATATAATAATATATTCCCTCAACATAGTTTGTTGAATGCTGTAAAAAGGTGTGTTTCTTGACTTTATAATGTTTTAATGTGGCAAGTATCTTTACATGCAACATGGTTTATAAAATCTTGGGAAAATATGTCCCATACACAAATGTTACATTTCTGACTATAATTAATTAATTCCTCCATTCATTCATTCATTCATTCATTCATTTGCACAAACAACAGAAAAAAAGGCTTGCACTGCAGTGTAGAAAAGTTTTAGGGCAAAATTCTCATTAGATAATGATAAACAATATCAAAATACATCTGATTCAGTCCTTCTCCATTATGATATGTAACATCTACTTCTCATAATTCAATCAATTCCCAGTGCATAAAATCAGGTCTCATCTAGCTGTTTTAGTTGTTAAATATCCAGTGTCCTCTTTAACTGCTTCATTATTAAAGTAAAACGGGTTGTAAACAGCAATTCACATTCACTTTTACGAAATAGAAAAGTGCGGTACTTGGTTAAAAAAAAAGAAATGTAACCATTAATACGTTGAGCACAGTATTACTAAAGAAAAAAAAAACTTTTTGCATTTTTAACATTCAAATATAATTTTTACATTTTGAAGACATCTCCAAAGGTATATTTAGCTAACATCCTAGGACAGTTTTGTCTACAAAACAGCTAAATAAACCCACATGCACGTTGCACGAAAAACAGACTGATTTCATTATGAAGATAAGACAGATAGTACGCTGTTTTCTTCTTGACTGGATGGTCATAGAGATGGAAAGGCTGCAGGGATGACCTCTGATCTTTCTGAATCTCTGTTTCGTCCTGGTCCAGCCAGATGGCATTGCATCACTTGACAATTAAAATCAAAATCTGATCTAAGCGTTCCATTTTTTTTCAAAGCTGCTCGCTGATCTTTTTCTGGCATGTTGCGTTGTTTTTTCATAATGTAATTTAAACTGGAAACAAAATTCTGGGTCTTTGCCGGCTTCATTCATCATGACGCTCTGCTTCAGCGGCTCTGACATTGAGTAAGGATGAGAACACGGCTACATTTACCAGCATGACAGTTCGCATTGGTATGAAAGGGATTTTACTATTGCAAGAGCATTACCTCATAAAACTGCCAGATATCTCCATTGATGTTTCATCCTGTGGAGCAGTTCGAGTTAAGAGTTGTGTCTCAGTGAAAGATTGGTTGGGCGCTGATAAAAGATTATCCAAATGCTGTTTAAAAAGTAAATGAACCAGACAAATGCATAATGGGGCTGTTTTCTGGACATCCTCAATAATACTGGGAAACTGGACGCATATTCCTTCCCTCCCTCTAGAAACAACAGCTAAGGCTTCCCTCTGGATTCAATCACAGCTAGATTTATCAGGTCAGAGTTATCTTTTCCGCCTGCCATTGGACAAAAGAGCAATGGTGGGACCCAGAGTGCTTTCCCCTAAATAGACCAGCGTCCTATAAGCGCTGTTGCTTCAAGCAGAGGGCCAAGTGATTAGATAGGGTGAGGTTTGACAGTGCTGGTGTGATATGATTCCTTTGTGTTGCTTCAGTGGGATAGTCTCATACATGCAGTGAATCTAAACACAGATGACCTCATGTGTGCAGTAATGATGGGCCGTGAGCAGAGGGCAATCCTGTTTATGTTCAAAAATGGGTCATTTAAGCCTTTGTATTAGTCAGGCATGTGTGGCATCTCTAGGACTTGTCTTGGTGTGTGTGGTGCCTCACATATCATGTGCTGTTTTGTACATATATCAGGGTTCTGTCACTTTGGTCGAGTTTTTTTTTGGGGGTTGGTGACATTCTCTGACAGCTCTGACATTCCTATCGTCTTGTCTTTGTTTGAGCGGACGGTTTCGGGCAAATGCATTCACAACAGAAGATGGAGCATTAATGTCCGAACACCGCACTGAACCGACACCGAACTAGACCAAAGTGCCGGGATCCGAACACCACACTCCGCACACAAAGCAACTCACATGGACGGAAGAGCACACAGCCCGAGCGAACTCGAAACCCCATGTTCACACAAAGACAAGACGATAAGAGCGTCGGAGCTCTGTCACCAACCCAAGAATAAAACCCTACTGAAGTGACAGAACCCTGAAACATATATACTTTATCATTTTTCACTTTATTTAATCATAATTTTGAGCAGTCAATTATAGTGGTTGAAAGCATTCTAAAATAAAGTGTTACCAAGAAAAATATGGGGGTGAGTAAATGACAGAATGTAGTGAACCAGTGTAACGTGTAACAAGGAAACTATAAAAAAATTGTAAAAAATGTATTATTAAAAATAAAGTGTTACCAAGAAAAATATGAGGGTGAGTAAATGACAGAATGTGGTGAACACTCCTTTTAAGCCACACTTAAAAATCTCTGAATGTCATTGCATTTATTTTGAAGAAAGATAGCACGGGCACATTTTAAGCAAAAACAGTTTTGAGAAATGTTTTTGCTTAAAATGTTCCCACGCTATCTTTCTTCAAAATAAATGCAATGACATTCAGAGATTTTTAAGTGTGGCTTAAAAGGAGTGTTCACCACATTCTGTCATTTACTCACTTCTTGGTAACACTTTATTTTTAATAATAATTTTTTTTATAATTTTTTATAATTTCCTTGTTACACGTTACATTTATTTACTGTAGTAATAACTATAAATTAGACATAATTACATGCAACTACCCCTAAAACAAACCCTAATCCTACCCTAACCCTATAGTAATTCATATTACTCAGTAATATACAATATTACTCACTTAAATGTGTAATTACACTGTATGGGACAAATTAAAATAAATTGTAAGCCATTTCGTTATTTCTATGCAACTGTTTTTGTTCATCCAACGAAAATCAGTGCTGTCTAAAACAACACTGTATCCTGTGGACTTTTATTCTGTGAACAAACACTGGGACATTTTACAAAATACACTACTGGTCAGAATTTTTAAGATTTTTAAAAATGTTTTTAAATTACTGTAGTATTTAATGCTCACATAGACTGCATTTATTTGATTATAAATACAGTAAAATTAGCAATATTGGGAAATACTGACCTAATATTTAAAATAATCAGCATATTAGAATGCTTTCTAAAGGATCATGTGAGACTGAGACTGGAGTAATGATGCTAAAAATGTTGTTTTGCATCACAAAAATAAATTACATTTTAAAATATATTAAGGTGGAAAACAGTTATTGCAATCATGTTTCACAATATTACTGTTTTTACTGTATTTTTGCATCAAATAAATGCAGTCTGGGAGAGCATAACAGACCTCTTTTAAAATTATTCGAAACTTTGACTGGTGTATCATCTTTTTTGTTCCACAGAGGAAATAAAGTCA